>OZ025220.1:1735977-2935977 GCA_964019055.1 Anthopleura xanthogrammica
ACAATAGACAAAGAAACTTATTCCCGAAAGTTTTGAATTGGCAGGATCGAAAATAGCAACACGTTAGCCATGTAAACCTTCATTTCAAACAACGCTTTAAGTCCTTTATTTTATTTACCTATCTCTTCTATCCTACCAAGCAATAGAACTCCTTAGCTTCATATGCAAATTGCCCATTTCAGACCAAATGACATTGCTTTGAGAAATTTTCTTTTATTAAAATATTTACAAATGAAAGAATCAAGTCCATAGAGTGGCATCACATAGTCTGGATTGGGTACAACAGTCAAAGGTGCTAAAGAGGTCTATTCGGCCTTAATGCGTAGTAAATGTCTTTTAGAAAAAACCTACTAATGGTCTATTACCAATCGAGCCCTGTGATTGGCTGAGCTACTAGGGGTATATTAGTGATAGACCTCTAGTAGCGAAAAGCGCTGGTTTTGAAAACCAAAAAAATATATATTTAAAGCAAAATCCAAAACTTTTTGCATCCTTTTATTGGACCGATTAGTAGGTTTTTACTAAAACAATTAGACCTCTCGCCCTCATGGCCTACGAGTCAATAGCCCATGAGGCCTTCGGCCTCATGGGCTATTGACTCGTAGACCATTCGGACTCGAGGACTAATTGTTAAATATGTCAGACGCATAGCTTTTGAAAATTGTTATATCTATATATAAGGTAAGGTAGTATAAAGTTTAGTTTCACTTGACGTCATTTCCTGTCTCGTGCCGAATGTTCATCAGCTGAGTCACAAGTTTTCAATAGAATTCTTTCTGGCTGACAGCACATGGTGGTCAGTGTTTGACCACCATTTGGAAAACGCAGTTCATTAGGTTCAAAGACTTTTATAAGATGAATGAAACCCATCAATAGAATACTCCAGTTTCGAACTCTGTTGGTCACGTTTGTTCTCGTTTTTATGTAGAATATTCATGTGTTCCAGTGAAGGACCGTGGAATTTAAACTTTTTGTATTGTTAATTGTGCATTCTTTACTTTATCGTTGGTATTTGTGAATAATTAGATACTGAAATGAGGCTTAACTTGATTAAACGATGAACTTTAGTAATGGAAGACGGCGGTATTTGACAAATGTCAAAACATATCTATATAAAGACCACTTGCACGTGACGTCAAAGCAGCTCAATTTGGAGGACGAATTAAAAGAATTTCAATCTCCTGGGGATTGGAACCTATTGTTTTGCCCTCCAAATTGAGCTGTATTCCGACGTGCTGCAAAGGGTCTATAGACCACTTCGGAATGCAGCTCAATTTCGAGGACAAAACAAAAGGCTCCATTTCTCAGGAGATTGAAATTCTTTCAGATTGTCCTCCAAATTGAGCTGCTGTGACGTCACGTGCAAGTGGTCTATTGTTATCATTATCATTACAGCCATTCTCAGACACACGCGCACTCTTGCGAATTTTTCTGTTGCGACAAGTTGGTTTTTTGGTGGATGTCAATCAAAATCGTTGCCATAGTACCGTTCGATCTCAGCAAGGAGAGATTCGTCTTATAATGAATATTGCTGCTTTTTTAATTTCTGACGTTCGGCAAAGTAGTATGACAGGGTTGATAAAAACCCTCATGAACGTTATAACATTTGCCACAGTTTCCATCGATTTCACGCCTTTCCTGGCTTTTCCAATTATATTGATCACTATTATAGTACAAATATATGGCAAATAACAAAAGATGAATACCATAAACAAAGTTAGCATAGTGACAGATACCTTACGGTACCTGGGAATGCTGGGGATTTCTGTTGCACTCTCAGATAGTTGGCTGGCTGCGAGCTTACTCTTCCGTAGTTTTAACAACATTTTACAGTAAAACGTAACTGTGACGAAAAAGCACAAGGTTACAACTACAACAGCTATCATAAACTCGCTTTTCCTGGATATAAAATACTGAAGAGAGCTTAGAACTATAGACACAACCCAAATCAATGCCACAGTGATTATAACCTTTGTTTTGGTGACATACTCAGAGTAATGAACGCCTTTATGAATAATAAAAAATCTATCGATGGATAAAGCCGTTACCGTGAGTAGGGAAACTGCCGAAAATGCGTACCCAATGACATATACGTGCAATCCTATGGTACAAAAGAGCTCAAAGTCATAAGTTAGTTCTGCAAATCTCTTGGTCAAATAAATTGGCATAAACCCCACGGCTATCAGGAGATCGGATACTGAAAGATTGTAGAGTAGAAGAGTCGAGGGCTTTCTGAAGGCAAGTGATAAGTAAATTGATCTTAGAAGTAGGAGATTGAGAAATGCCGATGGTAGAATTAGCAGTGCTCCCAATATAAAAGATGTCACATGGTAAACTCGACCATACATGATTTCATCTGGATTGAATGTTAGGAAAGAACACTTCTTGGGGAACGTCATGTTGTAGGCCATTGCCTTTTTAGGCGTTTTGTGATTTAGCTTCTGGCTTTAGGCAGTATTTATTTTCGTTTAGTTTGGTGCTTGTGTTGTTTCTGAAAGACCAACCTCTGGATTCTTTGATGAACGTTGTCTGTAGATCAAAATGCAGTTGCATGGTGAAAAATGGAGAGGAGAGGAAACAAGACAAGACAAGACAAGACAAGACAAGACAAGACAAGACAAGACAAGACAAGACAAGACAAGACAAGACAAGACAAGACAAGACAAGACACTAAAATTTTATTCTGTATATGTTCATAAATCGCATACGATCTTAATTCTCGCAATAGAGGAGTTTAAAATCCCAAAGGATACTCCCTATAGTAGGCTATAATGGGAAACTCCACTACAGAGGGGTATTTTTTTCAGGCCGGAGGAATACGAAAGGGTTGGGAATTTGTGAGTTTTGGTATAGAAAAGGGTCGGGAATTTCATTTATTTATTTATTAGCTTTACAGCTAGTTACAAAATAAACACACACAAAAAAACTACCTGAGGGAAAGAACAACAGGACAAGAGTCCAATATAAAGTTCCTCCAAAACGTCGAGAGTTACGTTATACAATAGGAAGTTAAGGGTAAGCTAAAATTACTATTAGGATCCCTTTTTCAATGCCTTTCAGCTGATCTGAGAAAAATATTCACCAATCAGAATCGAGGAAATTTGCAAAACTGACGTGTCATTCTTAGTCGCCCGGCGACGCAGGAAACGGTTATTTATTTTTATTTTTTTTACACTCAATAATGAATATCATAGCAAATGTATACAAAATATCAGAAAGTTTTCTTGAAAATCCATATTTATCTCCGATATAAACTTTTATAAATCAATTTTTGCAGGCTTCATGACACACAGTTTTGCAGTGACGTTTCTACGTCACTATTTCAGATCAGTTGGATGCCAGTATCCTTGAAAAACTTATTCCACATTCTTTTGTATAAATAAACTATTTAAAAAAAATTAAATCTAAAAAGCTGACACCCTTTTTCTTTAATGAAAAATTAAAAAACTATCCCTTCACACCAATTTGAAATACACTTCACCCTCCCCCTTCATAAATAATAACCCCCCCCCCCCCCCCCCTGCATAAATAAAGACATAATGACCGTAACCAGCCCCACCACTCATCTGCATAAAATAATGACTGGTCACTTAGAATCTAAGTATAAATAAAAAACATAACTCATCTGATAAAAATTTACCCCAATATATTCCTTATATATCACGTGTTTCGTTACTCACATTGACTTATTTTGACAAGCGATGTCGAGATCTTGGCAATATGTCTCGCAGGATTAGCGTCAGTTTTCGCCGACTCATTGGAGTTCGAAGAAAGAATGCTTTCTGTTGTGGACTCGAAACCACTCTTTACTAAATATTCTAGGGCAAGACTAAGAATAGCTGGATTATTTAATCATGCAGTTTTAGCATTTCCGTTGCGATAAAACAAATTCAAATAACAAGGAATTCCAAAAGTTTGATGGGTTTTCAGAACGGTGAAACGAAAGCTGAAGCTATGGCTTTCCTGTTGTTGTTGCCTAGGAAACGAAATTCTCGTATTTCATGAAGAGCCGCTGAACTACATTTGAGCCCTCAATCAATACTTTTTGAATATTCCAGGTAAGTTGGATTTGGAGTGTAAAGCAAATTACGAAATCGCTCAGGACGATATAAGATTAAGTAAAACCGAAGAAACGTCTTCGCTCATTCAAGCATATCATTAAAATTAGGCTCGTAATGAATACTAGTCCTAGTGGCTACTGCTGAAGAAAATAAGTTAATAGTATCATTTCGCGAGCGGATAAATAGACCCCTTGCATGCAGTACTTCGGAATGCAACTAAATTTGGAGGACAAAACAATAGGTTTGCAATTCTTAGGAGATTGGAATGGTCCTCTTGACAGTTCCCTGCATCATCTTGAAAGCTGGCCGTGCCTTTGCATCAAAGCGAGCCGAACGTTGAGCTTGCAATGATAGAGACCTTTTTCTAACACCTTGGACAAATATTCACAATCTATCGTTGCAAGCTCACCATCGCCAGAAATCCCGAACCATTTTGGGCGGAGCTTATTATTCATCATTTTTACCCTGTCAATCAAGCAATTGTGTAGATTCGATTGTGATTGGGCTATTGTGAATGTGACAATTGAATGTTTACCTTTCCGGAACGTTGCGATAATAATGGCGTCTCGACAAGAAAAAGGGTTTTATTTGGCATTAAATAGCACTTCCACAGTTGATATTTTACCCAAGATTTTAAACAAGATTGAATAAATGGAATAAACAACTTTTAGAAGAGTTCAGTGTGAAAATGCGCTTCATCTTGTACTCCAAAGTCAAGTTACATCTCAAGATGGAGGCAGAAATGGAAGCCCTGTTAATGCTAAACTTCACCTCGTAAAACCGAGACGAAAATTTAATTCTTTCTTCTGAAATTTCGTGAAATGCTCAAGACATACTTCCTCAATCGATTGGAAGTTCGGGAAGGAAAAAGTGTTTGACTATTTTGAGCTGAGAGCCGAAGATGTGAGACCAGGTTCAGGTATTCTTATGATAATCCACTGTAATGTCTGACTATTATAGTCCTTGGCATTAAAATGTAATTACCGAGCTGAAAACTATCACCAACGGAATTAAATTGAGATCAAATGAAAGTTCGAATACACTTTATTGTATTTGAGGTTCGGGCTGGCTTATTTATCCAGTTAAAATTAAAATATTTTACTTTATCGAAATTTCTCAATACTTTTCCCACCATATTTGAGCCCTGAATTTTATAAGTATCATGACTTTAACTGCGCATGTCCGTTCGGAATTTCTGGCGATGCTGTTCGTCCCTCTTCGATGCAAAGGCACGGCTACCTTTCAAAATGGCGCAAGGAACTGTGAAGGGGACTATTCTTTTGTTATTCTCCTCCAAATTGATCTGTTTTGACGTTACGTGCAATGGGTCTGTACTCTCGAATAGTTTCGAATCATTCGTTTTATTGCGCTTATTAGTAATAATGTGAGTTATCCTCGATGTCTTTATGTGTTCCAATGAAAGTCCGTGAAATTCCTAATTGTTTGTATTGTTCAAGTTGTGCAGTCTTTACCGTTAGTATTTGTGAATATCTTGATTTCGAGAGGTTTTTGCTCTAACGAACATTTTCGAACTCGCGTGCTGTTGGAGCAAAAGATGTGCGAATTCTTTTTGTGATTTTGGTGTTTAGAAATAATAGCAGTATTAAAAACGCTGATTTAATTATCATTACCAACGCTTCTATTATTTCTAAACAACAAAATCATAAAAGAACTTGCACATCTTTTGTTTCAACAGCACGAGACACGAGAATGTCGAAAATGTTCGTTATAGCATAAAAGGTCTAGTGAGACTAATCCTGAGCAATTGGGTTTGTAATCAAGGAAGTTAGCGATAGTTTCTTTTATCTTGAATTTTACGTTTTTTCTTCCTAACCGCAAATTGCAAAATATCACGTGACCTAGGTCCTGCGGACAGGTTAGACGTCTGCGGTTCACGTTTTTACAGCGGGGACAGCTTCTAGCGGTTAGTGAAATACGACAAGGTTTTTATATAAATTTAACTCGGAAAAATCCACGTTTAAGGCTTGAATTCAAACTCTTACATGTCTGTTCTTCTCAAATAACAATATTTTAGAATTCAACAATAAAGCATTTATCAATTTTTGTAATTTTAAGTGAAGACATTTGTGAGCAATCTCGATTGCAGGAGGTACCAGGTGATCTTCTTCAGCTTCTCTCGTCTCTACATCTACTCTACGAGCTTCAGCTTATCTCCTTATATATACAAAACTCGTGGGGAATTTCCCACGATATGCTACAAAACGTAAGTAAATATAGAAATAAAGGATATAGTTCAGAATTATAAGACATAATTAAGATATAGATATAGTTAAGATATCTTAGTTTTGGCTTCAACTTTAAGTTTGTAACACATTGCAACAAACGAAAAACAAACATGGCGGCTTTGAACATGTGTGATGTGACTGAGCAGAATGCCTTGAATTTTATTTCACCGAGTTGATATTTAAAAATTATTGTGCTTCTGTGACCGTGTTGTCCGGAGCAATTACAGGATACTCCGCCACTCTTGAAAGCATTATCGCTTCCGGAATCTCAATTCCACTGTCCCTATAGCTGGGTTTCACTTGACGTCATTTCCTGTCTCGTGCGGAATGTTCATCAGCTGAATAACAAGTTTTCAATAGAATTCTTTTTGGCTGACAGCACATGGTGGTCAGTGTTTGACCACCATTTGGGGCAGATAATGAGATTCAAAAACGTTTATCAGCTGATTGAAACCCAGCTATTGATGTTGTTGGGGTGGAGTCTAATATGGATGGCTTCTTTGACTCTGCGCGTGTACCAGTGGTTGTTTCAGTGTCATATGTGATTTAAGGGGACGAGTATCTTTCAGGTTCTCTGATTCTTCGTTTTTTTCCCCACCGTATTTTACTAAACATTTCTCGCTTTTTTTAATCTCATGTGCCAAATGAAATACACTGATCCATTACAGATTCTTATTCCTAACCACCAGCTTCGTCCCCCCCCTCCCCCCCCCAAAAAAAAGACACCAAATCTTCGAAACAAAAAGATGATCAAAAATAGGAATAGAAAATCTAAATTTTCGAAAATTCAAACGCTGTAACTTTTTTTTCCGAACCCACCGTTGTTGTACCTTTTATAAGGACTGTACCTATAAATGAGCTATATTACTGCTACCTTGAAAATCTTGACCGTTTTCCGGAAAACAGTGTGAGCTGTTCTGAATCCTCGCTTGCAAATCAATACACAATGTTGTTGTTTTGTATGACCTTTTATTAGAGATTAATTCTACGCTGTTTTGGATCTGATTTATGCTTTATCTTTATCGAATCTAGCATATCTGTTTACATATGTTTAAGAAGTTAGCACTGCATATCCTTGGATGCTCCATATGGAGGGATCACTAGTAAGAAGAACAAGATAACATTGTGAATATACTTCATTAAAAAAAACAAAGAATTTCGTTTTCATATCCGTTTTAATGATAATGATAATGATTTATGATTTATATGTGTGTATAATCAAAGGCGCTTTACAATCATGAGAGGTGCACGTGGTTAGTATAAGGTGTAGGCACTGAGGGTGGTCACTGCCAGGGTTTATTTACATCCTCAGTGGTTCTTTTACGTCGTATAGAAATGGTATGCGTAAACATTTTCTGAGTATTTCACAGTATGGTACGATCATATACACATTTCACTATTATTTAAGTAGGCTAGCCTTGTCTTACGCTTACGAAGACTTGTTGGGGATTTACGGGAAAGTTGCAAACATGAAAGTAGGATGTATCGACGTATACAAATTTTTGCGTCCATTTCTTATCTCTTAAATATATTCTCAAAAACTTCTCAAACCCACCTTCATTCCACCACCATTTGAGTCACGTCCAAAACCACCTGGACCACCTCCTCCGCTGCTTCGTTTATAAGGGGATTGTTTCATGAAAGAAGGATCATTGGCAAAATCATTGCGAATTGGACCACGATTTTCCTTTTCATCTCTTTCCTGCGCATTAACGCCAGGTCTTGCAATGATATCTGTACAAGATAAAAACGAGCAAGTGTGACGTCACTCGTATGGAAAAAACGACTTCCGGGTCCAAAACGAAAAGCAGTTCTATTAAGATTTTTCGTCCTTTTTCTTTATGATAGGGTTTGTTGTCCAAAGTTCTAATTGTTTCAGGTGGATTTTAAGTCACTGAGTACGTTTTTCGCTTTATTTTAGCGGTATTTTTGAGCAGTTGGACCAGGAAATACGTCACAACTTAACAGCTCTGTAGACCCTTTTCGAATATGGCGTCTATGACGTCAAACGAGGAGTCGAGAAATGTCCCGGATGTTATGAGTGATAATAATTGTGTTTTGAAAACCGAGGCATTCCAGTCCCGGATGCTGCTAGTGGAAATCATTGGGTTTCGGCTATCGGGGACATTCTCATTCTCCTCGTTTGACGTCATAGGTGCCATATTCGAAAAGGCTCTGTTACGAGCTGAATTCTACAGTCTGTAATAAACAATAAATCTTTATTTTACGCCGTGATACGGGGAGTCATTGGCGAGTCTCTCTAGCCAGAGAGACAACGGGTCGTAGTCTGTGGCCTCCATGTAGGATGTGGGTTGCACTGTTAAGTGTTAAGGCTGGAAAGTGTTTCCTACTTTTACATACACTCACGATAATGACCTGGAAAAATTGTATATGGCTATACTTTAATAGAAAGTGTGGTATATTTAAACTTCGTATCTTTGGAGAGAAAAGAAACGACATTACTGAGGGAATTCGTAAACTGACCATCAAATTTGTTTTAAAAAGCTCCCTTTTTGGATTTTTTTGGATTTTTTTTCCTTTAATCGGTTTCTGATAACATAAATCAAAGCCATATGCAAAATTTGGACAAATTTCACCGTTTTTCATTTTGAATGTGAAAAGTTTTCCTTCTCCAAATTTCGAATGATAAATCTTATCTCATCGTTCCTAGAAGCGCGCGCGGCTCCTTAAGCTATCTTATTCTTAGTTTATTATAACAGAAATTAACATACTTATGATCAAAAGCACGGTAACCAAGAAAGTAGTCTTCATCAACATCTCGAAAACTTGTACTGGTATCTTCTTCCTGCGGTTAATTCGAGGAAAATAATTAATTTTCCTTCAATTTGTACAGAGCAAGGATGCTGACAAACTAGTTCCACATTGGACTGTGAATTTGCAGCCCGGAAAGCAAGATTTGGAGGGGGGTTGGGGCTATTCTCATGGAAAGCAAGGGTGGCGTAGTGCGTAAGTTCTCGCCTCTCACCGCTATGGTCCCGGGTTCGATCCCCGGATTCGGCACCTTAAGTGAGTTGAGTTTGTTGGTTCTCTCCGTGGCATCGAGGGTTTTTCTCCGGGTTCTTCGGTTTTCCTCCCTCCGTAAAAACCAACCCTAATTCGATCTGAGCTGTGCTCTGCGGTCAGACATGAGTCGTATGGCGGCTGCCGAAGGCGCCTTCGTATGCCTTCGACTCGACCACGTTGAGCTGTGTCCTTCGCAATTCAGCTCTTCAGCTCCAAGTAAGGACGATTAGCCCCTCCAATTTAAATTTCTAAACTTAATGAAATACCTACACTTGTTACCAGGACTCCCGCAAACTTCCAAAAGCAAAATAATAATAATAATGATAATAATGATAAAATACAAAATAATAATAATTGCTTATTATTATTGTTATTATATCGATAAAGACTGTTTTGAACTGTACTACTTTAATAATAGAAAAAACGATGTTTAAATATCGAAAACCTCGCCAGATTTGAAATCTTTTTCTCGATAACTATGGTATCCCAAGGCACCTAATCTATTTTCAAGGCTAAATTCTTATTTCTTACAAAATCACCAAGCGAGAATTTGTTTTACCAGAAAAGAAACACCTTCGCTAAACTGCGCTCTCAGACCTAAATGTGCTGTTTATTGAATCAAAAAATCATCAACCTCACGTATTTTTGGCAGAAAGTAGTAGTTTTGTATGCCTCTAATAAGTTTTCTAGGTAAAATGGCTTGGTCGGAACAAACAAATTCGGCGAGTTTCCTCAAATATTAGGCAATCAGTGCGAGGGAATGTGCACCAATCAGCGATCAGACGATCTAGCAGCTTCAAAAACACGCAGTACTATTTATGCCGGTTTTCCAATTTAATAATCGTTGCTTAATTTTGGTATTATTATCAATAAATCTCTGAAATGTTTTTACTACGCTTCTCAGTTGAGCTTGGAACGACCGAAGTTTTGTCACGAAATTTTGTCGTTGAAAAGTACATGTTGCCAGGGGCAACGTCAAAAGTATTAAACCATTAAGTGTGGAAAAAATTCACGAGCTTAATTATGCTTGCTTCCTATTGAATACTATTATTAAAAAAATCATAGGCATATTTCCAATTGATTTGTTAAAAAGAGAGGGAATCTTTGTAATTTTTTTAAAGATTAATTGCAAATCTCGTGCAAAAGAGAATTTTGGAAATTGCATACAATATCTACAGAAATCTGTTCTTAGGGTGACTAGAAAAATGGCGGATACCAAGCTTTGCACAAAAATAATTCCTAACTCCTAACCTCAAAAGAGCTATAAAAGTGATTTTCTCTAAACATCTACTTTATATTTAAACTATTTTTCAAGAATCAATTACTACGCTTCTCAGTTGAGCTCGTATCGACCGAAGTTTTGTCACGAAAGTTTGTCGTTGAAAAGTGCATGTTGTCAGGGGCAACGTTAAAAGAAACCTTATTGAATTAGTAGCGAATAATGTTGCCAGAAATTTAGTCAAAATGTTGTCTCTTTTTGCTCTTTCCTCAACTCTTTGTAAACCCTCAACTCATATGCTCAACTGTACAAACATAATGACTTTTACCAACTCTTCTTTCATCCTACTCTACGCTGATAAAACAACCATCCTAAAAAAAATTTTGTTCCATCCTGAAAAGCACCTTGGCTATTTTAAGTCTGGAAACGCCTAACGTACAGATTTAATTTGCCAACGTTATGTTTTCCGGAGTGAGGAAAACCCTAGAAACCAGAGAAATACCATTTTAAGAGACGTTCAACAAAGTTTACTCGTGGAATAACTAAGGAAAGAACCTGAGACCCCAGAGCAAAGAAAAAAGCGCGCTACCGCATAACCAACTGCTATTCCTTATTAACGCACTTGAGCAATCTATAAAATGGGTTTTGCAGTTTGTTCTTAATATTTTGCAACAAAATTTTAAAAGCAATTTAACAAGAACCATAGAAAAAAAGGTTATCCCGGTTCTGCACTAACGCACTTGAGCAATCTATAAAATGTGTTTTGCAGTTTCTTCTTAATATTTTGCAACAAAATTTTAAAAGCAATTTAACAAGAACAATAGAAAAAAAGGTTATCCCGGGTCTGCAATGATTCCGAAGTGTTTTTTTTTTAATATTCAACCAACTATATAAACGAACAATAAATACTAACCTGAGATTCTCGATTCTTCTTAACGCTTTGTGTCTCAACTGTCGGTTTGGTAAACTTTATCACAAGGAGGAACTGTATTTATACCTTCTCTTATTGTGAAAACGTGTTCTAATTGCTTTTAAAGCGATTAGCAATTAGTAAATACGCCATAGGGGCAATTAGCAAACGTTATGCTTGCCGTTGAGCTTGGTTAATTGATGTTCTAGTGCCATTCAATTTGGCGAAACAACACAAAACCAAGTGCCCTTGAGTCGTAAGAATATCTATTTTACTAAAGTATTAATATCGCCCGGGGGGGGGGGACTTCCTATAATGGATTATATGGGGATGCTCCGCCCGAAATGGGTACCTCTTTCGGGCCGCAGGTATAGAATTTTTGAGTTTTGGTATGAAAAGGGGTAGCTTTTCTTCAAAGGTATATGAAAGGGGTACCTTTTTGCTGAAATTTGGTATACAAAAGGGTAAGGGGTCGAGAGTCCGGGCGGAGCATCCACGTATGAAACGACCCGAAGTACCCCCCGGTAATATCGAAGGGTTCTGAAAAGTGTGAATGGTGCAACGACGAGTTATTTTAATGTTTTTGTTTGTATGTTTGTGTATTTCATTTAGCTGCCGAACTCGTTTAGCTTTCTAACTATTTTAGGTAGTTGTGCTCGTTTTGTGCAGTTTTTGTATTATTCAAAGTAATTTTCATTTTCTTTGGAGTGCAAATAAATTATTGTTGTCGTTGCTGTTGTTGTTCTTGCTGTCCACTTTTGCTGGTACTCATTGCAATTTTTCTACATTTGGCGGACAGGGCAAGGGGAGGATAAAAGAACAATTTTGTGGGAAACCCAAAAATAGTCCACCGAAAAACATTCTGAATATTCCTTAGAGTTAGAGAATTGCATTTCTTGATCCCACCTGCTATCCTTTTCAGTCATTTGAATTTAATTTGAATTTGGGGATTCAACACTCAAAATCCTTTGACTATTGTTCTGTAACTACAAAAAAAATATACTTTAAAAAACATACCCTTATTTTTTGCTAATCTTCCTGCTTCAAAAAAATCAATTTTTAGGTTTTTCCATTTTCCGAAAGAATACACGTACAATAATCTATTATTTTCCAAAAACAATTTTCCAAAAGCGATTCTTAAAATTAAAGAAAATATACAAAAAACGACATTTTAGCTTTAATACCATTAAGTTTACTAATGACTTAAAAAAAAGTCCTGCTGAAGAACCAAAGTTCGATCAATTGGGAATATGCCTGGACTACCAGCCCAGAATAACAATAATAACGTAACACGATCTTGGTTTCTCGTTATTTCATCTATCATCGGGGACATATTGTGGCACCATTTTGGTATCTTAATTTACGTATGACAACAAAAGTGAATACCGGTTGCTAGGGGTACCCCTATACCATTAGCATATTCACTCTTGTTTTACTACTTTCGTATTGCCTCTGGCAATAAACTAAATTATCAATTAGTATAGGAAATCGCACGACCTCGAGTACAATTTGGAAATTAATAGGTACGAGTAATGTTTTGAAAGTTCTTGTAATTGCACGAGCCTTTAGGCGAGTGCAATTAAAGAACTTTCAAAACATTACGAGTGCCTATTAATTCCAAATTGTACGAGAAGGTCGTGCAAATTTTTATTTATAGTTCACTCGACAAAATTTTATAAACATGCGAAGCGAAGGCATTCATTCATCTTCATTGCCTTTGCTATAACCGACCCTTCTCCAAGAACGCTAAGTCAAGAACAGCATAAAAGTGTTAACGTTGCTGTAAAACCTTTTTAGATTAGTATTTTATGTATGATTTGAACTACAAAATACTAGAAAATAATTTTACATCTCAAGTAAAAAGCCATTTTAATGCATGTTTACAACTATTGAATGACAGTACTGACAGCTAAACAGCGAATCAAGAAGCGACTTTTCTTTGAAAACGTACTGTGTGAAAACTAAGCGAAAGTTGAGAGTTTACAGTTCGCTAATATAAGTTTTTTTCCTCTTAGCATTTGCTAATAACTGCAAAAACACAATTTAAAAAATACTTTCTTTGAAAACAAGTTAGCTGGACAACATCAAAAGGGATAAAAGCGACAAATATGTCGTTCAAGTTAAAAGTTTTGAAGTACAGCTTGCCGTGAACGAGTCGCCAGTGATCAGACCATGTGCTTTGGATATTATTCCCTCCTGTAGCTTGAAGAATTTCGCTGCTATTTTCTTTGAATGGTGAATTATCTGAAGATTTTATTATTTCAAGACTGGATTGATGAATTAGGATCAATTAACCTGTGATAAATAGCTGAATTTGTCTCTCTACAACTACTCGACAGTTTGCCGGTAAGATTTGATCTTAACTATTTTCAAAACAAAAAACAAGCCTCTACTCGCTGTGTTTTTTCGCTAAACAGAAAGAAATCTGCTTTAAAACTATTGTTAGCTGTTTTCTACATATTGTACAGTTATTGTAGATGTGGTGTTGAATATATTTTTCGAGAAAACCACAGAAAACAACAGGTAATAAAACGAGAACATACAAAGTTCCAACTCAAATTGTTTGGCGAAAACTAGAAAGAAACAACGACTTTTTACTACAAAACATGATTTATTAGGTCTTGAATTTGTCTAGTTATCATAATTTGAGGCCTTCCTATGTGTGTATTGAACAGTTTTCTGAAATTTTTCCATTTTAATCTATAAAACACTGATTTTTTTGGGAATTTCACTCATTTCACTGGGGAAATTTGCCGCTTTTGGGCGTGTTTCCATAGCGACCTAATTGGTACTCCCGCGGAGTACCAATTAACGCTCTAATTGTACTCCTCTAGACCAATCAGAATCGAGTAATTTTGTCGAGTGTACTATAATGACCCATATTATTTACTTAGATGATACTCATAATCTTACCACTTTCAAGTCTGACATTTTCTTGGTTCTAACAGATCGGCTGCAAAATAGCAAGGAAAATCTTTCAACAACTTTTCTAATACAGAAAAGTGCTTAAACACTTTGAAAAAGACGAATATGCACAGAGAAAAATTAAAACAGTTTTAAAATAAAAAAATTAAAAAAATATCATAAAATTATTCCATTTTCACTCATGACCTTGACTATCCCTCTGGGCAGAGCAGAAAACGGCAAGGCTGCTTCTTTAACGATTTTTCTTATTGAACTTGCAGTGATAGGCCAACACTATAAGCGATTCATTTGTGTCACTGTTTCTCCAAACTTGACAAAATCCTGTCGAACTAGAGTAAAGCTACTTGGAGATATTTACGGCAATATCAGTATTTCTGCTGATCAAAATATCACCTCTCCCAAAGTACAAAAGAGCGTGTTTACAAATTATTTGAGAATAGAAACGTAGGGTCCTTTTAAGAAACGAGAGCCCGAAAGTGGTTTTTCTGCTCTGCTGTTTCAAATCTCGAAAGAAAAGGCATTAAAAGAACATTTGAAGTGAGATCCCCCAAGGGCATCCTCTCAGATACTGCTAATGGTAATCACGACGCTCTTCAAAACTTTTAACAGTTGTGGGATTAAAAAAAATGGTGGTGAAAATATTTTAAGATATTTTTAGTTTAATTTATAACAAATTAGAGTTTCTCTCTAACATGAACTAAGAAATACACCTGAAATAAAGAAGAAAAAACCAATAATAATAATAATAATAATGATAATAATAACAACAACAATAATAATAATAATAATCGCTACATCAGAACGTGCGTAGATAAGATTGACACAGAAAGCACCCATCTTTGGCTGAAAAGAGGAGATATCAAATTCGAATAATGAATCATCACTCTGTCGTCTCTGCAAAGAAAGACCAGAAACCGTAGAACACCTTATATCGGGCTGCAAGACCTTGGCTGCTAAGGACTATAAAGAAAGACGCGATAATGTCGCTAGAAATATCCACTGGCACTTATGTAAGAAGCATGGAATAATCTGTACCGAAAAATGGTGGAATCATCAACCAGAACCAGTTGTGGAAAACGAAGAAATTAAAATCCTATGGGACTTTTTAAAGTTAAAATTAAAACATTAAGAGAGGGAGTCCGTATGCGTCGACCATGGTGTGCAAAATAAAAATAATCGAAAATCTTCATACTTTGCCAAAAGATAGCATTTAGGTTCTTATTTAAAGGAAAAATATTATAATATAAGGTTCGAAAGATTTTTATTTTAGGAGAACGGGGCATTTTTTGGTTTTACGGCTTTTGAGATGCTTTTTACGGGTTTCAACCACCCTTCGCGAAAAAATCTCTAAAATAATAACGAAATCTTACAGGAACAAAATGAGTTGATGAGCTAAAAGTACAAGAACGTTTTTGTATTTGAGAAGCTAGGCGATGCATTTAATCAAAATCTAAATATTTTATAGATTTTTCAATATTTAGAATTTTTGCATATTTTAAAAACATCAGAAATAGCTAATTTTGAGGCAAGAAAAAATCAAATTGCTACATGGACTGGGCTCAATTGAGTATAACCACGTTGAAGTACAACATCTCTACTTCAAATAACTGCAATAAAATTTTTGGGCTACTGAAAATTTCACCTCTGAAATCTTAAAATATTTACAATGCTAAGGTCAAAATTGCGACACTGCCGCGTATTGCGTGACATACCTTCAGGTGCAAAATCGGAGAAAATAAATCCAAATCACTAAATTTGGTCGTTCTTTTCAATAAATATAGTAAAGTAGAATACCAGTGATATTTCCTTTTCCATTTTACTCAATTTGTAGGAGCTTTACACTGAACTCCTTGGCTCTACTTCTTTATGGTTCTAATCGAGAGGCATGGCCAACAACAGTCGTTTACTATTTGAAGGTAAATCCAAAAAATATTAAATGAGCTGTACACTTTTAGGGTAAGAACATAGCACGATACCATAATCAGTGTTCACAAAGCCAAGATCAAACGTTAACAGCTGTTTCTGAGCCTAAAACTCGACTCGGCCGGCCACAGTTCCTCAAGATGGCTGGCTGGTGATGTCGTTACACACAGGAAGCCCGCGCCGCGGTCGTGTTCAATTCGTAAGCAGTTTTTCTTCGAACAAGAAAGTCCGAAGGCATATATACACTTTAAGTATTGACGTAGTAAGTGTGAATCTAGCAAGTTTAACCCTTCCAATTGCAAATGTGTGTCAGTTGCTTCTTGCACAAAATATATTAAAGGTCATTTGAAGGTTTTCAAGGTCAGCGATTCCCTGATTTCATCAGCTAGAGGCCGAACTTCTCCTTGCAAGAGCAGGTAAGCCATTCTTCATTGTTTTCGATTGGAAAATCATGACCAAGGCATACACGCTGTGTATCGTTGAATGGTAATTTTAATGATTTAAATCGACATGAATCAAAAAGCCTTGGAAGTCAATTGCTAACACTTGCTGATTATAATAGCAAGAGTGTTGATACAAACAGTGGCGTGTCGTTCGTCTCGCCGTAGGGAAGGGGCGGGCACGTACCCCACAAATTTTTGGTAATTAGATAATTGTTTGTTTATTTTTTTACTCTGGCTCCCCCTCCCCCTCCCCCCTCCTCCGCAAATTTAACGTTTTTATTCTAGGTGCCCCACCCCCCAGATCGAGGGTCCTCGCTACGCCTCTGGATACAAAAAGCTATATTAAATCATCTAATTAGGCAGCATAGCCGAGGGACAGGACATTTATACTTCTATTCAGCATAACACATCACAGGTTGTTTTTGTACATGTTTTAGTGCGCTGCGCTGCGCCGATTTGTAGATGTCTGATACTTGTTTCGATTTATTATGACTATGACTTAAAGAGTAAGATTTTTACCATGCCCATAATTCCGGAATCCCAACATGTTTTTAGATATTTTCGCGAACATAAAAGAACCTGAAAACTTAGACGAAAGTATCACTTTTGTAGACCAAGAGGTAAGTATCCTCATTCATTCTCTCTATTTCTCTCTCTCTCTCTCTCTCATTACATTCACTCGGGTGGCACGGGTGGCGCTGTAGTCCGAGTTCGAGCCCCGGCTCGGGTCAGATCACATGTGAGTTGAGTTTGTTTGATGTGTTGTTCTCTCCTGTGCTACGAGGGTTTTCCTCGGGTACTCCGGTTTCCTCCCTCTGTAAAAATCAACATGTGAGTTGAGTTGTATGCATAGAATATTGAATGTAGTGGTAGTGTGTGTGAGAGACAGTGCCGCCAAATTGGAAATCAGTATTGAGTTACTGAATTTGAAGTGATTTATTTATTTATTTTCACCTATTTTACATTCTAGATAAATTTGTTGTCTCTTACTTGAAAATTAAATATTTTTCCAACGTTTTGACTCGTGACCACGGATCTTCCTCAGTATGTTGGAGCAAGCAAATTTAAATGTTTACCATAGCACGCATATGACCTAGCCAATTCTTGATCCCGGGGGGGGGGGGGGAACTCCGGGGGTAAAGTATCGGGTATGCTCGTCGTATCTCTTAGGGGTAAAAATCAGCGATTTGGTATCTTTTAGGGTCTTAAATTTGAGGTTTATCAAATCAGCACTTTCAGGTATCTTTTAGGGTGTTGAAAAATGAACTAGCCCATCGCATAATAACGCAATATGTATGCCTGCGTAAACTCAGATTATTACTCATGGAAAAACACTTCAAAAGCCTTTATTTTTTAATAGTATTATTTTTGTGGTATCTCTTAGGGGTTAAAAATTGCCAAGCCACGCCCTTTTGAAAAAACTTCCGGTATCTTTTAGGGGTATTTTTGGAAATTTCCGAAGAGCATACCCGATACTTTACCCCCTGAGTCACCCGGGGTTCTTGATATATTTCTGGGATTAATCTAGTATCTGATTTGGATCATCTCGATTAGTTTTATCCCCGACGAACCTTAAGAAAAAAAATATATCAACTGATATCAAATATATTTTTTCTCTTAAGTTTCGTTGTGGACAAAAACTGACCAAGATGATCCCAGATACTAGATGACTTCTAAAATCCACATTTACAATTTTAGTTACTTGATACAGTCGTTGTTCCACTTAGGATTTGGTAATGATTACTGCTTAATTTCGTATGCCGTTCCATTACAAAATTATTACAAAATCGCTCAGGACGATATAAGATTAAGTAAAACCAAAGAAACTTCTTCGCTCATTCAAGCATATCATGAAAATTAGGCTCGTAATGGATACTAGTCCTAGTGGCTACTGCTGAAGAAAATAAGGTAATAGTATCATTTCGCGAGCGGATAAATAGACCCCTTGCATGCAGTGCTTCGGAATGCAACTAAATTTGGAGGACAAAACAATAGGTTTGCAATTCTTAGGAGATTGGAATAGTCCTCTTCACAGTTCCCTGCATCATCTTGAAAACTGCTTGCAATGATAGAGACCTTTTTCTAACACCTTGGACAAATATTCACAATCTATCATCAATTGTCTCTATCGTTTCAAGCTCACTGTTCGTCTCTCTTCGATGCAAAGGCACGGCTACCTTTCAAAATGGCGCAAGGAACTGTGAAGGGGACTATTCTTTTGTTATTCTCCTCCAAATTGATCTGTTTTGACGTTACGTGAAATGGGTCTGTACTCTCGAATAGTTTCGAATTATTCATTATATTGCGCTTATTAGAAATAATTTGAGTTATCCTCGATGTCTTTATGTGTTCCAATGAAAGTCCGTGAAATTCCTAATTGTTTGTATTGTTCAAGTTGTGCAGTCTCAGTTACCGTTAGTATTTGTGAATATCTTGATTTCGAGAGGTTTTTGCTCTAACGAACATTTTCGAACTCCCGTGCTGTTGGAGCAAAAGATGTGCGAATTCTTTTTGTGATTTTGGTGTTTAGAAATAATAGCAGTATTAAAAACGCTGATTTAATTATCATTACCAACGCTTCTATTATTTCTAAACAACAAAATCATAAAACAACTTGCACATCTTTTGTTTCAACAGCACGAGACACGAGAATGTCGAAAATGTTCGTTATAGCATAAAAGGTCTAGTGAGGCTAATCCTGAGCAATTGGGTTTGTAATCAAGGAAGTGTCTGTGAGCGGTAGTTTCTTTTATCTTGAATTTTACGTTTTTTCTTCCTAACCGCAAATTGCAAAATATCACGTGACCTAGGTCCTGCGGACAGGTTAGACGTCTGCGGTTCACGTTTTTACAGCGGGGACAGCTTCTAGCGGTTAGTGAAATACGACAAGGTTCTTATATAAATTGAACTCGGAAAAATCCACGTTTAAGGCTTGAATTCAAACTCTTACATGTCTGTTCTTCTCAAATAACAATATTTTAGAATTCAACAATAAAGCATTTATCAATTTTTGTAATTTTAAGTGAAGACATTTGTGAGCAATCTCGATTGCAGGAGGTACCAGGTGATCTTCTTCAGCTTCTCTCGTCTCTACATCTACTCTACGAGCTTCAGCTTATCTCCTTATATATACAAAACTCGTGGGGAATTTCCCACGGTATGCTACAAAACGTAAGTAAATATAGAAATAAAGGATATAGTTCAGAATTATAAGACATAATTAAGATATAGATATAGTTAAGATATCTTAGTTTTGGCTTCAACTTTAAGTTTGTAACACATTGCAACAAACGAAAAACAAACATGGCGGCTTTGAACATGTGTGATGTGACTGAGCAGAATGCCTTGAATTTTATTTCACCGAGTTGATATTTAAAAATTATTGTGCTTCTGTGACCGTGTTGTCCGGAGCAATTACAGGATACTCCGCCACTCTTGAAAGCATTATCGCTTCCGGAATCTCAATTCCACTGTCCCTATAGCTGGGTTTCACTTGACGTCATTTCCTGTCTCGTGCGGAATGTTCATCAGCTGAATAACAAGTTTTCAATAGAATTCTTTCTGGCTGACAGCACATGGTGGTCAGTGTTTGACCACCATTTGGGGCAGATAATGAGATTCAAAAACGTTTATCAGCTGATTGAAACCCAGCTATTGATGTTGTTGGGGTGGAGTCTAATATGGATGGCTTCTTTGACTCTGCGCGTGTACCAGTGGTTGTTTCAGTGTCATATGTGATTTGAGGGGACGAGTATCTTTCAGGTTCTCTGATTCTTCGTTTTTTTCCCCACCGTATTTTACTAAACATTTCTCGCTTTTTTTAATCTCATGTGCCAAATGAAATACACTGATCCATTACAGATTCTTATTCCTAACCACCAGCTTCGTCCCCCCCTCCCCCCCCCCCCCCTCCCAAAAAGACACCAAATCTTCGAAACAAAACGATGATCAAAAATAGGAATAAAAAATCTAAATTTTCGAAAATTCAAACGCTGTAACTTTTTTTTCCGAACCCACCGTTGTTGTACCTTTTATAAGGACTGTACCTATAAATGAGCTATATTACTGCTACCTTGAAAATCTTGACCGTTTTCCGGAAAACAGTGTGAGCTGTTCTGAATCCTCGCTTGCAAATCAATACACAATGTTGTTGTTTTGTATGACCTTTTATTAGAGATTAATTCTACGCTGTTTTGGATCTGATTTATGCTTTATCTTTATCGAATCTAGCAATATCTGTTTACATATGTTTAAGAAGTTAGCACTGCATATCCTTGGATGCTCCATATGGAGGGATCACTAGTAAAAAGAACAAGATGACATTGTGAATATACATCATAAAAAATACAAAGAATTTTGTTTTCATATCCGTTTTAATGATAATGATTTATGATTTATGATTTATATGTGTGTATAATCAAAGGCGCTTTACAATCATGAGAGGTGCACGTGGTTAGTATAAGGTGTAGGCACTGAGGGTGGTCACTGCCAGGGTTTCTTTACATCCTCAGTGGTTCTTTTACGTCGTATAGAAATGGTATGCGTAAACATTTTCTGAGTATTTCACAGTATGGTACGATCATATACAAATTTCACTATTATTTAAGTAGGCTAGCCTTGTCTTACGCTTACAAAGACTTGTTGGGGATTTACGGGAAAGTTGCAAACATGAAAGTAGGATGTATCGACGTATACAAATTTTTGCGTCCATTTCTTATCTCTTAAATATATTCTCAAAAACTTCTCAAACCCACCTTCCTTCCACCACCAAATGAGCCACCACCTCCACTACTTGGACGACCTCCTCCGCTGCTTCGTTTATAAGGGGGTCGTTCCATGAAGGAAGGATCATTGGCAAAATCATTGCGAATTGGACCACGATTTTCCTTTTCATCTCTTTCCTGCGCATTAACGCCAGGTCTTGCAATGATACCTGTACAAGATAAAAACGAGCAATAGAGCTTTGAAGTGTGACGTCACTAGTATGGAAAAAACGACTTCCGGGTCCAAAACGAAAAGCAGTTCTATTAAGATTTTTCGTCCTTTTTCTTTATGATAGGGTTTGTTGTCCAAAGTTCTAATTGTTTCAGGTGGATTTTAAGTCACTGAGTACGTTTTTCGCTTTATTTTAGCGGTATTTTTGAGCAGTTGGACCAGGAAATACGTCACAACTTAACAGCTCTGTAGACCCTTTTCGAATATGGCGTCTATGACGTCAAACGAGGAGTCGAGAAATGTCCCGGATGTTATGAGTGATAATAATTGTGTTTTGAAAACCGAGGCATTCCAGTCCCGGATGCTGCTAGTGGAAATCATTGGGTTTCGGCTATCGGGGACATTCTCATTCTCCTCGTTTGAGGTCATAGGCGCCATATTCGAAAAGGGTATGTTACGAGCTGAATTCTACAGTCTGTAATAAACAATAAATCTTTATTTTACGCCGTGATACGGGGAGTCATTGGCGAGTCTCTCTAGCCAGAGAGACAACGGGTCGTAGTCTGTGGCCTCCATGTAGGATGTGGGTTGCACTGTTAAGTGTTAAGGCTGGAAAGTGTTTCCTACTTTTACATACACTCACGATAATGACCTGGAAAAATTGTATATGGCTATAATTTATTAGAAAGTGCGGTATATTTAAACTTCGTATCTTTGGAGGGAAAAGAAACGACATTACTGAGGGAATTCGTAAACTGACCATCAAATTTGTTTTAAAAAGCTCCCTTTTTGGATTTTTTTGGATTTTTTTTCCTTTAATCGGTTTCTGATAACATAAATCAAAGCCATATGCAAAATTTGGACAAATTTCACCGTTTTTCATTTTGAATGTGAAAAGTTTTCCTTCTCCAAATTTCGAATGATAAATCTTATCTCATCGTTCCTAGAAGCGCGCGCGGCTCCTTAAGCTATCTTATTCTTAGTTTATTATAACAGAAATTAACATACTTATGATCAAAAGCACGGTAACCAAGAAAGTAGTCTTCATCAACATCTCGAAAACTTGTACTGGTATCTTCTTCCTGCGGTTAATTCGAGGAACATATAATTAATTTTCCTTCAATTTGTACAGAGCAAGGATGCTGACAAACTAGTTCCACATTGGACTGTGAATTTGCAGCCCGGAAAGCAAGATTTGGAGGGGGGTTGGGGCTATTCTCATGGAAAGCAAGGGTGGCGTAGTGCGTAAGTTCTCGCCTCTCACTCTCCCGGGTTCGATCCCCGGACTCGGCTCCTTAAGTGAGTTGAGTTTGTTGGTTCTCTCCGTGGCATCGAGGGTTTTTCTCCGGGTTCTCCGGTTTTCCTCCCTCCGTAAAAACCAACCCTAATTCGATCTGGGCTGTGCTCCGCGGTCAGACATGAGTCGTATGGCGGCTGCCGAAGGCGCCTTCGTATGCCTTCGACTCGACCACGTTGAGCTTTGTCCTTCGCAATTCAGCTCTTCAGCTCCAAGTAAGGACGATTAGCCCCTCCAATTTAAATTTCTAAACTTAATGAAATACCTACACTTGTTACCAGGACTCCCGCAAACTTCCAAAAGCAAAATAATAATAATAATGATAATAATGATAATAATAATGATAAAATACAAAATAATAATAATCGAAATATCGAAAACCTCGCCAGATTTGAAATCTTTTTCTCGATAACTATGGTATCCCAATGCACCTAATCTATTTTCAAGGCTAAATTCCTATTTCTTACGAAATCACCAAGCGAGAATTTGTTTTACCAGAAAAGAAACACCTTCGCTAAACTGCGCTCTCAGACCTAAATGTGCTGTTTATTGAATCAAAAAATCATCAACCTCACGTATTTTTGGCAGAAAGTAGTAGTTTTGTATGCCTCTAATAAGTTTTCTAGGTAAAATGGCTTGGTCGGAACAAACAAATTCGGCGAGTTTCCTCAAATATTAGGCAATCAGTGCGAGGGAATGTGCACCAATCAGCGATCAGACGATCTAGCAGCTTCAAAGACACGCAGTACTATTTATGCCGGTTTTCCAATTTAATAATCGTTGCTTAATTTTGGTATTATTATCAATAAATCTCTGAAATGTTTTTACTACGCTTCTCAGTTGAGCTTGGAACGACCGAAGTTTTGTCACAAAATTTTGTCGTTGAAAAGTACATGTTGCCAGGGGCAACGTCAAAAGTATTAAACCATTAAGTGTGGAAAAAATTCACGAGCTTAATTATGCTTGCTTCCTATTGAATACAATTATTAAAAAAATCATAGGCATATTTCCAATTGATTTGTTAAAAAGAGAGGGAATCTTTGTAATTTTTTTAAAAGATTAATTGCAAATCTCGTGCAAAAGAGAATTTTGGAAATTGCATACAATATCTACAGAAATCTGTTCTTAGGGTGACTAGAAAAATGGCGGATACCAAGCTTTGCACAAAAATAATTCCTAACTCCTAACCTCAAAAGAGCTATAAAAGTGATTTTCTCTAAACATCTACTTTATATTTAAACTGTTTTTCAAGAATCAATTACTACGCTTCTCAGTTGAGCTCGTATCGACCGAAGTTTTGTCACGAAAGTTTGTCGTTGAAAAGTGCATGTTGTCAGGGGCAACGTTAAAAGAAACCTTATTGAATTAATAGCGAATAATGTTGCCAGAAATTTAGTCAAAATGTTGTCTCTTTTTGCTCTTTCCTCAACTCTTTGTAAACTCTCAACTCATATGCTCAACTGTACAAACATAATGACTTTTACCAACTCTTCTTTCATCCTACTCTACGCTGATAAAACAACCATCCTAAAAAAAATTTTGTTCCATCCTGAAAAGCACCTTGGATATTTTAAGTCTGGAAACGCCTAACGTACAGATTTAATTTGCCAACGTTATGTTTTCCGGAGTGAGGAAAACCCTAGAAACCAGAGAAATACCATTTTAAGAGACGTTCAACAAAGTTTACTCGTGGAATAACTAAGGAAAGAACCTGAGACCCCAGAGCAAATAAAAAAGCGCGCTACCGCATAACCAACTGCTATTCCTTATTAACGCACTTGAGCAATCTATAAAATGTGTTTTGCAGTTTGTTCTTAATATTTTGCAACAAAATTTTAAAAGCAATTTAACAAGAACCATAGAAAAAAAGGTTATCCCGGTTCTGCACTAACGCACTTGAGCAATCTATAAAATGTGTTTTACAGTTTCTTCTTAATATTTTGCAACAAAATTTTAAAAGCAATTTAACAAGAACAATAGAAAAAAAGGTTATCCCGGTTCTGCACTAACGCACTTGAGCAATCTATAAAATGGGTTTTGCAGTTTCTTCTTAATATTTTGCAACAAAATTTTAAAAGCAATTTAACAAGAACAATAAAAAAAAGGTTATCCCGGGTCTGCAATGATTCCCAAGCGTTTTTTTTTAAATATTCAACCAACTATATAAACGAACAATAAATACTAACCTGAGATTCTCGATTCTTCTTAACGCTTTGTGTCTCAACTGTCGGTTTGGTTAACTTTATCACAAGGAGGAACTGTATTTATACCTTCTCTTATTGTGAAAACGTGTTCTAATTGCTTTTAAAGCGATTAACAATTAGTAAATACGCCATAGGGGCAATTAGCAAACGTTATGCTTGCCGTTGAGCTTGGTTAATTGATGTTCTAGTGCCATTCAATTTGGCGAAACAACACAAAACCAAGTGCTCTTGAGTCGTAAGAATATCTATTTTACTAAAGTATTAATATCGCCCGGGGGGGGGGGGGGGACTTCCTATAATGGATTATATGGGGATGCTCCGCCCGAAATGGGTACCTCTTTCGGGCGCAGGTATAGAATTTTTGAGTTTTGGTATGAAAAGGGGTAGCTTTTCTTCAAAGGTATATGAAAGGGGTACCTTTTTGCTGAAATTTGGTATACAAAAGGGTAAGGGGTCGAGAGTCCGGGCGGAGCATCCACGTATGAAACGACCCGAAGTACCCCCCGGTAATATCGAAGGGTTCTGAAAAGTGTGAATGGTGCAACGACGAGTTATTTTAATGTTTTTGTTTGTATGTTTGTGTATTTCATTTAGCTGCCGAACTCGTTTAGCTTTCTAACTATTTTAGGTAGCTGTGCTCGTTTTGTGCAGTTTTTGTATTATTCAAAGTAATTTTCATTTTCTTTGGAGTGCAAATAAATTATTGTTGTCGTTGCTGTTGTTGTTCTTGCTGTCCACTTTTGCTGGTACTCATTGCAATTTTTCTACATTTGGCGGACAGGGCAAGGGGAGGATAAAAGAACAATTTTGTGGGAAACCCAAAAATAGTCCACCGAAAAACATTCTGAATATTCCTTAGAGCTAGAGAATTGCATTTCTTGATCCCACCTGCTATCCTTTTGAGTCATTTGAATTTAATTTGAATTTGGGGATTCAACACTCAAAATCCTTTGACTATTGTTCTGTAACTACAAAAAAAATATACTTTAAAAAACATACCCTTATTTTTTGCTAATCTTCCTGCTTCAAAAAAAATCAATTTTTAGGTTTTTCTATTTTCCGAAAGAATACACGTACAATAATCTATTATTTTCCAAAAACAATTTTCCAAAAGCGATTCTTAAAATAAAGAAAATATACAAAAAACGACATTTTAGCTTTAATACCATTAAGTTTACTAATGACTTAAAAAAAAGTCCTGCTGAAGAACCAAAGTTCGATCAATTGGGAATATGCCTGGACTACCAGCCCAGAATAACAATAATAACGTAACACGATCTTGGTTTCTCGTTATTTCATCTATCATCGGGGACATTTTGTGGCACCATTTTGGTATCTTAATTTACGTATGACAACAAAAGCGAATACCGGTTGCTAGGGGTACCCCTATACTATTAGCTTAATCACTCTTGTTTTACTACTTTCGTATTGCCTCTGGCAATAAACTAAATTATCAATTATGACCCATATTATTTACTTAGTTGATACTCATAATCTTTCCACTTTCAAGTCTGGCATATTTTCTTGGTTCTAACAGATAGGCTGCAAAATAGCAAGGAAAGTCTTTCAACAACTTTTCTAATACAGAAAAGTGCTTAAACACTTTGAAAAAGACGAATTTGCACAGAGAAAAATTAAAACAGTTTTAAAATAAAAAAATAAAAAAAATATCATAAAATTATTCCGTTTTCACTCATGACCTTGACTATCCCTCTGGGCAGAGCAGAAAACGGCAAGGCTGCTACTTTAACGATTTTTCTTATTGAACTTGCAGTGATAGGCCAACACTATAAGCGATTCATTTGTGTCACTGTTTCTCCAAACTTGACAAAATCCTGTCGAACTAGAGTAAAGCTACTTGGAGATATTTACGGCAATATCAGTATTTCTGCTGATCAAAATATCACCTCTCCCAAAGTACAAAAGAGCGTGTTTACAAATTATTTGAGAATAGAAACGTAGGGTCCTTTTAAGAAACGAGAGCCCGAAAGTGGTTTTTCTGCTCTGTTGTTTCAAACCTCGAAAGAAAAGGCATTAAAAGAACATTTGAAGTGAGATCCCCCAAGGGCATCCTCTCAGATACTGCTAATGGTAATCACGACGCTCTTCAAAAATTTTAACAGTTGTGGGATTAAAAAAATGGTGGTGAAAATATTTTAAGATAGTTTTAGTTTAATTTATAACAAATTAGAGTTTCTCTCTAACATGAACTAAGAAATACACCTGAAATAAAGAAGAAAAAACCAATAATAATAATAATAATAATGATAATAATAACAACAACAATAATAATAATAATAATCGCTACATCAGAACGTGCGTAGATAAGATTGACACAGAAAGCACCCATCTTTGGCTGAAAAGAGGAGATATCAAATTCGAATAATGAATCATCACTCTGTCGTCTCTGCAAAGAAAGACCAGAAACCGTAGAACACCTTATATCGGGCTGCAAGACCTTGGCTGCTAAGGACTATAAAGAAAGACGCGATAATGTCGCTAGAAATATCCACTGGCACTTATGTAAGAAGCATGGAATAATCTGTACCGAAAAATGGTGGAATCATCAACCAGAACCAGTTGTGGAAAACGAAGAAATTAAAATCCTATGGGACTTTTTAAAGTTAAAATTAAAACATTAAAATGTGTACACCGACCGGAAGTTAACTGCAAGGTGACCAGATATCATAGTGATTGAAAAATACAGGAGGAAGTCGAAACTTATCGACATTTCAGTGCCAGCAGACCGCAGGATAGATGAGAAAGAAAAGGAGAATATATAGATAAATACCAAGATCTCAGGATAGAAATAGAAAGACTGTGGGGAATGAAAACAATGACAATACCAATTGTAATAGGATCGTTAGGAGCAATATCGAAACAATTTAAAGCATTTGCGTCGATTAGACATTGATAAGATCAACGTGATAGACCTTCAGAAAACTGTACTTCTAGGTACCTCTCGTATACTGACAAGAGTGCTTTAGCTGTCAGGATCAGGGTAGCTCTTGAGCAAGAAGCAACTGAATTACCAGCAATATTACTTTTATTATGTATGATGTATCTACTGTGAAATAAAGGATAATAATAATAATAATAATTTGATTATAAAATTCTGCGATAAAATGTCATAAAGCTTAAAATCGACGAAGTTTCGACTTTGGCTGAATGTCATTATCAAGTCGAAATTTAAAGAAATAAAGTGAAGGGAAAAATGTAAAAAAAATATATGAATATGATAAATGATACCGTTATGTTATAGATAAATGTCTGAGTTAAACAAAGAGTTTCGCACGATTGGAATCAAATTAGGTCTTAAAGATTTAATGAAGAGCATCTCATAAATGAGACATTCCCATTCCCCTTGACACTTCCTCAAAGTGCGAAATTTGCTCTCATGAAGTAGATTCACGTCCCCATGGAATTCTACCGATCGCCGAGGTCTTGTGGTCAGCAATGCGTTGATGTAGATGACCCGTCGTGTATCCGACGTAATTTGCATCACACAAATCACATTGAAACAAATAAAAAATAAAATGTTGATTAACGATAGGAGGCTTGTTTTCCTTATATTTGAGGTGGTGTTCTAGTTTTTTGCTCACAAACACAGGCTGCGGATTGATGCCGATTTTAGAACCAAGATCACGCATCTCCTTTTTTTACATCAGTTGCTGATATCTGGTCTTTGAAGGGAATAGAATTGTCACTCTTACAATGTTGTCACCCTCGGGCTTTTCTCTCCTTTCTTGCGATAGAGTATCACGGATAAATTTGTCAATGGTTACATTGTTCAAATCAACTAGATAATTTAGGGCGAGTAAATATTGTACGTAATTTGTTGCATTCATCGATTAAGGTATCTCTTGTGGATAATAATGCTTGTGCACGGTGAAACATTATTTTCATATGATTTTATTTGTAATTTTATAACTCTGTATAACTCAGCTTTCATGAAAAGCAATTGTTTTTATAATTGATGAAATTCTGAGTATAATAAAGTTCATTCATTCTCTCTATTTCTCTCTCTCTTTCTCTCTTTCTCTCTCTCTCTCTCTCTCTCTCTCTCTCTCTCTCTCTCTCTCTCTCTCTCTCTCTCCCACTCACTGTCTGTCACTCTACACTCTCTCTCTGACTATCTAACTGCATTATATTGTTCTTGAGAGGTTTTTTATTTTATTTTGCACGACTTGCAAAAGAGCTGTAGCTTGTTTATTCTAATTATTCGACATCAATGTATCACTAAATATAAAACCCGCTTAATTTCTAGAGATGCTATAGTTGAGGTCAGGATTCATTACATTCACTCGGGTGGCACGAGTGGCGCTGTAGTCCGAGTTCGAGCCCCGGCTCGGGTCAGATCACATGTGAGTTGAGTTTGTTTGATGTGTTGTTCTCTCCTGTGCTACGAGGGTTTTCCTCGGGTACTCCGGTTTCCTCCCTCTGTAAAAATCAACATGTGAGTTGAGTTGTATGCATAGATCATTGAATGTAGTGGTAGTGTGTGTCAGAGACAGTGCCGCCAAATTGGAAATCAGTATTGAGTTACTGAATTTGAAGTGATTTATTTATTTATTTTCACCTATTTTACATTCTAGATAAATTTGTTGTCTTTTACTTGAAAATTAAATATTTTTCCAACGTTTTGACTCGTGACCACGGATCTTCCTCAGTATGTTGGAGCAAGCGAATTTAAATGTTTACCATAGCACGCATATGACCTAGCCAATTCTTGATCCCGGGGGGGGAACTCCGGGGGTAAAGTATCGGGTATGCTCGTCGTATCTCTTAGGGGTAAAAATCAGCGATTTGGTATCTTTTAGGGTCTTAAATTTGAGGTTTATCAAATCAGCACTTTCAGGTATCTTTTAGGGTGTTGAAAAATGAACTAGCCCATCGCATAATAACGCAATATGTATGCCTGCGTAAACTCAGATTATTACTCATGGAAAAACACTTCAAAAGCCTTTATTTTTTAATAGTATTATTTTTGTGGTATCTCTTAGGGGTTAAAAATTGCCAAGCCACGCCCTTTTGAAAAAACTTCCGGTATCTTTTAGGGGTATTTTTTGGAAATTTCCGAAGAGCATACCCGATACTTTACCCCCTGAGTCACCCGGGGTTCTTGATATATTTCTGGGATTAATCTAGTATCTGATTTGGATCATCTCGATTAGTTTTATCCCCGACGAACCTTAAGAACAAAAATATATCAACTGATATCAAATATATTTTTTCTCTTAAGTTTCGTTGTGGACAAAAACTGACCAAGATGATCCCAGATACTAGATAACTTCTAAAATCCACATTTACAATTTTAGTTACTTGATACAGTCGTTGTTCCACTTAGGATTTGGTAATGATTACTGCTTAATTTCGTATGCCGTTCCATTACAAAATTATTACAAAATCGCTCAGGACGATATAAGATTAAGTAAAACCAAAAAAACTTCTTCGCTCATTCAAGCATATCATGAAAATTAGGCTCGTAATGGATACTAGTCCTAGTGGCTACTGCTGAAGAAAATAAGGTAATAGTATCATTTCGCGAGCGGATAAATAGACCCCTTGCATGCAGTGCTTCGGAATGCAACTAAATTTGGAGGACAAAACAATAGGTTTGCAATTCTTAGGAGATTGGAATAGTCCTCTTCACAGTTCCCTGCATCATCTTGAAAACTGCTTGCAATGATAGAGACCTTTTTCTAACACCTTGGACAAATATTCACAATCTATCATCAATTGTCTCTATCGTTTCAAGCTCACTGTTCGTCTCTCTTCGATGCAAAGGCACGGCTACCTTTCAAAATGGCGCAAGGAACTGTGAAGGGGACTATTCTTTTGTTATTCTCCTCCAAATTGATCTGTTTTGACGTTACGTGAAATGGGTCTGTACTCTCGAATAGTTTCGAATTATTCATTATATTGCGCTTATTAGAAATAATTTGAGTTATCCTCGATGTCTTTATGTGTTCCAATGAAAGTCCGTGAAATTCCTAATTGTTTGTATTGTTCAAGTTGTGCAGTCTCAGTTACCGTTAGTATTTGTGAATATCTTGATTTCGAGAGGTTTTTGCTCTAACGAACATTTTCGAACTCCCGTGCTGTTGGAGCAAAAGATGTGCGAATTCTTTTTGTGATTTTGGTGTTTAGAAATAATAGCAGTATTAAAAACGCTGATTTAATTATCATTACCAACGCTTCTATTATTTCTAAACAACAAAATCATAAAACAACTTGCACATCTTTTGTTTCAACAGCACGAGACACGAGAATGTCGAAAATGTTCGTTATAGCATAAAAGGTCTAGTGAGGCAAATCCTGAGCAATTGGGTTTGTAATCAAGGAAGTTAGCGATAGTTTCTTTTATCTTGAATTTTACGTTTTTTCTTCCTAACCGCAAATTGCAAAATATCACGTGACCTAGGTCCTGCGGACAGGTTAGACGTCTGCGGTTCACGTTTTTACAGCGGGGACAGCTTCTAGCGGTTAGTGAAATACGACAAGGTTTTTATATAAATTGAACTCGGAAAAATCCACGTTTAAGGCTTGAATTCAAACTCTTACATGTCTGTTCTTCTCAAATAACAATATTTTAGAATTCAACAATAAAGCATTTATCAATTTTTGTAATTTTAAGTGAAGACATTTGTGAGCAATCTCGATTGCAGGAGGTACCAGGTGATCTTCTTCAGCTTCTCTCGTCTCTACATCTACTCTACGAGCTTCAGCTTATCTCCTTATATATACAAAACTCGTGTGGAATTTCCCACGGTATGCTACAAAACGTAAGTAAATATAGAAATAAAGGATATAGTTCAGAATTATAAGACATAATTAAGATATAGATATAGTTAAGATATCTTAGTTTTGGCTTCAACTTTAAGTTTGTAACACATTGCAACAAACGAAAAACAAACATGGCGGCTTTGAACATGTGTGATGTGACTGAGCAGAATGCCTTGAATTTTATTTCACCGAGTTGATATTTAAAAATTATTGTGCTTCTGTGACCGTGTTGTCCGGAGCAATTACAGGATACTCCGCCACTCTTGAAAGCATTATCGCTTCCGGAATCTCAATTCCACTGTCCCTATAGCTGGGTTTCACTTGACGTCATTTCCTGTCTCGTGCGGAATGTTCATCAGCTGAATAACAAGTTTTCAATAGAATTCTTTCTGGCTGACAGCACATGGTGGTCAGTGTTTGACCACCATTTGGGGCAGATAATGAGATTCAAAAACGTTTATCAGCTGATTGAAACCCAGCTATTGATGTTGTTGGGGTGGAGTCTAATATGTATGGCTTCTTTGACTCTGCGCGTGTACCAGTGGTTGTTTCAGTGTCATATGTGATTTGAGGGGACAAGTATCTTTCAGGTTCTCTGATTCTTCGTTTTTTTCCCCACCGTATTTTACTAAACATTTCTCGCTTTTTTTAATCTCATGTGCCAAATGAAATACACTGATCCATTACAGATTCTTATTCCTAACCACCAGCTTCGTCCCCCCCTCCCCTCCCCCCCCCAAAAGACACCAAATCTTCGAAACAAAAAGATGATCAAAAATAGGAATAAAAAATCTAAATTTTCGAAAATTCAAACGCTGTAACTTTTTTTTCCGAACCCACCGTTGTTGTACCTTTTATAAGGACTGTACCTATAAATGAGCTATATTACTGCTACCTTGAAAATCTTGACCGTTTTCCGGAAAACAGTGTGAGCTGTTCTGAATCCTCGCTTGCAAATCAATACACAATGTTGTTGTTTTGTATGACCTTTTATTAGAGATTAATTCTACGCTGTTTTGGATCTGATTTATGCTTTATCTTTATCGAATCTAGCATATCTGTTTACATATGTTTAAAAAGTTAGCACTGCATATCCTTGGATGCTCCATATGGAGGGATCACTAGTAAAAAGAACAAGATAACATTGTGAATATACATCATAAAAAATACAAAGAATTTCGTTTTCATATCCGTTTTAATGATAATGATTTATGATTTATATGTGTGTATAATCAAAGGCGCTTTACAATCATGAGAGGTGCACGTGGTTAGTATAAGGTGTAGGCACTGAGGGTGGTCACTGCCAGGGTTTCTTTACATCCTCAGTGGTTCTTTTACGTCGTATAGAAATGGTATGCGTAAACATTTTCTGAGTATTTCACAGTATGGTACGATCATATACACATTTCACTATTATTTAAGTAGGCTAGCCTTGTCTTACGCTTACAAAGACTTGTTGGGGATTTACGGGAAAGTTGCAAACATGAAAGTAGGATGTATCGACGTATACAAATTTTTGCGTCCATTTCTTATCTCTTAAATATATTCTCAAAAACTTCTCAAACCCACCTTCCTTCCACCACCAAATGAGCCACCACCTCCACTACTTGGACGACCTCCTCCGCTGCTTCGTTTATAAGGGGGTCGTTCCATGAAGGAAGGATCATTGGCAAAATCATTGCGAATTGGACCACGATTTTCCTTTTCATCTCTTTCCTGCGCATTAACGCCAGGTCTTGCAATGATACCTGTACAAGATAAAAACGAGCAATAGAGCTTTGAAGTGTGACGTCACTCGTATGGAAAAAACGACTTCCGGGTCCAAAACGAAAAGCAGTTCTATTAAGATTTTTCGTCCTTTTTCTTTATGATAGGGTTTGTTGTCCAAAGTTCTAATTGTTTCAGGTGGATTTTAAGTCACTGAGTACGTTTTTCGCTTTATTTTAGCGGTATTTTTGAGCAGTTGGACCAGGAAATACGTCACAACTTAACAGCTCTGTAGACCCTTTTCGAATATGGCGTCTATGACGTCAAACGAGGAGTCGAGAAATGTCCCGGATGTTATGAGTGATAATAATTGTGTTTTGAAAACCGAGGCATTCCAGTCCCGGATGCTGCTAGTGGAAATCATTGGGTTTCGGCTATCGGGGACATTCTCATTCTCCTCGTTTGACGTCATAGGTGCCATATTCGAAAAGGCTCTGTTACGAGCTGAATTCTACAGTCTGTAATAAACAATAAATCTTTATTTTACGCCGTGATACGGGGAGTCATTGGCGAGTCTCTCTAGCCAGAGAGACAACGGGTCGTAGTCTGTGGCCTCCATGTAGGATGTGGGTTGCACTGTTAAGTGTTAAGGCTGGAAAGTGTTTCCTACTTTTACATACACTCACGATAATGACCTGGAAAAATTGTATATGGCTATAATTTATTAGAAAGTGCGGTATATTTAAACTTCGTATCTTTGGAGAGAAAAGAAACGACATTACTGAGGGAATTTGTAAACTGACCATCAAATTTGTTTTAAAAAGCTCCCTTTTTGGATTTTTTTGGATTTTTTTCCTTTAATCGGTTTCTGATAACATAAATCAAAGCCATATGCAAAATTTGGACAAATTTCACCGTTTTTCATTTTGAATGTGAAAAGTTTTCCTTCTCCAAATTTCGAATGATAAATCTTATCTCATCGTTCCTAGAAGCGCGCGCGGCTCCTTAAGCTATCTAATTCTTAGTTTATTATAACAGAAATTAACATACTTATGATCAAAAGCACGGTAACCAAGAAAGTAGTCTTCATCAACATCTCGAAAACTTGTACTGGTATCTTCTTCCTGCGGTTAATTCGAGGAACATATAATTAATTTTCCTTCAATTTGTACAGAGCAAGGATGCTGACAAACTAGTTCCACATTGGACTGTGAATTTGCAGTCCGGAAAGCAAGATTTGGAGGGGGGTTGGGGCTATTCTAATGGAAAGCAAGGGTGGCGTAGTGCGTAAGTTCTCGCCTCTCACCGCTATGGTCCCGGGTTCGATCCCCGGACTCGGCACCTTAAGTGAGTTGAGTTTGTTGGTTCTCTCCGTGGCATCGAGGGTTTTTCTCCGGGTTCTTCGGTTTTCCTCCCTCCGTAAAAACCAACCCTAATTCGATCTGAGCTGTGCTCCGCAGTCAGACATGAGTCGTATGGCGGCTGCGGAGGCGCCTTCGTATGCCTTCGACTCGACCACGTTGAGCTGTGTCCTTCGCAATTCAGCTCTTCAGCTCCAAGTAAGGACGATTAGCCCCTCCAATTTAAATTTCTAAACTTAATGAAATACCCACACTTGTTACCAGGACTCCCGCAAACTTCCAAAAGCAAAATAATAATAATAATGATAATAATGATAAAATACAAAATAATAATAATTATTATTATTATTGTTATTATATCGATAAAGACTGTTTTGAACTGTACTACTTTAATAATAGAAAAAACGATGTTTAAATATCGAAAACCTCGCCAGATTTGAAATCTTTTTCTCGATAACTATGGTATCCCAAGGCACCTAATCTATTTTCAAGGCTAAATTCTTATTTTTTACGAAATCACCAAGCGAGAATTTGTTTTACCAGAAAAGAAACACCTTCGCTAAACTGCGCTCTCAGACCTAAATGTGCTGTTTATTGAATCAAAAAATCATCAACCTCACGTATTTTTGGCAGAAAGTAGTAGTTTTGTATGCCTCTAATAAGTTTTCTAGGTAAAATGGCTTGGTCGGAACAAACAAATTCGGCGAGTTTCCTCAAATATTAGGCAATCAGTGCGAGGGAATGTGCACCAATCAGCGATCAGACGATCTAGCAGCTTCAAAAACACGCAGTACTATTTATGCCGGTTTTCCAATTTAATAATCGTTGCTTAATTTTGGTATTATTATCAATAAATCTCTGAAATGTTTTTACTACGCTTCTCAGTTGAGCTTGGAACGACCGAAGTTTTGTCACGAAATTTTGTCGTTGAAAAGTACATGTTGCCAGGGGCAACGTCAAAAGTATTAAACCATTAAGTGTGGAAAAAATTCACGAGCTTAATTATGCTTGCTTCCTATTGAATACTATTATTAAAAAAATCATAGGCGTATTTCCAATTGATTTGTTAAAAAGAGAGGGAATCTTTGTAATTTTTTTAAAGATTAATTGCAAATCTCGTGCAAAAGAGAATTTTGGAAATTGCATACAATATCTACAGAAATCTGTTCTTAGGGTGACTAGAAAAATGGCGGATACCAAGCTTTGCACAAAAATAATTCCTAACTCCTAACCTCAAAAGAGCTATAAAAGTGATTTTCTCTAAACATCTACTTTATATTTAAACTGTTTTTCAAGAATCAATTACTACGCTTCTCAGTTGAGCTCGTATCGACCGAAGTTTTGTCACGAAAGTTTGTCGTTGAAAAGTGCATGTTGTCAGGGGCAACGTTAAAAGAAACCTTATTGAATTAGTAGCGAATAATGTTGCCAGAAATTTAGTCAAAATGTTGTCTCTTTTTGCTCTTTCCTCAACTCTTTGTAAACCCTCAACTCATATGCTCAACTGTACAAACATAATGACTTTTACCAACTCTTCTTTCATCCTACTCTACGCTGATAAAACAACCATCCTAAAAAAAATTTTGTTCCATCCTGAAAAGCACCTTGGCTATTTTAAGTCTGGAAACGCTTAACGTACAGATTTAATTTGCCAACGTTATGTTTTCCGGAGTGAGGAAAACCCTAGAAACCAGAGAAATACCATTTTAAGAGACGTTCAACAAAGTTTACTCGTGGAATAACTAAGGAAAGAACCTGAGACCCCAGAGCAAAGAAAAAAGCGCGCTACCGCATAACCAACTGCTAATCCTTATTAACACACTTGAGCAATCTATAAAATGTGTTTTGCAGTTTGTTCTTAATATTTTGCAACAAAATTTTAAAAGCAATTTAACAAGAACCATAGAAAAAAAGGTTATCCCGGTTCTGCACTAACGCACTTGAGCAATCTATAAAATGTGTTTTGCAGTTTCTTCTTAATATTTTGCAACAAAATTTTAAAAGCAATTTAACAAGTACAATAGAAAAAAAGGTTATCCCGGTTCTGCACTAACGCACTTGAACAATCTATAAAATGTGTTTTGCAGTTTCTTCTTAATATTTTGCAACAAAATTTTAAAAGCAATTTAACAAGTACAATAGAAAAAAAGGTTATCCCGGTTCTGCACTAACGCACTTGAGCAATCTATAAAATGTGTTTTGCAGTTTCTTCTTAATATTTTGCAACAAAATTTTAAAAGCAATTTAACAAGAACCATAGAAAAAAAGGTTATCCCGGTTCTGCACTAACGCACTTGAGCAATCTATAAAATGGGTTTTGCAGTTTGTTCTTAATATTTTGCAACAAAATTTTAAAAGCAATTTAACAAGAACAATAGAAAAAAAGGTTATCCCGGGTCTGCAATGATTCCGAAGTGTTTTTTTTTAAATATTCAACCAACTATATAAACGAACAATAAATACTAACCTGAGATTCTCGATTCTTCTTAACGCTTTGTGTCTCAACTGTCGGTTTGGTAAACTTTATCACAAGGAGGAACTGTATTTATACCTTCTCTTATTGTGAAAACGTGTTCTAATTGCTTTTAAAGCGACTAGCAATTAGTAAATACGCCATAGGGGCAATTAGCAAACGTTATGCTTGCCGTTGAGCTTGGTTAATTGATGTTCTAGTGCCATTCAATTTGGCGAAACAACACAAAACCAAGTGCCCTTGAGTCGTAAGAATATCTATTTTACTAAAGTATTAATATCGCCCGGGGGGGGGGGGGACTTCCTATAATGGATTATATGGGGATGCTCCGCCCGAAATGGGTACCTCTTTCGGGCCGCAGGTATAGAATTTTTGAGTTTTGGTTTGAAAAGGGGTAGCTTTTCTTCAAAGGTATATGAAAGGGGTACCTTTTTGCTGAAATTTGGTATACAAAAGGGTAAGGGGTCGAGAGTCCGGGCGGAGCATCCACGTATGAAACGACCCGAAGTACCCCCCGGTAATATCGAAGGGTTCTGAAAAGTGTGAATGGTGCAACGACGAGTTATTTTAATGTTTTTGTTTGTATGTTTGTGTATTTCATTTAGCTGCCGAACTCGTTTAGCTTTCTAACTATTTTAGGTAGCTGTGCTCGTTTTGTGCAGTTTTTGTATTATTCAAAGTAATTTTCATTTTCTTTGGAGTGCAAATAAATTATTGTTGTCGTTGCTGTTGTTGTTCTTGCTGTCCACTTTTGCTGGTACTCATTGCAATTTTTCTACATTTGGCGGACAGGGCAAGGGGAGGATAAAAGAACAATTTTGTGGGAAACCCAAAAATAGTCCACCGAAAAACATTCTGAATATTCCTTAGAGTTAGAGAATTGCATTTCTTGATCCCACCTGCTATCCTTTTGAGTCATTTGAATTTAATTTGAATTTGGGGATTCAACACTCAAAATCCTTTGACTATTGTTCTGTAACTACAAAAAAAATATACTTTAAAAAACATACCCTTATTTTTTGCTAATCTTCCTGCTTCAAAAAAATCAATTTTTAGGTTTTTCCATTTTCCGAAAGAATACACGTACAATAATCTATTATTTTCCAAAAACAATTTTCCAAAAGCGATTCTTAAAATAAAGAAAATATACAAAAAACGACATTTTAGCTTTAATACCATTAAGTTTACTAATGACTTAAAAAAAAGTCCTGCTGAAGAACCAAAGTTCGATCAATTGGGAATATGCCTGGACTACCAGCCCAGAATAACAATAATAACGTAACACGATCTTGGTTTCTCGTTATTTCATCTATCATCGGGGACATATTGTGGCACCATTTTGGTATCTTAATTTACGTATGACAACAAAAGCGAATACCGGTTGCTAAGGGTACCCCTATACCATTAGCTTAATCACTCTTGTTTTACTACTTTCGTATTGCCTCTGGCAATAAACTAAATTATCAATTATGACCCATATTATTTACTTAGTTGATAATCATAATCTTACCACTTTCAAGTCTGGCATATTTTCTTGGTTCTAACAGATCGGCTGCAAAATAAAAAGGAAAATCTTTCAACAACGTTTCTAATACAGAAATTTTAAAAAAACTTAAAAGTGCTTAAACACTTTTAAAAAGACGAATTTGCACAGAGAAAAATTAAAACAGTTTTAAAATAAAAAAATAAAAAAAATATCATAAAATTATTCCGTTTTCACTCATGACCTTGACTATCCCTCTGGGCAGAGCAGAAAACGGCAAGGCTGCTACTTTAACGATTTTTCTTATTGAATTTGCAGTGATAGGCCAACACTATAAGCGATTCATTTGTGTCACTGTTTCTCCAAACTTGACAAAATCCTGTCGAACTAGAGTAAAGCTACTTGGAGATATTTACGGCAATATCAGTATTTCTGCTGATCAAAATATCACCTCTCCCAAAGTACAAAAGAGCGTGTTTACAAATTATTTGAGAATAGAAACGTAGGGTCCTTTTAAGAAACGAGAGCCCGAAAGTGGTTTTTCTGCTCTGTTGTTTCAAACCTCGAAAGAAAAGGCATTAAAAGAACATTTGAAGTGAGATCCCCCAAGGGCATCCTCTCAGATACTGCTAATGGTAATCACGACGCTCTTCAAAAATTTTAACAGTTGTGGGATTAAAAAAATGGTGGTGAAAATATTTTAAGATAGTTTTAGTTTAATTTATAACAAATTAGAGTTTCTCTCTAACATGAACTAAGAAATACACCTGAAATAAAGAAGAAAAAACCAATAATAATAATAATAATAATGATAATAATAACAACAACAATAATAATAATAATAATCGCTACATCAGAACGTGCGTAGATAAGATTGACACAGAAAGCACCCATCTTTGGCTGAAAAGAGGAGATATCAAATTCGAATAATGAATCATCACTCTGTCGTCTCTGCAAAGAAAGACCAGAAACCGTAGAACACCTTATATCGGGCTGCAAGACTTTCGCTGCTAAGGACTATAAAGAAAGACGCGATAATGTCGCTAGAAATATCCACTGGCACTTATGTAAGAAGCATGGAATAATCTGTACCGAAAAATGGTGGAATCATCAACCAGAACCGGTTGTGGAAAACGAAGAAATTAAAATCCTATGGGACTTTTTAAAGTTAAAATTAAAACATTAAAATGTGTACACCGACCGGAAGTTAACTGCAAGGTGACCAGATATCATAGTGATTGAAAAATACAGGAGGAAGTCGAAACTTATCGACATTTCAGTGACCAGATCCCGGGGGGGGGGGGGGGGACTCGGAGGTCGAAGGGACGGGGATGCTTGCAGTCCCTTTTAGGGGTTGAAATCGAGGTTTCGGTCCCGCTTAGGGTGTTATGAACGAGAATGCCCACCAGCTGAGTTTTGTGGTCCCTTTTAGGGGTTTTAAAGTAAACAGCAACTCATAAACTCATATGAGCAGAAGGCGTTTGATGTTAATAAATTAAATCGAGAAACCCAGCCTTGGATACGTTTTTGCTTGGTCCCTCTTAGGGGTAGAATTTTATCCCTGCCACGCCCACAAACTGACAACACAGGTCCCTTTTAGGGTCCATTTTTAAGATTTTCGGCGAGCATCCCCACCCTCTTTCAATAGGGAGTCCCCCCCCCCCGGGGACCAGATATCATAGTGATTGAAAAAAGCAGGAGGAAGTCGACACTTATCGACATTTCAGTGCCAGCAGACCTCAGGATAGATGAGAAAGAAAAGGAGAATATATAGATAAATACCAAGATCTCAGGATAGAAATAGAAAGACTGTGGGGAATGAAAACAATGAAAATACCAATTGTAATAGGATCGTTAGGAGCAATATCGAAACAATTTAAAGCATTTGCATCGATTAGACATTGATAAGATCAACGTGATAGACCCGGCTGCAGAAAACTGTACTTCTAGGTACCGCTCGTATACTGAGAAGAGTGCTTTAGCTGTCAGGATCAGGGTAGCTCTTGCGCAAGAAGCAACTGAATTACCAGCAATATTACTTTTATTATGTATGATGTATCTACTGTGAAATAAAGGATAATAATAATAATAATAATTTGATTATAAAATTCTGCGATAAAATGTCATAAAGCTTAAAATCGACGAAGTTTCGACTTTGGCTGAATGTCATTATCAAGTCGAAATTTAAAGAAATAAAGTGAAGGGAAAAAAGGTAAAAAAAATATATGAATATGATAAATGATACCGTTATGTTATAGATAAATGTCTGAGTTAAACAAAGAGTTTCGCACGATTGGAATCAAATTAGGTCTTAAAGATTTAATGAAGAGCATCTCATAAATGAGACAGTCCCATTCCTCTTGACACTTCCTTAAAGTGCGAAATTTGCTCTCATGAAGTAGATTCACGTCCCCATGGAATTCTACCGATCACCGAGGTCTTGTGGTCAGCAATGCGTTGATGTAGATGACCCGTCGTGTATCCGACGTAATTTGCATCACACAAATCACATTGAAACAAATAAAAAACACAATGTTGATTCACGATAGGAGGCTTGTTTTCCTTGTATTTGAGGTCGTGTTCTAGTTTTTTGCTCACAAACACAGGCTGCAGATTGATGCCGATTTTAGAACCAAGATCACGCATCTCCTTTTTTTACATCAGTTGCTGATATCTGGTCTTTGAAGGGAATATAATGGTCACTCTTACAATGTTGTCACCCTCGGACTTTTCTCTTCTTTCTTGCGATAGAGTATCACCGGATAAATTTGTCAATGGTTACATTGTTCAAATCAACTAGATAATTTAGGGCGAGTAAATATTGTACGTAATTTCTCTCTCTCTCTCTCTCTCTCCTCTCTCTCTCTCTCTCTCTCTCTCTCTCTCTCTCTCTCTCTCTCTCTCTCTCTCTCTCTCTCTCTCTCTCTCTCTCTCTCTCTCTCTCTCTCTCTCTCTCTCTCTCTCTCTCTCTCTCTCTCACTCCCACTCACTTACCCACTCACTGTCTGTCACTAGTCAACACTCTCTCTCTGACTATCTAACTGCATTATATTGTTCTTGAGAGGTTTTTTATTTTATTTTGCACGACTTGCAAAAGAGCTGTAGCTTGTTTATTCTAATCATTCGACATCAATGTATCACTAAATATAAAACCCGCTTAATTTCTAGAGATGCTATAGTTGAGGTCAGGATTCATTACATTCACTCGGGTGGCACGAGTGGCGCTGTAGTCCGAGTTCGAGCCCCGGCTCGGGTCAGATCATATGTGAGTTGAGTTTGTTTGATGTGTTGTTCTCTCCTGTGCTACGAGGCCTAGGGTTTTCCTCGGGTACTCCGGTTTCCTCCCTCTGTAACAATCAACATGTGAGTTGAGTTGTATGCATAGAATATTGAATGTAGTGGTAGTGTGTGTGAGAGACAGTGCCGCCAAATTGGAAATCAGTATTGAGTTACTGAATTTGAAGTGATTTATTTATTTATTTTCACCTATTTTACATTCTAGATAAATTTGTTGTCTCTTACTTGAAAATTAAATATTTTTCCAACCTTTTGACTCGTGACCACGGATCTTCCTCAGTATGTTGGAGCAAGCAAATTTAAATGTTTACCATAGCACGCATATGACCTAGCCAATTCTTGATCCCGGGGGGGGGGGGACTCCGGGGGGTAAAGTATCGGGTATGCTCGTCGTATCACAGGTAGCCCAAGCTATGGTTCTGAATATATATAGAGAGAATGTATGGCAGATCAAAAAATTTCTTTAAAATAAAATACATTTCATATTTTATTGTTTCTTTACCGCTATATTAATGTTTTATTGCATGTTTTGTGGTTTCCTGACGGTTTGGTTGCATTTTAAGGCGATTTTAGGAAATTTTATCTCCTCTCTAAAGACGAAGTCAAGGTAGGAATCTTCGTACTCGGGTACTTTGGTTCAACAGGCCGTAAATCGCCAGAAATCTGTTCCACAGCAAATTTTTCACTGGCTACCCTTCGCCCAATAAATATCCAACACATCCAATCCGAAAATGGCCATATCGCTTCACTTCTTCCCGTCGAAATTCGCAAATATATACGCTCTACTTTGACAACTTAATCGGCGGACGGATCAGCCTCGCCACGGATTCAACGGTTGGTGACAAATCATTAACTATGTGGGGGAGGGTACATGACAAACGTTGACCTTTGCCCAGACGAAAAACCGCTCGAAATAAAAGATTGCTTATCCTTATAACCAAAAATAAGATTTCTAGATAATTTTTACGAAATAGAGTTGTAAACGTTCTGGTTTTCCCCTGCATAAATTTTACATTCCGTTCAGCTAAACATTGGTCTTGTTTCTCGCTGTCATCGAGCGGTTTTTCGTCTAGGCAAGTCTAGGCAAAGGTCAACGTTTGTCATGTACCCTCCCCCACATAATTAATGATTTGTCACCAACCGTTGAATCCGTGGCGAGGCTGATCCGTCCGCCGATTAAGTTGTCAAAGTAGAGCGTATATATTTGCGAATTTCGAAGGGAAGAAGTGAAGCGATATGGCCATTTTCGGATTGGATGTGTTGGATATTTATTGGGCGAAGGGTAGCCAGTGAAAAATTTGCTGTGGAACAGATTTCTGGCGATTTACGGCCTGTTGAACCAAAGTACCCGAGTACGAAGATTCCTACCTTGACTTCGTCTTTAGAGAGGAGATAAAATTTCCTAAAATCGCCTTAAAATGCAACCAAACCGTCAGGAAACCACAAAACATGCAATAAAACATTGATATACCGGTAAAGAAACAATAAAATATGAAATGTATTTTATTTTAAAGAAATTTTTTGATCTGCCATACATTCTCTCTATATATATTCAGAACCATAGCTTGGGCTACCTGTGGTCGTATCTCTTAGGGGTAAAAATCAGCGATTAGGTATCTTTTAGAGTCTTAAATTTGAGGTTTATCAAATCAGCACTTTCTGGTATCTTTTAGGGTGTTGAAAAATGAACTAGCCCATCGCATAATAACGCAATATGTATGCCTGCGTAAACTCAGATTATTACTCAAGGAAAAACATTTCAAAAGCCTTTATTTTTTTATAGTATTATTTTTGTGGTATCTCTTAGGGGTTAAAATTTGCCAAGCCACGCCCTTTTGAAAAAACTTCCGGTATCTTTTAGGGGTATTTTTGGAAATTTCCGAAGAGCATACCCATTACTTTACCTCCTGAGTCACCCCCCCCCCCCCCCCCCGGGTTCTTGATATATTTCTGGGATTAATCTAGTATCTGATTTGGATCATTTCGATTGGTTTTATCCCCGACGAACCTTAAGAACAAAAAATATCAACTGATATCAAATATATTTTTTCTCTTAAGTTTCGTTGTGGACAAAAACTGACCAAGATGCTCCCAGATACTAGATGACTTCTAAAATCCACATTTACAATTTTAGTTACTTGATACAGTCGTTGTTCCACTTAGGATTTGGTAATGATTACTGCTTAATTTCGTATGCATGCCGTTCCATAGTAATTGTTAGAAACAAGTTGTTTTCTTTCAAAAACGCCATTGATTTTTAGGTTTTAAATTTATAAAACTAAAAAAAGCTTCATGAAATGGAGGATTCGTATGAATTTGTACAAACTGCTAGCGCAAAAACGTAATAAAGGGATGGATTTTTTTGTATTTTTCTTTATTATATTATATATTATTTTTGGTGTGTTTCGTTTATTTGGTTGTCTTTTACTTTTATTGTTCGATTTGATTTTGTTTCTTTTAGTAAATGTTTTGCTTTTCCATTGGAATTGAAGCTTTATTAATACTTCGAAGGTTTATCGAAGTAATAAATGCACGCATAAAATTAAAAAAAAATAAAAAATAAATTATCACTGAAACGTCTGTAAGAACACTGCTTTTCAGGAAGTTCGATTAAAGAGTAAGATAAAATACTAAGAAAATGAGATGTATCCGATAATGACACACACAAAAAGAGGAGAGGAGAGGAGAGGAGAGGAAGTTAATGAAGTTCGACCAGGTGTAGTTTTATTAATTATATAGGCCAAGTGTATGGGAAACTCCAGAAATATGGACATCCAGCATAATACTTTGGACAAATAATACGAGGTATTTCGACAGTATAAGCGCATTCACAGTACTTTCTTCAGCACCAAAAGATAAAATTCGTATCTCCAAGCGGCCATGTAATGTTCTGTTTATTATATGAAATCTTCAATGAAAACAATTTGAGAAGCTGAACAAAAAGTCGAAACTTGTCACCACCAGTGTTGATATAAATCGTATCCCCACTGGCCACTGGTGGGAGTGGGGATATCAATTATATCTTTTTGATGCCATTCAGTATCACACTCTACTTCATATAATAAAAACACATCTTATGTAACGACAAAACAATCTACTCTCCATGCAATTTTAAGATTGTATCTATCAATGTTTCTCATTCCAAGGAAAGAAAATCAAGCAACTACTCTAGTAGTACCAGGCTTGCAGAGGTTCTTTTTCTGCCCTCCGTTTTGGCTTTTAAAAGCCTGCCGCTCAGCTCTAAGGAGGGGAAGAAAAATAACCTCTGCTCGTAGGGTACTCTAGTATAGCCTCCTTCACGGACGTTCTTAGGCTCGTCACGTCGTCACGCAACGTGGGGAGAGAAGTGTTGCGTTACGACCCTAAAAGCGTCTGCGAAATAACGAACGGCCCCTTAGTTCAATAGTTTCTTAGTTATTTGCGCATCATGCAGTTCGTTAATTTGGTAAAAGTCACGCAAGATTTTAAATTTTTTTGTATTCTATCTTTTTTATTTTGATATTATTTTCTAAAATTTAAAATTTCATTTTTCAAAGAGGTTTAAAAAGCAGAAGTGTTATTTAAAAGTCTTAAATCTTGAAAAAAGGCACAACACTTTTAAGTTTAAATTTTACATACATGTTTCGACATTTACCAGTGGATATTGTCGAAACATGTAAAATGCTGTGTTTTCCCCCAAGATTTTCATATTTAATTCTTATTATGTCAAAATGTGTGAAAATGAATAAAGTAGCAAAGGAGCATTTATGAATATGTCGGGAGTGGAAGGTTAAAAAAATGTATTATAAAATAAAAGTTGTTGGGACGCCCCCCCCCCCCCCCCCCATTATATTAGGTCCTTTGCATTTTGTATATATTTTTTGACTAAATCTCCCTTTTTCTGTAAATTATATGGCAGCCTCCCCCTTCTGACCAGTTCTCGATAGGATAAATATATAATGGAGTAAGTTGGCTTTGCTTGCTTGGACTCCCTGTGGTTTTATAGTATCACGTGATGCTTTGTATCTTACTCTTACACTCTAAGCAACGTGGCTTGTTTGCGTGTCGAAATAGGGCTGTTTTTTGCCCTAAAAATACCGTAAAAAGAAAAAATAAGAACTACAGATCCTCATTAACTGCTAATGGATGTCTTTTCTTGCTATTTTGGTAAAAATCTTGGATAAAAACGAAGGTATATCAACATTTTTGGTCGATTGTTGGGAAGCAAACACACGAGGTAAGCGACAGATCTTCTTGTCGACACTCGGGTGATGCGAGCTTATTTTAACTTCTTCTTAACTAAGATAAGTAATAGAAGCTAAAAATATCATAAGTTATGTGTGAAAAAGGAATTCTAAGTTGATTTGGCGCTTTCGTTTGAGTCAAATGACTCGCTTGTGGAAAATATTTGACTTCGTTCGTAAGATCGACGTTGTAAGGTTGATGGTAGCCGGTATGTTCGATCCGGCTGTTTCGATCCAAGATTCTTCGGACATACTGGTATTCAGGTTGATACATCGATAAAAATTGGCACAGACAGCTGTCGAAGAAAGTCAACCGGTTTTTCACTCAGATTTTATCTGAAATCAAAAGCCATATAAATGTGAAACAAAACGAATGTTGAGAGTGGTGAAATCACAGGTAGCCCAAGCTATGGTTCTGAATATATATAGAGAGAATGTATGGCAGATCAAAACATTTCTTTAAAATAAAATAAATTTCATATCTTATTGTTTCTTTACCGGTATATCAATGTTTTATTGCATGTTTTGTGGTTTGCTGACGGTTTGGTTGCATTTTAAGGCGATTTTAGGAAATTTTATCTCCTCTCTAAAGACGAAGTCAAGGTAGGAATCCTCAGACTCGGGTGCTTTGCTTCAACAGGCCGTAAATCGCCATAAATCTGTTTCACAGCAAATTTTTCACTGGCTACCCTTCGCCCAATAAATATCCAACACATCTAATCCAAAAATTGCTATATCGCTTCACTTCTTCCCGTCGAAATTCGCAAATATATACGCTCTAAATAGACAACTTCATCGGCGGACGGATCAGTCTCGCCACGGATTCAACGGTTGGTGACAAATCATTGGCTGTGTGGGGGAGGGTACATGACAAACGTTGACCTTTTCCCAGACTAAAAACCGCTCGATGACAGCGAGAAACAAGACCAATGTTTAGTTGAACGGAATGTAAAATTTATGCAGAGGAAAACCAGAACGTTTAGAGCTCTATTTCGTAAACATTATCTAGAAATCTTGACTTATTTTTGGTTTTATGGATAAGGAATCTTTTATTTCGAGCGGTTTTTAGTGTGTGTGCTGTGAAACAGATTTCTGGCGATTTACGGCCTGTTGAAGCAAAGCACCCGAGTCTGAGGATTCCTACCTTGACTTCGTCTTTAGAGAGGAGATAAAATTTCCTAAAATCGCCTTAAAATGCAACCAAACTGTCGAAAAACCACAAAACATGCAATAAAACATTGATATACCGGTAAAGAAACAATAAAATATGAAATTTATTTTATTTTAAAGAAATGTTTTGATCTGCCATACATCCTCTCTATATATATTCAGAACCATAGCTTGGGCTACCTGTGGTGAAATCTGCCCATGGCTTCGGCAGATAACACGACCTTGGTCTTGATAATTTACGATATCATGCTCAACTTCATCCAATGATTATTTTATTTAAACTTAATATATACATTTTGTAAAATAAGAATAAAGACTTATTTCTGCTTTCGAAAAAAACCTACAGAAAATATGTGTATCATGTCGAGTTCACTCAAGGTCACCATGGATACGGACATAAGCCGAATGCCAATATGTCCGCAATAGACCTTCAGAAATAAAAACCTAATCTTAAACAATAAGCACTAGCATCAAAGCAAGCAGAAATATGTATTTTTGGAAAGTTTCATTGCTATAAATAGGATTAAAGTGAAGCTATTTGGAATCAAAATTACAGAGATTTGTATGTGTTCAGTGATCTGTTTCCTTGCTAGCCTCGTGGTGTTTTTCACATTTTAAAAATTCTCATAATTTCTCAAGAATTTAATGTTTTGGTCTCAAACTTTCTAACTTTGTTGATGTCATTCTAATCTATAATTTTAATGTAGTGGTCAACTAAAATATGAATTTAAAAAATTATGGCATTCAGTCAATAAGTTTGCTATTTTTTCGAGAGTAAAATTAAATCTTTATTCTTAGTTTACAAAATGTATAATACAACAATTAATGAATTCGATTTTTGCATGATATAGTGAATTATAAAGACCTCAGCCATTCTATCCACCTCAGCCTAAGGCTTCGGCGGATAGAACAGCCTTGGTTTTTTCTTTTTTGGTCTTGATGATTTACCAGATCATGCTCAACCTCATTTAATAGTTGTTTATTATTTATTTTTTGTTATTATTATTATTATTATTATTATTTTATTTTAACCTCAGAAAAAAAATTATTTTTACATAATATGATTTTTCCCTGGTAAAATTACTAGTCGGGTCTTTTCCCAAGACCTAAGACTTCAAACTGACATTTCAAAACCTAACCGAAACCTTTAACCTATTGTTACAATGCTGCTTGACGTTTTCTTTTTCTTTCTTTTATCCCCCCCCCCTTTTTTTTTTTTTTTTTTTTTTTTTTTTTTTTTCCTTAAAGTTCCAAGACTTTCCTTAATATTCTGGCAGTTCCTAAAATTGCGGATTTCTGAAGTGTTGTTATCCTGTTACTTATGTCTAACATAGTTACATATTCCTTCAGTCTCTTTGACACTGAGCCTAAACTTCCCACTACTACTGGTACTACTTTGACCTTTGTTTTCCATATCTTTTTTAGTTCTCTGGCAAGGTCCTGGTATTTTTCTATCTTCTCAAGCTCTTTGATTTCAATCCTTCTGTCAGCAGGCACAGCTACATCGATAATCCAGGTTTTGTTCAATTCCTTCTCAACCAGAACTATATCCGGACGCCTAGCCTGGATTATCCTATCTGTCTGGATGGTAAAGTCCCACAGCAACTTCACTTCATGGTTCTCCATTACACTATCGGGATCATGTTCATACCATTTGTCACAACATGGTAATCCATATTTCTTGCAAAGTTCCCAGTGCAGTAGTCCAGCAAGTGTGTCGTGCCGACGCTTGTACTCTATCTGTGCAAGTTTACTGCAGGCACAAATAATATGTTCTACAGTTTCCTCACATGTGCCACACATTCTGCACTTTTCAGACACTTCTTGATTTTCGATTTTAGCCTTTATTGCGTTAGTTCTTATAGCTTGGTCTTGAGCAGCAATGATTAGCCCTTCAGTTTCTCTCTTCAGATCACCGACTCTCAGCCAATTCCACGTCTCCTTATCAGCCACATCCTTGATTTGCTGATGGTACTGCCTCTGTAGGGGTTTCGTCATTATTTCTTCCCACCTTTGGTCTCTCTTTCTTTCCTTGTAATCCTTTGGTTTTTCCGCTGGTGCATGTTTTCCTATTTTACAAGCTGCAATCAACAACCTTTCTTGGCTGTTCTTAATATACTGTGCGAGGCTTCCTTCTTCCATTCTGATACAGTCTTCAATACTGATAAGGCCACGCCCTCCCTCAGTTCTTGGTAAATAGATACGGTTGACACAAGACCTGGGATGAAGAGCTCCATACATGCATAACAACTTTCTAGTTTTTCGATCCATTTCTTGCAGATCATTCTTGGTCCAATTGACTATTCCTCCGCTGTAGCGAATCGATGATACAGCCCACGTATTGATTGCTTTCATGAGGTTACCTCCATTCAGCTTCGACTTAAGGAGTTTTCTCAGCCTTCTCTTATATTCAACTCGTAGCTTTTCCTTCATTTCTAAATGAAGGACATCATCAGCTTCCAGTACGCCCAAGTATTTATAACAATCATCATTTTCTTCTAACGATCTAAGCTTTCTCCCATCTGGAAGAGCAATTCCATCACTCTTGATCTTCTTACCTCTATTCATGACCAGCACTGCACATTTGGAAATTCCAAAGTCCATACCAATGTCGTCACTGAATATGCGCACTGTTTGGACGAGGGAATCAAGTTCTTTTTCATTCTTACTATAGAGTTTGAGATCGTCCATGAATAGTAAGTGATTGATCTTTTCCTCGCTTTTACTGATCTTATAGCCAGCTTGGGTGCTTCTGAGTATATCGGTCAAAGGTATTAGTGCGATCACGAATAGCAGTGGAGATAGTGAGTCTCCTTGGAATATTCCTCTCTTGAACTCCACTTCTCCAAGTATTTTTCCATTCGATGTTAGGGTTGTCCTCCATAATGACATGCTCTTCTCCAATAAAGCTTTCACATTATCAGCTACACCAATCAGCTCTAACGACTCTATTATCCACGAATGTGGAACAGAGTCATACGCTTTCTTGTAGTCAATCCACGCCATAGCTAAATTGGTCTTTCTTTTCTTGCAATCCCTCAGTAAGGCCTTGTCAATGCTTAGTTGATCTTTTGTCCCCCGGCTGTTCTTTCTGCAACCTTTCTGCTCGTCTGGTAGCAATTTGTTGTCGATCAGGTGGCAGTAGAGATCTTCTGATATCACCCCCGTTAAAAGTTTCCACATCAAGGGAAGGCATGTGATTGGACGGTAATTAGACGGTATGTTGCCTTTATCAGGGTCTTTCATGATGAGCACTGTTCTTCCTTTAACCATCCATTCCGGGGTAGTTTGTGATGTTAAACAGACTTGTAGCTGTGCAGCTATTCTTTCATGCAAACTCACGAAGTTTTTCAACCAGAACCCATGTACATTATCCAGACCTGGTGATTTCCAGTTGCTCATTTTCCTCAGCCGATGTTTGATTTTCTTTGGTGTGATGGTGATTTCTGGCTGCTGGACTACATGCTGGTCATTCTTTGCCTTCCTCAGCCATTCGGCGTCCTTCTTGTGTTCTGCTTTATTGCTCCACAGCTGCCCCCAAAACTCTAAACTTTCCTCAGCATTTGGTGGTGCTTGTTCCTGCTTTTGTTCATCAATTTCTTTGTAAAATTGCTTTTGATTTGTTGTAAATAATCTGTTTTGCCGATACTGTCTTATTCTTTCCTCATAGCGCTTCACTTTACTTGCCTTGGCCTTGATCCTTTGTTTCAGCTCTTCAATTACCACTTTCAATCCTTTACCTCTGACATTATACTTTCGCTCTAGCCGTTCCATCTTTCGAGAAGTCCCAACTGTTTGGATGTTGATTTGTTGAAGTCTGCTTAAGTCCCTTCTCATCTCGCTAATCTGTCCTTGTAGCCTTCTTTTCCAGGGTGGTTCTCCATTCTTCCTTTTCTTTTTGATCTTCACTCCCACTCTTTCAGTTACCACAGCAGCAGCGGCATACACAAGGTCGTTTGTCTCTGTAATATCATTCGTAGGAATAGTTTGCAGCACACTATCGACAGCTTTGACTTGGTCTAACAGCTTTTTCCTAAATACTCCGCGAAGATCTGGTAATCTCTCTCGATCTGTTTTGTGTAGTATTTCATACAGTCGAGACATTATTGCGTTTTGTTCATCTGTCATTTCCATTTCTTCAGGTATTATTTCTCGTTGATTTTCTTCTGTACCATCGTCGTGTGTGGTCGAGCAATTCTCCTCTGTCCCAGTGCTATGGTCTGTTCCAGGACTCCGTTCTTCAGTGTCAATTTGTCTGATTTCGGTTACCTTCCTCTGAATTTCCTCTATCTCTAATTCTGTAAACCATTTTCCTTTCCGGATAGCTCTTACTTGATCCGCTAGTCTTTGTTCAGTTTGTTGGTCCATTCCTCTTTCTTCCCATAGTTCAAGCAACCTCTTTCTATAGCCTCTCTTCTCGGGCTCACTCTTCAGATAACATTCCATCAAAGTTCTATTTTCTTCTTTATTCCACTTCTTTCTTGCTTTTCGTGTTTGATTTTGGACAGTTACATTTTCACGACGTCGACCAGCCTGTCCACACACTTGGTCGATGCTGGATGAAGAACCGTCATTTGCTTCGGTTCTGTTTTCATCGTTTTCATTGGTTCTTGATTTCATCATTTCATCACAGTTATTGTGAGTAATTGTGTCCATGAGGACCTTCTTTCCCTGCGGAGTTTATTTCGCAGAAGAACTTCAGCTCGTCCAGATTTTGCGCAAGCTGGGTGACAGCAGTTGTTTCCGAGCGCGCGCTCTATCTCAGCTTGACGGTTACGCTCGAGCAAATTTTAAATTTTGTCAAATCACACAAATTTAAAAACAAACAAAACTTTAGCAGTTAATAACGAAAATAAGGCATCTTCTAGAGAAATAAAATGAAACAAGAAACATATCAAATCGATATAATAAATATATGCAAAAATGAGTTTATAGATCTTGAATAATAGAAAATTAAAGGCAGCTTGTAAAGAGCAATCAGTGTTTAGATAAAATTAGAAGAGATAGGCCGATCAGGTCCGATAGATGTGAACCAAATACTCCTTAATCTTTCTTCTTACGGAGAAAAGAAAAAGAAAAGAAATTATGTGCGTAATATCAAATTTGAATTACTATTCTTACTAACAATGGTCGTGGCTAAATTATTAGTGAATTTGCCCAAGGAAACACCTTATTTTAGATGAAATAATGAGAAAAAGAGAGAATTGCAAATCGCTAATGAATCTTCTAGGGATTCGCTTTAAAAAGTAGGTTTGAAAATTTCACAAAATCCTATATAAATTAATAAACCAAATAAAGAATATTGAAGAACTAACCTTTAGAATTAGCTGTATGTCTAACAAACAGGAGAAGATTGTTAAAGAAGTATAAAAACAAGAGAAAAATACGGAGTCAAACGAGCATTAACCTTGTGGGATGAGAGCGCGCGCGTATCATTATTATTATTATTATTATTATTATTATTACTATTACTATTACTATTACTATTACTATTACTATTATTATTATTATTATTATTATTATTATAATAATATCGTAAATGCAGTCTAAAATATTCAGTATTAAATGATGTAAAAAATAAATAATCTGTTTTATGAAAAGGAACAAATACTTGACAAATACAAGGTCTATACACATGTTGTGTATGGGCGCTGCAATAGGAACAAATGCTTATTAATTATTCATGACTTTCATAAAGTCACCGAATAGCACGCCTCCTAAAAGCAGTGTTTACTAGAAAGGCAATCTAATATTAGGCTTAAAAATGTTAATATGAGATCAATATTGTGGTGAATGAAAGCTTGTCTTTTTATTTTTTAGTTTCTTAATTTAAGAGATTACTATTTGTTGATGTTGCTTGCTCTGAAGGTAAGCGAAGGTCCAAACAGTGCACTCCTCTATGCATTTTTCCAAATAAACTGATCCTCTGATGCTCCTCTGATGCTCTTTTCGGGGAAGCATGCTTATATAGCTGTAATCCAACTTTGTTTTTGGTAATAGTCCTCTGTGGCATTGCTAAGATTGTTGTTGCTTGGTATCCCACATGACAGCTTTCCAAGTTTGGACTGCTGTATGAAATGGCATTTTTCCAGACATGAATTTTGCCAATAATATCCTGATCGACATCATTTTGGTATTTGAGGGGATTCATCAGCTGTGGCACTTGCTCCTGAAAATCTTTATTTGAGGAAGCATTGCTGATCTGACATTGTTTATTATGGCTGTTCTCTTTTGCATTGCAAAGATTGTTGTGGTTGCTTGGGTGTACAACATGACAGCTGTCCAAGCTTTAGAATTTGACCATTAGATTGTTTTCTCTTGTTTTTTCTTGATAAACTGTAGGCAGCGCTAATGAAGCTCATCAACTTAAAATAAATAAAATGCCTATTATATTGTTTTTTTTAGAAAAGCAAAACGAAAGTGAATAATCTATTCAATAATATATAGATATTTATATAAATTACCAGTATTTTTTGGAAAATTACAAAATGAAACAATTGGTGTATTTTAACTAAAAAAATAAATATATTATTGGCAAATAATAAATGCAGTAATGCATCCTCTAACCAACAGGAAGTGCGTGTAGAACAAGTGTCATAAAAAAGTTAAGTAAGCAATATGGGACAGTTGATGCTGCTGAAGATGCCATTGGCATCATATACTTCAGTGATGCTGGAGGATTTTTGACCCCAAATGATGGAGTTGGTGAACTTCCCAGTGCTTCCTGGAGTTATGGAAAACATCTTGAGTCAGTTTGAGAAACTATCAAATTCACAGTGTTTGCAGCTAATTTCACAGATGTTTGATAAAGTGCTTTTCCATACCAACGAAGGTCTAAAACATTTTGTTTCTCCTGATTTTCTCAAACTTTCTGGAAATGGAATGAATAATTTATACCAATCTGGAAATGTCAATACTATATACCATCTTGCTAAGTGCTTTGGAAAGTGGTACCAGGATGCCAATTGGACACCAAATCAGAAATCTTTCAAAGTATCTGTTTTATTTAAATTGCTTTTACTGATGTATATATAAGAAGCAGCATAGTCATTGGCTTTTCATATTTTTGTGGCTCTGAAAAGAGCCATTTTATTTGAAGACCATGGATCATTTACAAAATCTATCTTCAGAAGTCTCCGATTGTACTTCTGGAAACGCATGAAGTTTTGAATGCAGTCGTCATGCTGGATCTACTTCTCTTTAAAACCTCAAGGACAGCATTATACTGCTGATGGATCACAAAAAGGTTGTGCCTGCTAGGTTTTGGTTTAATTGACTGACGGCCGGCTGGCAGATTTGGAGGGTGCCTGGCTGGCTGTTGGTCTGTTTGGCTGAAGGTAAATATGGTGAACTTGGATGAACTGGTTGTCGTGGTGTCTGTAAATGTTCCATCTCCTTTTCTTTTCTGCTTCAGTATTTTTTGTCAAAATTTCTGGTTCTGCGGTTGGAGCATATCATTTTCTTTTTTGACCTTGTCAAGCTCAGTAGGTAGATATTTTGCGCCTTGTTGGGACAGGGACAGTTCCTTTTATATCTTTCATACTATCTAGTACTCACTTTTTCTTAATCTTGCCATGTAATTGTACTCCCAAACAAGCCCAAATACGATTGCAATGGCGAGACGAGATCCTGAGAACATAAGGTTGTTCTTATAAAGAACTGATGATAGGTCAAATAAACCGAATGACATTTCAACTACTGAGCTTCTAGAGGGTTTCTGAAATTGGGAGATGGATGCATTTTAGTGCACAAAAGTAAATAATAGCATTATAAATTATTGATGCCTGTATCTAAAACAAGATTAGATTTAATTTACAATTTCATTACCATAGATTTTAGGACAATTGCAGGTTTCTTCAAGAGCAAAATTGCAGATAGATGGATAGATAGAAACCTTTATTTAAACATAAAAATAAAAACAGGGTAGTCCATTCAGTGGCTATAATATGCCACTGCTATCAAAAGGAGCCCTGTTACTACACTTACACAAAATACAATAAATAGAAAAAATAATTCTACTACTGTGTATTCTGCGATAGAATACTTTCCATTAGATAATTTTTGGTTTTTACATCCATCCTATTCTATATAGCATAGTAACTTTTGAGTTACTATACATACATGAGTTACATATTGGAAAGGCTGATGAAGAAAATTCAGAACATCCAAGAGTAGTAATCTATTCCAACTGCATCCTACTCCACATGGGCATACGGATGGGAATTAGTTATGGGCAAAGCGAGTCCGTGAGCCGTAGAGCAAGAAGCAGTTGACCTAGGGTCAGGGAGGGCGAGGGTGGGTGAATCAGGTTGGAATCCAACCCCCAAACGCATATACACTGTAATGACAGGTTTGCCCTCCTACCGTTACCTTCCCGCTAGTTTAACAAACTGGCCTCGATTGATTGTGTGCGCCCATATTTATACCCCTGTTACGCATGGTTGCATTTGGAATAGTAATCTATTCCAACTGCATCCTACTCCACATGGGCATACGGATGGGAATTAGTTATGGGCAAAGTGAGTCCTGCCGCAGGGGCCAAGCCCCTGAGACCCCGACTATAAGTCACGTGCGGTCGGAACCATTCTTCTAACCTAGCTTACCCGTAACTTAATATTTCTACCCCCAACCCGCAACTCCATTCCCGACCCAGGCCTATATTACTCCGGAGTAAGTGGCCAGCCCTACTAAGCCTAAATGGGGATACCCCATGTAGTCCCTAACCCTATTTTAAATTAGGCAAAAATAGCACTAAGCCGTGAAGAAAGGTTTAAAGCCTACTAAATTGTTCAATTCTCGAAATTTAACGCCCACAACTTTTGCTGTTGTCTTGTTTCCTTGTGGTAGCACGCTATTGTTCAGTTTCTCTGATGTATCCGGGGCTTTGTCCGCCGCCAGAACTTTATCAACCTGCGTGTAATGGTCTACCATGAGAGTGGAACTCCACCTAATATGCCTGGCAACGTCTTCCTTTGAGGCGCCAAGGAGGCTAAGGAGGATTGCTGTACCGCCACGAAACCCATGTATAGTTTCGTTTTCGTTTATACCGAGGGAGGTGAGGTATGTAATCAGCCTGGCTTGACCCGCAGTCACCAAGAATGGGGAGCTGGACACCTTATCCTCTTTAGTGGTTGTGCGGAAGAGAAAGCCGTGGCCCAAGTTGATTTTCATAGCCTTGCAGAGTTCCCTGTAGAATCTTAGGTTCTCGACTGGGCAGATGGCGGGGTTTTTACATTGACCGACTGGGAATGGTCTGGAAGCATTCCCTCTGAGTGACTTGCCTATCCTTTGATGAATAAGAAGACTTTTACCATCGGGATTCCGTAAAATGTCTGCGGTCTTTAGCCTTCCCAAGTCTGAGGCTCTTTGGGCGGTAAAAAATTGGAGGGTAAAGAAAGCCAAGTCACGGGTGTAAATGTACTTCTGTATTGCCGTTGAAGAGTTGTCGGAGAGAAGACCTCGTAAATGGTTTACAATCCTTAAGAACTTGTCAAAAAATACCGGTGTTGCTTGTTTAGGGGAAATTCTGGCTTCAGCTTGCTCCCTCTCAATTGACTTGAGGTACTGCTTTACAGAGTAATGACTGGCTGGGTTTCCCCATCCCAATCGATCATCCCATTGTCCTGATCGATCTATACTATTGAAGATTGCGCGGAGCTTTCCAATAATCGAGTCAACAGTACCCGCGGCCAGGCGGTTAGGACAGCCGCAGGAGCCCTTGGTTCGGGAACCGAACAACTCACATTCGTTCTTGTGCACCTTTGTTCTCCCTTTCCGGTCTTTCCACACGAGAAAACGAACAACATCTTTGGGGCTACAAGACAAGAGTGTTTTGGAAGGATCCAAAGTGTGCAGAAATAACTGGAGCTCTGATTGGAGTTGTGATTTTTGTTTTCCATACTTTGATGTAATTCTAGCTACTTCAAGTTCATGTATTCGCTCGTCGATTATTCCTAGATCGAATTTAATTCTCTTTGCAGTGGGGGTTTCCGAGCTATCCATAGAAACAGGGCCTTGGGCAATACCGCACTGTTGGCAAAATGCAGCACAGTCGTCGTTGGGGTAACGACAGTTCAGACAAGAAATAGCTGGGCGCCATACTCGTGGAATACTCTAAATGGATCAAAAAGGAAAGAAAAAAGAAATGTTTTATTGGGTGTGATATGCTAACATCTAAAAGCCCAAAGGTCCCAGCTCAAGGGTTTTGCCTTGAATGCTCCCTCACGTGTGGGAAAGAGTAGTACACCGTCCTCCCCTTTTGAACCGAGCTGGACCATATCCGAGGCACGTCCATTAACTAATGGCCACCAGAAACGTCTTGGGAACACATCCGGGATGACAATGGTAATCGCGCAATCGGCCTTGGATAAAAAACGAAGGACTGGGCCTACTAAAGCAAGCGGTGGGAACACGTATGGATTGTCTGAAGCTTGAATGGTTTGAGCGAAGAGGTTGACGCCCGCTGAGTCGGGTGTTGGCGAAGGAGTGAAATGTCGGAGCGGCTCGTTATCTTTACTCTTGTGCACGTTGGAGTCCAGTGACATCAAATCCACCGCGTGAGGTCCCCAGAGCGTCTCGAGCTGACGCCAATGCTGGCTGGCCAACATACAATCCGCGGCTGATAACACTCTTGAAGGGGCATCCGCAAGATTCGCCTTAGAAGGCACGTGGCACAATGATAAAGCCATGTTGTATCTTAAAGACAATTCAAAAATGTCCTTGATCGTTGCGGTGAGCTCGACGCTTTTGCCACCCTGGTTTTTCCATGCTTGAACGAGAGTGAGACTATCCGTCTGAGCATCTACTCTGCGGTTAGCAAGAGACTGGGAAGCTACTGAAAGAGTATTCAGCAGCGCCTGTGCTTCCTTAATGATGATAGGCTTCGAGGAGTGCTCGCGACTCCAGTAATCGCACAGATAAACAGGATCGCCGTCCGAGGAGAAGATCACTCCACCCCAACCAGAGTTGGAAGCATCAGCGTAGAACGTAACCACCTGGTGTCTTTCCTCAAACCACGGTAAGTGTCCCTGCCAGTCATCAAGGAACCTCCAGTAAGCAATTTCTTTATGCAGGTCTCCTGCGATCTTGATGGGCCTGTAGGGCTTTTTCCCGTTCTTCCCAATTGCATGGTAAGCGATGCGTGTATACAGACGAGCAGCCGGGACGGCGATAGAAAACGATGTCGTTTTTCCAGCAAAACGTTGCAACACTTGGAGGCTCACTTCCGTCTGTGAGAGTATGGACTCCCTTAGCTCACGAAACTTCGTTTTCTTGTCGTCAGGCAAAATGAACGCCGTGAGGTGTGAGTCACACAGATAGCCCAAAAAACGGACGCTTTGCGAGGGGTCTAGTGTCGATTTAGAAAGAGCCAAGGTGTATCCCAACGACGTAAGCACTGAAATAGCCACGTACGCTGCCGCTTCCGCTTTTTGGTAATTAGACCAGTTACATGCGTCAGGTGTTACCAGCTGGCCAATGTGGCGGTCATCTATGTAATGACTGCAAGGAACATTTAGGCTGCGAATGTAATTCGTCGCAACCAGACCTGTAGAGTGGTATACGTACGCACTTGCCTTCCAGCCAAAGGGTAAGGATGCGTACACAAAGTAGCAATCATCCCAGTGTAAGCCGAACATAGTTCTACTTTCTGGGGTCAAAAATAAATGGTCATAACCACTTTTGTCATCGCACACTGTTTGGAAATGATCCCGTTCAACGTAGCGTGGGAGGTCCGATAGATAGTCCAGCGAAAACGGGAGGTCGCGCACCCAAAGGTTGAGAAACCTTTCATCGTGGCACATGCGAGGCTTGGTTGTTTCTACCGTTATAGGCATCACCAAGTGGGGTGGCTTAACTTGCCCCACATGGCCCCAGAACAATAGGGATCCCGTGCGAACTCGTTCACGAATAGTAGAATTGATAAAATCCTTGAATTTGTAGCATGATTCATTGTTAGGGATTTCTAGTGACGGGGGAGATTGGGTATCATAGCAACGTCCACCAAATGTCCCCTTGAAAGGTATGAGGAGCGACCATACATCGACACCATCTCGAATGAAGGATAAGACCTCTTTTGCCTGGTCTGCGGGAGCAATTTCCTCCCATTTATTATAGTGACGATGGAGCTCTCCCGGGACAAACGATGCAGGGTGCCTGAGTACTACTTCCCTAGGTTTAGCGAGAATTTTTCCCTTAGCAACCATACTTGGAGGTGGCCTAGGACCGACAAAACTGGTGGGTAAACCTTTCCAATCACACCAACGCACGCAAGGTCTTTTATGCTCTTGGCTATAGAATAATCGGGGGTCCTGTGTCTTAATGCGCTTCAAAGCGGGAGGACCCTAATGAGGGAAGAAAAAACTGCGTTTACGGAGCGTGATTATTAAAAGACGCCCACCGTATTGTCGGTCCTAGGCAACCCCTAAGGGCATAAAAGGCATTAGACGCCCGCACCTAGGCACAACAAAACGTGGGTGAGTGCTAAAGGCACCCAATAAAAGAAACGATATTGAAAAAACGTACACTTTATCATTGGACACATGGTCCAGCATCTTTATTGTTTATTAACGCAATTACATATTATTGGAATTCGAATTCCTACAATGCCTTTGGAAGTGGCCCGGACGGCCACAAGAAAAACACACGGCTCTACCACGCACTTGGCAATTGCCCACGCCCCGACCGCCTGTAGGCCGTTGATACGGGTGCGTGTTGGACTGTGAGGCTCCTTTAACCATCTTTGCTATTGCCGCGGCGACGGACGTCTCTTCTTTCGTCCCCAATAATCTAATTATTATGTCTCCAAACTCTGGCTTGAACATCAAGGGCCTCGTTTGACGTAGTATTGCCTCATATTCCGCGGCTTTGGAATCATTGGCACATCTAGCCTCGTCCGCCAAACTTTGAAGGGCAGATAGAATCATTGATGGATCTCTAAATCTGGCTGGGGACGACGCTAACTGTCGCACCAGTTGTAGCGATGCGGGCACTCCCCCTGCCTTTGACTGTGTCGCCTTCAACTCCGCCAACTCCTTTTGCAGGGTTTTAATCTGGTCTGCAACCTGAGATCAGCGTGGAAAACGCAAATTAATATAAAATGTATATACGAGCGGCCTTCTACCGCACTTACCACACAAATCAATTAATTGTGTTAAAACATTTTAAGACAAAAAGGTATTATGTAAAAGTCTAGAACGCCCCCTGTTTAATATACAATGGCTTTACAACTACGTTTAAAAGGAGTATTGTTAATTAAAAGGTAAATGAACCGAACCATGCATAGCTTTACTCCCAAAGGGACAACAAACACCAAGTGAAGTAGTAATTTGCATAAAAATTTACTAGCAAAAACAACAATAAAAAGAAAGAAAAAAATGTAAGCCCAACTAGGAGAAAAGACAACCGTTTAAAATACTTCTAATTTCAAATGTAATAACGATAACTACAATAGGACAGCGACTTAATAAAATGTCATAGAAAAAAAAATGGAGAAATACGTGGAAAAGGAAAATAAAATAAATAATAATCCAATTGTATTTAAAGTTTATAAGCTCTGCGGTTCTTTAAACCGTCATACACCACTTTGCCTGCTGTAAAACTCTGGCCTAAATCAACCATCACAACATAACCCCAATGGATTTTAGCTTGCTAAATGAATAAAAATGGGTTAAATCTTCCTTTCGCTTTTACTTTTCCTTTTACGCTTTGAATAGAACAATAATATTTTTGGCCTCAACCGAAAGCTTTAACTCCTACGACAGAACACCCTTTCCAACATGTGCGATATGATTTTATACTGTATATGTGTTACTGAACTCCAATGCAATGCTAAGTGCAGCGATATGGCCTCTACCCCACTGAAAGTGCTTTGAAAGCAAACCCAAATGTGGATAGTGAACACGTGTAGTTTGGCCTCAACCAAGAACCAAATGACTAAAGGACGCAAGACAAAATAAAACTATAATTTTAAATTACCTCCGGTGGCTGTGCCAACTGTTGTATTGCCGGTTCTTGATCTTCGGCCGGTATGGCGTCAGCGTTTTCGATAGGTGGTGGATCTGGTGCAGCCACCGGCAAGACGACGATGTTGTCGGGAACTTGGTCATCCATACTAGTTCTGGAAGCTCGTTTAACAAACTGGCCTCGATTGATTGTGTGCACCCAAATTTATACCCCTGTTACACATGGTTGCATTTGGAATAGTTGTTAGATTTTCACACATTTAATCGACTGATACATTCATTACTTAGACCGACTACATAATTGGACTTCTTTCGTTCTACATAATATTAAGCGTTATGCTATTCCTTAGCTGCTTTTTCAATTTACGGATACAAGGAGATTAAAGTTATTAAAGGACAATTCTTGGATTTAAATTCCTTGAATAAATGTTATGACTCTTTGATCAGTAAAGTAAACAATGCATGATATCTCTCAATCGTGTCACTTGCACGCGCTGCAAAATGAATACGCAGAGAAACTTACCAGTTAAGTGAGCAATAGTACCGATCGATCATTGCGATTTTATTATATATATTTGCAATTTTGAATTTCTTGCTACTAACGATCTCTCATGAGGGCGATTTCACATGAGACATTAAAATTGATGGATTTTTTAAATCAAGTTTAACCCTACAAAACCTATGTTATCTAAAAGGTAAAAAATCAGGCTTCAAGAAAATATAAACATTTTAATGGTTTCGACCACACCCACTGCATGTGGGTGCCTGACATATTTGTCATTTTTAGCTTAAAAATGTTTCAAACCTTAACTATAACTTTCAACTTTAACTAAAACATGCAATTTTTACATAAGTATGCTCAAAATGCTTTGAAATATACCCCTGATGATGCTCTTTAAGAATCATAAAAAAATATTTCAAAACAAATCAATCTCTTCTTAGTAAGAACTAATTGAAAACTCGTTGCGGACATTACGTAATGTCCGCAACGTTTGACCTTTTACATTCCCATAGTGATCAAACCTGTGCTTCAAGAAAATAAATATTACAAATGCTCTTTTAGATTGATAAGAGCAATATATATCTGGAAACATTTTTCATGTATCTTGTTTTCTCTCCCTGCAATGCTACTTCAAAGATTGTTGTGGACATTACGTTGCGGACATTACATTTTTCCAAACCCTGCAAAAGGGTCCAAAACCTAAATCAAATGCTGCCCAAATATTCACATGTACGTTCTAAATGTTCGAGAGGGTATGAAAACTGCTATTTAACACTCTTTACAGGCATAGCTTTGTTCCTCTCATTTCACTGTTATATTATTTGGTTGAGGAGAAAACCTTTTCAATGTCAACCAGCATCGGGATAGTAAAGGGACCTGCATTCTCCAATTTGATAGGTCCAAAGAAAATGCATGAGATGTGAACTTCCTCAACATCATCTCTTGCTGGCCAGTCAAATCTGTTGGCCCCAGTTCTATACAAGTACTTCATCTTCACCATTTCCCCTTTGAAGCTAAGTACTCTCCCAATGTAGTACCTGCTGTTATTGTAACGAAACTTGTAATGTACAGCATAGTACTTCTCCGTCTCTATTAATGGAAGGGGGATTTTTAGCAACTCTCCTCGGTGAAGTTCCCATAGCATGCATTGTCTAAAAAGGATTAATGCCTGCTCATCTACTATTTGAGGTGGTAAAGCAAGACATCTGGCATAAATACAGAGATATACACCACAGTCATAGTCATTTCCTTTACCCTGCTGTGGGATTTCATCTTTGCCATTGCAGAAAAAATGCCTCTTGCTCAGGTCAACATTTGTGTACAGCCCTTTAAGGACAGCTGCCATTTTACCTATGGCCTTCTGTGTTGGAGGCTTAACAAAATCCAGGGGGGAGCTGTGACTTTTTTGGAGTAGCTTTGAGATTTCATTGGCATTTCTTGTTTCAAAACTTTCCCAAGGAACTGTTATAATGTCCATTCCATTTTCTTTGCTTGCAATTTGAATAAGCTTCATATATTCATCAATTATGAAATTGGTTAGCCATTTGTCTGTGGATGTAACATCTGTGGCAGACTTAGAAACAGTATAGACTAAGCTTTCCAAATCAGAAGGCGCAATCAGTTGACTCCCATTGAAATCAATCAAGCCTTTCAGGACAGCCTCAACTTCATTTAATATATACTGGGGAGGGTTATATGGTGTTGATTGGCTGAAGACAGACCTTAGATTGCCTGGTAAACCCATCTCAACTGTGCACTGATGACATGTGTCATCAGGTGAATTTTCATCTGAAGACTTTAGGGACTCTTTAACAAACTCAACATCATCACTGTCCCTTTCCTCTGAGTGGCCTTTAGAATCTTGATCAGATTCAACATCGAAACTGTCATCTAAATCTTCTGCTTCATCTTCATCATCAGAATCATCATCAAAATCACTCTCAAGATATGGATAAACATCAAACATTAGGCTTTGTGTGGCTGTCTGGGTAGTATAAAGGCGATAGGTAAGGAAACCCTCCCCATCAGGCTCGATACAGTGAAAACGAGAGATACCAGGAAGTGAGGGTGCTTCAGAGAGACATTTATTTAGACCTAATGAAGCCATCTTCTCATTAATTTCTTTCTCTGGGATAAAAGTAACCTCTACATTCATGGTAAGGCTGCTGGCCACTTGGAAGAATGACTGTGCATCGTACACAATGTCGTTGCTGTTTATCGGGATTCCTGTGGTAGCCTCGTTTTCATGTCACATCGGACCGCATGGTCAGTTTGTCACGTTCAAAATCGGTAGTTATTGTAAGTTTTGTACGATCAAAACAAGTGTAAAAGCAATAAACAAACGTTTACGACACCAATAGTGGCGACCCAAGACCAGGACATCATGTCAGGAGGAGAAAAACAAGGATTTTAGCGAGGATTTTAGCGAGGAATTTAACACAGGAGTGATCAGACATCGACAACAACAACACAAACATGGCGGACAAAATCATGGAAAATTACACAAAGGATCTAAAAAAGGCTCGATTTCACGTAGCAGAACTAGAGGAAGTTCTTTCAAGTAGCGACAAACAGGATCTCCAGATGGCTTACGACAAAATATGCGACATTTACAAAGGTTTGGATACAGCGAGTACACTAGTAAAGGACGCCATGTTGGACGGGGAAAAACCGCTAGAAGAGGTAAAAGTCTGGTCACAATCTTCTAAAGCAGAGCTAATGCCTGTTCGTGAGTTAAGAAACAAGTTAAGAGATAAGTTAACTGATCTTGAGAGGAGAGAATTACATCAGAAAGAGGATGATTCGTACAAAAAGAAGCTTGAATTTGAATTAGAAGTGATGAGAAAGAAAAGCGAAGAAAAAATGTCTACACCACAAGCTGTTAAATTGCAAAAATACACCATAACACCATTCAAAGGAGATTACAAAGACTGGATGAGATTTTGGAATCAATTTGAAGTTGAAGTTGATGGATCAACCATTTCAGAAATTAGCAAGTTTAATTATCTCTTGGAGCTAGTACATGGTCAGCCTAAGGAGCATATTTTGGGGCTTCCCCATTCCCCTGAAGGTTACAAAGAGGCCAAGAAAATTCTAGAAATGACCTATGGGAAAGATAATCAAGTTCACAAGGCCCTGATAAAAGATCTAGAATCATTACCTGCCATAACAAATATTCATAAGATCAAAGAGATTCATGAGTTCTATACAAAGTTATCAAGGACTGTTAGAACATTAGCCACTATGAAGAAATTAGATGGATCACAAGCTTTCATCTATAGTATAATGGACAAACTTGGTCCAGTAAGAGAAGTTATGATACAAAAGGATGACGACTGGGAAAAATGGGGTTTGGAGGAAATAGTGGATCACCTAAGGAGGTATACAGATAGAAGCCCATTACCAACAACACATTCGGATACCAATACTACAGCATCAAAGAGGTTTACCGGAGACCAGACTACTGATGTGAAGAAAAGAGAGAGAGTTATGATGGCAAGTCCACCCCCACAGCAGTCTGCATTCACACCCAAAAGTTGTGTATACTGTGACTCTACACACCATGGATCTAAATATTGTGACAAGGTTCTGGACATTGCAAGCAGAAGAGAAACCCTGAAGAAAAAGAGGTTGTGCTACAATTGTACAAGACCAGGACATTCAGCCTCTAACTGTAAGTCACGTGGTTGTATGAAATGTAATGGCAAACACCATACTTCTTTATGTGATAAAACATCATCTACACTTACATCATACACTGAGTCTCAACCACCCAAGGAAAGGTTCTATAGTGTACTTGATGTACAAACCACATTACATGCCACAGTGATTGCAAAAGTTAATGGAATACCAGCACGTATAATGTTAGACAGTGGAGCAGGAAGCTCATACATCAGCAGTAACCTGTTAAGTAATCTCAGCATTAAACCTGCACGTGTTGAAAGGAGAGTCATTGAACAAATGTATGGAACTGTAGACAAAAATGTTGAAATCTTCAAAGTAGAAATAGAGTCTTTCAACTCCCAAGCAGCATTCAGTATGGATCTCCAGTGCATCAATGCAGAGAAACCAACTTTAACACACTTGCCAAACCCAAATGTCCCAGAGCTCAAGAGCAAGTACCCACATTTACACCAGTTAGTATTCAGTGATGAGGATTCTACTCAAGACAGCCTACCAGTACATGTGATTCTTGGTGCTGCTGATTTACTGAGAATTAAGACTACAACCGCACCCGTCCTAGGTCAAAACCCAGACACAGATCCAGGTGCAGAGCTCACCCGGCTTGGATGGATTGTTACTGGAAGGTCAGCATTGCCTTCTGTGGAAGCAGATAAGAGTTTTTTCATGAAGACAAGCTCAGAGGAATTCAAACAAATGTGTTCTCAGGAAGTGTTTGGACTGTCTGATAGCACCAACAACCAAGACTTGTGTCATGAGGATTTTCAAAATCAAATAAATAGACAGGATGATGGAACATATTCTACTAAGTTGCCATGGAAACCAGATCACCCAGAGATCACAGAACATAAGGAATTGGCCTTAGCAAGACTCAGAAGTACTACCAATAAGCTCCAAAACATGCATAAGCTTGAAGAATACCACAACATAATGAAGGAACAGTTACAAGCAGGAATTCTAGAGCCCATACCTGAGACTCCTTCAGGACGAGTCGTGCACTATGTCCCACACCAACCAGTTGTTCGTGAAGAGGCTGAGTCCACAAAGTTAAGAATAGTGTATGACTGTTCAGCAAAGAGTAAATCAGAAGAGCCATCACTCAATGACTGCCTCGAGGTTGGTCCTCCCTTACAGCCCATGATCTTTGACATTCTACTGAGGAACAGAACAAAGAACTTGTGTATTGCAGGGGACATTCAAAAGGCATTCTTGCAAATTCAAGTTGATCCCGAGGACAGGGATGCACTACGCTTATTATGGTACGACAATTTACAAAGTAAGAACATTGTGACATACCGCTTCACAAGAGTTATATTTGGATCAGGCCCGAGCCCCTATATACTCGGTGCGACACTTAACAAGCATGTTAGTCAGTATGCTGATAGTTATCCAGAGACAGTGAAGGAGTTGTTAAGCAATACCTATGTGGATGATATACAGTCAGGTGGTGACAACAAAGAACAGTTGCTGAAATTCAAGAGAGAATCAACAGAGATTATGAAACAAGGAGGATTTCATTTGCATAAATGGCATAGCAACATCCCGGAAGTTGAAGATCAGTCGACTAATCAAAAACAGTTTGCAAAGACCAAGATATTAGGAATTGCATGGAACAAGAGAGAGGACACCATAGCAGTTGACTTCACAGCCTGCTTACAGAAGAGTGACGAAGGAAGTGTAACAAAGAGAAAGATGTTGTCATCCATCAATCAAGTATTTGACTTGCTCGGACTAGCTGCGCCGGTCGTCATCACAGCAAAGATCATCTACAGCGAAGTGTGCTTAAAGAAGCTGAAATGGGACGACGCAGTACCAGACGATGTCAAAAGAAGATGGAGGAAATGGCTTGAAAGCTTGAGAGAATGCCCAGTGATCATTGTACCTCGCAGCGTCGTAAGTACTTGCTTGATCAAGATGACATTGCATGGATTTGCAGATGCTAGTAAGCTAGCGGTTGCAGTAGCTGTCTATTTGTTGGCGTTCCATAATGATTCTTCAGTTCGTCAGAGTCTTCTTGTTGCCAAATCAAGAATTGCACCAAAGGACCAGACGATTCCTCGACTAGAGCTCATCGCAGCCCATACACTCAGCAGATTGATTAATCACGTGAAGCATGCCTTGCCAGACCAGTCCATTACAGAGTATCATGGATGGGTTGACAGCACTACTGTACTCCACTGGATAGAAGGAAGGGGAACATGGTCTCAGTTTGTACGCAACAGGACAAAAGACATCAAAGACAAAGAGTACATACAGTGGCATTACGTCCCATCAGAAGAGAATCCAAGCGACATAGGAAGTAGAGGAGCTACGCCAAGTAAGCTTACACCGTTCTGGTTCGAGGGACCAACATGGATGAGGAAACCACACGATTGGCCAGACCAACCACACACGTGTGAGACTGAAGATGTCGTGAAGGAAGCTGTGTACAAGAAAGCTGAGAAGCAACTGTTGGCAAAAGATGAGAAGAAAGAGGAAGGCACATTCGACCTTCTTCTGCAGCGCTACTCATCTTATTGGAAGCTCTTAAGAGTTACAGCATTAATAAAACGCTTTATCAAAAACTGCAGAGGTGTCAAGCGAACCGGTGTACTAACTACTGAGGAAGTAAATGATGCTGAGAAGTTCTGGATCCGGAGAGCACAGTCGTCGCAGGAACTAAAGTCAAATGTGGAGCTACGCAAAGATGCTGATGGAATATGGAGATGTGCTGGAAGGATACCCAACTATCATCCCATCTTTCTTCCAAGGAAACACCATTTGGCAGTTCTTATTATCGGGCAGAATCACGAGAAGACCTTGCATGGGGGAGTATCATCTACAATGTGTCGAGTACGAGAGACAATATGGGTACCAAAGCTTAGAGGATTGGTGAAGAAGGTGGTCCATGAATGCAATGTGTGTAAACGCTACAGAGTCTCAGCTCTGTCAGGAGCGTGTACTTCCAAGTCTCAGCTACCAGAATGCAGATCAGAGCTGACAGAACCATTTGCTGTTACAGGCGTCGACTTTGCAGGACCAATCTATTACAAGACTAGGAAGAAAGCTACAAGTAAGGCGTACGTTGCACTGTTCACCTGCACAAGCACTCGAGCGGTACACTTGAAGTTGTGCCCCGACTTGTCTGCATTGGAGTTTCAGCGAGTACTGAAGGAAGTTGTTGCCAGAAGAGGATGTCCAAGGACGATAATAAGTGACAATGGAAAGACATTTGTAGCTACAGGAAAGTGGATCAAAACACTGAAGAAGGATCAAAGTCTTGCGAACTACATGGCAGCCCTTGACATCAAGTGGAAATTCAACTTAACTCGCGCCCCATGGTGGGGAGGTTTCTTTGAGCGCCTCATTGGCATCATGAAACGAACACTCTCAAAGGTGATTGGGAGAGGCCTACTTACCTTCCAAGAGCTTGACGAAGTTCTGATTGATACAGAGAACATGATGAACAACAGACCACTCACTTATCTTGGAGAAGAGTTTGAACAACCAGTGATAACTCCTAACACTTTGTTGAGAGGGAGACCCAACCCAGTCTTACAGGAAGACTTAGATAAGCTTCAGGAGGACAGTGATATCTACAAGCGTGTTAAACACATCCAGAAGACCAAAGCAGATCTGAGGAAAAGATTCATCAAAGAGTATATCCATGCGTTGGAAGAAAGACAAACTAAGCTTACAGAAGAAGTAGAGAAAGTACCCAAGACCGGAGCTGTAGTACTGTTGAAAGAAGACGTTAAGCACAAAGCACAATGGAAGCTTGGACGTGTTGTAAGCCAAGTTATTGGTAAAGACAAGAAGGTTCGAGGACTTAAAGTAAAGCTTGGCAACGGTTACCTCGTCGAACGCCCACTGCAGTTAGTGTGCCTGTTAGAAGTCGGAGGTGAAGACCCAAGCTGGAAGCCAACTCGTGAGATGATCAACACGACTAGAATTCAACCAAGCAGAAAGGCAAAGGATAATGCTGGTGACAAGATTAAGCTGATTGCACAGCAAGAGAACATTGACATTTGAACATTATGTGCAATGATAACATTTAACTGTTATGAACATTTAAATGGGGGGAGGGTGTCGTTGCTGTTTATCGGGATTCCTGTGGTAGCCTCGTTTTCATGTCACATCGGACCGCATGGTCAGTTTGTCACGTTCAAAATCGGTAGTTATTGTAAGTTTTGTACGATCAAAACAAGTGTAAAAGCAATAAACAAACGTTTACGACAACAATGTTGGAATTTCCAGACATCACTGCATTCCATACAAGACGCTTTACAGTTCCACCAATGCCATCCACAGCACCCTTCCCATGCGAGGTGGCAAAGTAATTCCACTGGACATGAACTAATTCTTCTAATTTGTGTAAAAAGTTGGCCATAAATCTGTTCTTAAATTGAGAACTTGGCCCATCAGAAAAAATGTAAACCTTGTTGACTCCAGGATGCCTCACTTTTAACCCTGAGATCACTTCCCACAAAAAGACAGCCACAGCCTTCTTATCGTGCTTCAACTCATCTGAAATGATAACATGTGATTCACATTTTCTGTCACCCTCTTGTTTTGTCCACACCGCTATTGTGAACAGGGTCACCTGATTCTGGCTCCAGTGAGCTGACTGAATTTCGTCCTGATATTTACAAGTGTAGTTTTCTGCAAAATCTATCTGCACCACAGCTTCATCAGTATCAAGACTTGCAAGTTTATCCTCAAAATACTTTGATTGCTTTCTTTTCAAAAAGACATGCTCAAGGAAATATGGGAAACATGACAAACATGACAAACATTAAAAAGTAAATTGAATAATGGAATTTATGCACACATGTATGCCTTATCTGCAAAAGCTGCACTTGCTTTTACACCTCCAACAAACTGGAGATTTCTTGGTGGTCAATTTGTCCGTCACTTCATTGAATCTTTGCGTGGTGGTATATAGCGTGTCTGGCGCTACTGGATTGGATTCCTTTCTGATGTTGTTTTTCCCCTTCCATGCTTTAACTCTGGAAGAGAATATCGCGATATCCAGCATTTCATTGATGACTAAAGGGTTTTTTTTCTCCGTTTGAGTTCTACTGCTTGCCATAACAACACTGGACTCCGCCATGGCCATGCTACTCTTCTCGATAGCTACCAGTCACGGGCGCGTACGTACAGCAACAGGTACCGTATAACTACCGCTGATGGACAAGTACCAAAGGCTGTTGTTAAACACCCATTTTACTTTTAAAAAAATAATTGCAAAACAACAATTGCTTTGATCTTATCTATGTTCAGTCAGTTGCACTCTTTGGTGTAGTTGAATACTACACCAAAGAAAGGTTGGCATTGCAAAGAAAAAAATATATGTAAACTATGGAACCTTAGGTCTTTATCACAGTCTTAATAATCACACACAATTCATATGTATATATCTTTGCATGCAAAAAACAAAATTTCTGATTATAAATGTATTCACTTTGGACTTCAAAGGTGTATTCTGAGCTTTCGTATTTTTTATCAATACCCTACTTTATTTTTCAAAGTGACATAGAGGATATTACATGGGCGCCTTGATATACCAATTTTATCTTCGAGTGTTGAAAAGATGTCTCACAACTGAGCACATATTTCATTCAGGATATTTAGTGTGATATGTAGCTGTCTTCACGTTTATTGTGATTTACATTTTGTTGCTGGTATTTCAATGACCTCTGGTGACAATGATCATTAGGATTAAAAAAATAGATTGTTTTGATGTGTTATAAGGAGCAATAGGGCTTTCCACGGATGACTTCACAATGATGCATTATGGGATTGAAATGCAGACAAGCCAAGCATAAAGAACATGCTAATATGCTGCAAAAATGTTTTCGTGTCTTGTTGTTTGTAATTCATGATTCCCCTTGTTACTCTTCATATCACTTCTACCAGAATCCATTTCTGTTCCTTTTGTTAGCCTAGTTATACCATTTATTGTAACTTTCAAAGGAGTTAAAACATTTGAATAAGAAAAATAATTGGAAGAGGATTCTATTGGTATGAAGACGTAATATAACAAGGGGAATGGTGAATTCGTGGGAAAAACTATGGTGTTCAACTGATACTGATCTTCTTTTCCTGGTAACCAAAGCCTTAATTCCAAAGTTTGTCTGCATATCGAACCCACAAGGCTTTGCAATATTTATTGCTCTGCTGGAGAAAAAAAAATCATCAGAAAAAATCATTAGTATTTGTATTTGTATTTGTACCTTATGTATTTGACCTGTCTTGCATCAAAGTTAGTGCTTTTGTTAACTTTCAATCTTTACACGATCATATTTCAGGAACTTAAGAGATGCAGATATATCCAGATGCATAAGTCTCGTCTCATACAAACGCATGGTACGATGGTCCAGTGTCTTCCCTTGATTTTTTGCTCCAAGTCTCAAACTCACAGCAAGGTCATCAGACAATGCCACCGTAACGTCTTCTTCTTTCCCACACAACTCTTCAAATCTGAAAACATTAATTTAAATTGCTTATTGTGTTTGGGCATTATAGAACCTTCAAAATAAATTACCAAAATAATGAAGTATGCCAAGATACCAGGGAATGTAGAACAGAGACAACTTTATACAATGTAATTGAATACTTTATTTAACAAGGAAATGATGTAATTTTCAATATTTATTTTTTTGTGACCGTGAAAAATGCTATTAGCTCTGCTGGAGAAAAAAAAATCATTAGAAAAAATCATTAGTATTTGTAAAGTTAATTAATGGAAAATATTTATGAATTTTTGGAACCTGAATATTTTTTGCAAGTAAAGTATGGCTGTTGAGCAAGCCATACTTACTAGCCATACATTGTGTTAAGATTTGGTGCTAGTGTTGTTCTTGGTTTTATCTTAAAGGTTTAAACTTCCACTTTAAATGGTCTTGTACTGCATGTCCAACACGTTGTTGTTTGATGACCTCAGCATGAGCATCTTGCGTGTGCAACTCAAAGCTGTTTGATTTCCTGTTAAAAAAATTAAAAATTAATACGTACTTCAAAACCTTATGTATTTGACCTGTCTTGCATCAAAGTTAGTGCTTTTGTTAACTTTCAATCTTTACACGATCATATTTCAGGAACTTAAGAGAACTTTTCATCAGTTCATGATTTTTGTATGATTTTACACTAAACTAAGTCTTGCTGTTTATGTGGAAAATGAACTCAGTATATACTAATAATCAGTATTTTAAAGCATGTATATTGTACAATGGGATTGAAGAACATTTTATTTTATAACAGTTTTTTGACCAGTACTGGTCTCCACACCCCACCCCCAAAAAGGAACGTGCAAATGGAAAATCCTGTGGGAGCAAAAAGTACTAGAATCTTTTTTTTTTAAATATAGCCAGTTAAAGATACAGCTTTGAAAATCATATTTAAGTGAAACTTGCCAAATAAAGAATGCCCTTAAAGAGAGCCTTTTGCGCATTCAGGTGCGGAGAGCCATAAGTATAAGTTAAAGAGAGCCAGGCTGTTCTCTAAAGCTATCGCACAGAAATTGCATCTAGTATATACATACCATTACACCAGTGGCGGATCCAGGGGTGGTTCCAGGGGGACTATGGAACCCCTTCACGCTCTTTTTGAAGCCGATCGTACCAGATGTTTCTGCTTGGGTGGAAGCTATTTTGGAACGCTGGTCCCTTTTTAAAATCCTGCCCCCCCTGTTCTCCCACAGTACTTGTTCACTTCACTCAACCACTCAACCCAGCGACTGAACTATTATGATGATAATTTTAATCATCAATGTCCTTAAATGATTTTAGTTTTTCAGTAATCAAAACACGACTTCAGTGTTTAAATAACAGTGATATTCACATTTCCTGCTAATAGCATCATACATAAAAATCTGACCTCATGCAGTAATTCCTGATGCGTTCCATGTCTACAAGGGTGAATGGAGGCGCCTTTTTCGGCTCGTAGGGACTTCTGCCTTTCAAGCTTTCCCTCTTTGACGGTCGTTTTGCCCTCCTGATCAACTGTTTTATAAACTGCCTAACTCCTGTTTGTAAAGTCAAAAACCGTAAATTAACCCGAGAATTGAAACAAAGGAATATAAGAAGGCATTGAGTAAACAATTTATCTTGTTTAAAACTAACCTGAAGACTCCATCGGGTTCCCAATGGAATTATCTTGATGACCTTTCCGTCTTCTTTAATCAGTTCTTCTTTATATGGCCCAGCATGACCAAAGGCATGAAAGCTGATTTGTAGCCATTAATGACGGGTGGCTTACATCCCTCACAAATGATAGACCCTATTTTCTTCCCCTTTCTTTCACATTTCTTCTCTAGAAAAGAAAAAGAAAAAAAGAATGGATGAGAAGGCCACATTCTGCGTCAACTCAATTCATGGCAAATTGAGTCAAGTCCACGGAGTGAGTTCAATGTGAAATGTGTCCACCATATTTTGCGATAATTCAGGGTGTGGACTTCATATCGGTATTCTATTCATAAAATCGCCTTGCATATCTGTTTTGACTGCGCTGTTACAAAAACCAATTAGGGAAGACATTAAATGCGTTTTAAAAGCACTAGTCCTGTTATTATAGAAGCTAGGGACAGACACAGGTCAGTAAAAGCTTACAAGTATTGTTCTGCATAAGAAGTATTGTTATAAGTATGATTCGTTCTACTAAGTTAAAGACAAGCTAACCAGTTAGAATCTCACAACTTACGTAAAAATGTCATGATGGTAACTGCCATAAAAGGCTTTTTCCCTTTACCCAAGAGAACCGTGTTGTCACCTTGACTTGTGGCAAAGGCTTCCAGATGCATAAGTCTCGTCTCATACAAACGCATGGTACGATGGTCCAGTGTCTTCCCTTGATTTTTTGCTCCAAGTCTTTGACCCGCAGCAAGGTCATCAGACAATGCCATCGTAACGTCTTCTTCTTTCCCACACAACTCTTCAAATCTCAAAACATTAATTTAAATTGCTTATTGGGTTTGGGCATTATAGGACCTTCAAAATAAATTACCAAAATAATGAAGTATGCCAAGATACCAGGGAATGTAGAACAGAGACGACTTTATACAATGTAATTGAATACTTTATTTAACAAGGAAATGATGTAATTTTCATACTTGAGTCTTATTGGCTGCAACTGTAGGATTCATACAGACCCTATGCTGTGAGTCCTAGTATATCTACAAACCGCTTAACTACTCATTATGACTTGTAATATATTTCCTGCTCTTTTGTGAAGATAGTCACATTGCTAGCTAGCTCTGGTGTCATATTTGCGTGACATGGTGAAGGTTGATGAAACTTTAATGACAGCCGACATTAGTTGGGTCTTAAAAGTGGCCTGTACATGAAATCCGTTATGTGGAGTAAAAAAATCAAATAAGACTACTTATTTAGGAGTTCCAAGCTCAACTCTCTTATAAAATTGTTTCATACCTCATGCGTATGTTTTTGTAGTTTCGTCATAAGAAGTTGATGTTTATCAAGAAAGCATAAGATTGTTTTCCAGAATAAGCCCTGTGCAGGATTAAGTCACGTGCTTGGATACCACTTAGCAACGCCATGTTGGGACGCAAGCAAGTGTGACAAAGCCATACTTGAAGTTCTTTCATAGTTTACGTAGTTTCCAAGAAGTCAGAAGGATTTAAAAGGCTTGATCCTACCACACGCGTAATCCTCGATTGCACTGAAATATTTGTTGAAACACCATCATCTCTTCTTTTGCAATCACAGCTGTATTCTACACATAAGATTTTCAGCTGTTTATAACTTTAAGATGTAAATTAAACTAGTTTGAAAATGAACTAACATGACTGTGATTTCTTCTTGTTAATCATCCTTTGTCATTCTATGTTGACTGTAAAAAGTATTCAAAACAAAAATTGTCAACGTTATCTTTGCTCTCCTGGAAAAAAAATCCTTGTCAAACAGGATTCTCTGGCAAAAAAAGGTATGGTCATTCATATAACTAAAAAAATCACACCACTCAATGCCATTAAGTGCTAACTGACATTGCACTTGAAAGTAATACTCATGGCTTTTCTTCAGTGTTTTCTCATTTGTAAGAGGGTCAATGTCAACATATCTGACATTGTTGAAATCGGTTTCCACCTCTTTAACCACTTAAATTTCTAAGAGGCCAAAGGATTTAACCCCTCTCTATCAGCTCTAGCATCGTAGACTTTACGATCTGGACTACATCCCAGCCATGGGCTCTTTGGGCAGATGACCAATCCACTGGGGTACAGGTTAACCATCCCTGATTTTGCATGATTTGCATAAATCATAGTTGCATGGGGCTCCAATTCAATTCCCCTTCGCATGGGGGCAGTCACAACATGTCTTGTCGGATTCACTCGTTTTACCTAGTTTTCAAAGTTTGAGATTTGAGTTTCAAATTTACTCGCAGTAGTTCCTTGGAGCGCAGCATCTGCCAAAGGTTATTGGCACTCTGTGTCACAGTTTTTTGCTCATGTCAATGGCAACTGATTGGGTAATTACAAAATTAAACAAGACTTACCTTGGGAAGTTGAAGTTTGATGGTAGTTTTATCAAATCATTTGTAGTACATCGGGTTAACATGAGATGTGCACGCACCGCCGTGACTCAGTCTTTAAAGCATTTTGGGCGAACATGTACCAAACAAATAATGGGAGGGAACAAATACAAGGGAAATGGGCATGTTAACCCGATGTACTGCAAATGATTTGATAGAACTACCATCAAACTTCAACTTCCCAAGTTAAGTCTTGTTTAATTTTGTAATCCTATCAAATCATTACATACATACAGGTTACCATGAGATTTCAAAGCTGTGAGTCCAAAATGGACCAATCAGAAGCCCATATCTTTTAATAATTATGCTCAAAACTATCATTATTCAAAGCTCTTTATTTGTCAACTTTATTTAGAATAGCGTTGCTCATCTGATCCGTGATGGCCCATGGCTTATCATAAAATTTTCTGAAAGTACTTTCGTGTGACCATCCTGCAAGTTTCATCACAACATCCATTGGAAGCAGTTGAGCTGCTTTCTTAGTCGACGCACTCCTTGAGCTTATTGGCTAGACTCAAACATGTTTTCAACCATCTGCCTATTGTAGAGCTAGACACTTCATTATGAGGCTTAATATAGGATATCAATAACTTAGAAGACTTAGAAACTTGGACTTAGAAACACAAATTTTTATTCGAGTGCTGAAACAGGCGGAGATTTCCAAACACCCGACCTGGTTTGTCTTGTTTAAGGTCCCGATAAAGAAAAACTAAAGTAGGTTGGGAATTTCTTCATAGTTTCCCCTGAAATATCCAAATAACTCAATGTTTGACATCTCTGTCCAGTTACTAATGCAATAAGCATGACCAATTTCATTGCAAGTTCTTTCAACTTTAATGCATGAAGAGGTGTTAATTGTTCTAAATAGTCAAGTACTTGTTCCACAGGCCAAACTTCCTGAAATTTTGGAGTCGGAGGGATTTCATTAAACACACCCTTCAGAAACCGGCAGATTAATGGGTGTTTCCCTAGATTCTGGCTAATGTCTGTATTACCAGCGCCATATAAGGCAGAAATAGCTGTTCAGGGATGAATAACCGTAACCGTTGGTATATAAATCATGAAGAAAGTCCAAAATTAATTAAACAGGGGCACGCATGAAATGACTTTGCCTTGACAAACAAAACGTGGACCATTTCCCGAGGAATACATTGTATTGCTTAATGTGCTCTTTCTCCATGAGGACATGATGACGTTGGCAACTTGTCTCGAAATTCCACACTCAACAAGGGATTGCTTGACACTCTGCATACCATTAAAGTCACCTTGAGCGGGTGAGTTTGTTCTCCCAATGAAGGATTCGTTAACGTTTTCCTGGTGGCCTTGAAGTAACGTGGTGTGTCCACCAACATGCTTAATAAACAGCCAAAATAAGTTTGAGTAGGCCACTCAGGGACAATCAAAAGCCCTGTAGCCTCATCATCCCGAATTTTTTGCAAACAACGACCCACCAGAACAAATGGGGGAAAAGCATAAAATGGATGGGAAGCCCAGTTCACAGTAAATGCGTCCACACATTGAGTGAACGGATCAGCTTTCCACGATACATAAGTTGGCAACAAACACATGTTGATTAGAAATAATAGTTTTTACCTCAGTTTCTATCTAGCTGGTCTGCGGGAGTATCCTCCCCGGCTTGAGCCTAAAAAAGGCCCTCTTCCTTCTGCTGGAGTTGGAAAACGACCACGCCCATTATGCTACACTGAATGTATTGTTTTCTTTAACAAGTACTAAATAGTCGTTTTTCTTTAACGGTCAAATGAAATTCACTCTAGTCAAGATGACTGACTTTCAAAATTATTTATATACGGAACTACAATTAAGATTTCCAGCAAACTCAAGACCAATTGTTGTGAAAGCTTAATGTCCCTGATAACTCTTTCATAACAAAAACATGTGACATATCTATAGGGTTATTTGGTAGTTATTAAAAAATGTTCACTTAAAATTGTTGATTACTGTCACTTTGGAAACTTAATCTTGCCTGTCTTCATTAATGTCACAATGGAAACTGAGGGTGGATGATAAGCTTCAGATGCAGGATGGTTAGCTGGCTTCTCCCTGATATTTTCTTGAACCTCTCTGAAATATCATTAAAACACATTTTAGTCTAGAAATAACTATATGCATGTATGAATATTAAAAGAGCACTTAGAAATAGGTGGGGGTACTGTTTACATTTCCAAAAATCAACTTTCAAGCCATAAATGATTGGACTTAAGAAAGATGAAGAAGTCATAACTGTTGATAATATTTATCAATTTAAGAGCAGTTCCGGAGAAATAATAAATTAAAGTTGCTAAATTTTGCAGTAAATGTATAAATTTACTGTAAAATTTCACAACTTTAAAATCACGTAACCCGAAAACCATTAAGAAATTTGTCCTCAAATTCTCAGACATCTTCCAAAGCGATAGTATCTTGCCACTTTTGATGTTTGTTTGTTTATTGCTTGAATTTCCAAGAATTTCAAGTCGTAGATCAAAACAAATTACAGCATCGTATGCCCACCTATGGGTGTATCAAAAATTGTAACATATTGCTTTCAAAAATATAAGCAATGGCTGTCTTGACATATCACTTAAATATCACTAATGATGGGTCTTATTACTGATATTTGGGAGGGGATTCTGCCTTTTTTCAAGTGGTATAGGGGTGACTGTACCTCTCCAAAAAAATGTTAAGGCCCTGTTTTCATGGACAGAGGGGTTGAAAATACTGTCAGTTTACATGATAATTTGTAACCTAGGGTTAGTGCCAGGGAATGGCCAATTATCAGCCTGAAAAAAAAGTAAACACAGGGCTAGCCCTATGTTTCGAATTAACATGGCCTCATGTATGCAAATTTTGTCCCTTGGGGCACCCTACCTCACATGTAAACAGATGTGTCCCTTCTAACAAGGGCCTAAAAGTAAATGTTTTAAATCAAAGAATAAAGGAGGGTTTTTGAAATCGGAATGCCTCATTATTCTTATAAAGAGTAAATGGCACGATTTGTGCGGTTATATCAACGCCAAAACAAAAATGATTGCTATTAAAATGTGATTGATAATTTTATGATATACTTACGCCAAAACATCGACTGTTGAAGACTGTAGCATCTTTCCCCGATATTCAACATTATAGAAGTACTTTCCTGGCTCAGAGATTCTGATTATACTCTGATGGCAATCACTGCACAAGAGATTTCCTTTTCTGAACCACTTATAGCATAATGGCGGCTTGTTGTGCACATTCGCAACAACACCAACAAAGAAGTCATCATTTTCATACCCATTGATCTCATCTGGACCATGCAGTTTGATAAAGATACGTATTACTGTCAACTTCAGTGCCACGTGTCGTGGAATTCCTCTGAGCGAAAATCAAAGGTTGATGCCCAGCTGTGGAGGACCAAAGTACTACATTCATCGGAGTACTTCGAATACGTTACATAAGACAACTCAATGTTCATAGAATTTCTTTCTCCTTGAACATTTAACATCCTCGTGTCTTGTGTCATTGAAAGAGCGTCCGCCTTTCTTTCTCCTTGAACATTTAACATCCTTGTGTCTTGTGTCATTGAAAGAGCGTCCACCATTTTGAAAATAGTGACAGACAAAAACCCTGGGAACGAAGTTTATACTACTGTTGCTATCGGCGGAACCAGAAGTGTTGCATACGTACACAATCCACAGCCAGCCCAAATAGAGTGCTTTTAGGCACACTGTTGAATAGTTGACGTCACCTAAATTAGATAACTATTTTAGCTGACGTCACATAATTTCAAAAATCCCCTGCCAACGCTCTAAAAATCAGGGGGCGTAGATTCAAAAAATGGCGGGTTAAAACTAATATTTTTTAACATACCAGATTTTAAAAATGCAGCTTTTTCCCCCCCCTGAATTACGCGACTGTTGTTTGGTGCACTTTTACTATTTTAGGTGACGTCAACTGAATAGTTAACTAATTTAGATAAATTTATCTAACTATTCAACAGTGTGACTAAAAGCACTCTAACGGTTATTTACATTAAATATATATCTGAATCTGAATTTTTTTCAATAAATTCTGACAAAACTTTGATACGTATTTTAAAATGATGTTAGTAAACAGGGCCGTAGCAAGGAGAAAATTATTGGGGGTGGGGGGGCTAAAAGCATTGAGCATGTAAAAATATCCCAGCCCGGCAAAATTATTGCCCCTCCCCTTGCTACGGCCAAGGTAAGTACTTGCATGAAGTTTAGGATTTGAAAAATAAATAATCAACCAATTGAACCTTTTTTTAGTCAATTTAATAAAGTAAATAATTTTTTGTAGTTCTACAAAACAATTGATCAAAACAGTCATTTTTGTCAGTTGCAGGATGAAGAAAAAATCAATTTGCCTGGAATAATTTTCAACAGTTAATTAACAATACTAAGTCATTACTTATGAACTGCTTAAAAATGTTAGGAACAAGTAATTGTATTTACTACAAAAAATTTTTTTTTTCAATTGTCTTTTTTTATCGTCCAGGTCTAGGTTGCTAGCATATTGTTTTATCTAAACTTTTAGTGGTAACAAACCTTTCCAGTAACCCATCCCAGAATTCAAGTTATAAATATATTGTACCACACCATTGGGTCCGGGTGGATGATACTGGTTTAATTGAACATTGGTTTACTGTTTAAATATCAGTTCTTAGATCCCTTGATGATTGGGTTACATAACTAGGGGTTGCATAATCATTTTCAATTTTTAATTCATTACGCTATTTATAATCCGTTAATCCTTTGTAACACTGCCCCCCTCCAGACAAAAATTTGTCCGTCCCGGACTCTAATTCATATTAGGAGTAAATGTTCATTGTCTTTGAAATGTCCTTATGAGAAAAAGAAAAAAAAATTATATCTCTTTCTTTTTCCTTCTGTTTCTGTCTCATTTGCTTCTTCTGTCTCATTTTCTTCATCTGTCTCATTTGCTTAATCTGTTTCATCTGTTTCATCTTTTTCATCTGTTTCATCTTCATCTGTTTCATCTGCTTCATCTGTTTCATCTTTTTCATTTGTTTTATCTTCTTAATCTGTTTCATCTTCTTCATTTGTTTCATCTGTTTCATCTGTCTCATCTTCTTCATCTGTTTCATCTTTCTCATTTGGACTTGTCAGATGAAAGTCTTTAAATCTGCTAGGGAGCTTGATAGCCCTTTTGGGTCTTTGTTTAGAAGCTGTTTCATTTGTTGTTTCTCGTGAGTCTTTTCTTGTTTCTTGTTCCACGACTTGCTTATTTTGTCTTGTTTTGTTTTTTGGATCTTGTCTTCTTTGCAGTCTTTTACTCTTGTCTGTTTTCTTAGATCTGGTCTTGTTTCTTGACTCTTGATTTCGCTGTGGGTCAACTTTGGTTGCTGTTGTTGTTTCTTGATTGTTCCTTGCTTCCCTGTCGGATTGAGGTAGACTGTGTTTTGCTGTTGCGTTTTCTTCTGTTCTTCGTTCCTTTATTGTCTCAAACCAGTCGGGGGAATCTCCATTGTACTTACAAAGTCGATCTTTATGGACGATGCATGGTTTAGCTCTGCGTGATCGTAAAATCTCGTAGATCATGTCGTTAATTTTCCTCTTTACAAGATAAGGTCCATCCCAGTTACTTTGAAGTTTTGGAGTGATACCTTTCTTTCTCTTTGGTAGATAGTATCGGACAGCATCTCCCTTGTGATATACGTCACTAGCAGAACCAATATCATATCTGCGCTTCATTTTGTCGCTGGAGATCTTCAGGTTTGATCTTGCAAAGTCGTGAACTTCAGCCAAAGAGTCTTTAGAGAAGAGTTTCAAAGAGAGTTTAGAAATGTAGTCATTATGCGTTGTTTTCTCTGGTATTTTTTTCTTTTGGACTACCAAACATGATGTCAACGGGTAAGCGTAACTCTCTTCCAAACATCAACTTTGATGGGCTGCAACCAGTCGATTCGTGTGTAGCAGATCGATAGGCCATAATCAGGTAGGGAACATGGCGGTCCCAATCCCGTTGATGTTCTTCTATGTACTTGGATAGTTGATCTTCCAAAGTTCTGTTAAATCGTTCCACCATCCCATCAGATTGAGGACGATAAGGCGTTGTCCGGGTTTTCCTGATACCAAGCAATGTACACACATTTGAAAACAACTTGGACTCGAAATTTCTCCCTTGATCTGAATGTAGTTCTCCAGGCACTCCAAATCTTGAAATTACTTCAGTTACTAAGGCATCTGCTACTGTCTTGGCTTCCTGATCAGGGAGTGGAATTGCCTCCATCCACTTGGTAAAATAATCGCCAATGATCAACAAATACTTGTTTCCCTGTTCGCTGATTGGGAGTGGTCCCAAAATATCAACAGCAAGCCTTTCCATTGGAGCACCACAAACGTACTGTTTAAGAGGTGTTCTGTTCTTGCGTTTGGGTCCTTTCCTTTTTGCGCATGGTTCACACTTTCGGCACCAATTTTCCACGTCTTTTCTGCAGCTGACCCAATAGAATCGATTTCTTAATCTTGCAAGTGTCTTCATTATACCCAGATGACCCGACGTTGGTTCATCATGGACTTCTCTTAGAATGTCTTCTTGTAGACTAACTGGTACTATCAGCTGAGTTGGTGGTGGTGTTTGGCGACTATTTTCTAGCTTACAGTATAGTACACCATGTTGTAGTTCCAGTGAATTCCATTGTGCCCAGTAGGCTTTGATTTTGGGACTGTAACGTGCTACCTGGTTCCATTTGGGCTTTTCCTCCTTTTCCAACCAAAGGATGATTTGGCGAAGTGTTGGGTCGTCTAGCTGTGCCTGTCGTAATTCACTCTTCTCCCAACATTTTCCTTGGTTAGTCTGTACAGGTTCTTCATTCTCAGCTGTGGTCTTTTGGAGCAATGAGACTTTGGGGTGACAATGGTCTGTTCTTTCTTTCGATTCTTCAAAGGCCAGACTCTCTTCAATTTCTCTTCGTTCACAGTACTTGCAGGTCATTGTTGCACATGGTCGTCTTGATAATGCGTCCGCGTTTCCATGTTTAAGACCAGAGCGGTGAATAATAGTAAAGTTGTACTGTTGAATCTTTTCCAACCATCTAGCAATCTGATCTTTAGGATTCTTGAAATTCAAGAGCCACTGCAACGCTGAATGATCTGTCCTTAGTAGAAATTCTCTGCCATACAAATATGCATTGAAATGTTCTATGGCATTAGCAACTGCCAAAAGCTCTCTTCTTGTGATGCAATAATTTGACTCTTGTTTCGAAAGAGTTCTACTGAAGTACGCAATGACATGCTCCTTTCCATCTGTAACTTGTGAGAGGACAGCTCCTATACTAGCTTTGCTTGCATCTGTATCGAGAATATAAGGCTTGTTTGGATCTGGGTAGGCCAGAATTGGACTTGTTTGTAGAGCTCTCTTCAATTCAGCAAAGGCAATACGACAATCTTCATTCCAATCAAATGTGCTGTTTTTTTCAGTAAGTTTATGTAGAGGTCTGGCGACAGCTGCAAAGTTGAAAATAAAACATCTGTAATAAGAGCACAGTGGAACTGGCCACTCTTGTATGACTCTAGTCTTTTCTGGATCTTACGGTGGCCCACAGGGGACAGCTGCAAACAATTATATGTTGCTGCAAACAAAGAAATGTTGCAACAAACAACTTTATGTTGGTGCAAACAAAGAAATGTTGCTGCAAACAATTAAAAGTTGTTGCTGCAAACAATTAAAAAGTTGTTGCTGCAAAGAGTTAAAAGTTGTTGCTGCAAACAGTTAAAAAGCTGCTGCAAACAAATGTTGGAAATTGGTGCGCGCGCATTGGCCGCGGAGGGCTTGGCACTAGTCTTCTCACGTGATAGCAACGTGTAGCGGCTGCGAGGGAGATTAAAGATGGCGGCGCTGTAGTTGTTGGTTTGCAAAATGTTTTGTAGTCACTGCAGCGCTGAACTATTCTCTAGTGCCGCAAACTTTTGTTATTCTTGTGGCAAAGAACTCCAAACACAGAGGAATGAGGATAGCCAAAGTGGAAAGCCATCATTAAATGACTTGATAACAGAAATGTTTCATCGAGGTTATCCTTACGATGTTATTGTTTGTTTACTCGAGAAACAAGGACATAAAATGCATGTAAGGACTCTAAAGAGAAAACTTAATGACCTGAGACTCAGGAGGAAAGGGAATAATATCGAAGAGTCTGAAATTGAATTACTTATTAGAAGAGAAGTCGAAGGTGCAGGAAGCCTTGCCGGTTACAGAAATATCTGGCATGCCTTACGCTTAAGACATCGTGTACATGTTCCTCGTTCAGTAGTTGCCCGCTTGATGAAAAAAATTGATCCGGATGGTGTGCAAGAAAGAAGAGCAAGGCGCTTAACGAGACGTAATTATTTATCTCCAGGGCCAAATTTTTGTTGGCACATAGATGGTAAGATATAACATCAGCCTCGATAGCAATTTAATTATATATTTTATATATACGTGGTGATTTTTAGGCGGGTACATTTTACGAAAAAATCAATTTTATGTTAGTGGTAAATTTTGAGTTTTGAAGATAATAGCGATACTTCATGTTTACAAACAAATGCATTGTTATTCTAATATGCCAACCATTTTCACAAAAGGTCGTCACAAGCTGCATTGTTCTACCAGCCAATCCATCTCTGGTTGGCACATGAATGACAAAGGCTTACGTCACATGAAGTATCGCTATATGTGGGAGGAGGGGGTATTTTTCGAAATGTTAAGTTTTAGAGACTATTTTGTAGTCGGCTAATATTTGCAAAACGATAGTTCTAGTTTTTGCAAAATCATCACAGCCCTTCCCACCCTCGTGACGTAATCAGTCCTCTATCCCCTGGCAATAAGAAAATATTTGAACAATCAAATAATAGGAAGAGTTTGAAAGCCAAACTTGTAATATTAAACTTTTTAGCTATTTTTATAAGTAAACAAATCCATTTTTGTTTCAGGATATGACAAATTAAAGCCCTATGGGTTTCCCATACATGGGTGCATTTGTGGTTATAGCAGAAAAATCCTTTGGCTTGAAGTAGTCAAATCCAACAATGATCCAAATATTCCAGCCAAGCTTTATCTAGACACAGTTCAGAGCTTAAAAGGTTGCCCAAGGGTTGTAAGGTCAGACTGTGGGACGGAAAATGTGTCTTTGGCTGCAATGCAGTGTTGTTTTAGAGCCTCACACCATGACGAGTTCTCAGGTGAAAAAGCCCATAGATATGGTTCTTCTCCATCAAACCAACGCATTGAAGGTTGGTGGTCTTTTTTGAAACGCAACCGCTCTAGCTGGTGGATTTCGTTTTTCAAGGACATGTCTGAGTGTGGATTACTTGATATGGGTGATACGTTTCACATGGAGTGTCTTTGGTTTTGTTTTGCTGGAGTAATCCAGGCTGATTTAGATAAAGTGAAGGATCACTGGAATAGCCATTACATAAGAAGGTCAAGGCATGATACAGTACCTGGAGTACCTGAGGTTTTATATTATCTACCAGAATATTCAGGAGCCACAGATTGTTTGCTTCATGTTGCACAGGATGAAATAGAGGAAATGGAAAGGCATATTCAATATTCAGAAGAGGTTGATACGTACACAGAATATTTTGAGTATGTGATGGATGGCAAGCAACATCCAAGCAATGATAGGGAAGCATATGAGTTGTTTCAATCCTTTATTCAACTACAATAAACAGTAACAAAGAGTTCAACACTAAAATCCCATATCACATTGGAAACTCGAACTTTGATTGGCTATTGAGGAGATGTAATTTACCAAATCAAAGGTATCCCAACAAAAATTCTCAAAAATATGGGAAATTTTTTTTTTCCCAATGTGGTATAGGATTCATTTCATATCTTTCTTATATAGTGTGATAAAACTATGCTTCTGATCTCTGTAAATATAGAAATTATTAAAAAATCCATTTCTATGTTGCTCATAAAATGTGTATAATACTTACACATATGCATATAAATCTATAACAATTAAAACGTTTTGTAAATGCATCATTCTATTAAAAGGGCTGAAACTGTCAAGAAGTACAAGCAATAGAGTATTTTCCCTTTAACCATGACACAAGCATTAACCAGTCAATACTAGCTGGTAAATAACAAGCAAAAATGTTTTTTTTATAGATTTCCAATAATAATTATTAGTGATTTTTACCAATAATGAAAAGTTCCTCTACGAGATGGATATATAAAAGATATTTCAGAGCTTTCAGTTTTATATAAAAGATATTTCAGCTTTCATATTCCAGAGCCATTAAAAACAATATTCTAGAACAGTAGCCATTAAAAACAATATTCTAGAACAGTAGCCATTAAAAACAATATTCCAGAACAGTTTTCAAACCTCAAACCTTAAACTTTTCCGAACCCTACACTCTCCTTGATAGCACTGGTAATTAGATTGAAAAACTGCTCTGTGTCTGTGATGCCTCTTGGTAGAAAAAACTCCAATGAGCAGGTGGAAGCATAGGGCCTTCTCTTTTCATGGGCCTCAACATCGTAAAACTTGACTTTAATCAGCTTTGCAAACCCATTAGGTGGAATTCGATCAGACCCAGAGATGAATGTTAAGAGGTCTTGGAGGGAACATGACACTGACCCATTGGCAGCCTGCCAGATACAAATAACAGGAAACACAATTAATTTCATCGATTAATTTATGACTATTTAAAAAACAATAACTGACCTGTGTAAAATAAATAATGAATAATGCATTTCAACAACTGAAACATATGTTGAACTTGCAGCCAGGATTCATATTGTTGCATTTTTTTTTGTTTAGACTGTACTTAATTTTTGAAGGGATAATTATAAAGCAGTAATTTACTGTCATTCTGTACATAAATATTAAGCAAAACAATACATGCATACAGACAGACAGACAGATATTTATATATGTAATTTAAATGACCTTCAACAAAAACTGATTAAAGCAATATATAGTATCATCTTCTTCTGCCCTTCTGTTAGAACCTTCTTCAGACCAGACGACAGCATATGCACCTCTAAACTGGTTGACAGTCAACACTTCACCCGAGTAAACAAACAGTGGAAGGAATATGTGTGGCCATTTTTTTACATAGTCTGTGAAGAACTTTCCAACTGAATCCATTCCTTGGATGAACTGGTCAATGGTTGGCTTCACCCTGACAAAATGCAAAGAATATCACAACACTGTCACCCACAATATTTCCCAGAATAGCAAGCAAAATGGCAATGCAATGACTTTAATACAATGTAAATGTCTTCTTATCAAATGGAAAACAGAATAAACATAAATGTTGACAGATTAAAATTATGCAATTTAAAAGAAACAAAAAATGCCAAGAAAAACAAAAACAACAAAAAAATTCAACATATTCAAGGATGACGAGAAAAAGAAATCTTAGGTAAAAATATGAATTCAAGGGCTTTTGAACAGCAAACTCAATTCCAAGGATTTGCAAAGCATGTCAGAATGTTAGAAATGCTTAAAGTGCATATAAGCCCTACGGGATGGAATCGTAAATTGAAAGCCCTTATAAAATGAATAAGAATGGCGTTTACTATTCTTTGATATCTCTTTTCGTCGCTGAGATATTCAATATAGAAATTACGAAGTGATGACATCATTTCCAGAACTAGTCAAAAGTCAAATAATCAAATAGAGAATATCTCTGCGACGATTAATCGAAAGTGCCTGAAACTTATGCTGGTTATCGACCAGAGTAAAACAGTCCGTTTAACACGTTGATAGTGTTGCCATGGAAACGCCCTAGGACCCAGGCCACTTTCACGAAAAAATAATGAAATTTCAATGTTTGGCTTAATTTTTTGAATATTGGTTTTATTTCAAGTCAGATAAGAGGACCTATTATGAGCTAAATTACTGTTATAATAATGAGTAAAAATATCAACCCCAAAAGAAATAATTAAGGATTCTTTTTTTATCTTGAAAAGAGCCTGGGTCCGATAATGTTTCCATGACAACATCATCAAACATACAAAACTTACTGAATTACCCTGGTCTTTATTCAACATAAATTTCAGCCACTTTGGAATAATTCTTGCTGAGATATTCTTTTTTTTATTATTTGGCTTTTGACTATTTCTGGAAATGACGTCATCACTTCGTAATTTCAATATTGAATATCTCAGCAACGAAAAGAGATATCAAAGAATAGTAAACGCCATTCTTATTCATTTTATAAGGGCTTTCAATTTAGGAAGCCATCCTGTAGGGCTTATATGCACTCTAATAAAGTGAATGCAGTTTGCTGTAAGGAGCAGAAATAGTGTATAATAATACCTATAAAAAAGTAATTCCTTGACCACCTGGCAACACATATCTTCTTTGTTAGCACTGTGTGTTGTTAATCCATGATCTAGAAACCAATCCATGTACTTTTTCTTGATCTCAAGGAAGGTTTCATCACTTGCTTGAGATAATTCCTTGGCAATTTCTGCAGCATCAACATCACTGATGGCTGAAATGGCCCTAGGTATATTTAGGCATTCTGTCAACTGCAGCATGAGATAATATGTGTCTTCATTCATTGCATGCAAGCCTGGACCATTGTGTAAAATGCTCCATGCTACAAACTGGCCTGCAATGAATGGCTTTTTTCTCTCCAAAACCCCATGATTGTGGCTGAAGACAAGTGAGAGCTCATTCCCCTCAAAAACGCCCAATTCACCACCGACAGTCTTCATTAATAGCCTAAGGAACTCTCTTTTGGGACCACCAAGATCTTCAGCTTCCTCCCCACTGAAGCAAATACGGGGGGTCTTAAGAAAGTCAAAGTCAGGCTCTTTTATGGCAGTTAGACATGTCTGCAGTAATCTTTTACGCAAAATGAGAACCTCGCATGACTCATCTCTGACGTTTTTTTGGAAGTCTTGAATTGAGTCTTTCAGCTGTATGTCATCTGTTGGATGGATGTCTTGTTCAAGACTTCGTGCAACTGCTGCTTTCAATAGCTCTTCTTCGTCTAGATTATTGTCATCATCTCCCCAGAAGAAATCAAGCATATCATCAAGGACATCATCATCAGGTGTCTTGGACGTACCTTCAACATCAACAACAAAATATATATATGTGCATATATAAAGTGAGTGTGACCCTTTTTGAGTTAATATTTATGGAATTATTAATTTAGTTTTTGTAATAATTGAACAATTTTCATGCTTTAGATGATCAGATCATAAAATCACATGATCTTTTTCAGCTACAATTGTCATAAATAAGGCTCCTTATTTTATCTTTATGCCAAGTGATATGCCAAGTTCAAGGCATACAAATTGTTTTTTCCAGGACTACTGTACATGCAAAAAGTCAACTTATCTTTAAGGGGTCAGATTTCACCCCTTCGGAACATGCAATATAAATACAAGTTATTATACAAGCACATACTTTTGAGTAAATTATCAGTATTACCATAAAAGTTTGATTGTGTTGATGTACTAGCATCTGAATTACTTGGCACCTTTGAATCCTTTGAAATGATAGTAAATTATTGTCAATATATAGTACATACATAGAATGTGAAAAAGCTAACAATCAAACAATTCAATGAATTACAATATGAATTAGAGGTGAACAGAAAACCAGTTAAGATTTGATAAGGTAGAAATACTCCAGTTTCAAGTTTTCTGTTGCTCATATGACATGGAATTTGTTTGAATAGTCATGCATTCCTGTTAAGTATGGTCACCCACAAATTGCTCATTGTTGTGGAGTCTACTTTAATGTGTTGGTATTTGTGGATAAAAAATAAGTCTGTTATCTAACACAGGAATATTGTATGAACTTGAAAAGGTGCTATTTTGCAAAACTATCTTTTGACAATAGAATATGATTTTTCATATACTTACTTGTTTAGATGGAGGCTTTGTTTTAAAGGCACATTCCATAAGGTCACTATCATCACTGTCAACAAAGCTGATCTACAAGTCAAATGTACCTCATGAGAAATGAAAAAACTACAATTTATATTTAAATTTTGAAATAATTGTCCTCAAATATTTATTCAACCACAATGCATAAACAATAACCTTTACTGATTACATTGAGTTTTAAACCATCTAAACAAGCCCCAAGATGTATACAATAAGTAACTTTAACATTTGTTTCCTGCTATCTCCTTGACAGCAGCAGAGACAGGAGGTGGTGTGAAGGGTTTAAAACAGAAAAAATGAATTGATTGGTTATTTCAGTCAAGAAGAAAAATGACATCTTGGGGATCGTCCGTATATTATGTCACAGGGAGGGCTGGTGGTTACAAAAGATGTCAATAATTTCAAAAATATTAATGTATGATATTGATTTTGCCTAGACCCAAAGAGTTGTCTGCAACCTTTGATCAATCTTTTCAGTTTTTTTTTAGAGTTAGCCACTACCCTTTGAATCCCACCTTACAAAATTGCCTACCCTGCCCTTGAATTCACCAAATCTATTAATATACCATTGCTTAACTTATGAAGATGGTGGCCTCACTTGTATGCAAGGTAACTTCAAAAAATATTCAGAATAAAAGTATATTTTAAAATAACAAAATGAGATAAAACATAGAGGGTAGGTGAAAATTTACCTTTTCTTGTTTAGTTGTGGTACAAGTAACCTTTGTTGCAGGTTTCTTTAAAGAAGTTTGAGACTGAGAATCATTGTCTTGAGACTCATCAGAATCAGAGATTATCCCACCATCACTGATATAACTTAGGTAGTCCATGTTGCTGCACACATAGAAAATAATGCGTGAGTATGGCTTCCCAAGTTCTTCTTTGTAGCCTTGTAAGGTGAAATTGCTCTTAACTTCGGTTTTGTCGGGGTACAGAAGCTTAAATCCTATGGCACTGCTACTCTTTACCAATCCACCATTGAATTGATTTTGTTTTTCTGTAGACTTCGCTTTCAAAACCTCAGCATTGGCATTTGGCTGTATCTTTAATGGTAGATTAGAACCCCGTTTTGTGCATAGTAAACTAGAGTCATCATTCCAAACCATCACTCCGATTTGTACAGTCACTTCCTCGATCTTTGACTGCTTACTTGCCTTGCTGAAAGATCTGGATTTAAATTTTGAAGAACGATCTTCGGCTTTACGCTTGCGAAAATTTTCGTATGATACCCTTGACGATGACTTTCCGCCGGGCTTTCCACTTTGGCTATCCTCATTCCTCTGTGTTTGGAGTTCTTTGCCACAAGAATAACAAAAGTTTGCGGCACTAGAGAATAGTTCAGCGCTGCAGTGACTACAAAACATTTTGCAAACCAACAACTACAGCGCCGCCATCTTTAATCTCCCTCGCAGCCGCTACACGTTGCTATCACGTGAGAAGACTAGTGCCAAGCCCTCCGCGGCCAATGCGCGCGCACCAATTTCCAACATTTGTTTGCAGCAGCTTTTTAACTGTTTGCAGCAACAACTTTTAACTCTTTGCAGCAACAACTTTTTAATTGTTTGCAGCAACAACTTTTAATTGTTTGCAGCAACATTTCTTTGTTTGCACCAACATAAAGTTGTTTGTTGCAACATTTCTTTGTTTGCAGCAACATATAATTGTTTGCAGCTGTCCCCTGTGGGCCACCATAGGATCTGCTGAAATTCCCTCTTGTCCAACGATGTGTCCAAGAAAATTCACCTCTCTTGCAAATAATACGCACTTCTTAGAATTCAGTTTTAAGTTCGCTTCTCTTAACTTCTGAAATACTTGTTTCAGGTTACGAACCTCTTCTTCAAAGTCTGCGGCATGAACGAGTATGTCGTCAATATATACTAGAGCAGTCGTCAATGGTAACTGTGATAAGACAGCTTCCATCAGTCTTTGAAAGGTTGCCGGGGCATTGCACAGTCCAAACGGCATTACTAGAAAGTGCCAGAGTCCTTTTACCTGTGGAAAACGCTGTTTTTTCCTTGGATGTCTCATCCAGCTCCACCTGCCAGTAGCCACTTTTCAAATCTAATGCCAAGAACCATCTGGAGCCAGCAAGACAATCCAATGTTGAATCCAACCTCAGCAGTGGATAGGCATCTTTTTTTGTTACTGAATTCAACTTTCTGTAGTCCACACAGAATCTCGTGGTGCCATCTTTCTTACGTACTAACACGATAGGCGCACACCAAGGACTTGTTGACGGCTCTATTATCCCTTTGTCTAACATCTCAGTTACAGCTTGATCTGCTTCAACGGTCTTCGACAGTGGCAAGCGACATGGAGCCTGTTTAATTGGTTTTGTCTCGCCAGTATCGATGGCGTGTTTTACCATGTTAGTTCTACCAATATCGTCAAGTCCTTTAGAAAATAAATCTTGTTCTTCAAGGAGTAACTTCTTGAACTGCTGTTGCTGAGCCTCATTCAAGTTTCCTGCATTCCGACTGTAGACGTTCTTGAGTAACTCAGGTAATTCCATGTCTTCCTTTTCTTCATCATAGTGTTTTCCAATTGATGGCATAGTAATGCTAACACATGGTTCACAGACAGCAATCTCAGTGTTTCTGCGTAATTTCTTTCTTCCAGGTGATAAGTTCACTATCCTTACTGGCACGAATCCGTCTTTCAGATCAACAAGTGTTCGTCCTACTACTATGCCTCCAGTTTCACTTTCAGTAAATTCCTTCGTAGGTCCAACAGTTCGTAGGCCATTTTGGTTACCTGCTGCCATTACTTTCGCTTTAACGAACACTTCTGTAAAAGGCTTCAGTTTCACATTTTCATCCAAAACCACACGAAGTACTTGCGGTGAACTTCCAGAATCAGCTAGCTCCATCGGAATGTCAGCTTCATCAACGGTTAACAGCATTTCTCCATAGTTAATTATGCAGTTGTGCATTCTTAGAAAATCCCCTCCAAGTAGACAATTAGACGACATTGAAACGATCCAAAACTCGTGACTGGTCTTGGTTTCTCCAATAGTTAGTGATAGTACACATCTAGCTTGGACGTCAACAGTTCCTCCTCCCAGTACATTGATCCTCTCTTCTTTGGTTTCCAGCAGTTGAACTTTTGTCTTCTTTGTATTAACTTCCAAAAACGTCGGATTCAAAAGTGAAATGTCAGCGCCAGAGTCTATCAGACAGCTACACTGTACATCCTCGATAAACGCTGGTACAAACAGTCCTCCACAATCTGTAATTCTTGGGGCACCCTCTAAATGGTCGACCTCGGCCCCTTGAGCTCGACCTTTGGAAGTTTCCCTGTGTTGACGTTCTTGAATTTTCCTGTGAGAACTCTGTTCTATCTTGACTTTGACGTGGGAATCCTGTTGCATCTTGTCGGCTCTGTGGAAGGCCTATGGTATCCTGTCTCTGTGGCGGGAATCCTGTGGTACTCAATCTTTGTGTCGGGAACCCTGTGGCAACGTGGCGTTGTTGTGGGAACCCTGTGGCATCTTGCTGTCTTTGTTGCTGGAACCCTCTAGTGCTGTAAAATCGTTGTGTCGGTTCTGTATTGTTGGGGCGCTGTTGTTGAAACTCTACTGCTTTGTTAAACGGGCATGATGATTGAAGGTGTCCCAGTTCGTTACAACAACAGCATCTGGATAATCTCTGTCGGTCAAATCTCCGAGTTTGTCCTCTTTGTTTTACTTCTTCAAGAACTTTTCCTATAAGTGATCCCAGCTTCCCAATTTCACTCTCGACGCTACTCTCCATTGTTGGTGATCTCTCTTTAAATTTATCGCTTGTCGAACTCTCTTGCAAATTAAATTGACGAGCATGAGTAAATCCTTTTGAATGTATGTGTCCCCAGCGATCGGCCAGTTGATACGATTCCAATTCCAATGCAATTTCGAGCGCTGCTTGCGTGTTCTTAGGTCGGCCTTGTCTCACTTTCATTCTGTTATCGTCTGGTAGCGCGTCAATAAATTGATCCTTGGCCAACGTATCTTGTAGTTCAGCTTCCGCTCCCGGATACGCAAGTTTGACTAGTCTCTCCAAATCAGATGCTAGCTCGGGTAATGATTCTTCACGCTTTTTGACTCGGGTTTTAAACTTTGCTCTCGCCAGTTCAGATTGGTGGGTCGCTCCGAAGCGGTTTTCCAGTGCTTTGGCAAGTGTGTTAAAATCTTGTTGGTTTTCTTGAGATAAATTACTCAAAACCATTGTTGCGTTTCCCTTTAGACTAGTAGCTAAGAATGAGGCCTTTTGTTCCTGAGACCAATCATTCAATTGTGAAACAATTTCAAACTGCACGTTGTAGGCTTCCCATGGCGTAGTTCCATCGTACGGAGGAGGCAATTGAATAGGCCTGGATGTTTTCCGTGTATTCGAACCAACTTCCATTGCATGTGTCAAGGTTTCCTCCAACTTCACATTTAATTTCTGTTCCAAAAGTTGTACATGCTCCAAGGCGTTACTCAATTCGCTGATTTTATTGTCTATGAATGACAATAGAATGGTTTGGTTTTCGCTATCCAGGTCGGTTGTTGTTTTGCATTCCAGTTTACAGAGGCGTGACTCCATCTCCCGTATTTGCTCTCTATAAGTCAGATCCATCCTCTCGATGTGTAACTTCTGGCTTTCCACAATCGACAGTAAATTATCAATTTGCTGTTGCGATTCCACTCTCTCAGACTCAAATTTAGCGATAAAAATTTCAACTTCCTCCAACGTTTGCGTTACACGACTCTCGAATCCTTCTTTGTAGGCGTAATTATTGTTGATGTCGGGCGGCATAATTTCTTGCTGATCCTCTGTAATTCCCATATCTTTCATTCTTGCTGTCGATCGAGTTTCCATCATTAAACAAATTTAAACCAAGAGGCCAAGAAAAATCCTTTTGCGAAGACTTGAAGTCTTGAATTCCTCGGGAATTAAACCTCGCTCTGCTACCAAATTGTACCACACCATTGGGTCCGGGTGGATGATACTGGTTTAATTGAACATTGGTTTACTGTTTAAATATCAGTTCTTAGATCCCTTGATGATTGGGTTACATAACTAGGGGTTGCATAATCATTTTCAATTCTTAATTCATTACGCTATTTATAATCCGTTAATCCTTTGTAACAATATGTATAGGACTTATAAAAAAAATTTATATAATGATCTTTAAGAATTGAATTGACTTTTTAAGTAAATAAATGCATCCTGACAATCTTCAGGCTTTACATCTTCTCTGTTTGGTATAATGCCCTCGCATTTTGTCCTTACATCTGGAGGAAGGAAATCGTCTGACACTTCCAGCACACCTGACTGCATAGCAACTTCTTTCAACTGCTTTTCAGTTACAGGGAAGCCTGAGAAAGAAGAAAAATGTTCAATTGACTACATTTTTTACTTGTATGAGCGTGTGTTTCTTATCACAAATTATCTAAACCATTTTTCTTACATAATCACTCAAAAAAAATTTTAATTTTACACACCTTATTAGTATAATATTAAAAGTATACATATATTTCAAGAAAAAAGTCAAGCCCCAAAGCATTGAAAATAATCCTTTTTAAATCTGTTCTTTGACATTTTCTGTTCAAAACAAATTTAATTACTTATGTTATGATTCGATCTCAGAAAAAGAAATAATTACATTTCATTTCTTTATTGTTATTGCATTTATAATGATATATTGTATCTTCTACACAAGTATCTAAAAAAATGTCATTAGAAAAGCAACAACAGTTCAATACTGGATAATATTGTTATCTTTACAACTTTGAAGATATTGTTTATCTTTTTCAAATATGGAACATGCTAAACAGATGTTTAGCATATTATACTATATCCTTGGAAATACGTTTATAAGAAGAGCAAACTATTTTTATTTAGCTCAAGATAGATGTAGTGTTTTCTTGTCCTATTTCTGTTTTCCCTAAGTGTATAAATGTTCCAGACATACCACAATCCTCAAGTCCATATTTTTCTGGAAAGCTGTATATATGGTTGGGAATCCCATCTGGGAGAACTGTGCCTTTTTGTGCTCTGATTCTGTGGGAGTTCCAAACACTTTCTCTGAAAACATATAGTTCTTTCTGTACTAGTGGGAACATAATAAAGGCCAACAGCATTCTGTTCAAAAGATACAAGCATGATTTAGTAACTGGGCATTAACCACAAACTTTAGGCTGAACTCTAGCTGATGAGCGCATGCCATATAAACATGAAAAAAATGACTTGATACATATTGTCTAATATCACCATTTTGTAGTGGATAACACTGGAGTGGAACAATGCCAAGAACAATAGTCACATAATTACCCACCTGTTTTTTTTTTTTTTTGTATGGTCCCACTACATAGTTAGGAATTCTTTTATGGATATATGGCATGCACTCTATACCATTTATAGATAATGATTACTTACACTAATTACATTTCATTTTTGGATGGGGGGGGGGGGGGGAGAGAGGAAGGGATTTATGTTTTTACAGTGCGGACACTCGAACCGTGAACACTTTGTAGTTTTTTTAGACATTTTTCGCTTTAGCCAATCAGAGACGTCCTTGTATAGGATGTTCTGCCACATTTTAGGATGCAGCCAATCACAGAGTTGGCGGTAAACGACAATATTAGATTTTCACATATAAAATGGCGTTTGCGCCAGCTATCTATGCAGGTAAGATTTTTTCCTCACATCAAGTTATCACTACAAGATACTCATTGACACTTTATTCATTCTTCTTCTTGACCGAAGGTAAATGCAAACTTAGTCTCAATCAACAGCAAGGAATATACGATAATGGAAAGGCTCTGCCACAGGTGTATCGAGAAAGAGTTCTTGATCTCAACCACCAAGGGTTTACACAGAGACAAATCTCACAAAATATGCGAATTAGCGGTGGCTATGTAAATAAAATTGTTCAGTTCTATGAAGCCAACAACTCATCTCTAGCTTTGCCGCGAAAAACGCCGATCCGTAATAAAGTCACAGAAGATGTTGTTGAATACGTGGAGTCGGAGAAATTATGCAAGCCCAGTATATACACTACTGAGATACAACAGCGTTTGTTATTAGATGGAGTTTCGCCCCCTGGTCATTTACCATCAGAGTCTGCTATAAAAAAATGCATTCGTGAGGACTGCAAAATGTCAAAGAAAAAAATTTCTCAGGCATCCACAGAGTCATTGTCGCAAGCAATTACTGATTATACTGATTATTTCCTTGATCAAATTGCACAACGCGACTATACCACTCTTCACTTTTTTGACGAAAGCAGCGTTATTGTGACTTCAGGAAATCGTATTTATGGTAACTCATATATAGGTACGCCTGCCATTGAATTTCAACGATACGCCTCCAACGCAAATTACACGTTGAACTTGCTTCATTCTATACTTGGAGTTGATTACTTTGATGTTTTGAAAGGTGCCTCTAATGGTATGGAGTTGTTGAACTTCTTCGATGAAGCTCTTTCAGTAAATAGAGTAGATGGTTCCACAATTCTTGAGAACGGCGATGTAGTCATTATGGATAATTGTGGGTTCCAACATGGGAAGTTTGTGGAACCTTTATTACGAGACATTCTCCACGACCATGGAGTTCACCTTCTTTTCCAACCCGCCTACTCGCCGCACCTAAACACGTGTGAGTTGTGTTTCCACCAAATAAAATGTTACTTGAGACAGAACTCAGCCCTTACCGCGAACGAAACTGAAATAGCGATTGGGGAAGGTGTATCAAAAATAAGTAAAGAAAATTCCTTGGCATACTTTAGAAAATGCGGCTATATCTGATTGACAGCTTGTCTTGTTAATTTCAATTCAGTAACTCATTAGGAAAACGAATAAGCTGACTGTATAACTTTTGGTTGAATAAGTAGTGTACAAGAAAGTTATAGAATACAAAACACAGTATTATAAATAAAACAAACTTTATTGATAAATAAACTTTGAATTTGTTTCAATTTTAGCTTTATGATATAAAGGAAAATGAAACGAAGTCAACACTAGATAATATCACTATCGCCTGACAACACTAATTAGTTGACGCCAGAGGTCAAACTATAATAAAAACATAACACAACAAGTAATGTTTCGATTTTTATAACTATAAAAAAAGTTTACTGCCTACAAAAACTAGTAAAAACTGCCCAGTACCTACTGGTTATCATATCAGTTTCAGTGTTACAGTATGAGAGGAGCGGGAGGAGCAGCAATTCCACGTTTATACTCTTCTATCATAGTAGGCAATCTCCAGTCGTGAGTTTCCTCTAAAGGTACTTTATTGTTCAGAGCTCGCTGAAGAACCATCAGGTCTCTATCTACGGCAGAACGATCTAAGTATTTGGCAGGGTTTTGTTTTCTCAGCCGAGGATGCATGATGGCAAAGAAGCTTGACTTAGCTCATTGGCAGGAAGCAATAAATACGTCGTAGTCGCCTCTAGCTTTTCCATACTTTGATTCAAGCTCTTTTAGTTCATGCTGTAAATTGCGAATACTATTTAACAATTCTGGGTGCTTGTCCTTTAGCTTACAAAAGTTCACATCTAAGCAAGGGCCTTTGTTACACTTTGCTTTGTTGTGGCCCGTGGTATGACAAACACTACACGCTTTCCCGCGCCTTTCATTAGGATCTGGAAATTTATTCAGAGCTTTTTGTTTTTCTTGAAAATAACTTTTGGCACTTTCAACTTGCACTTCTAATAGTTTTAGATTTTCTGAAAGTTCTGTACTTCTTCGGTCCAAAGGGCTTTGAGCTGTGTCAGAGCTCTGGTTTGGAGCAGTTGCTCGAACAAATGGCTGGAAATTTCCGACTGCGGCCTGATCAGATGACTGATGCTCGGGCGTTTCATTCACAGATTTTTCATTAGAGCTCGGACTTGCTGACATATTCAGTCGTTTTGGTTCAAGGTGCATTGGTTGACGTTCTATTTTGATGTGATCTAGCTCAGCCTCCAACATGCGTCTTTCTGCAAGCAAAAGCTTATCAGGCGATGGGAAGAAAGAGTCCAAATCTTCTGATTTCACGTAACTCAGTGATCTTCGTGAGCGAAAACCTCTGTTATCAAATTGGGGCGAAAGCCTTTCCAATTTCATGCTTGGAGAGAGTGATTTCAACCACATATACACTTCAGTTTTCTCGGCCATCATCAGCTTACTGTCTCTCGCTGCTCTGAATTGCTTGAAAAAAAGTCTGAGCCTCGTTATGAAACTAGCTCCTGATTGGCTAAAGCGAAAAAAATGTCTAAAAAAACTACGAAGTGTTCACGGTTCGAGTGTCCTCACTGTAATGCTGTTTTGTTGTCTAAAGACAATTGCATTATGGTGTCACACCAAAACATTCTATTGTTTAAATGCTAAGGATCCAATCGCTATAAGCTAAGGGAAACAGTTCAAGTGATTCTTGAAGTACTTTTCCATTCTTTCATGTAGTTCTTTCCACCACCTTTTGATCTTTATAGATAGACAATAAAACAAAAATAATTCAACCTTAAATCCACTCATCATTTTTATATTAGAGTGATTGCAATAAACCCGTTCAACAATTACTAAACTAATACACACTATTAATCACAAGTACTAGCTAATAGACTCCAAGTAGACTACAAATAGTCTAACTAAAACAAAAATTATTAAACAGACAACAAATGAATGTAGTCTATACATGTTTATTGACATTTATATATATTTCAATTTTTAAGGAGGCTCCCAAGGGTTTTCATAAATACCTATGCACTCATAGAAAATGTCTCAGATCTTTGTATTGCCAAAAATCTTATTTTGGTGTGATATACCATATTAAAGCTGATGAAATGAGGATTCGATCTTTCTAAAAATTATCACGTTTGTTGTTGTCATGACAACAACAGACGACTTGCAAATTGGCTTAAAATTCTTATTTGAAAAATTATATCTAGATTTCTGTTCGGTGAAAGTTACTTTAAACTTGCATATGTTGAGTTACCCACTTGATCTTTCATCTGAGAGAAAATAAAAAAAATCTGTAATAGGGAATCCTTAAAATATCGCAAAAACCTATTTTTTTAGATAAAAATATTTTCCAATTACAAAATTTTCTTAAATTTTGGCTATGCAATCTTCATCTTAATTAGAAAAAGACTGCAAAAATAAAAAAATTCTACCGAATAGTTTTTGAGTTATTCGCCCGAATTTATCGTGTACGCGTCAGATGGGTGTTGAAAAACTAGAACAACTGCGCATGCGTCAAACCTACCTCAAATGACATGTTCAAGAACCAAGATAGAACAATGTGCAGAACGATGCGATGAGATGGAAGTTTTACGTCCTTTAAATAGCATTTTTGTGTAATGTGAATTACTTTGAAGTTAGGATAAGTTTTTGTTTTTCGAAGTGGAAAATTATAGCAGCAACGATCCGTCTTGAAGTCTTAGAAATTCTTGCAGTTGGCTTACTATAGAGTTACTTGCCGATTGCAAAAAAAAAAAGGATACAGAATATTTCGTACACTTTTTGAGAAGCTTGCAAAAAAAGACAATCAAAGAGAGATGTATAGGCAGTATTCATTTTATTATGTCAGGGAAAATAATGTTTATAAACATACGAAGAAGCTGTACATTTTTTGACATTTTTCGTAACTCGGTGCGATCGTCTTCAATTCTCAGAAACGACCAACAATTTACCCTATTTTATCATGCTGTGGTATTTTCGAAGTAAATGTGACAATGGTTAAGGTTTTTGTGACAATAATTTAATAGTAAGTGATCATTATTTCTTGTTTTATTCAAAGTTTAGCAGGATTTTTTTGACTCGGGAAGCGCCGCCATTTTGTTTTTATTTTGTTGAACAGTTTTCGTCACCATTCTCCGCGCGGTCAAAAAACCCTTGGGAGCCTCCTTAAGTTGGATAACTGGAAAGATTGTAGGCAAAACGGCAAAGCTTTAATTCAATCTATTACATGGAATGAATTAATTACTCATTTGCAGTTTAAAATTTGTAAAGCAAATGACTTAGTAAAAATATTGTTTTTCAGTAGAATGAGACTGTTATTTCTTCTTGATAAATCTAACCAATAAAGTTGTAGTCTTCACACATGAGCTAATTACACTGGGCTAATACACACTAATAAACGCTAGCAGATAGTCGTAGACTTTGACTAACAGATTTTGATGAACAGGTTTATTGTAATCACTCTTTTAAGTAGCTTCTACCTAGTAGATTTATTCAAAACTAACAATTAGTATAACCCATAGTTAGTAGCACACAAAAACCATTGTTTTCTTAAAATCAATGTACATGTAGCATACCATATTCAATCTAACCTAGTTCGGGATCGATAACAATGACCCCCTATTAATGGTAGTTACCATTTAAATAGAAAACGCCATAGCAATACTAGAGTGCAGCCATTAGAAAACAATGCAAAAATATAATAGGTTCATTTGTGATGGAAAAATATGTGCTGGGGCTAATCATGAAGGTACATTTCTTACCTGGTTTGCTGTTGAAGGACCATAAATTACAGTCTCGTTTGAATCCACATCATTGTGGTTGCTACGTAAAAATGCAGGCATAGTTGCCATGATACCCATCTCAGTTCCTCTGTCAACACGTAGCAGTGATGCAATCCTCCTTGTTTCAAATAGATATTCGGTACCAGCGGCCAATCAATTTCGGATCGCAGTTTGACACCCATACTTTCAACCATAACAGTTTATGCCTCGCAGTGTCGAGGCTACCATAAATCGCAAGTGGATATGTGTAATTCTGATAGCCCATCAGTTTATCGTGTCCATTTAATGAATGCATCCAGTTTGATCCTCTTGACGTGAAGTTGCCTTTCTTCCTTTGGTTTTTTGTCCCCACTCCACCGCGTGCTTTCAAACCGTCAGGATCAAATTCCTGCACAGTCAAATATACTTGTTGCCTAGAGGCTTTTATATTGTACTCCTGTTGGATCTTCTTATGCATTGCTCTGTAGCCTAACAGACGTCCTGGTCCGCTCAACTCATTTTCAACTACAACCATGACATCCTGGACTTGAACTGTCTTGTCGTTGTAGTTGATTTTGAAATGCCGAAGTCCTCTATCCAAGGAGCTCATACTCCAAGGATATTCAGCAAAGTCGAGTAACATAAAATCCATTATTTCAGATATTTTTAAACCTTGTTGAACATATTTTTGAAGTGCCTCTCTTAGAACCTGGTCAACTCGCCAACCTGCTTCTCCGTTGTCCGCCATTATTGAAGCCAAAGTAGTGTTGGCTCACATAGCCTTTTGGGTAGCAGGGACGGCAAAGGATTATGGTAGTGACAACGATGGGCCACATCGCTAAAGTGATTTTACCTTTGATTTTGTTTTAACTTTCGATTTACTTTTGAATTTTGAATTTCATTTTAATTTGACTTAAGTTTTTAAAAAATTACAAAGGAAATTATAAAAATGATGAAAATTATAGTGACAACGATGGGCCACCATACAGTAGTGAAATGCCACATTAATATATAACAGATTTAGAAAACAACACAGTATTATAAAAACAAAAACAATACTACAAATGAGAACGAATTTGGCCAGTATTGAAAGCGATGACAAACTCCGCTTTTTTAATACTGTTGGGAATTCGAGGGCAATCAGCTATTGTACAACAACTATAAACTTATAAGCTAACAACGAAAAATAACCTCCGAGTTTACAAACCCTCCTCAAGGTTTTCTAAATTTCCATATTTAAGCTTCGGAGATGTAATTGAAAAATACTGACTTAAATAATGTTCGTTAATTTCTTTAAATTAATTTGTTACTTATTTCTCAATAGTGAAAATAAATCTCTTTAAAGTCTACTTCCTGAACAATCTTATACACCTTCCCGCCTTTTTCCTTCCTAATGAATACTTTTCCGTCCAGCGTCCATACACCGTGCCACTTATTTTGTTTGGCCCATTTACGTCCTTCAGCAAACAATTTTCTCCTTTGACTTGTAAGGTTTTCATTTCACTATGATTGGTCTTGGAGATAGCTTAGAGGGAAGTCTATGCACTATATCAATGTCATTTTCTTCAATATCTTCCACACCAATGGCTTTTGCTAGCTCCTCCACCAACGCATCAAGATCTTCTTCTACTTGTTCTGGGATGCCATGAATTTCGAGGTTATATTTCCTTTGGTACTGATTTAAATCATCTTGCACTTCAACCAGTTTATTCATTCTAACTTTGAGTGTAGCCAGCTCATCCTGTTGTTCTTCGCACTTGACTTTGAGTTTAACATTTTCTTGTGTTAATTCATCGATAGTATTAGATTGAAATTGTACAGCTTTCTTGATTTCTTCATATTCCTTTTTAATTTCAGAGTTTTCTTGTTTTATCGCTTTGATATCTTCCTGAACTTCTGTCAGTTTCTTGTATATCATCAATAGCATGGGTGTTTTTTCTTTGTTTGTTGTCCGTCATTTTTAAAGTTTTTGGGTCTGGTGATGATTCCAGGGACGATGATGACGATACAGGCTCCCTAACTCTTCTTTTGCTCATAGAGGTATTACTTGTATCAAAATATAGGCTTTACTCTGAACACCATTTCATTTTTTTGGAGTTAAAGAACTCGAAGTATGGACGATTTCAAAAACGATTTCAAAAACGATTTCAAAAACGTGATTATTTTAGGGACCTCATGCTTGCAAGGAATAAGGTATTTATAGAGGATCAATTCCCTCAGTTGAATGAAGAAAGTGGTAAGTATAAGAAACAAAAATATATCTCATGATCAAAGCATATTAGATCATGTTACATATTATCCATAAATCTGAAATGTATAATTTATTATTATGCAGTGCCTAAGAATACAGTCATGGGGCCACCGAAAGCACCGCCACCACGAAAAAGACCTCGTAAATGAATGGATAATGTACAGATATTATTGTAAATATTCGACCTTAAATAAAATTTATTGATTACACAATTTGAGTAATTGTTATCATTCCGACAGTAACTAAAGAAATGATAGTGTATGAAGTAACACATACTCGAAAATGCTTTAAATAAAAAAGTAACGTAGTTCCCTTGAAATTCTTATGAAATAAATTACAGTGACAACTGATGGTAGCACATTAGGGCTTTCTCAGCTGATCGAAAAACCTCTAGAGACGACCTCGAACGTTTACGTTTATTTAATACTGGACAATTTCTCGAGTCCAGTGGTGTAAAGTTCTGATTTGAGATGAAGAAAAATTCAATTTCTTTTTAATAATGTCAAATGTTTATTCATAAAACCAAAATAGCATAGTTCATGGCTTTTAGTGATGTAGTGGCTCCTAAAGGAGCCGTTTGTTTTGAATTAAAGTGTTCAGGAACGTTACTCTGATAAATCAAATCAAAGTCAAAATAAATTATCAGTTGCTAACGTTGCTAGCGTAGAATATGATGTGTCTTGGTTTTGCTTGGAAGGTATTCCCATCAAACTCGGAGTAGATCGGCACAGTGTAAAGCATTCTGCCTTACCAGATGTGGTACTTTTTCTTTATCAGATATGGATTCGCGATTCACAGAACACTTTGAAAGTTTTGTGATTCCGGTTTGATCTCCTTTTCTTCTATGTCAGACATGACTGAACTGGTAGGTTTTGCAGGGAGCTGTAAAATGTGCTATGCCAACAAGCTCGAACAAGTTTAGCATCATTCTCCAGCCTCTTTTCTGACCGATCCTGTCCACTGCAAAGACATGGTACATAGATGGTACTTTCAAAGTTTTCCGATCGCCATTCACTCAGCTTCTCTCCATTAATGCGTTTGTCAAGTCCGGTGACAATGCAAAACAGCTGCCCCTAGTGGTTGTTGTGATGTCAGGAAAGAAAAAGAAAGATTACAAAAAGGTATTATTGATAGCGTGACTCGTGTTATATTTAGAGGGAAACACTCGAAAGAACGCAATAATCAAGCCATTGGTATTCCCCAAGGAGCAATTCTCAGCCCACTTTTATTTACGATCTATATGAATGACCTCACACTTCACGTCAACAATAGCAACATCGACTCATATGCAGATGATATCACGCTGTACACAGCAAAGAAACAGCCCAAAGAAATAATATCTGGTCTAGCGTCTGACCTCCAACCATTAACCAACTGGCTTCAAGCTAACCGTTTGGTCATAAACAAAGCCAAAACTGAAACGCTATCCATTTGTACAAGACAAAAACAGAAACTAAGTGAAAACATCTCTTTAAAGATTGACTCAACTGAAATAAAAAACGTGAATTGCCATAAACTACTTGGCCTTTATATTGATAACAACTTAACGTGGAAATCGCATATCACTCATGTAGTAAAGAAAATTAACAGCAGATTGGCTCTGCTAAGACGCATCAAATGTTTCCTACCAAGATTTGCTCATGTGCTTTTCTACAATACTATGATTCAGCCAATCATTGACTATGGCCTAGTCAAATACAGTACGTGTGCTAAAGAAGATCTGAAGCGAATCCATAAAGTGCAGAAAAGAGCAGGTCATGCTATCTTGGACATCCACAAAGCGCGTGACATAAGCACGGTCGACATGGCTTAAAAACGTCTGCGCATGCGCAAAATCTTGAGAAACAAAATGGCGGACGCGTTGGAGTTTCCCGCGCTTGAAAACACCTTTGGCATTGAATTGGTCTTAGCACCTTATTTTGATCGTGATGTCTAATCGGTCTTGGTGAAATGTTCTAGAGGGCTTATTGAAAGTATATGTATTCTTTAGATCTGCATAAAAGTTTTTATCGATTTGAGAATTAAGTTTGTTTTTTGATGACAAAAGTACTGCTCCTGGGAAAAAATCATGTGAGTAACACTCGTATTTTGATCTGTGATAAGGTCAGAACAACTGTGATAAGCTTTTAATTTTGATATTTTGTTCGTTGTTCTCCATTTATCAACATACCAAATGAGCTGGTTGTTCTGAGCTTGAGCTGTGAAACGCCAGCTTGCTAAAGTATGAAAATACGTATCGTAAAAGAGGACCTTCGAAAACCACATACCTTGACTATTGACGTGAAAGAATCAAAAGTTTATCGACACTTTAAGATATCTGTAAAGCTAAGTTTCTACTTAATTTTGTAGAATATGGCATGTTCTATTTCAATTGACATTTAATTTATAATTTTGCAGTTTAATAAAATTGTTATTTATTCAATAAAGATGCATTACGAAAATATACAGTTGTTATTTCTTCACTCTGAAAGCTTGAAAAATGTATTCATAAAATTTTACCACCGCCAGTATTTTCCCGCCCTTTGTTCAGCCTTGACGCGGCTGCGTATTCAAGGGGTTTTCACAGAGATTTTTTAAAAAAAAGTGCCTTTAAACCTAAAGTCTCGGACTGTCAGCAAGAAAAATGTTTTGCGAAAATTCCGAGTCTCGTTTAAGGAGCTCTAGTTCCACAAACTCTTGTACTGGCAATGTAAATTTGTATTCTGGTCAAGAGGCTAGAGTTTGCAGGTTTACTCGAGATGTTTATTTATGTAAATACCAATTTTGTCAAGCACTACAAAATGAGGATTGCTGTTTCCCCTTACCTGGCCCTTGTTCAAAATCCCTTCGTGACTGTCCAAATAGATTGTTTACCGTTTTGGAATTCCTCTGTCCGTACAAGCAAGTCAGCACGAAAATATGTTTTTATCACTTAAGAGAAGCTGACACGTTAGAAGTTATCACTAGCCATCCTTTATATGAAAGTCCCAGAGAGAGAAAGGTAACGTAAAATTCATTTATTGTTGTTGTAGTAAAATCCACACTCACAGACTCACTCACATAAACACACTCAAACAACAACTTTAATAACAACCAATATTGATATGTCATTGATATGTATATCAGAGATCTGTCAAGCAAGTTGAAGACTCTTTGGACCCACATGAAGCAGCTTTAAAGAAGATAAAACAATTAGAGAAGGAAAATCAGCAACTTAAATCATTAGTTGAAGATCATGAGTCCAATACAGAAAAACAACAAGAAATTTTGAAACTCAGGAATAAATTAGATGGTAATTTATTTTGAATATTAATTCTAATCTAATAAATCCTGAACTACTTATACCTAATTGTTTGGGCATTCCGAGGCAAATTCCGAATGCGTATGCTTAACTTTATCTTTTACCCAGCAACTGGCGCATATATGACAAAGCCATCTCCTTTTAACAACGGGAAATGGTCCTTCGTATGAGAACACAAACCCTTCTGATACTCTCGACAAAATAAGACTGCGGAGGTGTTGACTTTCCTGACCTCTAACGACTCTTTCTTGGCTGATTTCTTTGAGCAACAGACTAAGGAGCGACTCTCTAAATGCAAAAAGGAATCTCCCTAGTTTAATCTTCCTCGTTCGATTTCTAGCAAAACCACTGATTGGAAACCCCGGACTGCTGGCCATTCGTACAAGGTAGCTAGGTACATCAGCGATTGAAGGTGTTCTATGCGAGCCCGCTTCTCTTTGTGTGAGATGTCGAGCATTAAGATTGCACTGTACCCGGCTACGAATTCTTCGATGGATAAATCCTCATAAAGCACATTTTTTGATACGTAGCTAAATGCCAGTTCTGATTGTGGCCAAATCTGAGGGTTTACTACTCGCGACAACACTCTGGCTGATTTTCCAGACTTAAGCTTACCTCTTCGTTGATGGACGCGTTTATCCTTGATTTCGCCATCTTCGCTGTCCGAGCTCGTTTCAGTTGTGTCGTTGGAGCTTTCCTGATGGTTTGAAATTCCCATCTTTGCCAGGTGCTTCTCCACGTCGAGCGAGAGGTTCTCGAGCGCTCGCATCTCCTTGGCGTTCACGCGGTGAGGTGATTTCGTCTTCTTGTTAATTTGCTGAGATGAGACATTCTTCAGTTCTCCTTCCCTAGAGTCATTCTCTTCCTTGAGTTGTTTTACTTTTTCTTCTAATTCTTTGAGTTGTAGCTTCTTTTTAGCTTTTTGGTTCTTTTTTCTTTGTGTTTCTTCTTTTAGAGAAGCCATGAGCTTGCGCCACTCTTGTTCGCATACTTCCGAGCCAGATGCCGATGAAAGTCCTGATTGCTCATCCTTGTTATCGCTGTCATGATCCTCCACTTCGCTGTTCATTTTTGAATAATCTTTATGCACTTTTTTGCGTAGATTGTAGGCCATTAGAGACTAAGACTAAAACTAGCTAGTGGAGAACTCACAGATGTAGCGCTGAATACACGAGGTCTTATCTGTAATCTGATGCCAGTCTTATAAACTACTACTACTGCTACTACGTAAAACATTAACAAAAGATATCGTGCCCAGGGACGCTCCGAATTAAATATTTTAAGGAGCGAAGAATTATTCTAATAAAATTAATTGTGGACTATTTTATTTTATAGTAAATGAAACTTTTGATAACCTATTTAAGAAATTTCACCAAGCATTCTCAATTCACCACCAAAATGGAGGCAAAGACCTATTTGACCCTGAAAAAATGGAAACATTTTGCAATAACTCAGCTCCTGGCCTGTTTAACATAATTTTGACATCTATTCTAAATGATGAAAAGCATGAGCCATCAAAAACAAGAACCCACAAACAGAAAATTAGAGTTGTCTCCCTTTTGCACAGTATGAGGTTCTTTAGAAATCAGGTAAACAAAACAAAAAATATGTAATTTCCCATGAGTGTTAGTGATCAATTAATTCATTCTAAACAAACCTGGGCACTACTAATTGCTGTCCATTAGATTTAAAGAACAACATGTATAGATATGTAAGGACCGCAAAGTAACCTTAAAAAGTGTGTGTGTGTGTGGGGGGGGGGGGGGGGGGGGGGCTGAGACTGAGAAATGGGAGTGTGGAAGCCTTGAAACTATAAGGGACTAGTGGGCAAAAAAGGAAAAGTGAGGGGGCTATAGCCCTGCCAGCCCCCCCCCCCCCCCCCCAAAGGAAAAGTGAGGGGGCTATAGCCCTGACAGCCCCTGTCTCTGTGGTCCCTGATATAAAGTGCCCAACTTTGTTAGAAAGACTAGTTCTTGATTCACTATTTCTTTTATATAAAAAGCAAGTACTGTACTCAACAAGTTTTCTTCTTACAGAAAATAAATTCACTTCAAAAGTACAATGGCCTTCAATTGAAGCTGAGGGGTGCTAGCTGTGATGGACTGATGTCTGGAATGTTAATGGGTTTTTCCTGCCACCCCAATACCATTTTAAATTACAGTAAGCAGTTGGCATTGTTAAACAAAAAAGAAAGCTTAAAGGCTCTTAAAAATGCCCAAATGGTGAGTAATATGGTGAAAGCTGCATAACAACAGAGTACAAACACTAAAAGCATTCACCATAATATTAGCACTACAAAGAATTAGTGTAAAGGGCAGTGCTAATATAAATCCTTTTTGGGGTTTGTACTCTAATGTGAACACACAAAAATGATTTCCAATGACATAAGCCTAAAAACTAATATCTAATAAAAATTAATGTTTTTCAAACCAGAACAAATCCCTGTTAATCTTGCTTGAAGATGACATACACTTCATACACTGTAAAAAAAAGTCCAAGAGAGTCAACAACAAGCACCTCAATACATATGTGTACTTCAATGGTGGATATACAAGAAAACATTGGTGGCATTCCAAGGCCTCAAGACACTGACAGCATCCACAGAAATGTACAAGTTCAGTTGAAAGATGGGAGTCATGCAAACAGCAGAGGTGGGGTTGACGTGAATGAACTGATGACATTTTTTGAGGACACATTAGCTGAATATTTCAGTTCAAGTTTTCTTCAAGTTTGTCCACCTGCATATAAAGAGTTTGATATGTCAGTTGCTAAAGAGAGCTGTAGGAACCTCAGGTAAGAATTATTTTTGTACCTAGCTGGATAACAGTAAACATGGAAGTGAAAATACTACTGTTTCTTTGGTGTTAGGGCTTACACTGGTGAAGATCGACACAACCTAGATCTTCTCAACACTACTTGGTTGGTAGATGAATTTGTTCAAGATCTACATAGTAAATACGACTATAAGCATGCACTTCAGCACATTACTAACGTTGCTCCTCCTCTTATTGAGTATGCCAAGAATTTTCTATTGATTCTTGAAGGAGATTTTCCAACCTGGAAATACAACAAAAAAAATATTGCAGAGGTTAGTCTTGAGTAAAGATGAGAGAGAGAGGGATTATCAAGGTTGGGAAGTGTTGTATTTTGCATCTAGAATTATTATTCAATATAATGACAGGCATAAAAACTTAGTGTGTCTCTTCACTAAGGTATTTATGGATGCATGCATGAGGCTGCTAGGCATTAGGAGTGTGGGGAATTGAACACAGCCAAGTGCAACTATAGCTTGATTGCATTGTAGCCAACAAAGTGCATATATATTTCAATAGATTTTATGAAAACAACAACTGGGTAGAGATATAATCATGTTAATGATAAACAACCAAAGTACTGTATGTGTTGTGTCGAACAGTTACATACTGTACTTACAAAAAATAGCAAATGCTGTGCATGATAGTTACTGCATATGAAATCGAATTCCATATCAAAGAACACTTTAATACCCATTGTTCTAAAAGCATTTGATATATGTGAAATTCTAATTCTAATCCAGGCCATAAGTTAACTTTGATTTGATTTCCATTACTATTACTTTTCAGTGGGATCCTGCAACTAGCCCTCGCCACATCCCATCCTTGATTCCTTGGCAAGGTCCCTTCCATGTTTCGTTAAACATCCAGGAATCCACAGTCTTGATATTTAGGCCATTTTTTGAAAGGCTATACAAGGCTTTAGTTGGGGAGACCAAAGTGCTACCCAAGCGACCAAAGTCTGAAAAAGTTGCGTTGTTGATAACATCAGCATTTGGCGGGTGGACGATTGTCAGAAACATGGTCATCCATCATTTTGGAAGCTATTGCAAGGATCCTCAGTATTTATTGCTCCTCCATTTGCTAGACGAAGTTATCCCCCTTCACGCTGGGCTAGCACAGTACTGAAATCGGCGCTTTTAAGCATGAATTTGAATAACTTTTTACAATAAAGATTGATTATTGACATCTGAAGAGTACTCGCCAAAAGGAAAAATTTGTCCTTTTCACTTTTACCAATGTTACGATTTTTGGCGGGAAAATGACGTCACCAATTTAGTGGGAAATTGAAAATGAGAGACATGGCAAATTTTAAATAAGCGTCTTTGAAAGAACTCATTGAGATATGTTCAAAACCGAAGAGATAATTGACATGGGTGCTTGCACTCAAAAGATATGAGTTTTTGAAAATTACATTTGTTAGGAAAAAAGGCGGGAAAATTCAGTTCCTTTTTCTCTCTCATCTTCCAATAAATAAGTAATATTTTTTCGATCACTATATATTTTTTACATTATTACATCAGATTCTATAATATTTTAAAATTTTATATATATTGTATATCTATAGTTAAGAGGGCCACCTGAAAATTATCAGCCTGGTAACGGTGTACCCTGTCCAATAAAGTTGTTATTATTATTATTATGATAACAAGAATGACTTGCGACATGATTTGCAACATAAAATAAGTTTGCCTTCTTTTTTAATTGTAGATTTTGCAACAAATCCTGGACATGACTTGCAACATAAAATAAGTTTGCTTTCTTTTTTAATTGTAGATTTTGCAACAAATCCTGGACCTTCTGCCACAGGAGCCGTCTGTACAGCATGCAATACTCGATTTTGAGAAAGCAGTATGAGTAGCCCTGAAATCTGTTTAACCAGAGCTACAGCTTCAGGGTTGTTCCTTTCATTGGATGCAGGCTGTTTTGAGAAAGGTAATAATTGATCAATAATCTATGCAATAATAGCGCTTGGAAAGATATTAACTTTTGATATTTTTTTTTTCAGATACAAGAGCTTGGTCTTCAATCTGCATACCAAAAGAATGAAAACATCTTCAAGTACTTGAAGAGAATCATGGCCCTTCCTTTCCTGCCACATCATGAAATTCCACGACAATTTAACCGCCTCAAACCACAAGCCACAATTACAGCCCTACGACAACTAATACAGTACGTTGATAACCAGTGGATTAAATCTACCGTTCATCCACCAAAGGATTGGAGTATCTTTGGCAAGCCCGTCAGAACCAACAACGACTTAGAAGGGTGGCATCATGCCTTGAATAGACGGACCGGGAGCCTTCCTTCCTTCCTTTCTATGAATTGGTTGAGCTTCTACACCAGGAAGCGAAAATCTGCATGCTCAACATTAGGTTGATAAGTAACGGAAAGCTGAAAAGGGTCCAGAGAAAGAAATACCACAACCTTCAAGGCAAAATTTTTGAATTGTGAGAACAATATCAAAGTAATGAGAAATCTGCTGCGCAACTCATGAAAGCCTGTGCCTACTTTAACCGTCCTGCAAAAAACCAATAGAGCCTCCTAATATATCTATAAATTGCAAATAAACTTTATAGTTTTTTTAAAATATTTTACATGTAAATAAATTATTAAGAAAGCAATTTTTCTTAAGTAAAGTATATATTTTTGGGTTATATTAAGATATGTATATTGTCTATATTAATTATTACTTAATGATAAACATACTCAGCTGTTAAAACTTGAGTGTATAAATAATCGGCTTACGTCCACAGGTCCCGATAGTTACCATACGTAATCATTAGTATGTTCTGCAATAGCATCTAAACTGTTTGAATTTTTGACTTGAGATGTACACAAAACTTTCTTGGAGATAAAAGATATGTTTTTTTTTACTCAACTTTGCCAGTTTCAATGATGAGTCGTAACACTCATTGTCACACAACAGTTCGTTCGCATCTAAATTTTTCAAGATGTTTCTCTCACTTTATTTGCCTTGACATTCATATTCCACTTTCTTTCTTTGTAAACGAGAACTATTTTTTTCCCCTTTCGACAGTATGTTTACTGTCTCACACTTCAAAGATAGGTTTTACAACGTCTTTTATACATACGCGAACTTCAGTAGGCAAAACTACAATACTTAGGTGAACTTCGATAGGCAAAACTATGTGTAGGCAAAATCATTGTAATTCTTAGAAAGCTGTACGCCGTACGTACAAGGGTCTCTGTGAGCTGGAAGATTTCTCTAAATGGATCGTAAATGAAGGGTATTTTAAAATACAAATATATTTTTAATAGATCAAACTTGAAATAAAATGAAATACATCTGGTACGTGGATACCGCCACACTTCATGAAGTGAATTTACTTTATTCCTATTACATACTCAACATTTCTATGGTAAGGCAATCAGAGATAATAAAGGCGATGCAGCTGGGATGTCAAAAGCTAACCTCTCTTTCGGAAGCACAGCAGAAAAGCCAAAACATGAAGACTGTCCACAAGGCCACGACTCATGGTGCAGCTAAAAAAGAGACAAAGCTTCAGGAAAAACGACCCATGTTCCTATTAAGGATCAACTTCCCCCAACTATTGTCAGAGTAGTGCAGCCAGTGTTTGACATATTGGCTTTTTTAGCTGCGGTGAGAAGCGTCTGCCACAGAATGGGCAGTTGCACTTATTTCCGCACCCCCTATTGAGGACATAACTTTTGAACTGCCCCCTCTCCAGGATTTCCAGTGCCCTCATACCCTCCCTCAACTGATTATTTACCAGTCAGAACATCCTTGTTTGGGGTTTACAGAGGAAGTGACTTCGTGATTCTTTACTAGTTGAAATTTACGAGTAACTGACAGGTAAAATTTCGCACAGCAAAAGGGCGGATCAAATCAGGGTTTAAAACCTTACGCATCCCTACGCTCATGCATTGAAGAAAAAGGCAAATGTTCGATCTTTTTGTTGGTATCAACAGCGTTTTAAAAGGTTTTCATGCTACTAAGGCTGTGCTTGAAGTGGACAAAGAATATATTCTTACAAGAATGAGTTCAGTGCATGATACAAATGCATACTTTGTCTTAGGTAATGATAGGACTTTCCTAGCATCTATGCTGAGAGAGCTGGCGAGACTCGTGTCATTTGGGGAATGCCTCACTTGGTGTCATGATTTTAATAGTGGAATAAAAGCCACCATGGAAAATTTGATGGCAGGGCTAAATCTAGAAGTAAATGTACAAATGGTTTCAACATGGGAGGAGATAGATAGACATTGTCTTGCTGCCTCTGATTATAAAGCATGCTCCCTTGTGAAGAAAAGGAGGGAAGAAAGAAGAAGATGCTTTCAAACACCAAGAGGGTGCATATCGGTAGTTTTTCAATGTTATATGTTTTTGAATACACGTTTTTTGGATGGCCGAAAAAGAGGCTGCATGGAAACACGACGAGAGACTTCAGGAGTCTTTGGAGAACTATGTACAACAGGGCCTGAAACGGCGAGAGATGCTAGCCTTTGTAAGTCGACACTTTACAGAGTACACATGGAGTCTTCGTTCGCTCAACCAATGGCTTCTCATTTTAATATATATTACAATCGCGAAGACGTTGCAGATGCTGAAGTGAAGTCAGCTGTCAAAATGGCGCTAGAGGGCCCAGGAAAGCTACTAGGCTATAGGTCAATGCACAAAAAAATCAGGGAAGAGCACGGGCTAAATGTGACGAGGGATAAAGTTTATGCTTGCTTGAGAGAACTTGATCCCACTGGACTAGAGACTCGAGGTGGAGTTGGAGGCAAGAAAAAAAGACAAAAAGGCCATTTCATGACAAAAGGGCCAAACTGGGTCCACTCTCTTGATGGTCACGACAAAATGATGGGGTACCAGAACTCAACATTTCCACTTGCCATCTATGGAAGCATTGACACAGCAAGTACAAAACTCTTATGGCTGAAAGTCTGGATCACTAATTCTGATCCTAAAGTTATTGGGAAATGGTATCTTTAATATTTATATGAAACCAAGTTGATGTCGACTTGATAAGGGAACGGAAACTGGGATCATTGCAGCGATGCACTCTTTTCTTATACCAAACCATGTTGATGATACGGTTCCACATGAGATTGTTATTTATGGTTCTTCAATTTCGAATCTGGTATACTAATAACACCAAAAATAAATAATATTATATGTCATTTTTCTTTCTTTCTTTGTCATACCAGTGGCTGAACGGGGGCTACAGCCCCCCCCCTAGCCCCTCCTAGCCCCTCCCTGGATCTGCCCTTGCATAGAAGTATTAAAGTGGTTCTACTTCTTATACTGTGAATAAATTACATACGAAAAACTGTGATGCTTTGCAATATTAAGAGAGTGGACTGATGCTTTGACGGCGACAAAAATGTAGGTGTATATTCACCACAAACTATTGTTGGTGAGTTGATGGTGGAAGGAACTGCACGAGAGAATGGAAAAGTATTTTAAGGTCCATCTAAGTTGGCTTAAGAATCATGGTCATTATGATCCTCATAATGAGACTGACAGGTAAATATGATTTCTTAAGGTGGCTTCCTATAGGATTTTTCAGACCATACCTTTCATTTTCATTTGGCTTATTCATAGTCTTAACTTATACCTATATACTTGATTTTTGGACCAGTTATAGAGCTACGATGAAATTTTAAAATGATGTTAATTTTAGCTTGATTGCATTACCTTGGCAACGATAAACAAACATTGTTGGAATTGGTTTTTATCGAATAACTCTAAAACTCGATGAGACCTAGACAAGCGGCAAACGACATCATCAACTTCAACTATTTTAAAGAAAATCAATGTGTTAGATTTCAAGTAATTCGCCGAAATATTCTAAAGCCGTCGTGATTTTCGCACATTGAAAAATACGGCGGCCCAAGAAAGAGATACTCAGTAAAACCGAATTACTATTTAAATTATCCAAAACAAACCCTTCCTAATACACTAAAAGTTAAATCAACACCAGTCCGTAAGCTCACAGGTGCGGGTACCTTCCGTCCATTACATTCTTGACAAAATTGAAAATACGAAAATTGGTATTCTGAGTTTATATTTTCGTTTTGTTCAAAATCAAAAAATCAGTTTTGAAAATCTTTTTTTAAATTTTCATTCGATTGCTCAATCAGAAATTGACCAGTTTCAATTTTCCTTTGCTTGAAAGTGAATATTTAAACTCCTTTTATCCATATTCTATCGTTTTACAAAAACAAAGTTTACGTAATGAGTATCAAGTTTTTAACTGTTCACGTTTCCAAGATTTTTGAAAAAACGGATAATCAAAAATTGACAAAATGTCCCCTAGGGCCATACAAGTATTCTACCGCATTTTATGCAAAGGTAAGCCAACTTTTATTTCGGTTTATGTCCACTCAGTTCTTATAGGCTCTCCAAACTAAGTTAAGCTTATAACCATTCTGTCAAATCCATATATTTCACCTATATTTTCCCCCAAACATGCTCTAAACCCAAACAAACCAAGCAGCAAACAAATCCCATCCCTTACAGTGCAGACTATTTTGGTCATAAGCTACATGTTGACCAGAACGAGAAACTGACCATGTATGGAGTTGTTCATGTCTGTGCAATTGACGGATTCAGTGGCAAAATTATAAGTCATACATTAATGCCTGTGAAGAATAACCTTATTATTTACGAGGAGGTTTACAGGTGAGACAGTACTTACAGTGTAACTACAGGGCTTGAAATAGTGGCCTGTCAAGTTTTGCAGGCAAAAAAGAATTATAGTTTGTTAAAGGGATAATAAAATGGCAGGCAAAATTTACTGGTCTCCTCTAATCACCATGTGTCAGCTCTTTTATCAAAAATGGCAGGGTTATATTTTTTTCATAATTGAGTCCTGGTAAAATATGTTAAATTTTTCTGATCTTTATGCATGTTATATGTATATTTCATCTCTTTTTTTATTTTAGATCTTCAGTACTCACTTATGGTCTGTGGGATCAGCTAAGAGTTGACAAGGGTAGAGAATTCTGTTTGATGCTCTTCATACAAGACATGTTAAGTAGATACAGAAGGAATACTAACAGGCTTCCCTATAAGCAGACCACATCATGCAAGGTATACAAGTATGCAGATGATTGAAAATGTTAGTGATAAAAAACTAAATGCTATAGACCTAAAGCACAAACCCATAAAAAGCTTAAATATGAATTGCAAGCACCCCAATGCAAATTGGCACCAATCTTCTTTTAAAAAAGAATTATTGATCTTTTTCAAAATTTTAAATTTCAGAATCACAGAATTGAGAGGATGTGGGTGGAGTTTAATCTTAGAGTTAATTATCCTATCAAGCATGTGCTAAATTCATTAGTTGAAAATAAACTTCTGGACATTGATGATGACATCACAAAGTACTCAGTTTCATGGGTTACACAGAGAGTATGTTATACTGGATGCCGCAACTTTATTGATTCTTGGAATTCACATTTTGTACGAGGTATCAAACTGAACCAATGAATTATTATTGATATGTCTAAAATTTCCTCGCAATTACCTATATTATCTTTCCAATAGGTAGAGGCACACCTAATGAATTACAAGCCCAGTTTGACCAAACTGTGCCAATTCAATCACATTCGCTCCCAGTGACCACAGATGCAGTTAAAATGTATGAAGAGAGAGGAGGACAACTGACATATTGGACAGAGTTTGGTAAAGATCCCCTGTCTTCTATTCAACATCTAAACACAGCCAGAAATAATAGGTTTTTTCAACAGTTTAGTGACTTTTCAGAAATGTTCTCTGGCTTAGTGAATGGTCATCCAGCTATGTTCCAGAATGCAATATTGTTTTATAGGGATCTCACATATGAGTACTGTCCATGATACATGTATCTCAACAGAGAAAACAAGCTGCTTATGCTTGCATTTGATGCAATGGCTGTAAACAATAATAAGTAAGATATATATTACAACAGGTCACTAAATAGCAAAAGATATATAATATGCATTGTTTCTATAGTTCATATCATACATTTCAGTGTAAAAAAGGTATTTAAGACTTACTAAAATAAAGCAAAATAGATTGGTAAGCTCATAAGGGTCTCTGAGCATTCATTCAAGGTTCAATCCAAAGTTCTGTAGCCAAAGAAGACTTACAAACAATGGGTAGGGTCACAATATCTATTCCGATGAAGACGGGGAGGGTTATTGGTTTTTTCAGTGATAAAACTAGCCCATAGCACACCTCCCTCTCGTCTGTAAAATCAGCTCTCTATTAAAAGAGTATAAAACTTACCTCTGAAACACCAGTACAGTGTGTTACTTCTGCATCCTGAACAACATAAAGCTATTTTCTCGTCGCTTGGTACAAGAATATATTAAAATCATGTTTTCGCCTTGCCATGATAAATTCTCAGCTAGTCCAACGAGAAGTCCTTTGTATCTCTGTTTTTTTTTCTTGAAAACGACAAACCAAACAAATACTCGAATCGATATCTTTAACAATCACTCGACACCATGGGAAAATGATCAAAACTTTCAGTATGGTTTCGCATATTAGGGAGCATTCATTTTTTAGGAGAGGGGGCCGGAGGAATTAGGGGGGGGGTTCATTAAAAAATTACTAGATAAAAAGGGGGGGTCAACTTTTTTTTAACGTTGAACCAGGGGGGTCATGAATAAGAATACGGTCTTTTTTTTTTTTTTTAGTCTTTTTCTGGAGGGGGGGGGGGGGCTAGAAAATTTTTACATTTGGAAGTGGGGGGGGGTTATCAAAATATTCAATTCCTTACCATGGGGGCTAGCATTTTTTTTCTGTTTGATTCCTCCAATTCCTCCGCCCCCCCCCCCCTTTCCTAAAAAATGAATGCTCCCTTATACAGAATTGATCGTGATCCGAAATATCCGCCATGTTGTTTTATAAAATGATTTGTCCAGTCCCCCTCCCCCTAGGGGACATTTTGTCAATTTTTGATTATCCGTTTTTTCAAAAATCTTGGAAACATGAACAGTTAAAAACTTGATACTCATTACGTAAACTTTGTTTTTGTAAAACGATAGAATATGGATAAAAGGAGTTTAAATATTCACTTTCAATCAAAGGAAAATTGAAACTGGTCAATTTCTGATAGAGCAATCGAATGAAAATTCAAAAAAAGATTTCAAAAACTGATTTTTTGATTTTGAACAAAACGAAAATATAAACTCAGAATACCAATTTTCGTATTTTCAATTTTGTCAAGAATGTAATGGACGGAAGGTACCCGCACACCCTCACAACAACAGCAAGCAAGAGAGTAGCCTTCTATACTTGTGGGGAATATGTGTTTACAATTGGTTGGACATCTGGACGACTCTTTGCGATGGATACCCATGCTATACCTGTTGAGCTTGGTGGTAATGGAAAAGGACTGGTGAAAAGTTTCCTTAATGACAGTAACCAAGCTGTGGAAGACCTCTCTGCTTGGGTATGGCAACGACTAAGAAAAAGTGGAGTGAAGAACTCAACCAATGAGGGGCGACCCTACAACCAGTCATTCACTGAGATGAAGCGGCAGTACAGGTAATTAAAACTTGTATGTTTTTTTTTCTTTCTCATTATATATTATCTCATTACATTATGAATATGCTTTTAATCCTAATTCCATTTTTTTTTCAAATTCCGCGTTTTAGAATATTCCGCCGTTCCGCATTTTAGAATGTTCCGCCATTCCGCGTTATAGGATCGCCCAAGGATAAGAGCCCAGAAAGAAGCAGTTTTGCCAAATGGCCACCATACATGTCTACTTAAGTGTCTGGGTTTCCTTAGACCTTACATGGTAAAAGCAAATTTTAGATGAAACTTTTAGGATATATTAGGCAGAATAAGCAATGCATTCAAAATATCGCTGTAAGGAAATCTATTTAATTCTCGTTTGTGCACTCTCATTTAGCATACGCAACTCAGATTTGGTCCCTACAGACCATAGAGCTTATTTCTCGACTGGAAAAAATGCAAAGGCATGCAACTAAATACCTACTCAAGCTACCATTGCAGTGTTCTGTCAGCTACTCCTCTAAATTACAGTGGCACTCCCGCTAAGAGCAGTCTGGTGGATTTCATATCAGATGAAACGCTTCAGAATGTATGTGCGGGATTTGTCTATGGGCGTTATGGACGCGAAGAAGATTGTTTAAAGCTTGGATGGCTGCCCATTACAGAATGGAGACAAATACATCTGCTCAACACTACATTCAAAGCGTTATATTTTGAACACTGGCCAGACTACATACAACTTGACAAGTACACTCCTGGCAGAACTCTTAGATCTTCTAATGAAACAAAGTTATCAGTCCCTTTGATTAAAGGAATCTTTCAAGACAGTGCTGCCGAAGCCTTCAACCGTCTACCAAAGACTATTAGAAACTGTATTGACTTTCATACTTTTAAACGGGAAGTAAGGGCTCATCTTACTAACTTAGCAACAACAAGACTCATGGGATAGGCTACTTATAAGTATTTGGGGGGTGAGGGAGAGGGAAGGTATACTACTTTAGAGTTATTATTGATATAGTTTGGGAAGGGGAGACATGTCATTATTATTATTTTCTTTTTTCTTGGGGAGGGAAATGTGTTACTCATAGGACTATTTGAGTCATTATTATTATTATATAATTTTTCTTGGGGATGAAAATATGTTACTCAGGAATATTTAAGTCATTATCATTATTATATCATTTTTCTTGAGGAAGCAAATATGTTACTCATAGGAATATTTGAGTCATTATTATTATTATATCATTTTTCTTGGGGATGGAAATATGTTATTCATAGGACTATTTGAGTCATTATTATTATTTCATTTTTCTTGGGGAGGGAAATAAGTTACTCAGGAATATTTGAGTAACTGAGTTCCTGTTGTCCAGCGTTGTACTGTACACTACAACATATAAATTTCTTGTTAGCAAGGCCACAACCACTCCCTACCATCAAGTTACTTTTTCAGAAATAAATTCATGTAAAAACTATGAACAACTGCATGCAACTATACAGGAGAAGCATCCAAAGTGGAAGAGTATGTTTTAAAGCCAGCCAAGAAAGTAACTTTATTGGATGACTATAACATTTAATCTGTTAATAGCTCCTTGAGTGGCAACAATAAAAGAATGCAAATGTGATCAGTTTGTTTCCTTTTTAGCTATAACATTTTTAAATTGATGTTCCTAGGACTGAATTATTTGTCAAAGAACCGGTTTTGTAATGAGTGCGAATCACAACTCCTGTCTAAATATGGCAGGTCTGTAATTGGGGCTCATATGCAAACAATTTCCTTGTTATGTATATTGAACACTAGAAATTTTTTTATCTATTTTCTCATACATAGGGCGTTTTAGGATACAGCCCTAAATAATTTTGACCTTGATAGCACTGAACGAAAATTAATTTGATTTGTGTTTCAGTGGCTCTGATTTAATTTTTGCAGAGTATATGGGGTAGAAGCATGCTGTTCTATGGTGGCTAAGATAGGACATGACTTAAAAATAAAAAAATCAGTTGCAAACAAACATTGCCGCAGATATAAAAACTATTGCATTGCAAATATAAGAGACATCGCACTGAAGACAAAAATACAACCAAAAAAATGCACTACAAATAAAAAAAGCAACGTACGTATTAAGAACGAAAAATCTCACTGCAAATATAAGAAAAAAAGAAAGCAAAAGCATCACAGTGCAAATAAAATTCATCTCACTGCAAACAAAGATCAACTCTCTGAAAACAAAGTACTTAACCTCTGCGCAGGCCAATGGTTGTTAATGGCAGGCTCAGTGAAGTGGTGAGAGCACCAAGGTGAACCAAGGCCGAGTCATGCCAGGATTAGTGGTGTATGTGAGTAGAGTATCTAATTGGATCTCTCCAGTGATGCGAGGGTTTGTCTCTCGGTTCTCCGCTTTTCCTCCCTCCACAAAAATCGACTTTAAAATACCAATTCCATCATGGCATGAGGGCTACAGATTTGTTAGCCACCACTGGCTATTAAGTTTTACCTCGTAAAACAAGGACAGTTTTTTTTACCAGTTAAAGATGTGAAGGTGAAAGTTGGTATTGCTTATCAGAATGATGGAATGTTGAATCTATCTTCGTCTACAGAAGAAGTCCTCCTGAAAGCTGTAGAGAAACATACACAGGATATGTTACTTATTATCTCTATGTCCTACCATAGCAATGGTTTCTGTCGCATTTCGTGATATATTTTTGTAGTTATATTTAGCTCTATATTTTCGTAGGATGCCACTTGAAGCCCTGTTAGCAACCAAAGCGGCAGATAGTATGTTGGCATGTTGCAACAGGGAAAAATCAGTAGGTGAAAGCAGTAAAGTCGATACCGTTTTATCAGAGGACACGACATGCCTTCAGTATCTAGGGAGATATGTCCTACACAATCTCCATAATAAACACAGCACTAAAACATCATCAGAGAGCCAACAAGCAATGGCAATCCTAAAAGCTGGAAAGTGTGAGAAAAGTGATAATTCACAAAAAATAATATCAACTCGTGGTGAGCTGTGATTTATTATTCAACTTGCACAGAAAATAAAAGGAATCGGGAAACCTTCAACACTACGAAATTAAAGCTCCATACTACATGGCTCTATAAAATGAACAGGTGGTTCTTTGCTTTTACAAAGAGGCAACATGCACTGAATGGTATGTATTTAAATGATGTATTGAGTTTTCATGTTTTCAGAACTCATAGAAGAGCAGCCAAATTGGCATTGTGGAAGAAGTCCTCACAAGTAAGTCCTGCCCTCCTTCTGCACACCTGGCTCAAAAACACACAAAAAAATATTGGCTGATCGACCTACGGTAATAAAAAGTAAAAAAAAAACAACGCAAAAACAAAGGCCTTGTAAGACTTGTCTCGGAAACCGGAAAAGTCAAATGGTATACCGTTTATGGTAGGTTGGTTCGAATCCAACATGACTTCCAATGAGACATAGTTTGACTGCTGGCAAGGCATATCATACAATGTTTCTATTTATAAGATTCCTTTATGGTTAGAACTGTCCCACAGACAGACATCAATAGAGTTTTCACTGTAATGGTGCTTTCGTATCTCTTCTCATGGGAGGGACAGTCTAACAAACTCGCAATTCCATCTTTACCAAATGGTAATCCAAAGAGCCTGATCATAGAACTATGTTCTAAGATGGATATAGATAAGACGAGAAAGAAATTGCAACTGTGCATCGCCTACCTGATACTAAAGATCAGAAAAACCATATGATAGCCAACCTTGTACAACGAGATGTGAATGACAAAACAGTATGTCGTTTTACACACGTAGTAGTGCTGTTTCTGCACTGTATCTACAATCATAGGTAGATTGCATGTTAGAATGATGAATTAGATACGTTCCATAACTTTTCTTGTGAGTGACCAAGAGGCTCTTACAGAATTAAAAATCCAGCTCCAAGAGGCTCATGAAAAACTTAAGCAGTTTATAAAAATTGGCCCTACAAGAACCAGAAGTAATCATGACTCTAAAATAAGGCCTAGAGCTGTCAAAGCAAACTATTTTAAATTTTCTTTTTTGATCATTATACAAATGACTTGAATCATATACCTGGTGAAAGGATGAATGCTCCCAGTTTGAACTCTTTTAAAGCTAGACTTTTTAAACATATTTGTATTTAGATCCTATTACATATAATCTTTTAATGATCACTGAATATTGTCATTTTTAAATTATAGTGTGAAAGGTTTATATTATTTATTATTATTACTAAGGAGATTACCAAGTTTTTACATGGGAAAGAGGTTTCCCTCTATCCATTACCATTCTTTATTTATCTTTTCAGGCTTTAATTTATATTCATTTATTTTCTTTCTGTAATGTTATAAAGTATTATTAAACTATTAAACTAAACTTAAAAGAGAAGACGGGTGCCTGCTGGAAAAGAAGAAAAAAATCCAGAGGAAAATAAAAAAGATTAGTTCAACATCCTTCGTTTAATGCCAAATTTGTCTTTGAGCATTACACAAATTCGATGGCAAAGCAATTAACAGCTTCAAGGAAAGTGGAAATATTTACATACCACTGACTTCACCATCATGGATATAGCACAATACTTCAAATTTAGATGAAGATTTGGAGGAAGACAATTAGCACAGTGCAGAGTCAGAAGACAGCACGAACGAAATTGTATATGTTGGGACCCTCAGTGGTTTAGCTTTTTACTGTATTTTAAATATTGTATATAATATTATATTTGTTTTGTATTGTATATATTTTAGGGCTCCTATTGAGAACAGAGTACTTTGTATTGTGATAGGATTTTACCCTGCTTAAAGCAACCAATGGACTCTCATGAGGTTTTTTAGGGAACTCTGTAACTGCAAGAGTAAAAAAAAATGGTCTGTCACGAAAGAGACAACAGTAGAGGACATGTACAAGTAACCGATACTCTCATGCAGGATTTTTAGGACAAAAAATAACCCTGAAAGACCTCGCCAACCTGAAATTTGATTTCAAAAGAGAAATAAACAGAAACAATTTGGAGGATGTCGTACGTTTTTTGAAGACTGAACAAGGAGCTCTTGCAGAAGTCGTAGTTGATGACGACAACAATTTTAAATACCTCTTTTATGTAGATGTGTATATGCAGAACATGTTTAAGCACTTCCCTGAACTCCTTTTGGTAGATAGAACATAAACTATTAGACCTCAGAATGCCTGTTTATTTGCTCATGTGCATTGATGGCAATGGCTTAAGTGAGATAGTGGGGGTATTCATTTTAGGGGAAGAGACCAAGGAAGTCATAGAAGCGTCTGTCGAGATTTTTAAGTGGCATAATTCTTCATGGAGCAAAACTTAAGTTATCGTGTCCAACAAAGATTTCGTAGGAGATGTTTTTATGAAGTGCTTCCCTGGTTCAACATTAAATATTTGTCTTTTTCACACATTACATTCATTTAAAAGGGAGATAACATGCAAAAAAAATGGGAATAACATCCACCGAAAGGTTTGAAGACTGTGTCCGGCAGTGCCAGAGAAGAATATTTCAAAGTGTCGCAATTGGATTGCTCGTACTCTATGTACAAGGTTGACTAAAAAGACAAAGCTCGGATTTTTTAGTTTTCTGGAAGCGCTTGGGGATTCTAAATATAGATAAACAGTTTCGAGATATATTGGCAGATTTCAAAGAGAAATATAGGAACATTTCGGACTGCCGGAGGTTTAGTTATTTGAAGACCGTGTCCGGCTGCCAGACGTTTAGTCACTTCGTTAACGTTAAGTGTATGAGTTTTATAGTTAAATACTCTAATAAGACCTACAATAGCCTACAGTGTGGAATAAAACGAAATAGGCACTTTGTGTTTCAATAATGAAACAGCTGTAGAATACAAACTTTCAATTCATGAAAATCAAAATCATTTGAAGATTTTTCGAGAACAATTCGCAAAAACATTCCAGATTCTAGATGCAAACTGCTTCTTGGAATTGATTTCACTCCTTTTAGTTTATGCTAGAAACCAACTCCACTAAGACCCAAAGTGAGACTGGATTTGAATGAGGGAAGAGTGCTTACCAGATTCCTTCCTTCCAGTAAATGTCATGGTTAAAGAAAGAAGACATCAAAACTTTACTTGCAACCAAACAATATGTAGATCCTGTAAAAAAATAAAAAAATATCATCAATGTTAGGCCAAGTAAAAAATGTTTCTTGTCCGAATTTTAAAACAAAAGTGTGGGCGGGCAGATTTTTTAAAATTAACTTTTATCATTTCCAATTCAGCGCTTTTTCTTACAAGAGAAAACTTGTATCTATGGCAACGGGATGCATTAATGACTCTCCCGAGGGATAGGCTAGAATTTTGCGGTCCAAAAAAATAATCAATGTACACAGTTTTGGTTAAACAACGCAATAGGGTTTTTCTAAATCTTCTGTTTTTCACAGGCCTCTGTATTTCAGAGTTATTAACATAACAATACAATTACAGTAATTAACACACGAGGTGCATGCATGTGAGAATGAAATTAATAAATGCTATCCGCGCATGCATGCACATGCAAATTTCTCGACAATAAATGTGAATTCTTTCTGTAGTTGCTGTGTTTGTGTTTTCATCGATGATGCCGCTTCCACCGGTTCCTTCGTTTTTGTTTTGCATTGTTGCTCTGAAGAAATCTACACAAGCTTGCGCAGCACTTCACACACCTTATCATACAATATATGCACTTGTGGACAGCTCTTCTGGAACATACAGAGGAATTCTTCAAATACATGTGAAACGGTCGCAATAAATTCCAGTTGTATTTTCGTTTTCTTTTGCTCTTCATCACTTAACATGGCTGCAACTCTTTTGTAGCATGAGCTTTTTGGAGCAGTTTTGGAATCTTTGCCTAGGTCTTTCACGAAACTACAGATACATTCCCATTGTTCTAAAATGCGTTGCACTGCAGGACCTAGACTAAGCCACCTCACTTCTGTATGCTGGTGAAAATTGTGCATCTCTATCCCCATTGCACTTTGCAAATCCTGATAATCTTCTCGTCTTGCAGCACTGCATTTGAACAGGGAATGAATGTCCAGGCACAACTGGCTTATGTCTTTCCCATATACCTCCAAACCCTTTCCAAAGGCATTATGGACATTGTGAAGGATGCAGCTTCCTAAGTCAACAAATCTTTTGAAATCTGGATTATTAGCTTTGATTAATTCTTGGAGCTTCCTAAAAATCGTTTTATTTACATTGGGGCCATCTCTGACTAGTGTTGAGAGCCTTTGCACAGGAAAACCATCTTTTATCATCTCTTGATACATTCGCTCAGCCACTTTCTCACCTTCTGCAAGACCAAAGAACAGGGATGTGTAGAAGTTCACCCAAACTTCATTGTGTGTTGGTGACCATGGTGACCATGAACTGTAAGTTCCATCTGCTTCTTGACCTGTGAAGTCGATGTCTCATCGAAATGCATGGTAAAGGGTGCATCTGACTTATTCATGTCATCTACAACTACCTGTGTAAAATAAGGGCCTAGCCCTTCTCCAATAACATATGAAGCACGGGATCTGCTCATTGAGAATGCTGATGCAATCTTGCTATCTGGAAACATTGCTCTGAAAGTGTCACCAATATCATCTGCTGATCGGAAACTATAATTGCATGATGACAGTTTTGCTAGCCAAATAACTTCTGCTTGCAAACTTGCATCCTTGTAATTAATTATAGACATCTGCCTTGAGGATTTTTCACTTTGTTCTTGCATTTGATCTTCACTGGAAACACTTGCATTTCCTAGAGGTTGACTTTGTGTAAAAAATTTTTTCCCTTGGGAGTCATCCATTAAAGGTGTTACTGCTTGTACATGCTTAGCTTTTTTGGCATGCTGCATAAGCTGTTTTTTTCCAGAGTTATCACAAAGAATTTGACGATCACAAAATCTGCAGTATGCATGAAAATCATCATTTCCCTTGCAGCACCAGGTACCCAGCTTCTGGTTATTTGAATCTATAGCAGTAAGCCATGCATTACTAAAATTGGTTCTACCACCAGGCATATTTAAAACTTCACTCTATAAGGCTTTATTATCGAATACACCAAGGTCTCTGCATATTAAAGAAAACAAATATTACTCATTATCAAAACAATAAATATAACTATAACCCTAACCCTAATAGCATTTAAACTAAAAGTGTTATTACTAATAATTTTCCCGGCAGTGGTAAGTGCAAACCATTTGTGGCATTACACTTTCAACCATCAGCCTGTGGTAACAAAATTTCAAAAAGGAAACACAATACCAAATACTTATACAACTGAGATTGAATCTACTGATACCAGTAATTCAGAACATTTTCTTGAACTCATATTCTAAAGCATCCCTTTCTTCTGCTAATTTCAAGCAAACATGGTTTCAACATCACTAAAATAATCCTGAATGCACCCCTAATTTACTGTATTTGCAGAGTGGAAAATTTTCTCAAAAAAGCTGGAAATCAGCATTACTTTATTATTTTTAAATGTATTTATTCTTTTTTACTTTAACGACTTTGGCTTGGAGCTAGAAAATAGGAAAAATAGGAGTTTTTTTTTTAAAAATAGGAGAAAAAAAGGAATCAGTTGGAAAATAGGAAAATATAGGAACTTGACACCCTGCTTTGAGCTTCTTTTTCTTTGCCTCCTTTGTCCTCTCCTGTTCAGGTGTGACAGATCTTGCGCTAACCTTTCAGCGATTTCTGCTAGAGTTTCTGGAAGCTCTCCTGTATTTAACCAAAAAAGATACCTTTGAATTTTACTTGCCGCGAAAACATCTCTTCCTCAGAATTGTGCGCCATGGAATTCAGGGTCAAGACGTTCCATGATTCTGCAAACAACAGGTAACGAAGGCGGGAGTGACGAAAGAAAAACGATAACCAGAGACAAAATTTGTAGAAAGTTTTGTAATTGCAATGAATTGTGTCTTGGAGCTGTAGGGATTTGTGTCAGTAACATTAAAAAAGCTCCTAAACCATGTAAAAGTTGAGAAGGGGTCAGTGGTGCTGGCATGATGAACATCCACCAAAAAACTCTTGCAAAGACAAATTTTAAAAAGACTCCAAGAATTCAATTAATGCTTTTTCGATGTGTTTTGTATGTTTTTATCATTCCCTTGAGGATGGAGAACAATACAAATATTAAAACGTTTAGTTTAGACGGGGCGTGAGATAAAATTGGCGCACTCCGACATGTACTCGTTAATGATGCCATTTCAGTTTCTTTATGGGTATGACTGAATGTCAATAATCCCGTTTTTGTTCAAACCTAAAAATGATGTAACTGCTTTAACATGAGAAAGAGGTACCGATATGTGGTAATCATTCCTCCCCTTTTCATTGTTTTATAAATCGGTGATTCTGATAAAATGGAGTAAACAATACCCACCTGGAAGAAACATAATTGTCTTTTGTTTGAAAATACTACAAAAGTCGGTCACATACAATCTGATTCAAACTTCAGTGATGGCTGATCGACCTGATATTTGGAAGCCTTTCAATTTGGACGAAGACGAGGAAGGTAGCATTGGTAAGATTAAACTGCATATAAATTCAGGATAAATGATCATGCAGCACTTTATTAATTGTGATATACATACATCATTCTTTCACTCTCAGGTGTCCAACTGAAATTGCGGCGCCGCATGACCGTAAGCAATAAAGAAAAAGAAATAGTCCTGGATGTTTACTCAAGATACTCGGGCTGGGATGAAATTCTGGACGAGGTTAAGAAACGCGTCAACCCAAACCTTCTTGCTGGAAACGCTCTCAAAAACAAAGAACTCTCCAGCTATTATTCAACGGCTACAAGAAAAGCAGCAATAAAAGAGAGTAAGAATAATCGTTTCTCAAAGTGTAACGGCTCAACAAGACGGTCCTTCAACTTCCAGTCAGTCAGTAAGAATGTCAGCAAGTATTATTAAACATGCACAAACAAGATATTCTGAAAAACGCAATCCAGAGGAACCAGGTAGCATATGAAGATAAATCATCCTCATCTGACGATGAACCAGACTTAACAAATCAAGAGCCCGAGCCTGAAGTTAAGCAATCATGTAAGAAGAGAAAGAAAAGGTCAAACGAAGAAAAAGCTGGCTGAGAAAGCGAACCAGGCACATGCTGAAATGTGCAACAAAGCAATGAAGATGATGACAAAAATTGAGAAAACTCTTGACAGGCTTTACGATGAGGAAACTGATTAAATAAATGAATATTTGTAATGTCAACGTAGTTCTGTTTTCATTGTAATTGATTATTTGATTTTTGGGGACTTAGCCTCCTTCGCCACCATTATTATCCTGGGATCGATACAAGACAAAACACTACAGTCATGTAATAACGGCTGCGAAGGAAACTACACTGAATACTTTTCTTGCAAAACATGTACGGAGCACTCTTTTACCCGGACAGGCTAAATATTTGCACTCTATTTTAAAGTTCGGATTTTTGTGAGTTACAAGTTTCAAATGCCTGGCTTCGCACGAGCGCCAATTAAGAGTCCTCGTGCATATCAAAAACCATTTGTATGATTTGTGGACATAGTGGTTCATTATCATACGGAATGGGTCTTATGCGAAAGATCTCTAATAGACATCTTTCGCATAAGGACACAAATTAGTAGCTTGCCCACTATTTGAGAACAACACCCACTAAATATGCTAATGAGATACAAAGGCACGTGTAACTATTGTTTTAATCACAGAAAAAGTTCAATTCAAATGAGATACATTTAGGCTATTGTGTTTTCATTGGCGTGAAATGCAGGACTTGTAAAGAAATTGTAAAGAAACTATTTGGATTATATCACAGATATTTTTGGAAATTGATTAAAGTTCTTCAAAAAGAACAACATGTCTCTGCGCCAAGAAGGTGCAAAGTTCTACTACTATAGGCTGGAACCAGCGGGGATGTCGCCAAATAGTCCCGATTGAACGATACGTTTTTACATGTTTTATAGTGTGCTCTACTACAATTCTGTATTTAGAAATATTACTATTAAATTTTCGTGCTCGCCTTTGATCTCCTCTCACCATACGCCGGATTTGTGGTGTAAGAAAAGGAGTTACCAAAGGGGGTGTATCTGCATAACCTCTGTCTGCTAAGAGAAAAACGCCAACAGGCATATCATTATTGGTCCCAGGGCCAATTCTGTCCGTGAGATTAAAGTTTCCAGCATCGTTTATTGACCCTAAAACTCCCGCCTGTAGAAAAACAATGTTTCCAAGGTTATCAACAATCAATTGAGTGTTCAGTAAATGATAGTGCCGATGTCCACTGTAGAATTGCCACTGTGGTTCCACTTCGGGTCTGAATATTTCGTGTGGAGTCCCATCTATGCAACCCACTGCATTTGGGAATTCTCTCCAATTACCCCGAAGAGCATTCCATTCCGCATTTGTTGGCCAAACAACTTGGTTGTGAAAGTATCTCCATAAAATTGGAATTACTCTGTGAATTATCGTACATACAGTGGAAGGGCTGATGTCGAAGATAAGAGCCAGTGTATCTAAGCACGGATATTTCCTAAGCCACAGTATTGTCAACAATACTTCATTAACATTGTTAAGCACACATCTTCTTCGCCTACGTCTTAAAAAACCACGCCTGTTTAACCTTGTCAAAGCCTGTGATATATGCTCAGTTATTTCTTCTGGAAGTTCACCTGTATTCAGCCAAAACAAATATCTTTGATTTTGAATTCTTGAAAAAAAATCAACTCCTCTAAATTGATAACCATGGAATGTAGGGTCGAGACGTTGCATGATTCTGAGTTCTTGAGAACGAAAGGGCGTATATAACGCTACCAGTAACATCAGTAGCGGTATGATGCATCGCAAAAAATGACGATGATGAACAACAACTGGAGGAGGAATTGAAACCACCATATTTAACAGGACACTAGAAATTAGAAGTACTCGTTTCAATAATAGGGACCTTAAGCACCAGGACGGGAGGACGAGGACGGCGACGTAAAGTCCGAGAAAGAACTAGGTCGAGATCGCCGTCGGTTTTCACACAACGTAACACTTAAGCACCAGAACGGGAAAACAAGCAAAACTTCACCAAATCAAAATACTAACGTGACGCCAGCTCGTTTTCAAGACGTTTTTCGTGCGCGCGCCGTCGTCCTTGCTGCTGCAGTCCTCGCTAGAACGTGAAAAAGCACCAAGTGACGTTCTGGAGAGGACGGCAACGGCAAGGACGACGGCGCGCACTCGAAAAACCGTCTTGAAAACGAGCTGGCGTCACGTTAGTATTTTGATTTGGTGAAGTTTTGCTTGTTTTCCCGTTCTGGTGCTTAAGTGTTACGTTGTGTGAAAACCGACGGCGATCTCGACCTAGTTCTTTCTCGGACTTTACGTCGCCGTCCTCGTCCTCCCGTCCTGGTGCTTAAAGTCCCTAATCTATCCATGACTACATATAATAAGGTAGATTTAAAGCCGCATCTACAACAGAGTAAATAACGTATTATTTCGCTAGCTAATTAGAGAATATATCGTTAACAAACAATACGAAAGGATTCGATACAAAAACAACAACAACAACAACTCACATTTTGAAAGAATGTACCGCCCACTGCACCAGTCTCTATAAATTCGAAGATGTGCTTCAAAATTCACAATCTTTTGGAGCCAGTGCTACACTGACGGATAACTAAAACCATGGCTGAATTCTGGCGCCCTTTCGAAACTGAAGATGATATTGAGGAGAATACAGGTTTACAAAGTATATGTATTCACAACTGTTTTAAAATATTTATGATATGGTACTGTTGTGCAATGCTGTGGCTAGACCATTTCCAGTAAAATTCTACTCTATTTCAGTTTCAGGCATGCAAGAGAAAAAGTCGACAAGATGTAGTGTAAGCAAGAAGGAAGAAGAAGTTATTTTGCACGCTTACAAAAGCTGCACTGGAGGATGGGAGTACTAAAATGTGTCCAAGAGAAGGTGCAAGAATTTAAAGGTGGAGACTATCTAAAAGAACAAAAGATAAAAGAATATTACAAAACAACACCTAATAAGGCAGCCTTGAAAAGAATCCAACGTGTTGTCAACAAAAGTCTCAAGAAAGTTGAAGAGGGCCTTTCAACACAGACTACACAGTCTGAAGCCTCCAACAGCATGGTGGAGTCCATAAAAAAGTCGAAGGCTCGATACTCGGAAAAATTGAAGCCGGAAGAGCGAAGGCAAAAGAAGTTGGAGCTCATGATTGACAGCAGTTCCGATGATAGTACTGCTCCACCTAGCAGCCATAAACGCAAAACACCGGAGACAGAAGAAGAGTTAAAAAAGAAAGACGGTCACAATGACTCCAAGCCAGCCAGGAAACTGAGCAAAAGGAGAAAGAAACAAGACGCTGCTCAAGAAGCGCACACCACAATGTGTGAGCGAGCCATGGGCATAATGGATAAGATCTCAAAAGTTCTTGATAAATATGATTCTAGTGACTAGTTAGAAAAGCTTCAGAACTATATTTTATCAATTACATGTTGTAAGTAACAAATAATTGAATATACATTTAACTTCTAAAATCTTCGTAGGCTTAAAAGTATCGATAAAAATAGTAGTGTATCAAACAATAGCTAGCTAGTCAAAAAATGCTCATATTTTTCACACCAATAAAAACACAATATATTCTAATGTATCTCATTTGAATTGTACTTATTCTGTGATTAAAACAATAGTTACACGTGCCTTTGTATCTCATTAGCATATTTAGTGGGTGTTGTTCTCAAATAGTGGGCAAGCTACTAATTTGTGTCCTTATGCGAAAGATGTCTATTAGGCCATTATAATTGTTTAAATATGCAGCATCTGCACACACTCTGGCCCAGGCTGCCAATTATTATGCAAGTACAGTTAATATGTTCAATTTTTTCTCTACATCTCAAATTGCTTTTACTTTTATCAACTTGCATACTTTAAGATGGACTAAGAAAAATTGGTGCTGCATTTCTCTCTACTAGAGAAGTAAGCTCACAAGAATGTGTTTACAGGTGCATGCCTGAGCTGTAGTTGAGAAAGATATTCCCAAAAACTATTTTTGTTAGCACTGATTTACCAGACAAAAGATAGTTCTCAGCTCCTCAGCAGGAACTAGATGAATTAGATGATGATAGTAGAGATCTACAAGTCCAATATCATTGAACGTTATGTCATAAGACCAAACAACATACCATCAGTCGATAACATTTGCCTAGCTGAGTTTGCTGCTTATTATTACAAGGACTACAAAAGTGATGTACCTGAAACAAAAGATGCTCAACCAGAAGTACTTACTGATGACATCATTGCACAATTACACGTGAGTACAAATGATGACCCATCTTCCCTTCCAAAAAATATGATTGATGAATGGCAAAGAAGTCATGAAGTGCAGGAGAGTCAAAGCTGTCATAAGATACCACACTCCAAACAAGACAAAGGAACCTGAAAGATATTTCCATCACCTCCTTATGCTTTACTTTCTGTGGAGACAAGAAACTGAGCTTCTTGGAAATGAACAAACTTACATGTCTAAATTCTGTGAATCTGATGTTCAAGCTGTAGTAGAACATAATAGAAACATATTTCAACCAGATTCTGATGCTGTCACTGAAGCACTTGAAATGTTGAGAAACAATGACCTTAGCACACTGCACTCGTATGATGCTATTAATGATCAAGAAAATGAAGATTTACAATCGCAAATACACGATGATTCAAATGAAGAAGAATCATTTAATAACCTTCCATCAGAACATCTCGGTTCACAAACTATATCAGAAGAGCAATCACCCAGAGATTCAATAATAGCCTACAATCAGCCATTAGACATTTCTGATGATGACCTTCGTCAATCAGTGAGATCACTAAACACTCAGTTATGCATATGACATAGTACTGACATGGTGTCGAAACAAGGTTAAAAACATGAACAGCTTAAAACCAGTTGAAGTAAAGCCAATCTATTTGTTCGTAACAGGAGGTGGAGGTTCAGGCAAATCGCACCTCATTAAAACAATATATCACACTGCTACAAAGACTTTTAGGTAAGCAATCCTGAAAAACCAACTGTATTGTTAATGGCTCCAACAGGTGTAGCTGCTATTAATATTAATGGTACCACAATACATACTGCTTTAGCAATACCAAAACAATCAGGTCAAAATGTTCCACCAATGTCAGATCAAAGACGAACACAAAAAAGAATGGCACTGTCAGACTTGAAACTAATAATCATTGATGAAATCTCTATGGTATCACACTACTCTATTGCACGTTCACCAACGACTGAAAGAAATATTTGCCACACCAAACCAGTTGTTTGCAGGACTTACTGTTATTGCTGTGGGTGACTTATATCAACTTCCACCAATCCGTAGCAAGCCTGTATTTGATGAATATAAAAATAATGTTCACAATTTTTGCCATTCTTGGTCAGTTTTTAAGATGATAGAGTTAACTGAGATTATGAGACAAAAGGATGACCAACCCTTCACAGAGTTATTAAATAGATTCAGAACTGCTTCACAAACTGAGGATGATATTCAATGCATCCAGTCAAGGTCTGTAACTTCAACAGATACCAATTATCCAACACATGCTCTGCATATCTTTGCTGAAAATGTCCCTGTAGATCAACATAACAATACACATCTTGACTGTCTGAGTACACCCTTACATAGACTGAAAGCTACGGATCAATATCCACCAAATGTTACGAAACAAGACATTGACAGAGTACTAGCTAGGGGAAGATCAGAAACAGGTGGACTCGACTATGAAATCTTGGTAAAAGAAAATTCTAGAGTGATGCTAACTACAAATATAGATATAAATGACAGACTTATCAATGGTCAAATGGGTACTATTAAAAAAATAGTTGTGAATCAAAACACCAACAAGCCATCTGTAATTTATATAAAGCTTGATGACTCTCAAGCTGGCATGAAAGCTATACAAAAACATTCAGATCAATATGCCAGGGAAATAATTCTGTACCAATACAACCTGTACTTGCAAGAATAAAGATAAGACCAGGAAAACCATCTTCCCCAGAATTACAAAGACTGCAGTTTCCTATTACACTAGCGTGGGCATGTACAGTACACAAAGTGCAAGGACTGACACTCGGTGACATTGTTGTTAGCTTTGACTTGAATAGACAAAAGTATTTCAGCTATGGGCAAATTTATGTAGCATTAAGCAGAGCGACATCTTTACAAGGCTTACATGTGATCGGCCAAATAGAAAGCAAACATGTAAGAGCCAACCCTAAAGTCCACTCAGAATATAACAGATTGCGACAACAAAATAGTTACACAAAGTCATCCAATATAACTGGTCCTGATACTCTTACTGTAACTTTATTAAATATACGCTCCCTAAGAAAACATAGTATTGATATCAAACATGATGCAAGGCTTACTAAATCTGATATCTTAGCTCTGACAGAAACTCAACTTTTACCTCATCATTCAGACAATACTATTAGAGACAGTTTACATCCCTATGAACTACATAGGCAAGATCATTCAAATGATAAGTATCTAAGTTTGGCTTGATGCACTAAACCTAACACCAATATTTTGAACAAACAATATCTTCAAAACATTAACGCTTTGAAGTTTGAAATACTACAAACAAACAAAAACAAAACAATGACTTTCCTATTGATATACAGGAAAAACAACTCCAATGCACAGCAATATTTCCATAACCTCGGTAACATTATTCAACGAAACACGATTCATGTCATACTGGGCGATTTTAACATTAATTACTTTACTGATACATCGCTCAAACACTTAATGAATTCTTTAGGATATATTCAAATTGTAGATAAACCTACATTTGTATCAAGTGGAAGTCTACTGGATCAAATATTTGTCCAACAATCTATCAGTGATAAAATAATAAATGAAGTAAAGTCACGTTGAAGGTGATAGATGTCTTAGCGATTTCAACACCACCAAAACTCCAGAAACACCCTTTTAGAACGTTCTTTACAAAGTAGTACTTTCTGGTGGTACTGTTTCTGTTCATATTATCAAATAGAATATAAAGCATTAAAGATCTAGAGTTTAGTAACTCCTTCGTTAATATTTGATCGAGGACACCGTTTAGATAAGAATGTTCTTTACAAAGTAGTACTTTCTGGTGGTACGGTATATGTTCGTATTATTAAATAGAATATAAAGCATAAGAGTTTAGTAACTAATAGTTGATCGAAAACCTAAGGATCTAGTGTCTTAGTTGACAATACTTCCGAAAATATCATATTCAATTTGTTTATCCATGTTATAGTTCATTCTTTACAAACCATTCTTACATTAAAAGAGTAAAGCATTTACATACATTTGTTGCGATATTATATTAGAATAATAGTTAAGTTAATAAAGAATATTTCATTAATTTAGTTGTTGTATTTTATATGAATAACAATGCTTTATTTTTCCTTCAAACTTTTCGGTAATTTTCAAAATAACATATAAGCTAGCATGCATCGCAATGTTCCAAAAGAAGCCCGAGTTCACGCAGCTATGCGTCTAGTTACTTATAAGAACCTAGTAGAGATCTTTCACATAACTTCAACTACTTATAATAATTAATCACTATAGTAGAAACAGCGACTAAATATGCAAATAAGTCTCTACACGCACGGGTGACTAATTGCGCTGTCTTTTTCAGTCATTCTTTGCAGGCGAGTAGAATTATAATTGCTCATTTTCTCGGGAATTTTATCTGTATTGCTGTTTCTTTCAATTGTAAACGACGTTTTCATGAAGCTTTTTGTTAGTCTGTCTTCTCCTGCGTTAGATAATTGGATTGTTTAAAATGTGAGACGATTTGCCCTTGTACAATACAATAAAATACCACACAGCTTATACCAGATGCAAAAGTATTTATTTATTTTTGCTTTATTTATTTGTGTTATGATTTTTGGATACTAGCCACTTTTTTGCAATATATAAGAATTCATATTTCTCATGTATGAGATATCCGACTTTTTTCATTAAAGATCATCAAAAAGTACAACATGCCTTTGAGCTATGAATGTACACAGCTCGACAACAACTGGCTGAAACCATCTTGGATGGCGCCATACGCTTCCTATAGAACGATATGTTTTTACATGTTTTAATGTGTGTTCAACAATAATGCGACATCTAGAAAGTCGATGATTGAATCTTCGTGCTAATCGTTGTTGGTTCCTTGGGAGGCGTCTAATCTGAACTGCACGAAAAGGTGTTAACAATGGAGGAATGTCTCCATATCCCTTGTCTGCCAAAATCACAGCACCGCGGGGCATATCATAATTCGTTCCTGGTCCAATTCTCTCCATTAAGTTATAATTGCCAGCATCATTAATTGAACCAAGGAAACCAGCCTGTAGGAAAACAATGTTACCAAGATTATCTACGATAAGCTGGATGTTCATGAGATGGTAATGACAGTGACCACTGAAAAAGTCTTGCTGGGGTTCGGCTTCAGGTCTGTAAATTTCATGTGGCGTACCATCGATGCACCCAACAGCATCAGGAAAAGAACGCCAGTTTCCCCGCAAAGCGTTCCACTCTGCCAAACTTGGCCATGATACTTGATTGTGAAAATATCGCCATAAAATTGGGATTACACTATGGATTATACTTGTAACTGTAGATGGACTCACATCAAACCATAATGCAAGAGTGTCCACACAAGGATATTTTCTAAGCCAAACAAAGGTCAGTAAAACTTTGTTTAGGTTGTTAAGCTTGGAATCCTTTTTCCTTTGTCTTTGCCCTCCCCTCCTGTTTAAACGAGACATGTTTGCAGAGACCTTGGTGAATATGTCCAGCATAGTTTCGGGAAGCTCTCCGGTGTTTAACCAAAATAGGTACCTTTGGTTTTTCATATCATCAAAAACATTTTTTCCTTGAAACTGGAAGCCACCGAATCCTGGATCAAGACGTTGCATAATGCGGCCGATCAATGGAGGAGCATTTGGAAGCGATGATAGCAGCATTATAATGGAAACCAACATCCGTATGAAGTTCTGCAGTTGGTTGAAATTGTTAGCAGGTGGTGGAGAAAGCTGCACCAACAACGGAAAAGGAAAAGGAAAGCTCCAATTACAGCCACGAACTGATGAACGGGAATCGGCATATTGTAATATCGCGCAGGAATATTCATATTTCCATGTATGGCCTTTTTATATATGACAGGTTTAATTAATGGATAGTATTAATTTGTCCCCAAAGGGGACAAAAAAACAACAGCATAAAAAATGTGCATGAAAATAAATGATGAATAGATATCCAACTAAAAGCAATTCATTTTTGTTCCAGCTCATGCATGCAGTATGGTGATCGCACTTAAACCGTGAAATTGACTTAGGTAAATTGTGCAAAATAGTAGCAATTAGACAATAGGAAATGCTTTAATTGCGTTCACTGTAATGCCTATAAAATAAATGGTATTACGTAACTGGACTTCGCACCAGAAGAAAAGACTATTGTTCTTTCCTTTTTTCATCCGAAATGTTTATTATATTTGCAAAGTTTGAACCTCCCCTTTTTCGAGAAGAGTTGAAATTCGTTAGGCCTAAGTTTGTTAAAATAAAGAGTCATCATTCCAACAAGCTTCTTTTGTTAATAGACGAAAGTTTGCCTTTTGTTAAGTATTGCTATAAAGGTAGAGTCCATAACCATTCATTCAAGCCTTTTCAGATAGTAAAATGGCACAATTCTGGCGACCATTCGAAGAACTTGAAACAGACCAACATCAACCATCAGTGGGTCAAATTTCGGGTACGTTTTGAGACCTTTGTTACTATACAATGTTATCTATGGTCGTTGGATAATTAAATATCGTCTTGTTTTCTCTTATGCAGTTGCTTCAGCCAAGAAATCTAGCCGTCTTCCAATTTCAGAAGAAGAAAAAGCAATTGTACTTGAGACTTACTCAATATTTTCAGGGTGGGACGAAATACTCAAACACGTCAAGCAGCACATTAATGATCAACCTATTCGTGGTAATAGAAGCTCAAATTTAAAAAAGTATTATTCAAATACAGCACGAGAAGCTATCATAAAAAGGATTCGCCGAATTGTAAGCCAAAATGTCGCTGAGGCTCAGAGAGTTGCAAAACAACAGGAGCACACATCCGCTACACAACAGTCAGTCCGAATATCCCAGACCATCTTAGAAGCAAAGACAAGATATTCAACGAAAAGCAGTCCTGAAGAAAGAGCAAAGGCAAAGTTGAATTTCGCTGCAAATTTGAATGACGATGATTCTGAGGAAGAGGAGGAAGAAGAAAGCACAGTTCAAACCAACTCTGCCGTTAAGGAGCCAGCCTCGTCACAGGGTGCCACAGTGGGAAAGTGTAAGAAGAGGAAGAAATCTAAAGGAAATTCAATGGCTGCAAACAAGGCGCACACCGAAATGTGTGATAAGGCAATGAAAATGATGGGAAGAATTGACAAATTTTTAGATAAATTTGAAAGTGGAGACGAAACAGATTGAAAAAAGTAAATAAAGATTGAGATTTAACAAAATTTGACTCCTTCATTAGCTGTAGGTACATTGTATTCAATGTACCTATAAGAGGTGGGGGGCGGCACTCTTTGATAGGCAGGCAAAGTTTTTCATGTTTTCTCCATAAAGATCACTAAAATTTCGAGGATTGCCCCCACTCCAACACTTTTCGATCACCCCATGTGTTTATTGGCTGCACTCTATTGTCCTCTATGACTTTTGCCTGCATTTTGTGCACAAGAATGACTGAAAAAGACAGCGCAATTAGTCACCCGTGCGTGTAGAAACTTATTTGCATATTTAGTAGCTGTTTCTACTATAGTGATTAATTATCATAAGTAGTTGAAGTTATGTGAAAGATCTCTAGTGTGATGAAATATGATACAATACTCAAGTTATTCCTAAATGCGTTAGCATCTGGGATAAACCGCAATAGATTAATGTCTCATATTTACAACTTGTATATAGTAGTTATCCTTCAATATTCTCTTATAATATGTTGTAAAATCACGTTTTTTAAATTCACACGAATTTACAAAGTGATCGATAAACCTTTTCTCTAACTGTTTCCCTCGGGACCAGTCATTAAGTGCTAAATATCCCTTTTTACAGTGACAGTGTATCGATTAATTACTCCGAAGCTTTCAAAGAAAATCGCAAAGATATAAATAATTTATTGGCACTATTTAAAAACCTACTTAACTAACTTTTCAGCATTTAAAATTCGGGTTATTTAAGTTTTTTAAGCAATAAATCGTTCAACTTGAAGCTAAATATTTGAGAATGAAAGACCGCCAAAACATGGCGCCGAACAACGGAACTTTACAGTCAACTTTACTCAAATATTATCGCTCTAAATACATGAATTAACCAATAAATACCTAATATAAGTATTAATTTACCTTAGAGATGCCTTGTGAGCTCATAAAGATCCATATTTGAGGATTTAAAGAAGGATTTTTAGTCAGCAAATGTTCAACTAACAACTTTTCTTGTCGACTCCTGAACAGATACCACGTGACTACCTCGTTTACATGTCATGACAAACCAACACCACAGGGGAGGGGAGGGGATTGGATTCATGGTTCAGAATAACTTTGTGACAGTTTTTGCAGTGGAAATAAAAATATTTCTCTCAAACAACTACACGATAGCTATTTTCAAGAGTACTACAACCATTACAAGGCAATTTTGTTTCATTTTTGTTTAAAAAAAAATTAACTCTAGCCAAAGTGTGGAGGTTTGGTGTTTTTGGCACAGCAACGGTTACTAATAATGATAACTAGTCATATTGATCAGTAATGGAATTCATACCTAGCCTTTGTTCTTAAGAAAATCTAACTATGCCAAAGCAGTGATGAGATTTAAAATCAGATAATTTTTTAGAAGATTTAGATAATTTTTAGAAGTCGAACGAAAAAACCTATTGGATTCAGTGTGCAGCAGCCAATTCGTCGCGCCACATAATTACCCCGGGGGGGACTCCCTTATAAAAGGGGGCGGGGGTCCTCATCGTCCCTTTTAGGGTTTGAAATCAGTGTTTTGGTCCCGCTTAGGGTGATAATCACGAGAATGCTCACCAGCTGAGTTTTTTGGTCCCGCTTAGGGTATAAGATCAACAACAATGCTTCTTTTCAAAGATTGATTTTTATTTTAATCCCATTTCCGGATTGTGTCACTTATTGATTGGTCCCTCTTAGGGGTGAAATTTCATCACTGCCACGCCCATCATCTCAAAATACAGGTCCCAATTAGGGGTCATTTTCAGAATTTCCGATAAGGACCCCCGCCCCCTTTTATAAGGGAGTCCCCCCGGGATAATTACTCACAACTCACAACGAAACTATGTACACTTCCTTATATGGAGGGTAAACCAGTTAAACCTATTTAGAACAAAAGAAATGACGCACTTCCGTAACAAACTCAAAACCCATTTTCTTCCCCCCCCTCCCCCCTAAAAAAGCTAAATGACTAAATAAGTTTTTAAAAACAGACTCCTGTTTAAAAAAGTATTCTTAAAACGTTCTGTGGATATCTTAAGAAGTATAAAATTATGACCCCGAAAATCTGATTTCTGATTGTTTAAAATCAGAAATTTCAATCGATCCATTTTCATTTTCGGGTTTTAGAAAACAGAAATTTTGATTATATTTGGCTGTATACTCAATTGAGAGGCAGCAAAACAGCATTCTAAACTTCGGTGACTGATTTCTGATTCCTGTTTTCTAAAAGCCACTTGTCTAATACTGATTTCTAATTCCTGAAGATCAGAATTCAGGAATCGGATTTTCCCTTCTTTGCATCCATGGGTTGCTGTGGCTCATCCAGGGGTGACCCCCCCCCCCCCCCCCCCCACACACACACACACACACATCTCAAGCGCTCTGCTTATGAAATCAAGTTGAAGGTTCTGGTGTCTTCTTAGTCCTTTACTTGACGTGTCTACCCCGGCCATCTCGTTCCTTCGCAGACGTTCTAGGGTCGTCACGCTGTCACGCAACGTTTCTCATCTCGTTCCCTGCTTCGTTTATAGTTAAAAACAGGAACAAACAGCATGACAATGAGCAGTGTGGGTTTCTTCTGATAGCAAAAAGGTTTGCCCCAGAGTCGTTTGGTACCATGTATCGTACCGGAGGGAGGGGGACATTGGGGGGTCTCGAACACCGTAACACTGCATCATCATCAAAAAGTCCAAATACTTTGACATTTATCTTGAACAGGACACCGCAACATCCCAATACATCAGATCGTTTCGCTGGACACCGCATGTTTTAAAAACAACGTACATTTACAAGGTTTGAGATCACCGCATCATCGCAGTAAAAATCCTACAACACCGCATCACCGTGACTTTGGTCATTGGCAGTGATTGATGAGGGCCTGAAACTAGTATTCAAGCATGAGCATGAGCATGAGCATGAGCATGAGCATGAGCATGAGCATGAGCATGAGCATGGGCATGGGCATGGGCATGGGCATGGGCATGGGCATGGGCATGGGCATGGGCATGGGCATGGGCATGGGCATGGGCATGGGCATGGGCATGGGCATGGGCATGGGCATGGGCATGGGCATGGGCATGGGCATGGGCATGGGCATGGGCATGGGCATGGGCATGGGCATGGGCATGGGCATGGGCATGGGCATGGGCATGGGCATGGGCATGGGCATGGGCATGGGCATGGGCATGGGCATGGGCATGGGCATGGGCATGGGCATGGGCATGGGCATGGGCATGGGCATGGGCATGGGCATGGGCATGGGCATGGGCATGAGAGCATGAGCATGAGAGCATGAGCATGAGCATGAGCATGAGCCTGAGCATGAGCATGAGCATGAGCATGAGCATGAGAGCATGAGCATGAGCATGAGAGCATGAGCATGAGCATGAGCATGAGCATGAGCATGAGCATGAGCATGAGCATGAGCATGAGCATGAGCATGAGCATGAGCATGAGCATGAGCATGAGCATGAGCATGAGCACTTTCACATTCCCACAATACTTTGCATTTTTGGGGGGGCAAGAATAGCAACAATTATTGGTATTATCAGGGGGGCTTGAGCATTCTTTACATAACAGTTGGCTGTTGCTAATGATTTGCAAAAGATAAAAAAAAAGATAAAAGATATTGTGTAGTTATTTGAAAAAAAAATTGTAGTTATTTTTCCACTGCGAAAACTGTCACAAAGTTACTCTGAACCATGAATCCAATCCCCTCCCCTCTCCCGTGGTGTAGGTTTGTTATAACATGTAAACGAGGCAGACACGTGGAGACGTTCAGCAGTCGACAAGAACAGTCGTTAGTTGGACATTTGCTGACTAAAAATCCTTCTTTAAATCCTCAAATATGGATCCTATGAGCTCATACAGCATTTTTAAGGTAAATTAATACTTATATTAGGTATTAATTGTTTAATTCATGTATTTAGAGTGATAAAATTGAAATTAAATTAACTGTAAAGTTCCGTTGTTCGGCGCCATGTTTTGGCGGACTTTCATTCTCAAATATTTGGCTTCAAGTTGAACGATATGTTGCTTAAAAAAACTTAAATAACCCGGATTTTAAATGCTTAAAACTTAGTTGATGTAGGTTTTTCAAAGTCTGCCAATGAATTGTTTATATTTTTTGAGATTTTCTTTGAAAATTCTCGGAGTAATTGATCGATACTAGTTAGTGTTATGCTCCCATAATCGATAAATTTCGATGAGAATCGAGCTGACCGGCTATTATTTTAGCCCTGGACATATATTTTATGGGTTGTTGTTCGCCATTATTATGATATTAGTCAGTGCAAACAACTAATTCAGAACGAACTGCTGCAGAGATTACTACCTATGATCCAGTTGCATGGGCTTTAGACGAATCAACTTCGATGTTTTTTTAAAGGGGCAATTGGATGAAAACGCCCGATATTTTGAAAGTCCGAATAGTTCAAGTATTTAAGAATAATATGACTCAATCATGATTATGAAAACCAGATTGGCAAAAATTTTAGTCTAGGAGCCATTCGCAGTTGAGAAATTTTGGTTTAAAAACTAAAAGAACAATAGGGTTGAGTAAATGACGTCATTTACTCACAATTTAGATGCTGAAAAATATATATAATTTTTATCCGCAAATTTTGACTGTGAAGAAAATATGTTGCTTGGCTACTATTGGGGCCATATAGATTAGTTTAACCAAGTTTCAAGGCATTTCCAATTTTCATCGATTTTCATCCAAGTGCCCCTTTAAATGGTTACGTTTTTAGCATTAATATTCTTTTATTCTTTTACAGGATGTGTGTTTGGTTGCAAGTATTTGTTGTCTTCTTTCTGTAACCATGACATTTACTTGAAGGAAGGAATCTGTTATGCACTCTTCCCTCATTCAAATCCAGTCTCACTTTGGGTGTGGTGGAGTTGGTTTGCTGCACAAGCTAAAATGAGTGACTTGCTTAAGGTTGAAAAGTGTCCTGATGGTACCTCATTCATAAGGATCTCAAATAGAAAACACGTCTTTTGGAAAGCTATTTTTGGGTATGTAGCTGTATATAATGACGTTGATAACAATAAATGATTATTAATGTGGTTGAGCATGATATCGTAAGTTATTAAGATTAAGGCTGTGTTATCCGCCAAAGCCGTAGGCTGAGGTGGTTAAAATTGCTGAAGCCTCTGCAATATTTTACAATATGTAAACACTAAGTTCAATAATTGTTTTATTTATACATTTTGTATGAAAATGAGGATTTAATTCTGCTTTCCCAAAAAGCAAACATATTTCAATCCTTTTTCAAACTTACAGATAATACATATTTATCATTCAAATTATTTTTTCCGTCATTTTGATTGGCCGAGAGAACTGCAAATAACTGCCTTCGGCATCGACAAATAATTGCTTGCTCGCCACTAACAAATCACGATATTTTGCTCAACCTGGTCCAATAACTGCTTAATCATGTGGGTTTACATGCCATCAGTGATTGAATGTTCTCAACCACAGGGGACATAGCAAGGAAAATATATATTATAGAGTGCAAACAATATACCCATGAAATACAAATTACTAAATAGCACAAAATAGTGCTAATTAAACAATAGAATTTGTATAGAATTGTACTATTTAGTATAATTAATTTTTCCAGAATTATTTTAATTTTATCTGTTCGATTGAAATGAATAATATGATTGAAATTAAAAATATGTATCTAAAAAAATAAATAGATAAACCAACCTTGTTTATAGAGGGTAGCACGTAACAGTGATTCAACTGACAAACCTGTGTCCCTTTTTTTAAAAGTCTCTTAAGCTGAAAGGACAGGACTGCCATTAACAGGGTCATGAAGCATTTCTAGATTATTACAAAGGTAGCACCATCCTTGGTTATTTTAAGACTCTGAGTGAAAATAAACAGTAAAAACCTAATCTTGAGATTGACACTAGACAGATGACATGTACTTGTGGCATGATCGGTTCAGTGGAGAAGTTGTTCGATGAGCTATAGCAACTTGTTTTCAAGTTTTCAAAAACAAGAGATTTTGAGAGCCATTTTCAATCTATCTATGGATCGCTGGGGGCATCATGCAGCCCTAAGACAGCTTCAATCAGCATTATCTCAAAGAACTGCGAGTACGCAAGGGATTTTGCTGCCAGAAATTCTTGGATTGTACAATTGTACAAATTAGACATTTTTGCATTGATTGTGGTTTGAGCTCCTAAATAATCCTTTCTGCAGCCTCAAAAATTTAGAAATTTTAATTCATCATTTTTCAAGTCAGTTTTCAACCATTTTCATTCATTTTATTATCATTATCATCATCATTATTTTTGACTGGTGGAGCTTTGTACTCCTTAGGATGCTTCTGTCAGGACTCCAGCAGTCACTTGAAGTCTGATTTTGACATGATGCTACTCCTTATCTGTTGGGCATCTAGCCACTGCAGATTCTCAAACTTAGGTCATTTTGGTTACTTTGTGTCAAAAGCTGTATCTGCAGTTCCCCATTATCCATGCAACAAATGCTTGTGATGAATCTTAGCTGTTGTTGAAAATCTATCTAATAATAATAATAACAACTTTATTTGGGCAAACACATAACAGTGACTCTAGGTTACTGATAAACTAGTGGCCCAAAATCTGAGGGCTTTCTGAATGACCATAACAGATGAAGGTTTAAATATGTGGCTTATTGTGGCATTTTAGCATTTTATTTAATTTTTGCCACTAAGGAAGCACCAGGGTTAGCTTGGTGGTTGTGACCTTGCGATCCTGGACGGAAGGAACCTGGCTGTCTGTATGATCTTGGCCCCATATGGATTTATCTTTGTTCTAACCCAATTTAGTCGTCCCTGTTCGATTTTCAAGAACACCGCCCCATGGAATCTCCTGACTGCCTGCCACTCATACACTGTTGCGAGGTTCATTAAAGATTGGAGATGTTCTAAGCATGCTAGCTTTTCCTGAATAACTTAACAATAAAGACTATATAAACCTACTGAGAATGTGGTATGACACTATGACTATACACACATGTATTGTAATCTGACTATGCGTAATATGATGCTACAACTCAATGTAAACACTAAGTAAAACATTAACAGGATAGCTTCCAATTAAATATTTTAAGTTACTTAAAATAAACCAATTCTAAATTCTAAATTTCCATTTCCTTTGCCATTTGCATTTTTAAAGAACTTATTTGACTTTCACTCATAGTCTGCTCAAATAATTTCCTTTTTAGTACTTGTTGCTTTGGACCATTAAGGAAAAGTTTGTAGGTAGAAGTGTAAAATCTTACACTATTTGCCATCTCAATTTGCCATCTTGCTCTTGCTCCTGATCGATATCAAGGACAAAATTCACATATTTTTCAGTGCTTCAGGAGAGAACACTTTAAACTCTCATTCTTTTCATTGAAAGAGATGTGATAGTTGAACCATGTGCTGTGAAAATTTTTTTTTATGTTTATCTTCCTTTTTTTAAAACCTTTTTGCATTCTTAGGAGCAATCTTTTCTCTTGGTGTCTTATGTTAACCATGTTAATTATTCTCTTCACTTTCTCTTTATTTTCTTTACACATGGACTTTTCTCCTCAACTTGGTATTTCCACTATTGTGAACTTTCTTCTGCAGTAAGCTCTCAAGGCATAAAGGTCACCTTTTCCCTTGAAAAAGAACTATATCTGAAATGTAGCAGCAAGCTTCCAACTACAAGAAAAATGTTATGAATAGTCATTAGTTAATAATAATGAAATGGCTTTAGGAGCGCCACACTGAGTCTCAGCGCTCTTACAGAAATAAAAAGAAATAAAGTCTAACGGTATTTAGAAAAAAGAAATGTTTTAAGTTGTGATTTAACAGTACTTAGAGTTTTCGCAGTGCGAATGTTTATTGGAGTAGAATTCCAAAGTCTTGGAGCACAAACCATGAATGCTCTGTCTCCATAGCTCTTAGAGTTTGGTGATGGTACTGTGAGGAGACTTTGGTTAAATGATCTTAGGTTACGTTCAGGTTTGTATCTTGTCAACAGTTCTTTCATATATTCTGGTGCTTGGTTGTTGAGACATTTATATGTTAGTAAAAGGATCTTGAAAACAATTCTCGCTCTGACGGGCAACCAGTGTAGACGTCTTAAGATGGGAGTAATGTGGTCGTTCTTCTTTGCTCGAGGTTATCATCATGACAGTTTTAATTTAAATTCTATTCAATTTTTTTTCTATGCCATATTATAATAGATTTTTGAAGTACTAAGTGAGTAGTAGTAGTGTTAGCACCGCACAAGCCGGATTTTTGATGGGCTATGGATGGGCCGTGATGGGCCAGATGTTTATGTGTTGTCATGGTGACCCAGTGACGTAATAGATTCGTTAATTATTCATAAATGTACTATTGTTGGACAAGTCTTTTGTTTTTGGATTCGATTTATAGATCGCGGTGATTTTTAATTTTTTTATCGAACTCTGAAACTTAAAAAATACAAAATTTTAGAAACACTATGGCTACTTTATTCAAGTTAGGATATCGAGGTTATCACGCTACCGTGAACAAATTCGAAGGACAGATTCGAATCCATATTCGAAAGTATACTGAGGTTGCTGACTCGGAAAAGTGCCCAACGAAATATGGCGTAGCTCTTTCTGTCGAAGAGTTTGAAGAACTCAAAAAAAATCGTCACAGTCTTGAATGGAATTGCTTCCAGAGTCGTGCTAGAAATGTCCACCTACCCGAGCAACACAAAAAATACTTTATTCAAGTTGGGATCTCGAGGCTATCATGCTACGGTCAACAACTTCAACGGATTTATTAAATTTCACATCCGAAAGTACGTTGATGTTGTCAGAACCTACGTTGATGTTCCTGATAGAGTAAAAGTACGAGAAAAAATGATAGCTTGGTGTATTATTTTATCACGAAATATTTCAGTCACTTATTTAGGTATCTTAGAAAAAAACTTGTCAACCATCAAAGTTCTAGAGAGAAACAATAAAAACAATGTATTGGAGTAGTAAACTTGTACTTTATTTTATTTCACACTGCAGGTACACATACAAAAAATAAAAACAGTTAAGGAGCAAAATTAAGCCATCTTTGACGCATTTGTTTCTTGTGGTTTCGCGTTGCACTTCGTATAGAACCTTTTGTGGTGGTATTTCTCCCCGAGGGGGGTGGGGTAGGTGTGATCCATTGGTCATCCTGATCGTTTTGCACTTCGTGTGGGTTGGGTCTTGCTTTGAAGTCTCTCAGAGCATGTTGTCCTCTTTCATTTCGGACCAGATTCTTCAGGGGCATTCATCTTGACGAGTCCTCTTGCAAACATCTCCCAACCAAGGGGATCAAATCCTTTACGAGTGCGTAAGAAATCCCCAACTAAATCCCCAACGTGTGATCCAGCCAAGGGTGCGTTTTCATAAATCAACTGTCCACTACGATCCCATCTCATGATATCGGGGTGTTCTTGAATCTTGTCGATTAAGAGTTTTCCCCTACCTTTAAGGGTCTTGGGCAAACCACGCAAAATATCTCTTTCGATTTTATCTACTTCGTCTTGTGTTTGTGGTTTTGGTTGGTCTGATGTCGGTTCGGTCTCTTTGTTTTCTGCTGCTTGTTCTTTAGTTTCAATATTTGATGTAGGGTCAAGTTTTATCTTTAAGGGATGATCTTTGCGTTGATTATAATACGTTAAGTAATTTTGAAAATTCTGTACATAATTACGAACTTTTTCTTCATCCGTCAAATCATTACTTTTCAAGACACCTTGTATGTCATGGTCCAAACCATTAAGTCTTGAAGTCAACGGTGTTGTGTTCACTTTTTGTCGTTGATGTAATCTCTCTAAAGTCTGTTCAGGCACAAGAACCATCTTTCTTGCATGATTCATTTTAAGAATTGTTCTAAAACCGCAAGAGCTGGTGGAAGTAATATGGATAGAAAACTACCTCCTTTCTGCACTAGAATCCTTCGCTTCTGTGTTAAGGGTACTTCTTTATCCACAAGTTTCAATAAAGGATTCTTAAACTTGGCCAATTTACTTTTTTGTTTGGGAGTGATAGGTACTGTAGATTTTAAGACGTTGTGGACACACTCACAAAGGGAATGAATTAAAGGATCGTCTGCTTCTTTCAATATAGCTTTCACCTGGTTGGGTTTGCTAGAGGATAGTACCTTCAGGTGATGGTAGCTGTTTCTCGCACGACGACTCATGGTCAACTAAATAAAGTCACTTGAGTTTAGATATTTTAAACCTTTTTGACGTAAGCATACTGTGTTTCATCAGGAAAGACATTGGTTCTCAATCGAAAATCCTCTGGGGTCTGAGGCTTGAGATCACAGAATAAGTACCCATGAGGCCTTGTGGTGGCATCATTGAAAGCTTCTTGCATGTATTTGACGTGACCAGGATGCATTTGTTTAGCTAAATGGTTGACCTGACTGCTATCTCTGGGTGATTTAAACAACACCATGTAGTGAGCATTCAAGCTGATGTTTCTCAATTCTTTACCTTGATGGAATATGTTTTGCAAGATAAGAATACAGGACAGATTCTTGTGGTGACAGCCTTTTGTAAAAATATTGGCCAAAGTTTATCATTACTCACTTTGTTCATCAAATCATCTATGATAACTAAATTCCGAACCGAAGGATCAATTTGGGATTCCAAGTCATTCAGTAATCCTTCAATGAAGTTTATATTTGGGATAGTTTGCATCATTTCTTTGTAAGCCGGTTGATCCATCCCATAACACCATAAGATATTTTCGGGTGGTCCATCGATCATTGATTCAGCATTTTCTAATAGTTTTTTAACAAACTGTGTTTTCCCACAACACGTTGGGCCAGCTATGAGAGCACCAAAAGGATGTATAAGTCTTGGGTCCATCACGATAAATGAATCAAAAAAGCCTAATCCAGTCTGTTTTATTTCTTAGAAGGAATAATCCAGTACTCACACTTTGGTGTATTATAATCTCGAACGACTTTACTTGTTTGTAATTTCGCTTCTTGCAAATAAGGTTTTCTTTTTTCTTTTGATAAATTATGAACTTGCGCTAGATGATTGGATAATTTCACCAGATACTTGAACCCACAATTTATTATAGGACACTCCTTACGATGACGTTTTGGCATGTTGACTGAGCAAAATCTAATACGCGACTAAACCTTATTGCTATTTTTACTCACATTTATCTTAAATTCAAGGGACAAAAGGTGACAAAAGGTGACAGCAGGGACTTTTAAAGAGAGACATGTTCACTACCAAAACATATTTATTTAAAATCTTTGTATATTTGTAAGTACAATCAGTACTTACAGTATTAGTATTAAATATTATATACAGTTTTAAACTCCCTACGAAAAAGACTATTTACCATTTATATTTTGAAGACACTAAATATCTAGAGGAAGGGTGGTTACTCCATCCTCCAACACTTTCCTCTTAGGGTAAAAGTATGAAAAACCAGCCCGCTCTTGAGTATACGTATGCATTCTGTTGTTAACGACTCTAAATCCCCTGTTAACTCCTGAAGCAGATTGCTTAGTTAACAACACATTTAAATATTTCTCCTTGTTAATGTCATATGTCTTCTTATTCACGCCTTTACAGCCAAACTTATCATAAACCCCAAAGCAATAGTACGTCTCGGAACATAACCCAATGATTCCCTCCCCCTTGAATTCAGTCTTGAACAACCCTGGCGTTCTCTTATCGTATGCACGGTGTTCCGACGTATCGGTACGCGGAAACCAGTTAGCTTTGTCGGGTTCGAATTCCGCTCGCAATTCAGGTTTCACTAGATTTTCCACGCTCTCACCAGAAATAGCAATGTATGCTGAATCAGTATCCATCTCACAATACTGAAAATCACTTCGGTCTAAATATTTATCTAAGAAATCATAATAAAATTCTAGCATACGTAATTTCGCGTATTGATAAACAAAAAAACCGATTTGCATAGGAAGATTTAAACTGATCCGTTTCTTCGCAGACTGAACTTCATAAGTGTCTTCATCTATGGGGTCCAGTTGACGAAAAAACTTGGAGTTGATCTGTCTGGACACCTCTGTGTCATCACAAAACTTGACTTCCCTGTGTTTCATCTGGTTTGTGATGGTTTTGCCATAACTAGAATTTCCAACCTGAAAAAATGATAAAACAAATCAAAATTAATCACCCGTATTATGTAAATTCGTGAAGTATCAACAACTTACCAATTTCATCGTATCGGCAATGATAGCTTTACTGGGATCAGCATCCCCAGCTCTTCTTGCATTAGACACAGCATTACCAAAAGGTTTGAAGCAAGGATCAGGAGTGAACTCAACCACTTGGTAGATCTTTGTTACTTCTAACCCATGCTCCAAGTACCACTTCAATAACGGAGTGGCAAGTAGAATTTTCTCTCCCTTCAGACTCCCAATCAAACTTTGTCGTGGCTGCGGCATGATGTCATGGTCTTCGGCAAACTGTTTCATGTGGTCCCCAATATCTTCTCTAGATATTTCGGTGTTTTTGAAGATGGGGCACATTTCTCCAAACTTCTCCTTCAAAGACTCTTGAACTCTGATATCGCATTCCACCACTCCAAATAAAGAACCGCTCAAAACAGATTCTAAAATCTGTTGTTCATTGAGGGCCCAACAATGGTCCAGGGGACGTTTGAATTCAGAGTATAAGAATCTTCGAAGGAGAGGATTCGTGTTCTTCATTCTTCGCCACTCGCACTCCCACAGTTCTACCACTCGATAACCCTCGTTTTGAATGTACTCGGTGTTTGCTCTCGTCTCTTCTCTCAACTCGGCCATGGACTTATTCCTTACTTGATTGAACAACTTTCCATCGTTTAAATGGCAGTTGTCTCCATGCCAAAAACAGCCTAGAATAGAAATGAGAAGAAAAAATAAAGAAATAAAAATAAAGAAATAAAGAAATAAAAAATAAAAAACATGAAAAAAATTTGAAAATAAAAAAATGAATAAACCACAGGGAAACCAATTTTAGAAAACACCAATCCACAGGAAGTCCAAATATACAAGTTTTAACTTACCGTGAAATTGGAACACGGTCTGACTTTCACTGTGGAATCCATCTACGGGAAGCCTTCGAGCCCCAATTCGCTTCTCAGTGTTATTTAGTTGATGGCGAATCTTGATTCCCCGTTCATGGGCTTCCCAAGCGATCCACTCATCTGCCATTCTTCTCGAATGCTCGGGTTTGAAGTGGGTTTCAGCACGTCTCCGTGTGTAAGACCCTGCGGGCATATCTTGCATGATAGCCCACAAGTACAAGGCATTGGCATCATACCCGAGAACTTTCTGACAAGGTTTGGGTTCGATTCCCTTCTTCAACATCTCTACTTCACGAATCTTAGTTTTCCCTGCTTCATGGTAGCGATGAAAAATAATCGATGGACCACCCATGTTATTCTCTTTGAACAGATCATACAAATCTTTGTTTTTCTGGTTGAACAAAGAAAAGTACATCTGCTCATCGGGAAAGCTAAATAAATATTTCAAGGTGAGCCCGGGGACCGAAACTCCGTCTTTGAACATATCTATTTCTCTTTCGCGCCAAAAGTCCATCATTTTTTTCACTGCCTCCACAAACGGTTCAACATCAAGATCGTTGTACCATACCAAAAAGTCTCGGAATGTTTGCATACCTTGTTCGTCCCATACACGTTGACAATACTGATACTCTTCAACTGAGATGTTGCTGTTGGTCAAGGATGAGTAGAACGCTTGGTGTGAAGGGAGGGTTGGATGTTCGAGTTTGGTGATACTGTCTACCCACTCGTACGGAAAGAATCCTAGAAAGAAATAAAGAAAGTAATGTCACCAACAGAGAAAAAAAATCTTTTTAAAGAATAATTAAAATAGACAACCAACCTTTAGTAGCCGGACACTCGTATGCTTTCAGGAACTGGGCATAACTGAACCCGGGTGCCAAGTAGTTGGTAATATCCAGGAACTGGAGGTGTTCAGTCTTAAGGCACATGTGATTATTGTTGCGCTTGATCGTAAACTTGATGGATTCATTCTTGACCAAGTATGGGAGAAGAAACTCTTTCACGGCGTTCAGATCATACTTGCCCGAGTTGAACCCCAAGACAGGCATCTCTTTTAAATAGTCTTCCAGCTTAGCCTAACAACAAATAAAATAATTAGGATAAGTATTTATAATGATACTAGATACGCTATTTCTTTTCTTAAATCTCGGCTTATGGAATCTTATAAACAAGTATTTCATAAATTACCTTCAATTTGACTAGCGGGTGTTTTTTCTTGTCTTTTTTTTCTGGAGCTTCTCTTTCTATCCAAACTGGATCTCCAAGTTCTTGACCCAGCGCTCGATAGAAATTTAAGTCTTGTTCCTCGCTCTCACTGTCATCATCAATAAAACATCGATCTTCTTCATTCTCACTCTCTATAGCTTCTTCGTCTTCATCATCTGAGTGAAGTACATCGATTCTACTGTTTTCTCCCGCTTCTTCCAGTCCTACCAGTAAATCCACCATTTCTTGATTGTTACTACCATCAACTTCTCCAATCTTGTCATCGATGGCGGTGAAGATAACTTCAAAGTTGTTAAATAACAAACGATAACTCTCATGACTGATATCCACTAAGTACTCTACAAAGTCTTTTAACAAATCATGAGAGTCACCGGTTGTTATAAAACACTTGGGACTTGTAAACCCAGGGACGTTGGAGCAGACACTTGCACTCAGCGGGACGTGTTTATTCTCCCAGGTCAGTTTCTCTGTATTGTTTGGCAGGTTGTCTCGTTTGAACATACACTTGAAGTCGTAGGTGGCGAAGTGTGGAAAGTACCTCATCTCTTTGGGGATCTCTATTCCTTCATCAGCCAGTTGGTCAAAGATGGTTGGTGGAACAGTATACGCACCCCCAGGAAATTTTAATCTTGTCTTGGCTTCACATTTTTGTTCGTGGCGGTGCATCATCCCAGCATGTTTCCAGTACTTCCCACATCTCGAGCACTGGTAGGACTTGGAGTACCGGACCAGACTCTTGATGTAAGAAAAGTGGTTCTTGTAGAGGTTCAAGTACATCGTGCTTGCATGATGGCAGAGAGAGCGTCGGATAAGGCGAGCGGTAATTTCAGGACTTTCATCATCATCATCTTCATTAGTCTCAGGTTTTTCCAAGGAGTAGACCATGATGTTGACTTGAAATAACTTTTCCAGTTCAGGAAGGTTTTTCAGTTGGATTCCCTGGAATCTGCGGGTAGGGTAGGAGGCACGAAATCTAAAAGAAAGAAAAAATAAAATTCTCTATGAGTTTGATAATAAAGTGTTTTCTAAAATGTTTGATAATAAAGTGTTAACTAAGGTTGATTAGGGATTCTTCAAGTAGGAAACAAAAGATACACGTCTTTTCACAAAGATAAATTAAGATACATTACTAACCTTTCGAAATAATGATTCTTTTCCATCTCCAGATTCTTTGTGTGGCATCCATTATGGACGGATAGACAACGGAAGAAGCAGAGGTTGTCTTTATAGGGTTTACCAGTATTCCTGTCACACTCTAAACCAACAATGGCTTTGTTGTTGAGGATGTAAGGCGGTAACAGCAAAGAACGACCAATGGGGTGATCACAGAGTTTGGTCACATAGAAGCACACATTCATCACCCAGCTGACGACCCATTTACTGTTTGGTCTTTTTTGACGTATCCATTCCAAGATGTCCAGATTCCTCAAAGCATCGTACACTTTTTCCAGGTCTTAGGGATTTGAGATCAGGAACGGCTCTTCAAACACTCGGGTGTTGTTGTGACTTGGGTGATAATATTGAAGCTCACCGGTCTCATTGTTCCAGAGAACAAAACCAAAAGACACATTCAACCGGAACACGGTAGTCTGGTCCAGGAATATACGCTGTACTTGTTGGACAAGGTCTTCAGTATTGAGTCTGTCAATTCTGAAGTTATACCAGTCTTGAACTTTATTTCTTCGGCTGAATCTTGTTCGAAGTTGGCGGCAGTGTTTCTTGTAAATTTCTCGCGTCGCTTCATCCAGATTCAAGACCAAAGTGGGTGGGATAGTGGGCGGATCAGCTAGCCAATTAGTTGATTGTTGTTGTTGTTCGCTAATACCTCAAAGGAAACAAAGAGAAAGTTTGTTTACAATTTTCTTCTTTTCTGAAGCACAGCTGGTGTTATTAAACTATGATGAAATATACCTTATTCAGAAACATTCTTTTTCTGTTTCTTGTTAGCTTTCTTCTGTGGGGAATGGCTTTTTCTCTTGGTTCCACTCGTAGAGGGTTTTGGATGAGTAGTATCCATGTGTACACGCAGTGAATTTACATTATTGAATTTCTCCTGGCATTCACCACAAGAAAATTCCCATTCCACTCCGCGGTGTTGATACGTCTTTTCGTGACACTTCATGTTCGCTTTGGTATTGAACTTTTTTCCACAGGTCGAACACTCGAAGAATATATCTTTGCTGTGGATATTCTTATGGCATTTCAGGTGGTAACTGCGCTTGTAGGATTTTCCACACACTTCACACTGAAGTTTTTTGGAAGGGGACTATAAAGAAAGGGAAACAAAGATTAATAAATGAGGGAAGCACATCCTAGTTTAAGATCAATAAAGAGTGATTCATCTGTTAGTAAAAGTTTACCTTTGTTCCTTCCCCAGTCTGGATATCTTCCAAAGGAATTTCTTGGACGTTTTCTTCTTCAAAATCTGAAGTTGCCTACAAAATAATGAATAAATTTATGAAAAATGAATAGACAATAGGTAGTTAAGAAATAAAAATAGGACTACTAATGAAGACCGAAGCCAAGCTTACCTCAACAGCTTCTTCTAAAAAGTCAATAGGCCCCCAGTCTTCCAACATCTGGAGGAATACAAACACTTTCCTAAAAAATATTTTAAAGTAAAAATTAATTTCTAATAAAGTTACATATACATATCTTAGTAACTTGAGAAACTTACGAGTTCTTGTTCCCAATCATTCCAGGGTTCCACCATTTCAGGCGGGATTTCGGTAGCATCCATTGTTTCCTATAGAACAATAGGATACAACTTTGTTAGACTGAGTATGTTCCGAAAGGAAAAAAAAATAAAACACCGACATTACTATGGTTTCAAAATCATATAAATTTGGTAGAAAAATACTATTTTATACTATACTCATACTTGTAAGAAAACGAAAACAAAATAATGAGTATTAAAGAACAATTAAGTCAAGCTGTTTTGGATGAGGAAGCAAAAGCTCATATAGAAGAGAGGCATATCGAGGACTGGCCAGGAAAATCAAGATTCCTTATAACTAAGGAAGAGGTTTTCGACCTTGTCATGAGTATGGTACGAGAAGCTGCATACAAAAATGAAATATGCGCCTTGCAACCTAATAACACAATAGTGTTAAGAAAGGTGATGGAAAAGGAAATAGGCATAAATAGACTTGATGAAAAAAAGAGGGATAACATAATGTTTGTCATTATAAGAGATAGAAGAGTGGTGACTGCATACCCCGCTGGGTTAGAGAAAAACGTAGAAGAAGTGTATTCGGAAGAAGTGGACAATGAAGGGTTTTATGTTATAGGAGAAAAAGAATTGAAATTTAACGAGGAGGAAGGCGAAGAGGAAGAAGAATACGATGAAGAGGAGGTGAAGAAAAGATGTATTAGTATGAACGAAACGGAAGAACTAATCTTCGAGGAGTTGTGGGCCTAAAATTCTATGGTCTATATACTAAAACAAAAAAAACGGTTCTTTTAAGAACCACCCAATTTACAAAAGTCATGATCCTATATGCTTTGAGATCTGATAAGAGTTATCTATAATAAATAAGTTTTAAACACTTACGGTTTTTTCGTTATCCGGAAAAACAGTTTTGAAAAAGGCGTCCTGGTCAAAACTCTCCTCCAATTCTAGTTCGGGGATAGTGCCCTCAGATAACAAATTATCTAAGTCAAACGAATTCCGTTCCAACAAATCAAAGCCTGCAAGTTGAGACGCGGTCCATTCACCAAACTAATAAGAAGATAGAAACAACATCCATACACAAAATAAAATACTTACCATCGTGAAATCACAGTCTGAGGTATAGAAGTAAAATTCCGCCATGATAGATAAAATTGCCTTGAGTTGAAATCACTAGTTCACAGTTCAAGCGGGTTAGCGTAAAATGACTAAGGACACTTAACCTCAGTGTATACCAACATTTAGTTATTGTCTTAGAACATAATGGATGACGTGGTTTCCAATTGTTAAACTAAAGACAAGTTCAGACAGGAGAAAGCATTCCTTGAATTGAGAGTTGAATCTGGAAAATAAATTTATCAGCTGATTTTTGAATAATGAGGTAGAACTTTATTGTTCAGAGTTTAGGGGTAATTGAATTCTTTGTGTTTGGGACAATACCATTTCGAGTCAATTAGGTTGTAGTTCTAGTTAATTATTCGTAAACATAAAAGTTGGTTTGGAAAACTAAAAGACTCAACACATGATTTTGTTTCAACAAGCTTCTTTTTATTTAACAGAAATTAATGGATTAAATATTACATTTTCAAACTGAATGGATCTAAAACAAACTGAAATTAGTTCCATGCATCCTAGGTGCTGGTGTAATGTTCTTAAAAAGTTTTTTCTTGGGAGGTTCACTCATTCCATACTCTTGAGGTCTTTTAGAATTTCGTGGTGTTTGCTCGGACACGTTACTTGCTTGTTGGGTAGATTCGTATCTTGGCTTTCCTGTTCTTTCTGTACCAACGGTTTTGCATGATCTCCTGGTTGAGTGGACATGGAGTTAGTATCCGTGATATCTTTGACCATTTCACTTAAGCTACTCCATGTTTTGTAGGTACTTTTACTCTATCAGGAACATCAACGTAGGTTCGGACAACATCAACGTACTTTCGGATGTGAAATTTAATAAATCCGTTGAATTTGTTGACCGTAGCATGATAGCCTCGAGGTCCCAACTTGAATAAAGTATTTTTTGTGTTGCTCGGGTAGGTGGACATTTCTAGCACGACTCTGGAAGCAATTCCATTCAAGACCGTGACGATTTTTTTGAGTTCTTCAAACTCTTCGACAGAAAGAGCTACGCCATATTTTGTTGGGCACTTTTCCGAGTCAGCAACCTCAGTATACTTTCGAATATGGATTCGAATCTGTCCTTCGAATTCGTTCACGGTAGCGTGATAACCTCGATATCCTAACTTGAATAAAGTAGCCATAGCCATAGCCATAGCCATATAAGGACACGGTTTCAACTACACCAGTTTTCTCTAATAAAGATTTCTTTGATTATCTCTGTTTTACTTTACAAAGTTATGCTTTGGAAATTGACTATGTTTACATTTCTCAAGTCCGACAAGTTATTGGTCTTCGATTAACGTCTTCTCAAATTTTGACTGTTGGTTATATACACTTGAAATATCAAATAAGACTAAGCATGTTATATAAATTGTAAGGCATAAATTGTAGATCATTGATTTTATTATTGTTTTGGCTCCTAGAAGAGCCTTTTTTTTTGTTTTTGTTTTGTTTTTTTGCTTGTTTTCTTGGAGATTTGATGTTGACTGGATTCACCTGGATTCTGCGTGAGTTGTCTTTTCAATTCTTTCATTTGTGGTGGACGACTGGTCCATTCGATCTCGAGCACGCTTTTAGGAGTTGGGCTGCAGTTTTCTGCCTTTGTTGGAATTGTTCCCATTCACTGAAGATCTAGAAATAGAAAAATAGAGAACATTTGTTGATTAGGATTTCTAAATGCGACGATGAATGTTAACGTCAATATTCTTATATAACTAGTACCTTGCTCTGTAAACTCTATACTTTTTTCTTTGTATCTGCTTGAGCTTCTTCTCTGAAACCAGCCAAACCTGCAACTTGACCAACCTTGCCTCTTGGTAGAGCTGGATAAGTAGGTAGAAGGGCAATTGACATTTGCCTGAGGCACGGCGATTTAATGCATTATGCCACCCTTCTACATCATTATTAGTCCTCACTGACATACCATAGATGGACCACGTTACTGGCGGCCAGGTGGTGCCTTTAATCCAAGTGTTATCAATATAGTTAACAAACTCAGATACCATGTGAACGCAGTCCTTAAGAAAATATATTTTGGTGCAGGTTGTACGAAATGTTATGCCGTATGCTTTTAAATAAATAATGCATGACTAAAAATGAAAGAAAGATAAGTCAAGGTGTTAGTCTACCTGGATTATATTAGGTAATGAGCAAAGCCAGGTAGGTTATTATAAAATACAACAGGAATATATCTACATTTGGTCAAAACAATGGGCTGAATACCCTACTAACAACACATTCATGTTAAGATAATTAATTATAACATGTTACAAAGAGGTGTTATTCACTGATTTAGTTGAATACTATATATTTTTATTACAACACATGTTTGACGATGTCAGCTGTGCATGTTACATGGAAAATCAACCATATCTTTCTGTATTTAAATAATTCAAACAGTTTTTTTTGATATGCAGTGATATATTATTATACTACTATTTCCATGACCCCTAGCAATATATATCTCATGATGATAAATATTATTGCCAGCAATTACTCTAAAAGGTATTGGGATTTTGCACAACCTCAGCAAGTAAATATATATCATTTTTCAAAAATCTAAATTCCGATTTGCATTTATTGTTTCAAAATATCAATTTCAAACAGTTCATACGTCCAATATCAAAGTTCAAGGTTGTTGGGAGTGTTCAAGTCATATAGAAGAAGGAACTCTTCCTCATTAATTAAATTGTCACTATGAGCAAATAGCAAAATGTGTCGTACTTGCCGCAAAATCATGAAATGATCACGACGGTAAATGTCCCCCCAAACCCTTTGACCCCTAACTTCTCACTGAGAATTGGGAAAAAATTTTAGGGTTCCTGAGAAATGCTTTTTTTCAAGCTACTGGTAACATGAAAGGGTAATAAACCATATATATTCACAAGGTGAATGAATAAATATGATTATTCAGTGGCATGCCTCCGATACTTTTGTCAGCCCTTCCCATAAAGTCACCCTGGTGTATTCCATAAAGGCATTGATTACTTTTTTCTTTCTTTTTTGAATGATCTGGCCTTTTTTTTGGAATTCCTTTAAGTAAATTTTCTTATTGACAATTCTCGTAATAACTTGACTTTGGAGTTGTTGTCCAAACCTTGAAGCAGGATACCAAGCTGCACAGTGAATCAACATAAAAATACTTGTTTTCCGTTAACTAGGAACTTTCAGGTGCACAATGCATTTCATAAACAACCATGACAGTAAAGGTTTTCTTTTGTTCACTGGTGTGCAATGGGGCATGGTTTTATATAAGAACTTTGTTTATAATTGGTGTAGCGCACCTAATATTCAATAAATCCCAACAAAGTATACATACTCTAAAAGGGTTTTTGACAAGGATTTTATATCTGTGAGACAAATACTATCTTGTTTTGGAAAAACAGCACATTTTTGTTATCACTTGATCTCCATAAATGATGGTTAAGGTACACAGATTTCAAGTGGATGGATCAAATGTTTATCACATCGTATTGGACCAAAATGTCTGTGTCTGCTATACATTTTTTTTTAAGCGGTGATGACCAATTTAATTAATTTTGGTAAATGTCTTATCAACATACCTGGCAGGCTTTGGATGTATTCCTTTCACTATTCAAGGGCCAACTTGTGATTGGCATCTAAATCGGAATTTTGTACTGTCCAATGAAGAACAATTTTGTCGACAATATCCAAAGTGTGTCTCCGTTTTTTTAATCACTCCATTATTTTCCTATCGAATTTCAAGGGTAAATTGACAAATTTTACACACAGTCTACCTCGTACATTTTTTCTCCACAGACGAAAATTTATTAGGATTCAGTGTGCAAAAGTGCTGCCTGCAAGTTGGCACAATCGCTCAGATGTCCTTAAATATGAAATATATAATTTCAAAATATATTGTTTTTTGAAAAACAGCACATTTTTGTTATCACTTGATCTCCATAAGTGATGGTTAAGGTACACAGATTTGAAGTGGACAGATTAAATGTTTATCACATCGTACTAGACCAAAATGTCTGTTTCTTTTATACATTTTTTTTTCTAAACCGTGATGACAAATTTAATTAATTTTGGTAAATGATGTCTTATCAACATACCTGGCAGGCTTTGGATGTATTCCTTACACCATTCAAACGCCAACTTCTGATTGGCATCTAAATCGGTATTTTTTATGCTACAATGCAGAACGATTTTATCGACAATATCCAAAGTGTGTCTGGGTTTTTTTAATTGCTCCATTATTTTCCTATCGAATTTCAAAGGTAAATTGACAAATTTTACACACAGTCTAACTTATAAATTTTTTCTACACAGACAAAGATTATTAGGATTCAGTGGGCACTAGTGCTGCCGGCAAGTTGGCTCGATCGCTCCAATGTCCTTAAATATGAAATAAATAATTTTGGAAAAACAGCATATTTTTTTATCACTTGATCTCCATAAATGATGGTTAAGGTACACAGATTTGAAGTGGACGAATCAAATGTTTATCACATCGTATATCGATACTAACTGCCTTGAGTCTCCATATTTTCATAATCGTGTTGTCCAGATGGGGACCGCAATACATCTATTAAAGAGCACATAATTTTTAAAATAGGTAGGTATGGTTCCATTTCTTACTGACTAGCAGCTTTCAATATATACTAATTTTCTCTTTCTATCAATTTAAAGAAAATCCATGTTACTCATAATAAATAAATCTCTGATTAAAATTGGTATTTCTTTTCAAATATCATATAAATTAATAACACAACGATGAACAACAAAAATCAGGGGGGGGGGGAAATGGAGAAACTTGGCCAATAATAAAAAAATACAGAAACAAAAAAGACGAGAGAATAATAGAAAAATAGTCGAGAGAACGGTTAAGAAAACGAGCAGAAATAAATACTCCATAACAATACAATTGTGTTTGCAATAATTTAATCTCTATCTGAAACAATTAGAAATATAGCTGGACAATAATTCCTGTCATAAAGAAAACTTTTTTTTTTTTATAATATGAAATTAAAATAGGACTGATTTTCATTTTGAATCCAGAAGTCAATATTTATCAATCATGTTAGTGGGGTCTAGACTTATATTGAAATCAGAATGTTTTATTTATTTGCATTGGTCCATTGCCATTGCTAGCAAAAGTGGAGGATTATGGTCAGGGTTGAATTTGGGCCAGCTGCTTTAAAATTTCTGTAATATGCACATTAAAATCATTCATGACTAATTAACAATTAGTCCTCGAGTCCGAATGGTCTACGAGTCAATAGCCCATGAGGCCGAAGGCCTCATGGGCTATTGACTCGTACGCCATGAGGGCGAGAGGTCTAATTGTTTTAGTAAAACCCTACTAATCGGTCCAATAAAAGGATGCAAAAAGTTTTGGATTTTGCTTTAAATATATTTTTTGGTTTTCAAAACCGGCGCTTTTCGCTACTAGAGGTCTATCACTAATAGACCCCTAGTAGCTCAGCCAATCACAGGGCTCGATTGGTGATAGACCATTAGTAGGTTTTTTCTAATTATTATTAGAATATAATTTTCATATTTACCCGCATAAGAAACAACATCTTGCTATGGAGCACATCCTCTGCCAGGTGGTTTCTCATTCTTGAATTTGCATCAAGATTGAAATGGCCATCACCTGGTCCTGATCCTCTATGAAACAGAAGTCAAAGGGAACCTTGGTATTGCTTGCCTCTTCAACTTTTGTGTGCTTGTTAATAATTACATCTAATTCATCCCCATCCAGGGAGGGACAAAGTGGGACTGTAGCCCCCCCTCAGCCTTGTTATAATCCTTTATACTAACATTTCCTGCATGATTTCAAATCCTAGCCCCCCTTTCCCATCTGGTGTCTTGCAAAATTTGGCCAAGCCCCCTCTTTATTTTTTTGCCTGGATCCACCTCTGTAATACTACAGTGTTTCCTTAATTCATAAATTAATTGTGTTCCTCTCAATATTCCTAAATTCAATTTTTTCTTCCTGTTATAAATAACCCTTTCCCAAATCAACAAGACTATATTGCTTTAAAAGCAATGATGTTTCGGCCCTCTACAGCCGCCGTACAGTGCTGCCTGTTTTTTTTTAATCATAGTGTTGATTAAATTAAATAAAACGGATGATTTTACAGAGGTTTAGAATTTTGAAAGTGCAGAATGTCTCACTCATGGTTGTTATTTTTGATGAACTTAGAAAACAGAGTACTTGTGTCATGAATAAATGTTGGATTCTTATTGATTTGCTCTAAAACAATGAAATTGTCACGTGGTACGATCGCGTTTGGCATAATTCAGTGCGAATACCCACACTGGTATAGCCTCCTATAGCAGTCATCCTGTGTCGTCACACAACCAATTACTGATCTAGGCCACAAATTAGTTGGTGCATCTTCTGGATATATAGAATGAGAAATCCAATCTACATCATTTAATGATGTCAAATATTGTTGAAATGTTGAAGGATGACGAAGCGGTGGTAATCTTAGGGCTTCATTTTGTGCTGTTTCTATGAGTTGTGAGTGCTGTGTGCATGAGTGAAGGGATTGTAATAAATTATGAAAATTTATGGAGTTGTCCATATCCTTAATAATTAACTTACCGATTTATATGTTGATATTGCTCTTTATACTCTGTAAAATATGAGAAAATAAAAGTGATTTAGTTCAAGGTATAAAATAATTTTGTAACTTAAAATGATTCCACTGGCTAAATTTGAGATCATTATTTGTAAAAAAATGTTTGTTAACCATGTACGAAGGAGCTAATGGATGAAAACGTTTGAAATTTATGACAATCGTTCAAAAGAATACATGATAGTTCGCTAGATAAGATCAAACTAAGTTCAAAGAAACAGAAAGCAACCTAAAAAAGAGCAAAAATGTTTGAAATTACTGAAAAATTCCTTTGGTTTTTAGTTTGGTAAACTGAATCAATGTAATGAAATGAACATGTGACATAAAGTGGTAGTCTTTATTTGGATTTTATGTTCAAACAAACAAATTTATTGCTTCTTTGTGATGCTAAAGTTTGTGATTTCAAAAAGTAAATCAATAAAATAATCAAGAAGTAATTAACTTATATATGTTATTAGATGTAAACAATTAAAGATTCAGCTTACGGTACATGTATTAGTTTACATGCATGTAAAACAAATTCTTTGCTGATTTCTAGCTCGAAATGACGCATGTGAAATTCAAAATGCAAAAGAGCGAACTCAAGTAAAATTTACGGATAAATGAGCACAATGAAAGTAATGTGAAGTTAATGCAAGTCTATTGGACGTTATGTTAACTTAAATAAGACTTAAATAAGGTTGAAATAAGAATGCGAACAACTTGTTAGCTACGGCTAAACATGTGAAGTCGATGAAACGTAATCGTCCTGGGGTACCGGAAATCGTGTTAAGTACAATGTCCTGGGAGATTTACCTTCAAATCCAGAGTTTGATTGGTCTGAGATGAATAGTTCACAGTTGTTTGAGATAATTAATGAACCTATTTGACCTGTTTTGATAGTTTAAATGAATATCAAGATCACATGCTATCGCTATGAAAGATGGTAAAAGTTTATAAATAAGCTTACCTCTATCGCCAAATACACAACCAAATCAGTAGGTCTGAAATGAATAGATAAATGTTGTTTAAGCTAGTGATTAATCTGTTTGTATACAAAAGATTTGCATAACAAAAGAAAGTACTTCAAACTGACAAAACTTACCCCTAGCATGATGCCCCAGAAGTGCAACGAGGCAAGCCTCGTGCGAAGATTTATTACGAAACCGAATGTTCATACTCGTTGTGTAATTGGCTAATGCTGCTCACGAGGAATCTGATTCGCTGAACCATAAGATGATTGACAAAAGAGGCGAAAAATTATGGGTCTTCAAACTGATCTTAGTACCGTTTCGGCCTGAGGGCCGAAACAAACAGGACTACAGAGTCAAGTATTTTTCCGAAATTTAAATATCATATTTCTATGGTTATAAATTCATACCACAAATCATCTCTTTTTCAAAACTGGAATAACTCATTTTTTTATATTCACTGACTAGAAATAATTATAAGTTTATTTCCTATTTTACATAAAGAAACTCTACAGAAAGCAAATAAATATATGCTATTTACCTTCGTATTTGCTCCATACCATTTGTTGTCTGACAACAGCAACATGCAATGGTTGTTAAGCATTGCACTACTTGTAAGGGATGTTGCATAGCATACCTTGCATTCTACCATTTGACAATCTCCACTGTCAGCATCAATCTTGGTCTCTTGACGACATCCAACACACTTGTAAGTACACGTGAAGTCTTTCATAGCAATCACATTTGACTCCATATTCACAAGATGAACTGCTTTTTTTACTGGTTTTGGGATGGCTTTTACAATCATTTCTTCCTCGGTCTTAACAATACTTGTCTCAAATGTGGTGGTCAATGAAATAGTATTATTAAAACTGTTTATGCCCATGTTATTCAATTGAAGCACATCTCCAGCTTGAAACTCAACATTTTCAGCTCGCTCTCTCCATAGCACAAGCGTCATACTTCCTGTGCAGTCTCCGATAATCACTTCTCTCTTGCTCTTTTCATCAGGATGTGCACCAACTGTGTACAGGACTCTTGGACAGTACTCCACACATCATGTTTTTCTTTTGCCTTCTTGGAGACGGGGGAACTGGTGCATCTTCTATTTCATCTATACTTATTTTCTTCTTACTTGCAGCCATTTTGTGTTGGGAAACTTTTAACCTGATATAACTTAAATCAATATCCAACAATAAATATCAGTACCCTGAACTAACGCATCATAGGCTTATAAGTAAGTCACTTAATTAATTATGAACACATGAACCATCAAAACCCCCTTTCACGACAAATCCTAATTCACTTATTACAAATTTATAAGTAAAAAATAATAATTTTATATGTTTTACTAAATTCTAAATATAATAACAAGTGTCTCTTCCTCAATTAAAGTTCATTCCCCCAGTACATTAGATCAACCAGAGTTAGTAGCTGGACCATCGAAAGAAAAAAACCAAATTGTCTTGTGTTTAAACTTAATCCCAAAACATGACCAAAACAAAAGACGATTAGAAATTGTTCTAATGATTTCAAAAACTCTAAACTCTTTAAAGAGATGTCAAAGATATTGATGGATGAAAAAACCTATGTCGAAAGTCGATCATATGCCTTCGCTCGAAAGTCAGCTTGAAAGTCATGAAATCCACGACCGACAAGCCAATCTCTAAGCCAATTAACACATATATCGATAACTACCCTAATAATTTTAATTTCATCCTAAAAATAATAGCCATTTTTAGTCATAACTTTAAGAATTCTTACCTTTTTCACCACTTCGTTAGAGTTCTTCTATAACTAAAGGCTGGAAGCCAACCGCGTGCTCCACCTAATATGTCCAACTATCACGTGATAAACATAGCAAATCACGGGTTTACCACAGGAAGCCCACAAAGCGAACGCTTTGATCCAGCCTCAGCTAGCCTGACTGATCCCCATTCCTCCACACAATTACACATCAAACGAACTCGAACCCGACCCAGGAATCGAAGAAATCAACCATTCAATAGCACCTATCCACCCAATCTCTACATCATATTGATAACGCAGTATTAAACCTCGACAGAGCGGCGCAAGTCTCCACGGCACGAGTTCACCCTGGTATCAGGGTCTAGTTACATCTAATTCATCCCCATCTCGTCTACGTCTTTTGTTGACGTTCTTTAGTTTCACAGCACTTTGCGACTTTCATAAGATTCTATTCTTCTACGAAGCTTCTTGTCAAAGCAAACAATGATTCTACTACCATTCTCACCTGTTTGAACTTTGAATTGAAAGTACAGATGTGAATTTTTGCTTTTCTTAGTAGGTGATGACTGCACGTAACCGAAAATATCTTTGCTAGCCATCTTCCTCCAACATGACTCACAAGCACCTGAAATTTTCCCACGTCAGTCCTCTTATACTAACCATGATGATCGAAATCCACCAATCAAAAGCTTTCTTTACCTGTTTTGTAATAGGTATGTTTACCCCACCTTCGAACCTTTCGAGCAGTAAAAAAACATTCACATGCTTGAAACGTGACTCACACCGAGTAAGACGTTTGCTACCCGTCAATAGACCTCTTTACCTTCGTTGTTTGTTGTGCCCATTTCAGACCACGTGGTGCCACTCTTGGGAGTTGATTCTTTCATGTGTAAATATTTTAACAAAAGAACATTTCTCAAGGGAATGTCATGTGGTCTGAAATGGGCAATTTGCATACGAAGGTAAAGAGGTCTATTTGTTCTTCAAACTTTCTCTGGTAAAAAAAGTTCATCATGAAATTTCATTAACCAAATAAAAAGTAGAAATCACAGTTCTCTTTGAAGAGTTGTTGAAAATCGATTGTTTGCAATCAAGTTGAACATACAAGGGAAAAACTTCAAAACAATTGTGATCTTATGGTACCCGATTCACGGGGAAGGGTGTTGTTACCCGGTACCCACCACCTCTGGAAGTGAAATCCTGGATTTTGCCCTCAAATTTCTCCAAAATTGATAATCAAATCACAGAAATGAATGTACTGTAGGTTTTCACGTATGCTTAACAACGTATTTGTAGATAGGAATAGTCACTACTGACACCCATCATCGAGCATTGCAACAGGTCTCTGAGGGGGAAGGGGTATTTACAGGTACCCACCACCTAAATCAATAAAATCGGGTCCCTATCTTAGATAACTGTTTTGACCCTGTCCCTAACCTTAATTAAAGCCATAAAAAAAAAAAACGAAACATTGTTTAATATGTAGTCAAATGAAAGTTTATAGCTCCACCTATACAATTCTATAGGATAATCTTATATATCGGGATATATCAGTAAATATTGATAAATTAATAAAAATGACTTACGTAGCCAGGATTTAAGCTTGGCGAGGGTAGGGGTGAAAAAAACGTTTTCCGAACATGAACCCCAAAAACGGCCAATAAGAAACAAACGAAGAACAGCGGAAAAAAAAAATAATAGCATAAACATTAACGAAATTGTAAAAATAATCTTAAGGTATCAGGATTTGTTCGATTACTTCGAGAGTACAACAGCATAACAGGCAATACTTGATGAATTGGTAACATCCGGTAAGTCGTTAACAAATAATAGGAATAGCAGTGGTCCAAGAATAGACCCTTGTGGCACTCCTGATGTTACTGGAAGCTCTTGCGAAGTGAAGCCGAGGATGGTAGTTTACTGTATTCGGCCAGTCAGGTATGATCGGAACCATTCGTGTAAACTGCCACTAATGTTAAAATAACGTAAATTGTTAAGCAAAAGGGCGTGGTCAATTTTAATTAATTATGTCCGTTTGCTTGCCGTTGTCCAGTTGTGAGCCGATGTAGTCTAACACGGTAGTTAATTGGGTGACACACGACCTGCCAGGTGTAAATCCATGCTGGACACGGTTGATAAGGTGGTATAAGTGGTCTTTCAAGCCGGCCAAGACACATCTCTTATGTAGAATCTATACTGAGAATATTGTCAGATGTGTCATAGGCACTTTAGTTAGACTCTGATCCTTGATAATATCTATATTTAGTATAAACGTAATGGTCTATTACAAATCCTGTACTCTGATTGGCTGAGCTACTAGTGGTCTATTGGTGATAGCGGATCACTAGTAGCAAAAAAGGCTGGTTTTGAAAGTCAAATCAATGGCAAAAACAATTATTTAGTGGGGGAGGGAAATCAGTTATTACTGGGTACCTGTGGTAAACCAGACAAAATGCCTTTTTATTACTGGGTTACCTGTGGTTCACTGTCGACAGTACGATACATCAGAAATAATAAAAAACAAATTACAGTCAGCTTATTTTATAATTGATTACCTTTTTTTCCACCAAAAAAGGGTGGGTCAAGGGCAACCAATTGGCAGCCATGACAGGAGGCAGGAACAATTGAATCTGGTCTAATCTGATTTACATGAGAAAGAATTCAGTTTCCCAGAGGGAAAAGACTGTATTGTTGTGCTTCCTGTCATGGCTGCCATCAAGTGATAGTGCAAAGCCTCTATAATTATAAACTTACTGAAATATTCTAGAATTTTGTAATACGTATTAGAAATGTATAATTGTGCCTTCCCAAAACACTGGGATGTAGAATTTTGAAGTATTTTATGAGCAGTACTGAGTTTATTGTAAATATAGAGGGACAGTGGAGCACATTTTAAAGTTGAACGGCTTCTACCTTTTTTTGAAAGCACATTTTAAAGAAGTGTTTGGGCTAGAATTTTTGTTTCCCCCTTGGCTCTGCTGACCCTGTCATAGGGTCTTTTCATACCATGCTTTACCTTGTATAGCAGTTCTACGCCAAACATAATACCTCTGTATGGAGGTAAGCTTCCTTTGTAAGGAATAACTCCTCGAAGTTCTTGATTGTATTTTGTTTTCTTATCTTCACAAATACTTTACTACCAATATTGAATGTTTTTGCTTCACTTAGATGATTCTTGTCTCAATAAATTCGCTATCTTTCTTCTAGTGACCAGACAGCATCAAGCAAGTCAGCTTTGCTGTCCGTTAGCTGGACAACATCCAGCTTAGAGCATTCTAGTTCGATGTTCATCCATGTAGGTCTTAGAGCAAACTTTTAGATAGATAGATAGATAATACTTTATTTTACCACGGTATATTCATCAGGATTTACAAATATTAAAACAAATGAGTTATACTACACTAAGTCTAATCTAATAAATCTAAAATAAAAACCTGCTTTCCATGAATGCCGTGCTTTGCTATACATAATAGTTATCCAATAGTCGACGAAATTCCTTAAGAGACTCGACCTGCCTTACGTTACTTGGCAGACTGTTCCATAATTGTGTACCACTATAGGTAAATGTATTTTTGAGATAATTCGTGCGTGGAAGAGGAACGTCCAATTTGTTGGTAGAGTCTCGTAAAGAATAAGAGGTGGTGTCTCTCCTGAATACAAATTTAGAGCTTATGTATTCAGGAGTGATGCCGTGTAAGGCCTTGAAAACCAAGATGGCCTTTTGTTTTTGTCGTTGGACCTTAAGGGTAGACCACCCCAGTTTTTCAATCAAGGGCCCAGCATCTGCATCATAACTAGAGAAGGTCAACACTCGTGCTGCCCGATTCTGAAGCTTTTGAAGTTTGTCCGAGAGAGTTATGCCACAATTATCCCAAACAATGTTACAGTAGTCGAAATGGGGTTGCACTAAGGCTTTGAAAATAAGATTCATTGTAGATATTGGGACAAATGACCTAATTCGTTTTAGGGCCCCAATACCAGATGCGATTTTTTTAGACAGCTTTTCGATATGATTTTTCCATGTAAGATTGCTGTCTATAAGAACGCCAAGTGATTTCGTTGTACTAACTTGTTTAATTGGTAAATCATTGATTTCGAGAGCTGGTGTGGCAGCAAGAGTGTTGAGCTTTTGCCGCGAGCCAATCAGCATCAATTCTGTTTTAGTCATATTCAACGTAAGTTTGTTTTTAGTCAACCAATGACTGATGTTTTTCAGATCTGTATTAAGATGTGACTGAATCAATTTTGGATCACAATCTGCGTATGTCAGACTAGTGTCATCTGCATACATTCTTGGGTTGGAGTTTAAAAGACAATTAGGTAGATCATTTATGTACAACAGGAATAACAGAGGATATATTGTTCGCTGGGGTACACCGCATCGTAGGCTACATGGTTCAGATAATGAGCCATTGACAAAGCATTGTTGAGTGCGGTCGTTAAGATACGATTTAAACCAAATCAGGGAGTCCCCCCTTATTCCATATGCAAACAACTTAGATAATAGAATTTCATGGTCGACCGTGTCAAAAGCCTTTTTTAGGTCTAGAAAAACCACGGCATTTACATTGCCACGATCGATGTTATATGCCCAGCTATCAGTTGCCTCTATCAATGCTGTGACAGTAGAGTGCAACGAACGAAAACCTGATTGATGTTTGGAAATTATATGATTTTCAGATAAAAATGAGTATACCTGATTATACACTATCCTTTCAAAGACCTTCACTATAGTAGAAACAACAGATATTGGGCGATAATTACTTACATCGGTTTTTTCACCTTGTTTGAAAAGTGACGTAACTCTAGCGCATTTCCAATCATTTGGTAAAACACCACGTTTCAAAGAAGTGTTGAAAATCTTACAAATAGAGGATGAAATAATATCGGCACATTCCCGAAGGACTCTGGCAGATATCATATCTAGACCTGTTGCCTTTGATGTATTTAATTTTTTTAGAAGGGAAAATACTTCGTTCTCAGTAATAGTGTTAAAATGAAATTGATTTTCTGTGCCAATAAGATAGTGAAGATAACTCGCGCTATCATCATCATCACTATTACACTGTGGAATTTCTTGAGCAAGTTTTGGTCCAATTGTTGCAAAATAATCGTTAAATGCTTTCGCTTGTTCAGAAGGCTTTTTTGTTGAATGACCTTCAAGGGTCTTTTCAGGGTCTTTTGGCTTCTCTGATTCTGGTGAACACTCCAAGATTTCACCTCTAGGCAGTCCCTCAATCCTGTCCACCAGTAGTATACAGTAGTATACATTCTGGCCATGTTTTAGTGAGAAGATACTCACTACAGATCCATCAATACAAGGATTTAGAAGCAGGAAAGAAAAAAGCCTCGATTCTGTGCTATTCACCACAGGAACCCCAGTTGAACTAAACTAACATAAACCACAGGTAACCCAGACTATCCACTTTAAGAGAATGTATAAACACAACCTATATAAATAAAAAAAGTCGAGCTCATCAGTTTGTAGACAGCAAACAAATGCGGCGCCGGCCAGAACTGATAAAATCATTTTTGTTTATAGAAAAATTTAGCTAGTCTTAGGCCCGGTTTAGAAGTTGATTTTCACATGTGCCTAATCTAATGCAAATGAGCAAAACCTATTGTTTGAATTCATTTGCATTTGATTCGGCACATGTGAAATTCGACGTCTTAACTGGGCCTTATTCAAAGCAGCCGCAGATGGAATCAAGAGAAACCCAAAGGCTTTGTGAAGTTAGGAAATGATTAAGCATAGAAAACGTTTAAGGAATGACATCTAAAAGTTCTGGACGACTTCTCTCTTTATATCGTAACCTCATTATTACTGCAATTCTCAACATAACGCGAACTCTGTAGTTGCGACTTACCCATTGAAATTTGGATTTGCACGCATTTTTCCATCAAAGCCAATCTTTGTTAACATTACCGTCATCTTGAATAAGGCTGCACAAGTCCAAAGTTTGAAGTGAACGCCGGAGACCGTCGAAATCTCCTCTATGGTAGTCAAAAACAGTTCGTTTGTGTCTATTCCGAGCTTTAACAGAAGCTTTAATGCCAAATGTAATGGTGCAGTGATCTGTAAAAAGGCCCGCAGTGGCTGGTTGAAGAGTAGACACGGTTTCAACTAGATCTGGCACGTTGGTTATAACCAAGTCAACTAAATTGTTACCTCTTGTGTGCGAAGTGACGAGCTGGGTGAGGAAATAATCGGCTAGAGTTTCTGTAAAACGCAGCTCTTCAGCACCCTTGGTCTTTTCAGGAGATTCCTAGGAGATGCTTGGGTAATTGAAATCACCACAAAAAAGATTTTCTGTCCACAAGCTGATCTGAGTAAAAATATTACCCAATCAGAATTGAGAAAATTTTAAAAACTGAGGTGTCCTTAGCAGCCAGACGACTCAAGATTATTTTGTTATTTCTTTATTTTCCCACTCAAGAATGAATATAACAGTAAAAAAATGTTTTGCAGTGACGTCATTCCCACAAGTATAAGAGAAAAACCAGTACGCCATAGAAGAATTTTATATAACTTACGATAGCCAATACTTGCATTCTTCAGGTAATGAAGAAATTACATCAACACTTACAAATGAAGTTTCGTCCACTGGAGAGAAACATAAAAGCTAAAAAGTTTGCTCTTGAAATGTCACTTCTTTGTAGAGTAATACCTCTAACCTGAAAATACATTGATATGAAAGGGCCGGGTGTAAAAGAAAAGCATGAATTGTTTGATATATTTAAAAAACTCATTAATATTCAATAGTCATTTTGTCCAATCTCATACTCATCATAGTCACGTGGAGAGCACTTTATACTCTATTTAACAATTAGAAGACTCACTCTCGATTTCTATCGGCTGATAGTTGACGAGGGGCTCCGGCCCCGAGTCAACTATCAAAGCCGATAGAAATCGAGTGAGTCTTCTAATTGTTTTAGTAAAAATCTCAACTAAACTATACTATACTAAACTAAACTAAACTTCACAAAAGCGCAAAGGAAAAGCCGCCATTTTTTCAAAACAAGTCCGGCTTTCTCTACCCACTATCTATCGGCTGATAGATAGTGAGTACGTTAGCCAATCAGAATGCAGGATTTGCAATAGTATAGTAGTAGAATTTTACTAAAAAGTACTATACAAATTTAAAGCACGGGGAGGGATTTGTATTCAGCCCAGGGGAATAACGGGGTATAATACACAGACAATGGTTTTTAATGAGCTTTAATCTATATCTAAAGTTACATGTGTCTTTATATAAAGGTACGTGTAAAGAAATACAACGTTCTTATATTATAGTTCCACAGTATTTATATCATACGAATTGCAAATCATGCTATTTATCTTTGAACATAACTGTATTTGTTGGTAACCTAATTTCTTATCTTATTTATGACTATGCTTGACTATGTCAGTTCAAGTTCTATTAGCGAGTGAAATGAAATACGCAATTATTAAATATTCCACCGGGTGCTGACAATGTGCTTTCAGGATTAGCAGAGCTAGACGGTTCTGATATATTTGCAAGTATATCATCGAGAATATCTAAATGACTGAAAATCACTAGCATTATTGGAATCCAAAGTATTTTCTTTGACATTTTGATTTAATACAGGTAGGCCAACTGCCGCACTTGCCTTACATTCTTGCTCTTTACTCACTTTCTCATAAGTTAGCAATGCATTTGAACGATGCCCTGTTCGCTCACGGATAACTTTCTCCTCTGTTGAGTTCTGGAAAAGCCTACTTGCACACGTAATCCTTAGACAATGAGAAGTTTTTCTTTCCAAAGCAGCTTCTGTACACAAATCTGGCAAAACTTGGTTTAGAGTATTGATGCCAATTGGAGAACGACAAAAATAGAATTGATCTAATTTGTGGCTAGGCCTGAAATAGAAGGCATTGAATTCATCGCTTAGATGTTTGACTTTTTCTAGGTATAATGAATAACATTTAACAATACAAGGAGAGTGATCTACAGGTTTTCCATAACAACAAATATGTTTGACACATCTTGGTTTGTATTTTAGATCTTTAAGCCCGCCATGAAATCTTTGAGACACTCTCGTCATAAACGACACTATCACTTTCGATTCTGAAATTCGAGTATTTCAAGTTTCGATGTTCTTTTGCACGTAAGCCAAACAGTTTCCCATTATAAAAATAAATGGATCGTATTAGTGACTTAGCTGTACTACATCCTAGCAAGCCCTTCATCCACATGGTCTTTTCATCTTCTTCGGTTGTTTCTTCACGGTCTTTCCACTTGGCTTCATTACACACTCCATCTTGAGTAGCCTGTCTCATTTCAGCGTCCAATGCTCTCCTGAAGACATTAAGCCTATAAATCAAGAGGAAAATGAATTTTAAGATGAATTCAGTACGAAGTTTTGATATCGAAAATAATTGACGCACCTTCCTTCTTTCAAACCAAGAAGAGAAACTTCACTTCCACTCTCTTTCAAATGCCTCTGAAGCCCAGTTAATATTAGATACAACGAACGTGATGGATATCGTTTGCCATCTGCTTTGCATACTTCTTGAACAAATTTTGTTAGCCAAAGATTAAGCGATTCCACCGTCATATTACATATATTGGTATCTAAAGACTGGATTTTGTTCACATCGCAAGGAAAACAACAATTTTCCTTTGATGGATCCTTGTTTGCACGCTCGGTTTGCCATGCGGCAAAAATTTTAAAAGCCCACTTGGTAGCATACTGTGTAGACTTTGGAACACAATCATCAAATGCCTTCTTTTCTTCCTCAGATGTTTTTGGAACACAATCATCAAATGCCTTCTTTTCTTCCTCAGATGTTTTTGGTAGTCGAAATTTCCGTTTTGGTGGCATGTTCGTCGAGCTTGCCAATGTGCAATGAATTGCTTTCTGCGCGACTGATTGCAATACTGAATATACTGAAGTACTGAATACATCACGATTGCCATTTCATTATTATTGCTCAATAAAGCAAATTCCCAAGTGAAAACGACGCATCTCTTTTTATTTCAAAAGCGTTTTTTAATCATTGTTTTCTATCGATATTGAACAAAATGGCTATTGAACATTAATAAGATTTTTTAAGGCATTACCATTTCATTGTTATTGCTCAATAAAGCAAATTCCCAAGTGAAAACGACGCATCTCTTTTTATTTCAAAAGCGTTTTTTAATCATTGTTTTCTATCGATATTGAACAAAATGGCTATTGAACATTAATAAGATTTTTTAAGGCATTACCATTTCATTGTTATTGCTCAATAAAGCAAATTCCCAAGTGAAAACGACGCATCTCTTTTTATTTCAAAAGCATTTTTTAATCATTGTTTTCTATCTATATTGAACAAAATGGCTATTGAACATTAATGAGCTTTTTTAAGCCATATAAAAAACTCGTAGCACGTGTTTTATCAAGGATCAAAAACCCTCGCTGCGCTCGGGTTTTTATCCTTGATAAAACACTGCTACTCGTTTTTTATATCCTACATAAAGAATTTCCCCATCTATTGAAAGGCGAAAAACCCTATTGAAAAAGGGGAGACGGGGGAGGGGGAGGAAGCTAAGATTGGTAAATATATGAGCCTAGTATTAGAAAAAGTGGGTGGGCCAGGCAAGGATTGGAAAACATGAGACTAGCGAAACAGGAAAAAGTGAAGGGGGGCGGGAGGGTCGTTTCTGCAGTCCCAGCTAGAAATAATGACGGCTTGATGTAATATTTTATATAGTTTCCCTTTTTAATAGAATTAAAACAAGTACTCTTTTTCTTGTAAAGCCGAAATGCCGAATAGTTCTTGAAATTGTAGACTGATGATAATGGCTACCTGTAGATTGTTCAATCTCTTGTATTATTTCGTTTTGAGTGATGGCAGGGTTATCCAGAATGGAGTCAAGAAGAACCAACTGTTCGTGTGGATGCATTGAGGATTGTGCGGGTCTTCCAATTTGGTCGATTTTTTCGACTGTTCCAGACGTTATAAATTTAGATAATATACAATTTAGGGTCATCGTAGATATACTTAGCACTGAGGCTATGCTCCGTACGTCAAGCACATATCTGAATTTAAGATAAATAGCCCGCCAACATAAGTCTGGATGGTAAATATTTACCTTATGAAATCTGATCGTAGTTACTAATTAGACCGATTTTATTTACATTTCTGATAATAATAGTTGTTACAACATTTCAACGAGTTTCTAGCAGTGCATGACGTCACAACGACATTTAAGACTAGATTTCCAGAAGGCCTTTGACAGTATAGAAAGAAATTATATTTTTGCTACTTTTTAAGGAATGGACAATGTCTAGCGTGCGTCCATCCAATTCGGGATGCACGCGGATAGTTGGGAGAGCACGAAGGTAGCGTAAGAGATGCTCGAGACGCAGTCGAGAGCATCTCTAGCTAGCTGAGTGCTCTCCCAACTATCCGCGTGCATCCCGAATTGGATGGACGCACAAGCTAGACATTTTCCATTGCTTTTATAACATAGCGAGATATTTTTCGCTCCGAAAAGTCATATTTTCTGTTCTGATCAAGCGACAAATTCTCCTAAGCGTGCGAATGCAGACTAAAAATAGAACAACTTGATTTAGTTCAAAGTCAGTATTTTTATTGAAGCTAAGTACAAGTGTGAGTCACTAAATTGTGTCTAAATACAACACAAAAGATGTCCATTCTAAAAATATTTGACTTCAATGTCAACGATAAAGTTTGTTTGAAGTTTATCCATTCAAAAGATCAAAAGTATTTGCTAAGATCAAAAGTTATTTTGAAGGATTCGCCGAAGCTGAAGAGACGACGACTTGCACATTTTGAATGGTGCAATTGCTGAAAATGGATTCAAAACTGCTCATCATCGGCCTCAACTCATGGTTTACTGATATGGTGGCGGACCTAGAAGCTGTGTTGGTTGATTGCTGAACGGGAACTAACGCCGTGGACCCTTGAATATGGCTGGAAAGGACTTCGCTGCAGTGCAGAAGTTGAGCGGTCGAAGGACGAGTGTTGTAGTGAGCCAAGCTCTGCTCATTTCTATGGCCAGAAATTGCCATTATATGGCGGTTAGGAACTCCAGCATTTGACCAGAGGGTAATTGCTGTGGCACGGACGGAGTGGTTAGTATAAACTCTTGAAAGTTGGGCTGCTTGACTAATTTCCTTCATCATATTGTCAAGTTTATTGATGCCGAGCGGCTTGTTGTCGTACCAAACGTCATGGGAAGGCGCCCAGTTTCGGCTGGGATACTGGAAGAATGCTGAACATTTGGGGTTGAGCTTGGAAATATAGAGCTTTACAGCTTTATAACCGTCTTTGGGACTTTCCGTCTCATACATCCTTGCATATTTTTCCGAGCTGCTGGTATCTTTCAGGCCACCTGGGTGGTTTTTAGACACTTCATCGTGAGCCATCGTTACGTAATTTCTCCCACTCGCATCGATCTCAAGTTTAAAACTGGATTTCTGCAGTTCTCGCTGCCCTTCACGGCCTCGTCTGCAGAAAAAGAGAATGATATTAAACCAGACATTTCGCAGAAGAGACAGAGGGCCATTTAGGGAGAGTGATTCTGATGTTTTTAACTTCTCCAGGTCTTCATCTTCAATCGTTGGCTTGTGTTGACTGTTTTCTTTGCCGACCCGCTTGAGTTGAACTAGCTGTGCGTCCAGCATCGAGTTTGATCTTGAAAAACTGGGGTCTGTCGACATCTTAAGATTTCTTGAGAACTGTGGCTGATTAAGGTATCTTTCGATGCCGTGGCGGAAACCTAGTAGGGTCTTCTTGCCGTACGTCTCGCCATCCTTTTTCCTAGCCTCTGCGTAAAATCTTCTCAGATTTGCGTCAAGTTGACCAATCGTCATGTTTTCCAACTGTGTTTGTATATTTTTCTCTTTACACCATGCTGTAAATTACAAGACAAGAGGTAATATTAAACTTTTAAATCAATTTATTGTGTAAGTACTTTTGTTTTCGTTCATTGTTTATCGTCAGGTTTCAATATTTCGTAAGTTTACTTTATCAATTTTAACTAGAAAAAAAACTGTTTAAAATCTGAAACTTACCCTTAAATGTAGAAACACACCAGTTAGTGTTTAACTTTGTCTTTTTTGATGCTTTGTCTTCAATAATTTTGTCTAAATCTCGCTCAGTTAGATTAGCGAAGCGATTCGTATTTGATCCAGTTTTGTTTTGTTTATCTTTCTCAAGTTCTGATACATTCACGTTCTCTGAATCCGCTTCAAAGTTGAGAAACCCAAACTCAAATGTTGGGCTATTACTAGCCATTCCTTAATGAGAATTTTAAGACTAATATCAAGAAAAAAATGGGAAAACTTTTTGCTGGAAATTTTTTTTTCAGCAATGCTGACGTCAGCATGAACCATCTCTATGAACCATCCATTTCTTTTTCATAGAATATTATCCAATCAGAGCGCGCGTTATATAGTATCTATGTTATAAAAAAACATTTTGGATTTGGTCCACAATTTATAAAATGGATTAGAGTGCTTCTGAAGGAGAATATGGCTTGTGTTTTAAATAACGGAACTGCTACAAATTTCTTTGAGATCAAGAGGGGCACCAGACAGGGAGACCCTATTTCCCCGTACATCTTTATCCTTGTAATTGAAACGCTTGCCACTCTCATTAGGAAAAACGAAGAGATTCACGGGTTTAGAGCTGATGGTAATCATAAAAAGATAACACTCTTTGCTGATGACACCACTCTTTTTCTTAAAGATTTAAATTCCTTGGATATGGCTCTCGGGGCATTAAACACCTTTTACCAGCACTCATCACTTAAAGTGAATAATTCGAAATCAGAAGCCGCATGGCTAGGCAAAGATAATCCAGAGAACCCGAGGACTGATTCGATTAAATGGGTTGACCTTTATCAGCAGAGTGTTAAAATTTTAGGGATTCACTTTTCTTATAATAGAAATATTAGGGATGCAAATAACTTTGATAAGGTTTTTGAAAATTTTAAAACAGTGTTATCTATATGGAGAATGCGTAGTTTAACACTTTATGGCAGAATATTGGTGGTAAAGTCTTTGGCACTATCAAAACTCTATTATATATGCTCAAAAATTGATGTCTCTGATAAATTTATAGCAAGGGTAAAAAAAGAAATAAGTGATTTTATTTGGCACGGTAGGAAACCAAAAATCAAATACAATACTTTGATTGGTGACTACAAAGAAGGAGGACTAAGACTACCTGATTTCGAGTCTTACATTAAAACAAATCGCTTAAAGTGGGCTTTTAAACTGTTTAATGGTGAGGAAAGACCCTGGAAAATAATACCTTCTTTATGGTTAAATAGAATAGGTGGAGTTAAATCAATTGGGTATAACTTCGATCCAAAAAAAATCCCTACAATAGCTACGATGTTTTATAAAAACTTGCTAACAAACTGGGCAAAAGTTTTTGATACTAGAGGACGTGTTGATAATTATAAGGATATCTTAGAGCAACCACTATGGAATAATAGGTGTATTACTATTGGAGGAACATCGTGTTATTACCATCAACTAGCTTCTAAGGGGATATGGCACTTGAGTGACCTGTGTGACGATTCTCTCCTTTTTCATTGGCAGACTATGGAGACCAAGGGTGTAGAAGCTGACTATTATTTTTATTGGGTGTGTTTAGTTTCGGCAATTCCTCCTCAGTGGAAGGTGATGTTAAAAGATCGCACAGAAAACGGTCAAAAAATGTCACTAATGGAAATACTTGCATCGGCAGCAAAGAAAAAGCAAAATAACCTTATATACAGGGAAATGATTGGGAAAAAATTCCAAAAGCCCACCGCACAAAGCAATATAGAAAAAAGAATTGGGAATGTTATTACAAACTGGGAAAACATATACTTGCGCATATATAGTTCAGTAATAGACACATACACAAGATGCTTTCAGTTCAAAATATTAAATAATTGTTTGTATCTAAACAAAGATTTATTTCGTTTTAAATTAATACCACTGCCAAATTGCTCGTTCTGCTCCACTCATACCGAATCGGTTGATCATCTTTTCATAGAGTGCATGGAATCCAAAAATTTTTATTTCCAAATTAAAACTTGGCTTTATCAATTTGATATAATCTTGCCAGAACTAAATATTGCTAACATTATATTGGGCGTAGAGTCGAAAAAGTGTGAAGCTTTGATCAATCAGATACTTATTATATACAAACTACTATTATATAAATATAGATCACAAGGGAAAATACCAACACTACATCTGTTTCTTAACCACCTAAGGCTGACACAAACAATAGAATATAAAATTGCTTTGAAGAGGGGAAAACTTGTAAATCACTTAAGTAAATGGGAAAAACTAATATGCTCTGACACCTGTAAAAACTAGTAATCTGTTATTAGCCTTGAATTCGAATTTTTCAATTATTTCATTCTTACTCAGCTTGCAACCATGGCATATGTCGCACACTTTCGTGTTCTCAACCGAAAAATCAAGTCAAAGTTTTCTCACTTTGTCATTGAAAAAATTCCTCGATTTAAACTTCCAGAAGAACTAGAGTCCTTTTTGTTGGCAAAGCATCCAGCTATTGTACGTCCTACTGAGGATATAAATTGGGGGATACTTCATCGAAGGCAAAGGAAACTGCAAGTTCAACATCATCGATGAAAACACCCTTGCACAGGAGTATGAAAGCTCTAAGAATAACAGAGTGACTTTGTGGCTGGACCCGCACACACCCGTGGTGACTTCAACAAAAACACCCACAAAGAAGAGGAGCACAAATACAGGTAAATATAGATAAACAATAGGAACATTCCCAATGATGCTCGACCACCACTTGTAAGTGTACAGCAACAGTCTAATGGGTTGCCTACTGTATCTACGTAGCAAACAATTTTCAGTACAGTATGTGGTTTTAATTGTAAACACTTCTCTATTCACTGAAGGTTTAAAAAAGACACTTCGGTTCATATGTAGCTCTTGAGATATGATAGCAAAAATACTACAGTTACTATGCTTAAATAACGTTTAGGAGTTCAAGTGCTTGTCACAGGAAACATTTTGGGACCGATACTCGCTCAATATTGCTGCAAATGACCTGAAACTTCACAGAGACTCAAAGGAAAACACGAAACACAAGTAGGAACATTTATTTGTGTGATTTACTAATTTTTAATTTTTTCTAAAAATCGCCATACATTGCCTTATAAGTTCGATAGGATATCACAGAAACCCAGCTTGGGATACCTGTGGCTGCAGTTGCGTTATCTTGTTTCGATATTCAGGATGCTTTTCTTTGATTTTGCATTGACTTATGTCAGTACAAGGGGCAAAAGAACAGGTTGTTTTAGTGTGGCCAGAATTATGGCAATTGCTACACAGTCTACCTCGTATTTCAGTAATGGATTGGTATCGTTTTTGCTCGTTATTTAGTTTCTCGATTTCTTCTTTAGCACTTGTAAGTTGAACTTTCAATAATTGTAGATTTTCTTCGAGCTCTTGCTTCTGGGCATCTAGAGGACTTCCATTAGACTTTGTTGATGACGAAGTCGAAGAAGCCGAAGCAGAATTTACTTGTTGCTGCTGAATTGTAGGCTTAGAATCAGTTTGTGGTGAGTTGAACGATAAATGTTTAGGTTGTAAACATGATTTCGTTTGGACAATCGCTGGCGTATCACATGCAGCTTCTAAATCAAGTCGTCTTATTTTACGTGGCATCGGAGAGTCTATTTCGTTCGCCTGAAGATAGATTTTCTTATACTCACGATCTTTTATATCCCTTGCACTTCGAAGAATCTCATTGAAGGAAAATTCGTCGTTTGGAATGAGATTGACCATGTCGCCATCATCGTCTCTATATCTCACCCTTATCCTTGAATTCGGCAAATGAGCCAGTTGAGAACAGTTTCTTTTTATTTCGTCGAAAAGTTTTTCAATGTTTATATTCCTTATCAAAAAAGAACAAAAGTGCTTTTCGCCATATTCCACTTTTATCTGGTAAGTTGCCATGTTTTCATGAAATATCCCCAGACGACTGACGGTATTTTCAAAAGGTCTTGCCGTACATCTAATTAGTCAAAGGATACCACTCTCGTCTTTCATTGGTTAAGTTTATCGTAACTTGTCAAAAAGATGTCAAAAACTAATCAAAAAGTTGTTCAGGTGTTCACGGTACGGCGCGTCGCACAGTAAACCCATTTCCGGGAACTACCTGGGACATCATAAAACCAATAATGGGAACTACTTGGGACATAATAAACCAATTAATGGGAACTACCTGGGACATAATAAACCAATTAATGGGAACTACTTGGGACATAATAAACCCATTAATTGGAACTACTTGGGACATATTAAACCCATTAATGGGAACTACTTGGGACATAATAAACCCATTAATGGGAACTACCTGGGACATCATAAAACCATTAATGGGAACTACCTGGGACATAATAAACCCATTAATTGGAAGTACTTGGGACATAATAAACCCATTAATGGGAACTACTTGGGACATCATAAAACCATTAATGGGAACTACTTGGGACATAAACCATTTAATGGGAACTACTTGGGACATATAAACCCATTTATGGGAACTACTTGGGACATCATAAACCATTTTATGGGAACTACTTGGGACATCATAAAAACCATTAATGAGAACTACTTGGGACATAATAAACCCATTAATGAGAACTACTTGGGACATAATAAACCCATTAATGGGAACTACCTGGGACATAATAAACCCATTAATGGGAACTACCTGGGACATAATAAACCCATTAATGGGAACTCTCTGGGACATCATAAACCTGATAATGGGAACTCTCTGGGACATAATAAACCCACTTCTTTGGAAATTTTTGGGACATTTTAATCCCAATATTGGTTTTTTGATGGGATTTTCTTGATCCAATAATGATTTTGGTAGCACTTTCACAATTTTAGAAAATTTGGGAATTTCCCATTATTTTCCCAAATAAAACCCAAAATAAAACCAATTGAAACCCATTTTGGGAATCTCGAAATTTTTCCTGTGTGTGTAATGTTTTATGTTTTTATCATAAAAATTGCCACGTCAGTAATTGCACCGACGACTTACTGTAATAAAACAAACAGTAAAATTGGCTTAACACAACTTGAAACCTACACATTGATTTTTTGAGGCTGGAAATCGCTGGAAATAGACCTTTTTGCTCTAACGAACATTTTCGACATTCTCAAATTATTGTGCTGTTGAAACAAAAGATGTGCAAATTCTTTTATGATGTTGTTTAGAAATAATAGAAGTGTTGGTAATGATAATTAGACTATTCACACTGGCCACCATTTCCCACGGGAGATGATTTTAATGATATGCAAGACTATATAAAGGGAAACCTAGAGTCAGGTCATTCTCAATTGCTCAAACCGAAAGGATCTTAGCTAGTAGTTTTTTGCTTTCCAAAGTACTTGAACTGAAAATGTCTCAACGGCCAATTTTGCCAGCCAATCCACCTAAAGGTCCTCCACCTGTGGTCAAAGTGCCTCCGCCTGTCGTTCAACTGCTTCCGCCTGTCGTTCAACTGCCTCGGCCAGTGGTCCAAGTTCCACCTCCTGGCCCTGGAGCACATGTACAACCACAGATTCAGGTTGGACTTGAGGTAATATTCGTTCCTTGCGTTTATTTGGTTTTTTCTAGTTAGATTTCCTATTTAGTAGATTGTAATAGAGTTTTCCGATTTACAGGTACTAAGGCCGATTTGGCACTAATAGTACCGCGCTAGTACCACTGTTCAATAATATATGCCTATATTCTGGCAATAATATGGTTTTGTACTAAAGATTTTATTCATTATTTGTACAGTTTATTTATAACTCTTATTCAAAATGTTGGAGAAAAGCGAAAAATTTCACCATAGACACTCACTGCCAAAGAGTGTGATATTGCTAGGATAAAAACCGAAGCCTACTGATGGGATATGAATATCATTCCGTCGACTGAAAATAGATTTCATGAAAATTCAATCTCCATTATACACTTACGTTATGAATAAGATATCAGATCGAGCTAGCTAATATGATGATTGACTTTGCAATTATAGAGCTTGTGTGTCCGGCAAAATGTTTTCAGCAAGGCACCAGGCGATAGGCACCGATGAAATCTTTATTATACTCTTATCATTTTATCACAAGTATCGTTTTGTACAAACTCAGTTCTAAAATTACAATTGTCGCTGATACTTGCAAAGCAGGAAAAAGAAACATAAATATGAGACCGTTGTGAGATCATTACTATTTATCAATTGTTCCTAAAGTTTACAAAATCGCTCCTGTCAGGCACGTGAGAATTCGTACCGAGAAGGCTAAACTCAGAGGTTATTATTATTTAAGGTAACTTTTACTTTGAACCATGGTTCGTCCGCAATTTCGAGCTTTTCTTGCGATTTATCACTGGTTCTTGTTAGTTCTGCAGTGACAATTTAGTAATGCCTCCCCCTCCTCCATGTACCAGTGCTTTTGAATCAAACTATTATCATTCTGACGACAATTTCTGTTCTGCTAGAAAACCAGCCTCTGTTTGCAAGACTTTTTCCTAATCCTATGCCAGACAGAAATGTTGGTCGCGATGTTTAGACATTACTTGAAGTAGACCCTCGCCAGTTTTGGTACCTGGCTGCTTTTTATCTCGGAAATATCTCTCGAAAAAAATATCGAAAATGTAGTTGTTGTAAATAAAACCAAGCGTTGGTCACATCGTATCGCCGTGATGTGCTTATCATGCATCAGTGCACATATGCAAATTAGTACTTGGCACTATTAGTACCAAAGCCTGTAAATCGGAAAACTCTAATACAGTCAACTCACGTGGGCCGCGTATTGAAATGGATGAGTTAAAAATGTTTATTTATGCATATGTTCGGTTTTTTTTCAAGGATTTAAGATGCACCAACGTTTAGTTGCATATTTCAAGGAGTTTTAGTGAATTTGTGTTTTTCCGGTTTTTACCATACAAGTGGTACGTTTAGTTTAGTATCCTGGAAGTGTTAAGCAAAGATTTCGTTGCATATGTTTGGCGTTCGTTGTATAATATTCAAGCTTAAGTTTATTTCATTGTAATTTAAAATGTCTTCAGTCAAACATTTCTTTGTTTCTGCTGAATGAGTTCGGCAATTAGCACAATAGGTGTAAGTTTTGTTTGGCTGTGCACTGGAATGCGTTTCAGTCTAAATTGTTTCTGTTTCTGCTGAATGAGTTCGGCAATTAGCACAATAGGTGTAAGTTTTGTTTGGCTGTGCACTGGAATGCGTTTCAGTCTAAAAAAATATGTTTCTGCTGAATGAGTTCGGCAATTAGCACAATAGGTGTAAGTTTTGTTTGGCTGTGCACTGGAATGCGTTTCAGTTTAAAAAAATATGTTTCTGCTGAATGAGTTCGGCAATTAGCACAATAGGTATAAGTTTTGTTTGGCTGTGCACTGGAATGCGTTTCAGTCTAAAAAAATATGTTTCTGCTGAATGAGTTCGGCAATTAGCACAATAGGTGTAAGTTTTGTTTGGCTGTGCACTGGAATGCGTTTCAGTCTAAAAAATTATGTTTCTGCTGAATGAGTTCGGCAATTAGCACAATAGGTGTAGTTAAAAAAAAAAAAAAATGATGTTTCTGCTGAATGAGTTCGGCAATTAGCGCAATAGGTGTAAGTTTTGTGTGGCTGTGCACTGGAATGCGTTTTCAGTCTAAAAAAATTACGTTTCTGCTGAATGAGTTCAGCAATTAGCACAATAGGTGTAAGTTTTGTTTGGCTGTGCACTGGAATGCGTTTTCAGTCTAAAAAATTACGTTTCTGCTGAATGAGTTCAGCAATTTGCACAATAGGTGTAAGTTTTGTTTGGTTGTGCACTGGAATGCGTTTCAGTCTAAAAAATTATGTTTCTGTTGAATGAGTTCGACAATAGACCTTATTCGCCCGGTGATCACGTGACCCGTATTGGGTAAACATTCAAAATCAAGATGGCGTCTGACACTCCTATCAGCCACGTGCCGGCGATTATTTGGACCAAGAATCTTCGAAATTTGCCGAAATTTTCCACTAAACAAATAGAAAAACATCTTCAGAGCTGCGGAAAAAAAGAAATTGGTTCAAGAGGTTACAAATTTTTTTCTGAAAATTATATTCACGATTGCTATGTTGGATACGAGAATGCTGTTTTTACCATTAAAGCAAGATGCTTTAAGAGCCAGAGAAAAAACGAGGACCCACATAATTTAACGTTGAATTGCAAAGCTGATAGTGGCGGATCTGCAAATATCATAGCAACGTCGTGTTCCTGTAAAGCTGGGTAAGTATTAATGATTTACAGCTACTAATAAAGTTCTAACTTCACTCTTATAAGCTTTAAGCTTACTGTCATTTCTTTCATTTCTGTTTAGGACAGGGGGACACTGTCATCATATCTTTGCTCTCATGTTTCTGCTAAATCACTGGTGCCAACTAAATCTGAGTGAGATCCCTGCAGATAAGACCTGCACTAGTCTACCACAGAGCTGGGGGAAGCCACGTGGAGAAAAAATAGCACCTGAACCTGTAATGAAATGTACTTTTGTCCAGGCTAAGACTGATCAAGAAGGGAAAAGGAAGCGCAATCCAATTAGTTGCAAGCTGTATGATGCCAGATCAAAGAAGATTGCAAAACAAGGATGGGAGTCTGAAAGGGTTATGAATATGTGTAGTCAGCTGGGGAAAGACTCCAATCCACCACCCTTCTCTTACCTATTATCTGATCAGGAGTGTTCCTCAGTAACTGATACTGTTGTAGGCAGTGTACCAGCAGGCTCTTATTTGAGCTATCAGTTATTTGACCAGAAAGGGGAAGCTACTTTATTTACTATAGACAGACCCAATGAAAACATGATCATTAATGACCCAGACCACAGCATAAAAACTTTCCCACAATTACCAATGGAAAATAAAGATGCCCCTGTCTATACCATTTCAAGCAATTTAGAAAAATCACAAATAGATTTTCTAAAGGAGGTTGCCTTAAACTTGAGGGAGTGTTGGGAAGTTGAGAAATTGACTGTGCTACAATCAATGGAACCAGAATGGATGAGACAGAGATGCAAACGACTGACAGCATCCAATTTTGGCAAACCTATCAACAGAAAGAAGCCACCTACTGAACCGTTCTTGAGAGATATTTTTTGTCCAAAAGACTTATCAAAAGTGTCATCAATTCGACATGGGAGACAACAGGAACTGATTGCAAGATCAATTTACAGTAAGAAAATGCAGAAGCAATGCAAAAAGTTCATTGTTTATGATGCTGGTTTAATAATAAATCCCTCTTATCCATACCTTGGGGCCTCTCCAGATGGCAAGGTCTATGACCCTACAGAAAAAGAGCCATTTGGCTTGCTAGAGATAAAAAACCCCTTCAAATGGAGAAACTGTACATTTGCACAAGCCTGTGAAGACAGATCTTTCTATCTTCAGATGCACGAGTCAAAACCAAAGCTGAAACAAGATCACAGCAGTGGGTATTATGCACAGGTGCAAGGACAGCTTGCTGTTAGTGGACTTACTTGGTGTGACTTTGTAGTTCACCTCTCTAGCTCACATCAAGTCAATGTTGAGAGGATTTATTTTAATAAGAAATATTGGGAAGAAACTCTCTTTCCAAAATTGAAAAACTTTTACTTTGATCATGGTTTGCCTTTTTTGGTATACATGAGATCAAAAGAATAATGATCTACCAGTACAATATATCTTGTGTAAAACTGTAAGGACATTCCTTATTGTAACTCTAAGGCCAATATGGGGCAGGTACATTGGGGTTACAGTCACATGTTCAATGTAAAGTATAGCAGTAGATTTTTAAGATACAGCACATAGTCATTTAAGTTTACATATTCTGTTTCAAGACATGTTCAAGTTATTTAAGAATTGGGTCCATAAAATTAGACAAAGTACAACACACAGTCCAAATCTGATTTATAATCCCAAACATGTTAACTGGAATTTCATTAGAAAATATTCGAAATCGTCGAACTTTCCCAATTGCTCTTTCAATGTGTATGCGATGTTTTGCAATTGTTTGTGTCTTGATGACATCACTCTCTGTAAACGCTGTCTGGTCTCTAAGGAATGGGGGGATATTAAGACAGAGGTTTATTTTCTTGAGATCCTCTCCAATGTCAAAACCCTTGTCAGCCATCACACAATCATTAGCTTGTATTTCTCCATTATCTACTTTATCTTTTAGGATGTCAAGAAATCCACTTCTTTGTACAATTTCCTTATCAGAAACTGATCCTGTATACAGTTGAGAAATAAATACAATTCCACCCTTTGGATCAACTCCAATGAGGCTTTTCAGAGTGTTTGTTGACTTATAATTGGAGTAACTCTGAGACTGCCTTAAGAGGGATGATGGGGTCTGTACTCTGAGTTCAGTTGCATCAATAATCACCACTGTGTTAGGATACTGCTGCTTAAAATCTTCAGGCATGTTGTTGATTAAAATGTTTCTGTGAGGCCATATCTTCAAAGTTCCAAGACGCAAGTACAAATAATTCATCCATGTTGTAAAAAGTTTTGACACGGTTGCTTCACTTACATAAAATCGTACAGACATGTCTACATTTGTTAATCCAAGTCTGAGCTTCATTAACACCAACAAAAATTCATCTTCCACGCTCAGTGTGGTTCTCTTTTGGCTGTTAACTGATTCTTCATCTGCAGAGTCCTCGGAAGATTGAGATTCAGCAGCAGATTCAGGATCAGAATCGAAAAGGAAATTTGCATCTATTCGCATTTTTTTTGCTGCTTTCGAATCCCAGTTCACAATATGTGATCTGTCCAAATCAGGAAACACAAACTCCAACACTGATCTAAATCTCTCATATGATTTAAAGCCTGTAAAATGGGAGAAATACTTTGCTTCTTTTTTGGGGGACTCGCACAAAGACTTTAGAACATCAACAGAAAACCTGTGAGAACATGGAATCTCAAGGTCAGTTTGTATACCTCGTGAAATGCCATTATCACCATCTATATCACATTCGCCTTCCCCTTCTGATGCCGTTGCTGTGAGCTCCGCTTCCATAATACTTTGATGTTCCTTTATTTTTGCTCTCTTTGCAGGAAGAGACCTTTCCTTTGTTTTTTGACTCCACGAAAATACACTAGGACACGCTCCCACTATCAGCCTTTTCTTCTGACTGAAAGTCGATATGTAATCTTGTTCGGTAAAATGTGCGGAGCAGACTTTAGTGCTTTTGGTGACTTTGAAGTCCTTAGCAGGGTCCCTCTTGATTCTTGAAATCCATATCTATTAATATATTAAAGAGTGAGACCCAAAGAAAGATTATATAGTTGTTCTGATATAAAGTTCCGACTTCAATACGATCGAGCGAAATTGAAACTTTACCCATGCAGATGTAAACGACGATCGAGTAAGAAAACACCTACCTTGACTAGCTTTTGATCGTCTGGGAAGCCGTGAAATGTAAGTTCTCTCGACGTGGAATTGTTTTTACAATCGTACACGCAGCAGTAATGGACCATGATAGCTTTTGTTTCAAAACAAAAAGACAAACAAAACCTCTAGTCAACCATATCTCTTTACTTCGATTAGGTTTATTTACCCAATACAGATCACGTGACTACTCAGTGACGTCACCGTCGAATAAGGTCTATTAGCACACGATGTGTAGGTTTTGTTTGGCTGTGCACTGGAATACGTTTCAGTACACAAAATTTCTTGTTTCTGCTGAATGAGTTCCGCAATTAGCACGCAAGGTGTAAGGTGTTTGTTATGCTGTATACTGAAATATATTTCAGTTTAAAAAGTTTATATAATTTTCAGTCATTACCATACGACTGTTTACCTGTGTATTGTAATGTTGTTGTTAATACGATGTACATTTTCTCGCTGACATTGTTTTGTCATGGATTCGCATGTGTCTCAATTCTGATTTATTCTTGGATGTGGTCTGATAATTTTTACCCACAATATATACGATTCTTTATTTGCGAACAGGAGTATTTTGTTTCAGTTATTATCGTTTTTGGCAATGTTTTTGATGATTAAGGGGACATGTTTGCTGATTGCGTTTTTTCTTTCTTTTTGTTTGTTGGTGTTAGGACCAGGTCAGGGTCCTTACAGGACAGGTAGATGAATTTCGTAGAAACTTGCAAACTTCATCTGTGGAACAGGCACTTTTGGCGGTGCGCCAACAAGCCACAAGGCCAAGCACCGTGTTTGACCCATTTGCCTTGATTGGTGCCCTACAGCACTTGGAGGATATGGCGCGCCGAGCTGGTCATCCTGATCTGAGAAGATTTACAGCAGTGCTCACTGAATGTAAAAAACTCCCACCGTCGAATCTTCTTGGTGAAGTTGTTACCCGTTTGTTGGGGGACGAAATCGACAAGGAAGTGGCGAACGCGGTGTCGAAAATTGTGAAATCTAGAGTCCCACCCCCTGGCCTCGCCCATACAGTGGCTTCCGGAATGCAGGCGGATCTGGGTATGATAACCAGTCAAGACCACTAAGGCGCAGGCCTTTGGCGACCATGAAGTGTTTCGCTTGTCAAAGACAAGGCCATTTGGCAAGAGACTGCCCTAATCGCTGACCCTTGATCTCCCTTTAGTGTGCTGTTACACATACGCTTATCTAGTTGTCTATCATTTACCTCCTGATGCATTGTTGATTTATTTGCTATTTGTTGTGTTGTTTGTTTTTTTGCTGAAGTCCCTTTGTTGGTTAGTTTTCCCGGGGTTAACTAAAACCCTTTGAGCTCGATTCCAGCAGCCGGGCCGGGACTGTTAACCACCATTGGTCTTCAGAGCCATGTTTTGTATTTTTTTTTCTCGGTTTTCTTTTTGTTCTTTTGGCTCTGCCACCCACATTTTTTTTTCTTCGTAACCTCGTTTTATTTTTTTTTTTTCTCCTCTGTTCGTTTTATTTAGCCCTTTGCTAAAAGACCAAAACGCTGTTATGTTCACTATACCCTGCCTGATTGGGAAAAGTAATCTTCATTCCATCCGTTGCGAGCTTTGGAGAAATTTAAAGCCAGAAAAATTGAATGGATTTCTGTGGGTGGGACCAAACAGTCCTTGACAACGCCCTTGGACCTATCTAAGGAAAAAAATCTGCATGTCTATCTGATTTACGAATAAGGAACCCAGATTCATAACCATATTCGAGAATGGGAGGCGGCGTGCCTCATTCATTCTAACCACATAGAAGTAGGTGACTGGGTTAAAAACAAGGTTTCCATTTGGAAGTACATGAAACATTTTAAAGGAGAATTTGCAAACGAATTTTTCGATTCGGATGAACCTCCAACAAAGATCTTTCCTAATAATCAATCGTGTCGTGACTTCCATGAATTTGTATCCAAATCGATCGAGGACCGTATTGCTTCTGGTGCTGTGGGAATTATAGGGCCGATTCATGAATGCCCGCCACCCCACCTGGTTATGCCCCTTACTGTTGAACCTGGCAAACCCCGCCTCTGTCACAATGAGAGATTCTTAAATCTTTGGATGAAGGATATGCCTTTTCGACTCGACTCGCTTATAGATGTTCCTCGTTACATGGAGATAGGACATTATCAAACCAAACTTGACGACAAATCTGGCTATGACCATGTTTTATTGTCGCAAGAAAGTCGTTCGCTTGTTGGTTTTCAATGGGGTGGTTTGTCAATAACGTATTACCGTTTCGTTGGAAAATCTCTCCCTACATTTACCAAACCTTGGGATTGGCTGCGACCCAAAAAATAAGAGATCATGGAGTTCCTTGTTGTCAATATATAGACGATCGGCATCTAGGGCAGCTTTGACAGCCTCAAGCTTCTACAGGGGATCATTCACAACCCTATGATAATGTTCAGCTTGCTCGGGATGCCCTTTATGTTGCCGTTAATCTTCTAACCTCATTAGGATACTTTCTGAATGTCTCAAAGTCTTGCTTCATGCCAACCCAATCTTTGATTTACTTGGGAATGTGTTGTGATTCCAGTGTAGGAGCCTTTTTCCTACCTCTCTCCAAAAAGGAAAAATTTGCAGTTCTCAGAGAGGACATTCTTCGCAGGAAGGCTATTCCCCTTGTGTTGCTTCAGAAATTGGTTGGAAAATGTATCTCGTTTACCTTGGCCGTTCCCGGTGCTAAGTTATTTACGAATGAGATGAATATGGCCATCGCCCAAGCTTCTAAAAGGAAGGGTTTTATCAAGATTGTCGGCCCGTTGCGAGCCGAGATCGAGTATTGGCGGTTTTTGGATTCATGGAATGGTTCTATGAAATGGTTGGATGAACGCCATTGTACTATCCAGGTGGCTTCTGATTCATCAGGCTACAAGTGGGGTGGAGTATTTTTACAAAGTGACTAGAATTCCACAGTAGAAGTTGGCGATTTTTGGAAAGCCGAGGAACTTCTTCAGCCCATCCACATTAAAGAGATGTACGCATTATCTCAATGTCTCCTGACTTTGAAAGCACGCCTTAAAGGAAAACGTGTTGACGCCAAGGTTGATAATAAAGCCCTAGTGGATTGTTGGAATAGACAACACTCTAGAACCCAGTCCGTACTCCTGGCCTTAAAAAAACTTTTTTGGATAACAGTGGACTTAAATATTTCGCTGCATGTCCATCTCGTGGTGTCCAAGGAGAACCCTGCGGATGCCCCGTCCCGCTCGTGGTCATTTTGGGATTGTATGTTATCTAGGGCATGTTGGATGAAGGTTCAAAGGCTCCTGGGTGGGGCCGGTGGCCATACAATTGATCTATTATCCTTGGATTCCAATGTTCAGGGAGATTTCCAAGGCCATGCTCTGCCTCATTTTGCTCCAGTACCGACACTGGCTTGTTTTGGGGTGAACGTTTTGGCACAATGTATTACTTATGCTCCAGGATCAGTCTTTTCCGCCCCTTCCTCTGGTGGGTGCCGTTCTGCGGTTTCTGAAGCAGGAAAAAGCCCGTTGTACACTGGTGGTGCCAGATGTTTCTCCTAAGAGATATTGGTGGCCAATTCTAGTGTCCAAATGTGCTTAACAGGTCTGCTTGGCATGCTGAGGAGATAGCGATGTCCTCCTTTGTCCAAGTATGTATTATATGCATTTCGACTGTGACCAAGATCTGGGCTCTGATCGTCTTTTTCTTTTCTTTTGTAGCCCTGTGTATATGTACTGTCGGAGGCCATGCACATAGTTTTCGCTCGGGTGCTGCTATCACCCTTGCTCTTACGGGTTCAAAGTTGGCAGATGTCATGACTCACATAGGTTGGGAGAGGGAACATACGGCTCAATATTATATGCAATTAGCAAAAGTCCTCGGTCATGACAGCCCGAGTCGTTATTTGGCCGATGCAGCTTCCGATGCGAATTCTTCATCGGAATTGACTCAGATGTACAAGGATATCAATTGTGTCAAGGATTTTGCTGTGGCCTTTCCTGTAATTGGTAGTTGTAAACGGAAATCAGATGATGAGGACATGCAAGGATAAAATTTAGTCGATTTTGGAATTGTGGGGCTCTCGTAGGCCTCCGTAAAAAAAAAAAAAGAAAAAAAAAAGAAAAAGAGTAATGAGGTTTGGAGTAATGAGGTATGAGGTTTGGGAGCATTAATTAGGGGAAATAGCTGGGTATTGGGGTAAGAATAAGCATAGAAACTGGGGATCTGACCTCGGTATGAACAGATCTAGGGAATTGTTTTAATAGCTGGAACCATAGATCTTATTCTTTCCCCAATCTTAATCATCGATCCGTGGAACAAAGGCCAGTTTGAATAGGATACTATGCAAAGTCATTGAATATGTATATTATGTTGAAGGAATGTTATTTATAACACATTCCCACGAGGAAATGGTCTCTGGCGGGAAAATAAGCGACTCTGATTGGTTCGGGGTGGGTATAAATTAAAACGACGCCTTTGCATGCATTACTTGGTCAATCAGTCGAAGACCGAAGTGGACATCACTCGAGTGTTGTTTTCTGCACCCCGGCTGAACGTTTTGAGATGGGTGATAACCAAGTTCCTTTGCCGGATCCTGGCGCTGTTGAAGCTCTAGTTAATGCGAATCCTCCAGTTCAAGCTCAAAATCCTGCAGTGATTCCTCCTGAGGTTGAAGCAGATGCTCCTCCTAATCCCGGGCCTGTCAACGAGCATGCTGAGGGCTCGACCTGAAGTAAGTTTAGACGAATTGATCTTTCATTTGATGCGTTTTTGTTTGATAATTGTTTTTCGCGGTTGTGTTTTTTGTTTGAAAGTCTAAAGGGAAGAGTCCGTGAACGTGACTGCAGTTTTATGGAATTTAAAGTAAAATGCTTACGGGTTGTTTTAAAGTACAAATAAAGGAGTCCGTGAACGTGACTGCAGTTTTATGGAATTTAAAGTAAAATGCTTACAGGTTGTTTTAAAGTACAAATAAAGGAGTCCGTGAACGTGACTGTAGTTTATGGTTTGTACTGAAAGCGAAATGATTATGGTGTTTGTTTGAAAGTATCAATGAAGTAGTAGTCCGTGAGCGTGACTATAGTTTATGGTTTGTAAAGCGAAAGGATTATGGTGTTTGTTGGAAAGTATAAATGAAGTAGTCCGTTAACGTGACTGTAGTTTAAGTAAAATGCTTACGGGTTTGTTTTAAAGTACTAATAAAGGAGTCCGTGAGCAGCGTGACTGTATAGTTTATGGTTTGTAAAGCGAAATGATTATGGTGCTTGTTTATAAAGTTCAAATAAAGGAGTCCGTGAGTGTGACTGTAGTTTATGGTATGTAAAGCGAAATAATTATGGTGCTTGTTTGAAAGTATAAATGAAGTAGTCCGTGAGCGTGACTGTAGTTTATGGTGTGTAAAGCGAAATGATTATGGTGCTTGTTTAAAAGTATAAATAAAGGAGTCCGTGAACGTGACTGTAGTTTATGGTATGTTTTTTTTTTGTTGGAAAGTATGATTGAAAGAGTCCGTGAGCATGACAAACGTTTATGAGATTGATGCAAAGCAAATGCTTACGGTGTTTCAGTTGTTTTACAATATAAATGATTTTCAAGAGTTCCCGAATGTGTCAATATATAAGAGAAACGTGACTGCACCCAGTTTATGGAACATAAAGTTTAATGCTTGCCATGTTTGTTTAAATGTAAATTGAAGAATACGTGAACATGACTACAGGTTATGGAATGTAACGTAAATGCTTACCGTGTTTGTTTTGGAAGTGTATAAACAGTCCGTGAACGTGACTGCAATTTAGGGAGTGTAAAGTCAAATGCTTAGCATAACGTGAATATAAGACGAGGTTTACTTTATTTGTTATAAAGTGTAAGCAACAATGCCGTCAACGTGACTATAATTTATATAATTTAAGTGCAATGCTTATTTCATTTTAAAGTGCAAGGGAAGAGTCTGTGAGCGTGTCGGTTAGCTCGACACAAAATGAATTGTCTGGAGTGTAAAAATCCAGCTGAGTCTGACCATGGTCGTTTAGTGTGGGAATGTGATTGTAATTAGAGGTTATCTAATATATGAAAAAGTGTCTTATACCGTTTTCAAAGGACTAGTGTTTACTCTGAGACTGTTGGATGAGTTTGAATAGAACATATATAGGGAAGAGAATTTGTGATAGTGTTTATAGTCATGTGGCATGGTTTTAATACAGTTATCCTATTGTGTATAGGATCCGGTCTTAGTGGCTCTCAGGCGTAGACTTGACCTCCTTGAAAAAGGACGCCAAGACACCGTGGATGGTGTGCTGTCAAGGATCTTTCAGATGATCTATTCAAAGGGTACCCCAATGTCCAAAGATGCAGTCTTTGATTTGGTACTTAACCTCAAAATGGTGGCAAAGGAGAGCAAACATCCAAGAGCGGGCTATTATAACGCGGTGCTTCAGGCTTTGAGAGAGAAAATGACCGTCCCTGACGAACAGTTCAAGGATTATATAGCGGGTTTGCTTGGGAATAAAGACCAAGAGGAGGTCTTCAAGAGGTTGTCACAGGTTGACAAGGCGACTCGGACAAAAAGGGGTCGTGACTCATCGCGGGGAATGACAAGGATGAAGCCTTATGATCAAGCTCAATGCTATTATTGCAATGGTTTTGGCCATTACCAGAGGAACAGGGGGACAGGGCTCTCGCCGATAGACCGTCTTATTTCATCGGATTTGTAAAAATTGAAATAAATGAATGGTTTGCTTCTGGCTAAATTGTTTGAATGTTATTAAATTAGCTTCTTTCAGTTGTTATTTTATTTGTTTTATCTTCGGGGTGATACCTTTTTTCGTCCTGGATTAGGGAGAGTAACTCGCATAGGCTCGCCTCTCATCTGGGCTGCTTGTGTTGCGTACCGCTTTCACGTGGGCGTGGTAGTTACTCCCTCCTGGTCAGGGATCCCATCCTTTTGAGGGGCATTTCAGTATTTCATCACGGGAGTAGTGATAGTGATTAGTTTTTCTTTGTTCCATTATATAGAGCAAACGACGTCGAGTAGAGGTTTGCCCCAGATTTAAGATTGCTCAATGGGAGTTTGCTGATTGTAACTTTGACGATAAGTTATCATTGATAAAGAAACCTCAAACTGGGAATATGTCATGGGTGTCTATGGATGGGATCCCTGTCCAGGGGGGAGGTACTACCTTCTCGCCCGTAGAGGATATACTGTCTAAGGGTAACGTTCCTGACCTGTCTACGTTGTGCCTTCGTGATCCCGAGAAATTTGTGGTGGGAGGACTCCATATTGACCTTTCGGGTTGGGAGACTATTTTGCAGCAGCATCCAAAACGAGATATGATGTCATGGTTGAGAGAGGGAGTAAATGTGCTTGATTTCCGTCAACACTTCTTAGGTTTATTTAAAGGAACCCGATATAACTCAGAATCTCCGCCAGCTAAAGTATGGCCAAATCATGCTACATGCAAGAAGTTTTCCCAATTTGTTTCTGAAACCCTACTCAAGAAAGTATCCCAGGGAGCGTTTGCGGTGTGGGGAAAAGTGAACGTTGTGGAACCACCATTTCTTGTCCATCCTCTGACGGTTGAGCCGTCCAAACCTAGATTGTGTTTGGATGCGCGATTTCTCAATCTTTGGATGCGTGATTGCCCGTTCACGCTAGATAAGTTAGTTGACGTTCCAAGATATGCTTCTAAGGACTCGTATATTACTAAATGCGATGATAAATCAGGATACGATCACGTTTTGCTCCAAGAGTCGTCCCGTTGTTTCTTTGGTTTTGAATGGTGCGGATGGTGGTTTGTCTGCACGACACTCCCCTTTGGCTGGAAAGAATCGCCTTTTGTGTACCATACTATTGGTTTTTCGGTTTCCAGCTATTTCCGGTCTTTAGGGATTCCCTGTTCCCTCTATATAGATGATCGGCTGAATGGTGAGGTGTTTACTCTGGAGGGTGTTTGGGCTAAGCCATGGGGAGAGCGTTCTGATACTTACAGATTGGCTGCTGCAACCACGGCCATCTTTGTGGTGGCTATGTGCTTTCTCGCCTAGGTTATACGCTGGGTTTTGCTAAGAGTGTTTTCCAACCTACTAAGACTTTGGAATACTTAGGTTTTACTGTCGACACCTCCAAACAAGCCTTTTTGATTCCAGAAAGAAAGGTGACGTCTTTTGCCAAGTTAAGGGAAGATATTCTTGCCCGGAAAAAGTCGGTCGATGTGAAATCTTTGCAAAGGTTTCAGGGAAAATGCATTTCGTTTTCACTAGCAGTGCCACTTGCAAAACTGTACATTCGTAACATCAGTGCTGCAATCGCATCTACTGAAGGAGGCGTGCAAGTCCAAATGACCGACTCGCTTCGCCAAGAGATCCAGTATTGGCGCTTCTTAGATTCTTGGTCAGGATTTTTACCCTGGCGCAGCGAAAAGCATTGTCGAATCTCAATGTCAACAGATGCCTCTGGTTACGGATGGGGGTGTGTGCGTCACGAAACGGCCGGTGACATCATCATGGCAGACTATTGGAAGCTAGATGAAGCGGCTTTAAACATCTCTACAAAGGAAATGCTTGCTATCTCTCGTGCCCTTGAAGCTTGCCCAAAGAAGTTCGAGATTGCAGGGTGGATATTTCTGTAGACAGCCAAGTAGCTATCGACACGTTTAGAGGGCAAGGTAGCAGAAAATCTGTGCAACTTACAGATGCAACAAAGGAACTTTATAAGACTGTCTTATCGAGGAATGTGCAATTGGAACTGTCTCACGTCTCGTCTGGTGATAATGAAGCGGACGCCCCCTCAAGGCGCTTATCTTGTATGGATGTAATGCTCTCTTCGAACGTTTGGTTGCGTGTACAGGAAGAATTGGGTGGTGAGAGGGGTCATTCTTTTGACCTTATGGCTTTAGATTCTAATGCCCAAGTTGATCAATTTGGTAATAGGTTGCCACATTTCACACCATGGCCCACCCCGCTGTCAAGTGGGGCAAATTTGTTTGCCCAAGATCTAGCTAACGAATGCCTGGACCTGCGTAATCCATAAGTTTTTCCACCCTTCTGTTTGATTGGCCCCGTTTTGAAGTTTATGATCCAGTACCAGATTCCCTTTACAATGGTTGTTCCAGACTACTTTCCTAGGCAAGTTTGGTGGCCTTCGCTTATGGGTCACTCATCTCGTGTTGTTCATCTGTGTGAAGCCGCGGAGAATGGTGTGTTGATGTTCCCAACGAAGTCCGGTTTCAAGCCTCGCCCATCTACTTATGTGTTGGTTGCCTGTAGAATCTCCAAATTTTGACACTGTATGTCTTTGTTTCTAGCCACTACAAAGGGTTCCCAAGTTGTTTTCCCCATCAGTGGCGTGCCCGGTTTGCAGTTATCCTAATGATGAGAGCTTTAAATTCTGTCGAAATTGTGGTTATAAGAGAAGGTTGGGGTTGATATGCAAAGCGTCCGGAAAGAGACTTCGTTTTCCTATCAACGAGGACAACATTCAAGCCCGTATATCAGAGTTGGAGAATACTCGTACTAACTCGCGTTATCAGAGACAAAAGTCTTCGTTGGAGGTAGAGTTTGCTGAGTTTCTGTGGGCCAGATCGCCTCCAAAAGATATAAAGACTGCACTACCGAGTGACGTTCTGGCCTTTTTAGTTTGGAAAGATCAAGGTGGCAAAACTATCCTTGGTGACAAAAAGGCAAAAAACTGCAGTTGCCAAAAACGTTTAGCTTTTGGAACAGTGGACTCTCTTATAGGAAAATTGAGAGCGATCTTCGCTGACAATGACCGGGGCGGGGATTGGTTTCCCTTATTGAACGTGGGAAACCCAGCTGCGGACAGAACTATAAAACAATATTTAGTTAGTGTAAGAGAAGAACAGTTAAAAGCACATGTGACGCCCCGCCAAGCGGATCCAGTAATTCTGTCCGACCTCGAAGTTCTTGCCCGGCATTGGCAGAGAAGGTTGCAGGACAGTTTACAGGATCCGTCTGAAACCTTTATTGTTGCTAGAGATCAGGCAATTTTTAAAGCGCTGTTTTTCTCGGCTGACAGAGCAGCTGACTTATTGGGTATCATGACACCTACAATTCTGCGTTTTCCAGATAATTCGGGTTTTTTATTCAAGCAAGTGTGGACGAAATCTCTTCGTTCAGGCGACTCAAATGTTTTTGCACTTAAGAGGGGCTCAAACAGTATTGTATGCCCAGTTCGCGGTTTAGATTTATATTTCAACATTTGTAGAGCTTTGTCAGTGGATGTTTCGACGGGGTATTTGTTTCGTGCGGTATCGAAGGAGGGTTTGATAACCACGCCAGCGCTTGAACCACCGGCAGCACAGGCTAGGTTAAACACTTATGTGACAGCTATAAAGGGTTCTCTTTCTAATGAACGTTTTACCCTGCATGGCTTTAGGAGCGGCGCAGCCATTTCAATGGCATTAGTTGGTGTAAGCCTAGATCAAATTAAGGACCATGTGGGCTGGAAAAGTAGTAAGACAGCATTGCATTATATAAAGTTAGGACAAGTGGTTAATCCTGCCGGACCGGCAGCCAAACTGGCTAACTTGGACAGTAGTGTGGGTTTAGAATATAGATGCATGGACCAGTTAAAGGGTTTTGCAAGGGCATTTCCTTAGCTAGGCCGGTATGATTTAGGGATTTTGATGTATAAGGATTGGGAAGAACTAAAGTGACTAGGCTATATAATTCAAGTGATGTATAAATAAATAAGAATTGTGTTCATTGAGCATTAGTCATGTCTTTGAGAGAACGAAGAGAGGAGTTGCGTTCCCATATCTTATTAATAACAATGACTGAGACAGAATAATACACTATGCAAAGTCATTGAATATGTATACCATGTTGAAGGAATGTTATTTATAACACATTCCCACGAGGAAATGGTCTCTGGCGGGAAAATAAGCAACTCTGATTGGTTCGGGGTGGGTATAAATTAAAACGACGCCTTTGCATGCATTACTTGGTCAATCAGTCGAAGACCGAAGTGCCGGGGTGCAGGGGCAGACCATTTTGCCCTCCGCTACTTCATGCCGGAGAAGGCTCCGGTCAGGGTTGCGTTCCCATATCTTATTAATAACAATGACTGAGACAGAATAATACACTGTTTATTTACATTGTTTTGTTTGTCCAGTGACTAGAAGTCCATTAGCCACTTAGTGTGTGAAATATATATCTCCAACTTGGCAAATAACCGGCTCTAACAATAATTTCAAAACTTTTATAATTGATTCAAAATTCAATACAAATTTTAGTGGTAAAAACACTCAACAAACTAATTTTTGCTTTTGTTGGTTGTGCCAGAAAAATATCCTAGGTATTTGAGTCATCTTGAAAATTCTAGTATTGTTAGGTTTTGAAAATTATTTGTCAAGGCTTTGTGTAAATCACTGCTTCATTCCACTAGGCACTTTGGATGAAGAGATTGGAAATATGAGGACAATATTTTGTAAAGCGTTGTTTTAAACCATGTTCCAGTTAATGATACCATACTGCAGTATTAGAGTGCATTCAGTAGAAGCGTGAAACACTAATGACTATTGTGCAAAATAGTGGTAGTCGAACAAAGGAAAACAAAAGAATTAGCATAAAATAGTACAAAATAGTATTACTAATGTTTCATGCTTTTCCTGAATGCACTGTATTATTAAGATTAAAACTAATTACTAAAATGAAAGAAATAAAAATATGAAATACATTGTTAATTCGAAAATGTTGCAAGATATCAGGACAAAACCTATAGTGTTCAACATATTTGCATGTGTATTGTCTTCAACACATGGATTACACTGAGTATGTGTATGGCTTAATTTTTGTCAATTAAAAACAATTTGATATGAAAAATGTACTTATTTGGATGTCAAAAACCTATTCCAAAATATGCAAAACTATAACTGACCAATTCCAAAAACTTTTTTTCAATTTAATTGCTTTAAACACTCATTAATAACTAATGAACATATGGTCCAATTCGAGCCACAATACGCATCATGTGCATGGATTTATATACTTCGATAGAGATTTAATATCATGGGCATGCGTAATCAGAGTTAATAAAAGCTCCCACACGGATATTGCATGCCATAGTTATTAATGAGTGTTTTAAATGCCCTATAAGCATGCATTATTTTATACCTGGCATTTTTTCAAATAGCTATTTGAAAAATTGGCATAGAGTCTATACTTTTCAATGTCTATTCTGCTACACCTACAAGGTTTTCATAATTGGCTTGTGCAGTTCTCCAGTTTTGTGGGTTGCTCAAAGTTAGTTCATTACTTGCATAAGTAAAGTACTCCTGATAGTGGGAACTCAAACCATCAGTAACTGCAAGAGGTATATTTTAGATTTGTGGATCTTGAATCATATTATCCATATTCATCCTTAATTTCTATACAAAAGTCATGATATACTGAAATATACTTCATCATCTTAACTAGCTAGCTAATACCACATATAGCTTATCATTAAAAACAGATAAAAAATGTAAACAAAAGTAATAATACTCTAGACCAAACTTGCACTTAAAAGGACAAAAAGAAGATCAAAACTTATCTCTATTAAGTTAGACAAAAATAGCATAAAGATGGGGTATTTTAGGTTTTAAAAATGCAAGTTTTGCCTTGAAAACATAGAAGTAATTCTTACTTACCCCGCAGGACACTTGCATGCTGCCCTTACTATGTCGTTGGTGGTTCTGTTAAAAACCAAAACTGACTTGTATTTTTCTGACTTCATAGAGGCCAGAACTTCTGCCTTAACATAAACATTATTGTCTTTTTGGCAAAGCTGGAGATCCTTGATGTGACCTTCTTTAAAAAAGTTGAAGGCCTTCAACTTTTTGTATCCCGTGCTATTTGACACATCGAGGTTGTTGTACTTTGATGTCTTCTTCACCAGGTAATCATAGAGCTGAACGAACGTAAACGCCGGTAGTTCTCTGAGATCTTTGCTCCACACACAATTGTTGGCCTCTCTGATGATTACTTCATAAGTAACATCAGCTGTATAACTGGTAGAAGGCAAAGGATCGTTGTTTGTGTCAGTCAAAGGGCCAGCTTTCGATCGTTCAACAAGAACGAAGCAACGTAGGACAAGATCATCCTTTTTTCTGCTTGATGGTTCGCCAAAGTTCCTCAAGATCGCCTTCAGCTCTTCTACTTTGAGTTTTCTTAGGTCGTTTGTGGATTTGAATTGGTTTAGATTGTTAAATTTATCGTTTGAAGACATGTATATAGTTGTAAACAACAGTTTGCTAGGAAAACTACACCAAGTATGCTGTGTTAGCCTCGTTTCCAATCCGCCCGCAAGCTTCGTCTTTGGAACTCGAAAAGGGAGTATTGGAAGACCTCAATAAGCTCTTTGCTGACAACATCATGGATAAAGAGGATTCCGAGAAACAGAAGGCAATAATTCTAAAAAGACCTTACAAGCCTCTAAAGTCAACTTAAGTGTTTTATTCGACATGCAGTTTAATTTGAAATAAATAACGACTCAATGATATGCGTAATGGATAAGTTGCGAGCCTTAATGTGAGCGACTGAAGAAGACTGCCATTAGGCCTTTGACAACTTCAAGTCGACTGAAAAATGAGCCAGTTCAACTAGAAAGTTGTCAAAGGCCTAACGGCAGTCTTCTTCAGTCACTCACATTAAGGCTCGCAACTTATCCATTACGCATATTATCTCTGAGCCTATCCCACATGGCTTAGTGCCTTAACTCTCATCTACTAATTTTCGTGGGATCTTGCCAGTTCACTAGACACACCGTGCTGACGAGGCCCAATACAGGCCGAAACAGCTGTCCACAGTTTCTAGTTGAACTGGCTCATTTTTCAGTCGACTTGAAGTTGTCAAAGGCCTAACGGCAGTCTTCTTCAGTCGCTCACATTAAGGCTCGCAACTTATCCATTACGCATATTATTATCTCTGAGCCTATCCCACATGGCCTAGTGCCTTAACTCTCAACGACTCAATGATGTGATCTAGTCATGCTTAAAAAAATCAAACCCATCCTAAATATAAATTCTCTCAATGTAATATACAAGTCAATAGTTGAGCCATATTTTAACTATTGCTGTCTCGTTTGGGATGGCTTTGATGAGATCTTAGCAGATAAGCTGCAAAAACTTCAGAATCGCACAGCACGCATAATCACAGGAGCACCATATCACAGTGAACACACAAATGAAATTTTTAAACCACTTGGTTGGGTGCCATTGGCTCAAAGTAGGTTACGGCAGAAAGCCGCCATGATGTTCAAAATAGTCAATGGTCTAGCCCCACCTTACATGAAAGAAATGTTTACAAACCATATAGGCTCAGATTCATATTTCTTACGCCGTTCTGGTAATAATTTCCAACTTCCCAAAGTAAGAACTGAAATTTATAAAAACGGTTTTGTGTACACTGGAGCAAAGTTATGGAACTCCTTACCGGATTCCTTAAAAGAGGAGCGATCTCCTTCAAGGTTTAAAAATAGAATTAAACACTATGATCTCTGTATCAAAACTACTTAATTTAGCATTATAGTGTTTTATGTCTTTAGTATTAATCAATGTATTATTTGTATATATGCATATGTTACATTTTTATGCACAGCTTACAGGGAGACCAGATTTTTACACATTCTATTTGTAACTTTTTGATATAATTACTGTGGGTAAATAAAGATTATATTTATTATCCATCCATCCATCCATCTACCCACCCACCCAACAGACTAGAAATAAAAAGCCAATAAAATAAATTATACTCACAGCCGACTTGAGTGTTTTTCCTGTTCGGAATTAGAGAAAGGACATTGGAAGTAGTGGCGTTCCATTTTAAATGATACTACGACAAGGAGAACTGAACGATTATGACGAATACCTCTATTAACAATGGAGTAACTGAGTAACAAGTACGACTGATTGTTGGAAGTTGTAGGCTTTATTCTGGTTTGGAACAAAAGGACAGTTTCCTGTTAACTGTGAAAAATACATCGGTTGGAGAGCGCTTACTCTTGTATTGTCCATTTACTTTTAACGACACAATCCGTAAAAATGTTTATCATTATGCAATACTTTCCAATTTTTTTCTTTTATGCTTGTTCCTTTTTTATAGCAAAATTAACCTGTCATTCTGAGTCTAATTGTTCTGATTTGCATTTGCGGTAATTTAATATCATGTATGGATAGCACTATGTAATTTGAGATGTTGTATGGTTAATGATGAGGAAACGCAGGTATGCCAGTGGGCGGCCTTGTAAAGGATGTTCGCTTTGTTAACGGTCTTTTGGAATCCTGCTTGCGAGACAGAGCAACAGATCAGAGAAACTCGAATTTAAATCATTAAGATATCGGAAACTACATCAAGCTCTTCCTCGTCTAGCTCTAACGAGAGTGAAAGAGAAGCCAATCCTGCTCTAAGAACAAGGACTATAACTAGAGTATTTGTGTTCCTAAAACACCGAGCAAAGTGTGTACCAAGAGGAGCATTGGATACCAACTTGAAGAAGTCAGGCAGGACAAGGGAGATTGCCTTTTCTCCTAAATTGACAAAGGGTCAACTGGGGGGACCTTCTACGATCTTCCATGCCCTGCCTGGCTAAAGTTCCATTAGACCAGTAAGTGAATGTGCGAACTAAATCTGGCGATATTGTATCAATACATTTAATATCGTGTATTCTTTAGATATTTGGATTGCGGGTGTATAGATAGTCGTCTAGAGGATCTGAAATGGTGAAAGTTGCGAACTCTCTTCCTGATGCTAAGGAACTACTTTCTCTCATGAAGAGAACTAAATCCCAACGGATTTTCCTGCATTACAAAAAAGGTAAGTAATGCACATTTAGCAAATATAATACTTGTTCTTTTATATGTATTTCATAAGCAATTATTACTTTAATTCCAGCTTCCAAACAGAAAGTAACGAAAGGCCAAGGTAAGGCATTGAATTTCGCACTTGCGCAGGATATACGTCACAGTTGGTCCCAGGTCAAACTCTGTCTTTTTTTTTTTTTTTTTTCTGTCACAACTAGTGGTATTAGCTGGGTCGGGCTGGTCGGGCTACAAAAGTTCACACTGTTTTCTCTCTATTGATGAGCACAGAATCAGTATTTGTTTCCATCGGCTGAAAAGCTGCCGTTCGACTCCTCCATTCATTATAATCATTTATTGTTATTATTGTGTATTATTAAGCTTATTACTGTAAATTGCCTTTGTTCAATAAGCTTACTTGACTTTTACCTATATCATCTTTTTAAGCTCATTGTCATTGAAATATTGTTCTTAAATTTGATTATGGAATTTTATTTATCCTTCATTTACAGCCCAGCCAAGTGCAAACAACAATAATGGAAATCGTGAGTACATTTAATACTTTGTGATTGCCAAAAAGCAATGAAATATAATCTTAAGCTTAATTTACACTCAAAACGGCTCAAGCATACCCCCTAGGCTCCATTAATGAATTTATTATTCGAATATTGATTATCCACTCCGATTTTTCATTAAAAAATCCAAAATCCTAACTTCACATTCATTTCACAACTAAAATTCTAAGGGATTGCCTTTCTGGGGAGTTTTCCTACCTTGGTAGGAAAGTAGGTAGTTGAAGAATCCAATCAAAACTCAAGTAGATAATTTATTTTCAAGTTTGGGGTCCGAGTAAATAATTAATCAACTCAATTATTCGAATAATGAAATCATTAATGGAGCATAGGGCCAGTTACGCTTGAGCCACTATTATAGATATGGTCCATACTTCCATTTATGAAGGTGATGGAGTTGTAGGTAAACTAATAATATTGATTTCATTATTATTCACTAAACTCATTTGCCTTTCAAATTATTATGTCAAAACGGAATGTATTACCTAGCTTTTATTTGTTTTCAGTTGGAAAATTTTGCAGGAACAACGTAGAAACAGGTACGCACAACAAAGGTGTCAACCATATATCTTTTAGTTTTATGTAGCTCTGTTATATATATTATAATGTAGTTTATAATTAAGTCTGACATAAGTCTAACATGTTTTTATTTCTTAATACAGATAAAGCCCTTTTTGAAGGGATAGAATCCTGCCATGAAGATTTAGGACTATACTTTGACCTGTTGAGGTAAGAAACAATTTATTCTGAATCGGTGAATTTACTAAATTACAAACTACTAGCTTTGAATCTTCAAATTTCTATGACAACCTTTTTGCAAGTTGGTGTATATACATGACAAAGAAAAAGATTTACAGGATTTAAATCTTCAACAGTACTTATATGTACTTTTTTATGATAGGTTGTTTTTAGTGCAAATGCACCACCAAATCCAAATGGCAATGACTCAACAGTGATAATAGCCAGTGATAGTAATTATAGTTCAACATATTTTATAAATGTGAATATATATATATAAAGGTGAAAACCCGACAGGATCCTGGCTAGGATACTAACATGCAGGATTCTGCTTAGAATCCCAACAGGATTCTGCTTATATAGCTAGGATCCTAACAGGATGACGTTTCTTAATTTCCACATTTGGTAAGTCAGTGCTTATCATGAAAAATGAACCAGGGACTGTGCATGTGGTGCAATCAGAAACGGGGAAGTATTTTGACTAAATAATAAATATATATACGCTGTATGTGATGTTGTACAACAGGGTTTTAAAACCAAGATTAAATACAAACCATTCCTTTAATTTGGTTTGTCATTTAATTTATGCAGCAACATATATATAGTTTTTTCTAACGTTATTAATACCTTATTCCCACTTCTGCTTGATAATGGTGTCTCGATCAGGATATTTTTTTCTAATTTTTGTTATACAAAAGAACCTCGTATAATTCAACCATAATTACATCATCCTGATCATGCATGAAATCAGTGTAGCAAAAGTTTTAGATCTATCATACATGTATATATCCCTTATTTTTTAGATAATGCAGGAGAGAAGCGAGGACAAAGGGGAAAGAATGGATAAAAGAGACGAGAACATGAAGGATAAAGAGGAAGGTATTTTAGAAATGGAGAAAAGGAAAGGAGAGGAAAAGACTATGGTGGAAGTAAAGGTTACAAATGCAGAACAAGAAAGAAAGAAGAGAAGGAGGGCGAGAAGAAGGCAAAACAAGAGGGAGAGAAATTATGCAAAGAAAATGTAGGTGAGTATTAAAACAATTAAAACAATTACTTCAAAGAACACACAAGCCCTAATGCAAAAAAAAAAAACATCCATGTTATATATCTCTTTTTTTTTTGTCAATAACAGCTTTGTGTATACGTAACTTGTATATATGTAAACCTTTAGTTTCAAGTTATTATTCTTGATATCTAATCAATATACTATATTTTCTTATTAGCTGGGCTGGAGTTTAATAAAGAAAATTAAATAAGCTAAGTACTATTATATTGTACTTACTTACTTATTGTACTTGTAGGTGGGGCAAGGAGAGCCATCACCTTGCTAAAAATCTCGGGTCAAACCTATTTTTCTTGTATGTATTGACATGCCACCTGTTAAAATATGTTCACTAGTGTGGAATTTGGAATTTGGCGAATTTTCGAAGATTGTCACCAACTTGCCAACTTTTAAGCCTCATCGAAACCCCTTAAGAACTTGTGAAAATCCCGATTTATAAGAACGAGGTTACAGCATTTCCTTAAGTAATTGTTGCGAATGTTTCAACTGTTGTTAGCTGAAGATGCAAGATATAGACGACCCCATGCACTTGGCTGAACGGATTGATAAGGTTTGGGTGTCAGTTTATGACGATAAATTAAGCGAAGACCAAATCAGACAACTTGCTCATGTGCATAATTCCCTGAATGAAGGAAGTCGGAAGACTAACTGGATTGACCGGGTTAGAGCTGCCGAACTTGGGCATATCACCTTGCCAAAAAGAATGAGGAAACGCGGACCCCAGAGTCAACAAGAGAGTGGAGAAAGTCTTGCCAGAAGATGTTTGTCAGTTCAGAAAAGGTAATAATAGCTTGTGTCAATTATTTGAAGGTTTTTATAGAAAAATATGTGGACAATCAACAAAATGAACATGTCACGCCGGGAATTAGAAGCGAAGTTTATGACTGATAATGGATTAATTTTGGCTCCCCCCAAAACAATAAAGGCTTTGCGCCAGTGCCAACACTGGTCTCCAGCTCAGCCATTTATTAGGTAGTGTTGCGTGACGACCGATTCTATAAACGGCTGCGTGGAGACAATACAATCACAGTTATAGCAGCCAGGACAGTTCCTTCCCTTTGATTTATATTTGCAATTAGCTAAAAGAAGAATCGTAACATATTTTGGTTGAATTGACAAAATGAAAAATGTTGCAGTACAAATGTTCAAATGTAGAAACAATCAAGCACCAGGCTATTTAATAAGTATGTTCAACAAAAGATCTGACATTCATAATTATAACACTAGATCAGCAAATAACATCAATCTGCCCAAATGCCGCACAGAACTTGCGAAAAGATCATTCGCCTATCGCGGCGCTACCATCTGGAACTCTACACCAGAGAACATTCGAGAACTGAAATGTGTGAAACTATTTAAGAAATCTGTAAAGAACGTATTTCTTCGCAATTTTATTCAATGATTAAGGACATTATTTAAATCTTAGTTTGTAATTTATATATATATTATAGTTTGTAATTTGTAAATTGGATCGGAAGATCCCGCTTGGGAGATCTAATAAAGTTATTGTATTGTATTGCCACCTTCCAAGCTGCGCTGTTGACAAAGCCTGTGTGGGAACTGTTTGTTAGAGTGGATGAGATGTATAAGATATCAGAATTGAAGGACATGTTGCAAGCAAGCCCTCTCGAAGGCGAAATCTCAAAATCGAACAAACACAGGTAAGTTACAAATTACAAGAAACAAATTACCTTGACAAATTACATATACACATATGTACGTACTTAACTTTATTTTGCACACGAAATAAATTCGAGAAGCTACAGAAGCTACAGTAGTGACAATCAAACCAATGAAGAGAAATGGGAAGAAAGTGAGTTTAAAGATCATCAGCTAATCGAAAACGGCTATCCAACCTTACCATTGATACATACCTGCAATTAATAAAGGCAGTCAGCACATGGTAGAAAGGTAGAGCTCTTCAAATGGAAGGAATTTGAAAGATAAATTGGAAATAGATCCACAGAGGATTGCTTGAGGGCAAAGAACATGCTATAGATCAGGACATTATATTCATTTCCTTAAATCCAAGTCAAAGTAAGCACTGGGTCCTTGCTATTATCCTTCCAAAGCAGTGGTACATTAAAATATTAGACACCATGGCAAGTCAATTCATCAAATCCATCACACTAGAATTCAGAAGATGGGGTCCTTTCTTTGTCAAGTAGACCCATCCATAGATGTCAGCCAGTAGTCATTTAATGTCAATGACCCTATGGACATCCCACAACAGCAAAACTCAAATGACTGTGGTGTGTTCATTTGCTTATGTGCCAGATGCATTGCAGCAGGCTGTCCACTTGTTGAACATGACTGTTCCAGCCTTCAGAAAACTAATAGTGATGGAACTTCATCAGAAAATGCTGTACAGCATTCTAGCTCACTTGTAAAAGAAGCAAATGCTTATGCCAAAGTAACAAAAAACTTACAATCTTACATACATCCTACCATTTTTTTTTGTTACCACCTCTGCAATATTGGATTTCTTGCAGGACCTTATTTCATTTTTTTTTTTAAACTCTACACCCAACAAAAAAAGATCCATTATCTCTGGATAAGTGAAACAAAACGAACAACTGGGACTTTCAATCAATCTAAAACGATAACGATCATCTGATGCCTGTTATGGGTTTTCTGTTTGTGCCTTTTTTCGCTGGTACGGTGAATTAAAGATTTTAGAGGATTAGAGGATTAATATCTTTAATCCAGTCCAAAAATTGTGTTGATGAAAATGTTTATATACCTTATATAGTCTTCATTAGATAACTTTTTTCCAATATTTAAATTTTAGAACTTTCATTACATGTCTAATTATTAGCTTTGTTTCTTTTTTTTCAAAGGAAACTGAGCTCAAGTCTGTGATACAAGTATTACGAAGCAAACCCGAAGTGCAAGAGATCTTTGAAAATGGAGCAATTGATACTCTTGATAGTTTTATTGAAAACTCCGAGAAAACAAGCTCAATAATTAACTCACAACCAACCAATACATTGGGGAATGTGGCAACTCCATCTTACCACAGCAGGAATGTCCTGACAACAGTACATGCCATCAAAGCACAGATGGAGCAGTTATCAACCCTGCAACCAAACGCACTGCCACAGTCCTGCCATCCTGGCCATGCTTTGGAAGCTGCCAGGCAAATGGCCTACTGGTCATCTGTATTTGTTTCATCCTTTACCACATCTACATCTGTCGTACCTGTCACACCCACATCTGTCCCACCTGCCACATCTACATCTGTCCCACCTGCCACATCTACATTTTTCCCACCTGCCACATCTACATCTGTCCCACCCGCCACAACTACATTGGTCCCAACTTAATTTACAGGATGTGGTGATGGTCAGACTCAATGTAGGTACAGTGCACTGAAATACCAATTATTTCTAGGCATATTGTTAATTCACATACACTATTTACCATGTTCGTCATTATGCTATATATTTATTTTTATGAATGCATTTATTTATTTTATCTCATTTATTTACATTGCAGAGCTGACTTCGAGTTATGCTCAAACAATTGTCTTGTGTTACTTGGACAACGTGTGTATTCAAGACATAAAACTTGAAAAGGACTTGAAGCCACTAGCCAAAGAACAGGGATTGTCTGAACTTAGAAACAAGGATAAAACCAGTACATTAAATCCATTGCTAGTAGCCTTCTTCAGAAAGGATTGGTTATTCTAGATAAACCATTAAAGGGGCACTTGGATGAAAATCGATGAAAATTGGAAATGCCTTGAAACTTGGTTAAACTTATCTTTATGGCCCCAATAGTAGCCAAGCAACATATTTTCTTTACAGTCAAAATTTGCGGATAAAAATTATATTTTTTTCAGCATCTAAATTGTGAGTAAATGACGTCATTTACTCAACCCTATTGTTCTTTTAGTTTTTAAACCAAAATTTCTCAACTGCGAGTGGCTCCCAGGCTAAAATTTTTGCCAATCTGGTTTTCATAATCATGATTGAGTCATATTATTCGTAAATACTTGAACTATTCGGACTTTGAAAATATGGGGCGTTTTCATCCAAGTGCCCCTTTAAACAATATTTCTTGGAAAGATGTTACAGTTGAAAAGTGACCGAGTTGACTCCCCTTATTCAGAGACACCTCTGAACATTTGATTTTTCTAACTCAGTAGCAAGTGACAAGACTTGACAGTGACAAGACTTGGAAGTTTAAAGTTTTTTAATATATATTTTCATAAACAAGAGAATGGAATACTTTGTATCAGTAATATATCAAGGCTATAATGTTTGTAGAAAATAGGAAACTCGTTGTAAGTTGGACAGTTAACCAAAAAATGATATGTGCATATTGCATAAGTCTTAGTTGTTATTTAAGACAGACTAGTTTTGTTGAGATTAAAATGTTTCATTTTTAATAATATCAGTGTCATGTAATTCTTCCATGACATAATGCAGTTTATTCCACTCGTAAATGTTAAATATGAGAGTGAACACGTCAAAATCTGAGAAATAGGTGTATGATTACTACTATATTTACAAATTAACGGGAAGAAGAATCGTAACATATTTTGGTTGAATTGACAAAATGAAAAATGTTGTCCTGTAGGATGTTGCAAGTTTGGAGCCCACCTTACAAGCTGCGCTGTTGGCAAAGCCTGTGTGGGAGCTGTTTGTTAGAGTGGATGAGATGCATAAGAGATCAGAATTGAAGGACATGGCCACAAGCAAGCCCTCTCGAAGGCGAAATCTCGAAATCAAACAAACACAGGTAAGTTACAATTTACAAGAAACAAATTACCTTGACAAATTACATATACGCATACGTATGTACTTAACTTTATTGATGTCTCATGAACTTTTGATCTGAAGTATCATGCAATCAGTCCAGATTGCCACCATCATTGTTTCATGCCTATGGGATTTCATGCCTATGGGATTTCAAGCGCGATGCTTGACAAGTTGACTTACAATCAAACTTTTGTCAGAAAAGAAAAAGAATTCTATTGTTGCATTCAGCCTGTTGACCAATCAAATCGTGGTTGATTTCACTAATTTATATTATAAATATCTGCGGTTAAACTAGTAAAATATGCAATCTATCTACAGATTGGGATGCCAATACAGGGTCTCGATGATGAGTCAAAATAGATCTGTTGCAAAAGCTGGTGGACAAGAGTATCACATTAAAAGAATTTGGCGAAATGGCGAAGACTACAAAAAAGAAAAAAATAAGTGGCCAAAGCTTTCATGCGATATACCGGCTGCAATTTGTGGAAAGAGCTCCAAACTAGGTTTCCAAGATATAGCACTGAGGAATAACTAGCTCAATTCAGTTCCCTTAAATTTAAAGGAAAGGCAATACCAATGGTAAATATATATCATACTTATTATATATACTCTCGATTGCAGAAATGTTGCAATATACATATTTACACATACAAATACCTAATGAGATGCAAAAAATATATGTATCTTACGACGTTTCTGCAATCGAGTGTGTTTTATATTCATCAGTCACATATCACATATTATATAACTGAAATGATCGTACCGGGGGGGAATGGTGGAAAACATAATTTTCAAACTTATGGGTTACATGTGTGTAATGCAATTACTTCCGAGTAGCGAGCAAATTAGCAAGAATGAAAATATCGTTTGAGCGGACTAACCTGCATAATCTTGTTATCAAAACCAAAGGAAGTAGAAAGCTTAACATAATTTTACCTCGTCCAGAAACAGTTCTAGACATTCACTGGACATTTTGCTGATCTAAGATATTCCCGGAAATATTGGAGAATGAACTACAAGAATGACTTGAATACTTGTAACTGTATGGAATATCGTCGAGTAATTTAGTTTTACGAAAAAAGTTTGAATTTGAAGCAGAGATATAGATCGATGGACTGGTCCCCTACTCTGTATAGAAACGTAGCAGTGCCATATTTTTTTCCATTTTCTTTTTGTAGATTGAAGCAAGAAGTACTTTACTGAGACACTTGGAAGACCTCAATAAGGTCTTTGCTGACAAAATTATGGATGAAGAGGATTACGAGAAACAGAAGGTAATAATTCTAAAAGACCTTACAAGCCTCTAAAGTCAACTGAAATGTTTTATTCGACATGCAGTTTAATTTGAAATAAATAGTGTCTCAACTCTCATTGTTTTTATATACATATATTTGTGGGGTGGTGGTGGCGTGTGTGGTACCGGTAATAATTCTAAAAGACCTTACAAGCCTCTAAAGTCAACTGAAATGTTTTATTTGACATGCAGTTTAATTTGAAATAAATAGCGACTCAACTCTCATTGTTTTCATATACATATATTTGTGGGGTGGTGGTGGCGTGTGGTATCTTATTCGTTTTAGTCAATGTTGTTTTAAGTGTAGTAGTGGCGTTTTGTGGAGTGAGTTTTGGCCTTTCATCTGGAATGGTCGGTTTTTCAACCTTTTCCAGTGGCAAAGTGACGGTTCAGAGTTATTTATCTTGCCTTTCGTTTCGTGTTGATTTGCTAAATTTCAGAAGATTGCTTTGGTTTGAGTAGTTGCAATGTAATATTTCACAGAATATTTTGATCAAAAGCAATCTTTAACTTCTGTGTAGACAAATCTGTTAAATTTCTGGACCTACAGCATTTGATGATTTTTAAGATTGCTTGTTTGGTAATTGAACTTTTTTCAACTGATTGCACGAGCCGGTAAGCTTATATTTTTTCAGTTAATTTTGTACATGTTATAAGCCGAGGACCGTTTGTGAAACTACAAACAATTTTGAAATATCACTTGTGGTATTAAAGCTAAATATCACAAAAAAACATGCAATTACCTATACTAATATATGGTGAGCTGAAAGGTAAAGAAAACACCAATGCTGATGCACTATCCTGCAAGGCCATTAACAAAACCACAGAGATGTCAATTGATTATGTAGCTCAAGTACTGAGACCATATACCAACACTACAAGACTGCCTCAGATTGTGGCAGAACAGCTACGTATCATTGTTCAGCCTCAAACCTTGATTTCAGATTCTGAGATTATACAATCAAGAACCAGAGAAACACAAACTCAAACTTCGCCAACAGTCAAGGAAGGCGATGTTCATCACATAAGACCAAATACTACTCTATCATTTCCAGCTTACACCAAGTCTTATCTCATAAAGTTACAGCAGGCCAAGTAAGATATTTTGTGGTGATTTACTATGATAGTTGAGCTTTAAGGAAATTTTTTTTTGTAATATTGTATAGCGCATTGGAGAATGAATGCATTGGATTTGCCTGTAATTCAATGTTTTCTCTAGCAGCTCCAAAGTGTCCTTACCTTAGTAAGAAAATAAAAATAAATAATGTCTGTAAAGCTCAAATTAAGTCTGTTCATAGATTAGAATAGATAATAAATCAGTTGTGAGTTTTTCAATTTCGAACAGGGTTTCAATTGGTCGTGAGCAGATATCAAAGATGCACCACTTTTCATGCATTTTGAAGGCCAGCAGACACGCTCGGACGGGTATTTCAAATTTTCTCGATTTCGCCAAAAATAAAAACCGGCCAAACCTTTAGATGTTTTTTTTTTTTTGGAAATAGTTTACCCTAAGGGTCTTTTGGGCAAAGTATAAAGAAATCGACATTTTTACAACTGTCGAACGATTCTCAATTTTTACAGCATACAGTGCTTTCTTCAAACATCTAGATGAGAGGTATGAGTGGGCTAACACCTTGTCAAAAAAGAATGATGTCACACAGGACTGAGGAGCGTTAGACTGACAGAGGGTAAGTGAAAATGTAACTCCGGATTTACAAATGTTGGTGGATTAGCACAGGTAGCCCAAGCGTAGAGTTAGTGGGTTTTGACGTCATTAGCTTTAGTGAGTGAACTACATATTCAAATTTCATATGGTTTGAATATATGCTTTCAGAAAGACTGTAATCATTTAATGATTTTGAATAAAGTCTCTAAAAATGTTGTTATAGTATTCAAAAAACGAGCAGGAGTGTTTTATCAAGTATAAAAACCCAAGGCGTAGCGAGGGTTTTTTCATACTTGATAAAACATGTGCTGCAAGTTTTTCAAATGGTTTAAGAAACTCATTAATTTTGAATGACCATTTCGTCCAATATCAATGAAACTATGAAATCGAAAAATGTAATTAGTTGATTGATATGAGAAAACAAAAGAAAAAGGTCTTGATGTTTCCATTTGGGAATAATGCATCTACAATAATATACAAATAAAATTAGAAATTCAAATGTGCAGAACTTGCTTGCAATCAGTACTTTATTCGCATGAAGCAGTTAAGTTGTCATTTTTATTTGGTGTTTTATATACAGACTTTCACAGCAGAATGCCACCAAAACGGAGTTTTAGAGAGCTCAAAACAGACGCAGAAGAAAAGAAAGCTATAGAAGATGCTACTCCAAAGTCAACTCGTTATGCAACAAAATGGTCTTTTTTAAAACTTTGGAAAGTAATTCAGATAATTTAGTTCAAATTTATACAATGCTGTAATACCAGGATTACTAATAATACTAATTACTAATTTGATAACTTAGTAATTTAGTCTACTTGAGTGAGTAATGTGATCCTCCGGGAGAGTGTAGTCTTGAGAAAGACTGTTGTTAGGGACAGACGTTTTGACAACCTGAGCAGAAGTCATCTTCAGAGTACAGTGGGGAATGAAAGACAGTAGATGGTATTTATAGCTGGAAAATGCTGAAATTATAAGGAAAAGGAAGCAAAAGAGCATAAATTGTTGCACAAAGATCCTGTTCGATTTGTTTTTCCCTTGTAAACTTCGATTTAAATAATGAACCTTGTGATCCTGGTTTAATTTTATTCGTAAAACTTACCACTTTGAAACACAAGATAAATTGTTTAAAACAAAAATTATTAAATTTATTGCAATATACAGCATTTTTTCCTTTTTCGACCATGTATAAAAGAGAGGGTGGTATAATTTCAACCCCTAAAAAGATACGATTCCCCCGCCCCCTCCTACCCTGGGGAACTGTCATCGGTTACCCTGGAAAGTGAAACCAAATAAGCTGAAATACTGTTCTCCGACAAAGAAATTCAAGTGATGAAGATGATTTTCCAATGCCTAAAAAGCGGAAAATTCAAAGCAGGGATGGAAATGTTGAAGAGACTAATGACGAACACGCCGAGTCCGCCATTGACAAACACCTAAAAAAATATGCAGTGAAAGCGAACAAGACGGAAAAATATGATCTCTCCCTCACCCTACAAGGGAAAAAGAAAACTCTACTTAGAATACTGCAGAAAGAGCTAGAGAGGAAGCAGAATGTTAAGTGGTTTCTCTGTAGTCAAGTTCAACTGAAAATACTCGCTTCGGATTTAGAAGAAGTCACTACAAACCCCCTCTTAGACCAGAACAGATTGAAAGGCAGTTCGACGAAGCCACAGAAAAAATCAAGATGAGTACCAAAGAGAGGGAAGTGGATGGCTTTTTGATCAAGTATTAAATCTTACCCTGAATGTGGCCAGCTACAAACCCTTACATGGCAGCAGCTACCTTGAACCTTGAACTGCCCAAGAAGCTAAAGGATAAGAAGGCGGTTGCGAACATCAAAAACGACGATCGAAAGTGCTTCCTTTGGTCCGTCCTAGCCGCCAAACACCCTGTTCGATGGCAGAATCATCCTCATTGACTGAGTCACTATCAGCAGTATGAAGAAGAGTTCAACACGTCGGGATAGAGTTTCCTGTAAGAGTCAGTCAAGTGCCTAAATTTGAAAAACAAAAACCAACCACCAGCATTAATGGTTTTGGGTATGAAGACGAAGAACTGTTCCCGCTATACATTACAGAAAATAAAAAGGTATTTCATGTTAATTTGTTATTATTTTCTGAAGGAGATCAGAGACATTATTGCTTAGTTAAAAATCTAAGTCGACTACTTGAGAATTATTCCTTGAGAAACAAAAGATCCTACAATTTACCAAAATGCAAGACAGAGCGATGTAAAAACAGTTTTATCTTGAGTCACATTTATAGTAATTAGATTTTTAAATATATATGTATATATTCTTATTAAGTAGGTTTCCCTATTCAACATATAAATTTTTAAAGTCATTTATAGTTTTATATTGTATTTTTGCTATCCATTTTATGAATTTCATGTAAATAGTACGTAATTTAGCCTGTGGCTGCAAAGTCTTATTTAAATAAACTATCTATCATCTATCTGTCCATGTTGTCCTGATTGCTGGAATGTTGAAAAATTGACAAATCCTGAGACTTATAGTAGTAATGTATAACTGAAAAACAATACATATTACCTACCAAGTAGAGATTTTATGAATTTCAGCCGTAAAAGTTGGATAAGCTTTAATTCATAACTGTGATGTGTTCGTAATTTAAACTTAAGAATAAGCTTAAGTCCCTTTTTATACTAGATTAAGAGTGGTTTTCAATCAGGACGACATTTGTACCTACAAACTTATCTGTTAAAAATGCCGCTATACAAATACCCTCAATGTTTATCGTTGTTAATTTACTCAAATTGCTTTTTGGTTTCTATTTATTTTTTGTCCTCATATAAGGTATATAACCGTGTTATATCATCATTGGGGAATTTCTAAAGCACAGGGTTGATAACTAGATATCAACCTGGATAAGCCGCCATTGGGTGAATATGAAGAATAAAGACCTCCAGTGAACAAAAGAAACTGACTCGATGATGATATAAATATATATAAATGAAGAATATTTACTCAAAATGGGTCTTATTGACTAAGACCCATTTGATGTCACGATTTAGCATTCAAACCATTTCTTGAGCCGTGTTTGAATTATCAGCTTGCCAATTTTTTCGACCAGAAAAAGACCACGCCCATTTCACCCTTAAGACCCCTTTTATTAAGATATTCTTCATATATATATATGGCATCAGGCAGGACGGTTGGATCGAGATTGAAAGAACACTTAAGGATGAAACGGCAGACGATCTATTCTCATCTAAAGACACACGTCGAGAACCCATCGCTAGCAGATATTACATGGTGCGTATTACACAGAAATATTACCAACTATCAAGAAAGACGCATTATAGAAGCCATTGAAATCAAAAGATTTCATAACAACATCATGAATGGCTATACTATAAATACACTATTGTACTATAACTACAATACGAGACAACAGACCGTTGTCTCTTATATGCAAATTATAGATTTTTTCAGTTATAAGATACTTTACGTTGTACGCTCAAAGAGCATTCACTGACGAAGCCGTGACAGGTGAAACGTTTGGATTAAAGCCAATATACAACAACATATGCCTTCCGAAGTCTTTACTCCTACCTACATATATATATATATATATATATCTGGATGTGTCTATTCTGAACAATAGCACTATTGTAAATACATAACAATACTCCAATTATAGATTATAGCGCAGTCCCACCAGGGGAATGCTGCTGCCCTGTTTATAAACTTGGTCAAAGTCCTTTGGGGTTTATATATGTGTATATATATATATATAGATTATAGATTGTAGATAGATCAAAGACAAGACATCACTTTTGCTGTTACTCGGAGTTTCACGCTTACGCGATCTTCAGACAGTGTTTAATAAAGAATAATCCATACTGTAATCTATATATACCTGAGCTACTGTCATTGCCCAACATGGAGCATCATTGATAGTTTTTGTCATGTCTCTTCTAATACATATCTTTTCATTTCAGTTTTCTCCATGCTTTCGAGTAACAACACAACAACAACGAAAACGTTGCATTGAAATATGCCTCGAAGCAATCCTCTCTTGTTCCTTAGGCCACTATGATATTGTTGTTTCACGATTTCTTTTGATGCCGGGCTGTGTGTGTGGAGAAAAGATCACCTTCACATGGAAAGTACATGCAGTTATTGCAAATTTTATTTGCAAACTTGTTCAAATGCCAGCATTTCAGCATGTTCGCCAAAAGTTATAGGAAGATGAAGCAAAAATAGCAACTGGGAATTGGAGTGTTGGGAATAAAGCTACAAAAATTTGCCAAGACCAGTGGCGAAGGAAAAAAATTGTCTTTCCCAGAAAGCTGCAACACTGCATACGCATCTGCACCATCTACCATGCCATGGTATGTAAATATTCCTGCATGCCATAAATGTGGCACACCTTGCACAGAATGTAGGAATCAACTTAGAAAAGAAGTACAAGAGGAGATGCCCACTGTAAGTGCAATAGTTCACAAGAAAGACATTGATCAGATCACATGTAGCAGCAATGGTACTTGCATATTGTCATCCTTTAAGCAAGCATCTGAGGCTGTCCTGTACTTTCAATTATCAGCTATTTTACCAGTGAAATCCATAAGCTTTTGGCGGATTTAGCATCTACATTTTGGTTCAGTAACTCTCAGACTTCTGGCACCATATTGTGTCCTTGTGCGGCCATGTTTATTCCCCCTTTCTCTTTCGTGCACATGTGCATACATCATTTGGTTTAATAATTAACTAATACAACATACTGTAGTGTACAAGCGGGAAATTGGAATTCAGGCTAGATATTCCGTGTCTTCCTTAAAGAATGTGGCACACAATGTGGAGAAGCCACAGGAAGTTACTTTAGAAAAGAAAAATCCAAATTCTTGACATATGACGAGCTGTGAGATGAGTACCTTTAGTACAAGGAATTTACCTTGAGTTGGTTGAAGAAAGAAGGGTTGATTTGCTCCAGTCAATTATGCGGTCATTGTGGACAAGAGATGAAATTGAGGGCCTGTGATGGATACTACTTTGTATTTTAAGACTTATTATTATTTTTGCCTTTGTAAATATTTTGTGCATTTTATATTTCCTTTCTTTATCTTGTATATATTATAAAGTGTTGTTGAAATATTTTAGAATTCACGCTATATAAAATAAAGATTATTATTATGTCTCATACCGCATTGACTTCTGTTCTGTTGACGCAGTAGACATGATTACATACGACTTTCAACAGAACTTACCCACACCAACACTCACACATAACGACAACTCTGGACATACAACTTCGGCATACACGACTGCGTGGCAGAACATAGTTATAAGTGTGGTTCCTCAGAGGTCCTCTAACTGATTGTAAATATTCATAGAAATATAGTTCTCGCTAACTTTTCATTTTTCGCTCATTTTAGCTTCTTTCTTTGACAAAGAATTATGAAATAACATACATTTCAATACAGCTTAACAAATATTCAGGATAATTAAGCTTAAGCTATATTCTGATTACTATTTTTAATGTTTGCAGGATTGGCATATACCATTCCCATTGAGAAGCTGGTGCTGCCAAGCAAAGGAAGGCAGTTTCCAATTTGTTAAGCTCTTGAAAGAAAAAATGCAGAGTAATCCTTCTGGTCGCTACAGCACATTATTCGTGGTTGTCAAAGGAGTGATGACAAAGGAAGAATACAACATTGATCAAAAAGAATCATATGAGTATGAAGTTATTGGTAGTAACCATACTACATTGCCCACCAAGGAACTTCACGAGAAATTTCCAAATAACCCATACTTCAAAGCCAGGATGTGCTGAATTTATGTTGGCTTTTCAGATAATCAGGCAATATACCTTGGTGTCATGCATCAACAGTCATCAATTTTCCAACATGACACTATTTAAAGAGAAGAGGTCGGTAGAAAATCAAGTTAAATAGATAAATATTCTGAAAATAATTTTACAGGGTTCGCACAGTCTGGGAATAGTTAGTGAATTCTGAATTTTTTTAAAGGTCAAGGAAATTTTACGATTTACCCAAAAGTCAGGGAATTTTTGTCAGCCTCCATTTGGTTGAACTACCAAATAAATATGATTTTGGGTCAGGGAAATGTAAGGGAAAAGTGAGGCCTGGGTTTTATTTTTTTGAGTGAGTGGAAACCTTGCCTTAGTTTTGTTTGTTTATTTGTTGGTGGTTTGTTTTACTGTGTAAGTGATTGACTCACTGATATATGACTGATAGATTAGCAAAAGAGTAAGACTGATTAGTTGTTAAAGTGCCTATGACACATCTGACAATATTCTCATTATAGATTCTACATGAGGTGAGCTTTTGTGTAGCCAACAAAAAATATACAGTTTGAGTGATGCTTCTTGAAGTTATAAAGGTTTTCCCATGCCATATGCTAATAGCTTCTTGACTTCAGAGCTATGGAGAAAGTGGTTTTAAATCTCACATGAAGAGTCAATGATAGAGATTCAAAATGTAATGAAGTGATTCAGAATTTGAATTAATTGGAAGCTCTGAAATATGATCGACTTATTGTAGTTGGCACATACTATTCTTGGTTTTCACTCACGTGACTAACTGCTTGACGACGGTTGCTATCCGCCATGTTGGTGTCGCATATATATAAACAAAGCGTATCGAACAGCATCATTTCATGCGAGTAGAGCAACTTTTGTCATGGTTCACTGTATTATTGTAGATTGTTCAAGTAATAGTAGAAAAGACACGGCTATAGGGTTCTTCAGAATACCTTCAGTTGTTGAAAAACGAGGAGAACAAGCTGAAGAACTGAGCAGAGAGACGAGGAAAATGGATTTTGGCGATAAGTCGCGACGACGTACAATGGAAGAATATTCTGAAGAACGAAAGAGTTTGTGGAAGGCATTTCGAGTCAGGAAAACCGGCAGCAGCATGGGATAAGTTTAATAACGACTGGGTACCTACCTTGAATCTTGGAAAAACTAAATATCGCCAAGTAAATCCTGAAGCCGTCGAAGCTAGAGCTGCCCGATCAAAGGAGAGACGAAAGAGGTCTCTTGAACGCCTCGAGTATGAGGCTGCTGTTAAACGCCAGCAGTTAGATGTTAGCAGATTTTCCCTCAAAAATATTGACTTTGGAGGGTCCATCTACCAAAGAAACCTTAGAAGAAGAAGATCAAGCGTCAAATCTGTGTTCGAGCTGTGATCATGATGATTCTATGTCCTGCTCTGTAAGTCAAACCGACCCATGCCGCGTCCATAGCGTCTTCGTCCAGACTGAAAACGAAGATTGCCAGACGACATCTTCCATGTCTCAAACTGAAGAGTTCGAGTACATGTTTTCGGGAAATGGATATCAGGCTCCAACCCAAGATTATTTCAATACAGACGAGAAAGTTAGGTTTTATACTGGATTGCCTTCCACTGAAATTCTGTTGACTGTCTTTGACCACGTTTCTACTAGCATCACTCGGCGCAGTCAAACTCTCAGCAAATTTCAGGAATTTGTCATTGTTCTGATTAAGCTTCAACTTAATATACCATTTCAAGAACTGGCATACCGTTTCCAAGTATCGCTACCAACAGTATCCAGGATATTTTCTTCGTGGTTGACTGTATTGGATTCTCGTTTGTTGCCACTCATTTACTGGCCAGACAGAAATCAGCTATGGAAAACAATGGCAATGTGTTTCCAGCAAGCTTTTGGGAAAAAAGTGACTGTGGTCATAGACTGCTTTGAAGTTTTTATTGATCAACCAACTAACCTTCTAGCCCGGGCACAAACTTTCTTGTCTTATAAACACCACAATACAATAAAAGTATTGATTGGCATTACCCCACAAGGAACCATTTCGTATATATCTCAAGCATGGGGAGGTAGAACCTCAGACAAATATTTGACTGAAAACTGTGGCATGCTGGACAAACTAATGCCTGGTGACATGGTAATGGCAGACAGGGGGTTCACCATAGCAGAAAGTGTTGGCCTGAAGCAAGCTAAGCTGGTTATTCCAGCATTCACTAAAGGCAAGACCCAGCTGGATCCTGTCAATGTTGAAAAAACAAGAGGCATCGCCAGCGTCAGAATCCATGTGGAGAGACTCATTGGTTTGCTACGCCGTAAGTACACTATTTTACAGAGTACACTTCCCACTGACTTCCTCATATGCAATCAGAGTGGACTGCCAGAATCCAAAGTGCCAGCAATCGACAGAATGATAAGGGTGTGTTCAGCACTTGTTAACTTGTACCATTTGATTAGCCCATATTAATTCCTAGCTTGTTGATAAAGGAGGCAAAAAGGCAAACAGAAATACAGAAAAATTGGCTTTAATATGTTAGCTTTCAAGTATTTCATGAAGCAGTGATTATTGAGTAATGAAATAAAATCACACAATATTTGGTTTCCATTTCCGTAGTTCTCTTTGCTGTTCTGTCTCCTCACATAATGATTCTTAGCATTAATAAAATGAAGATCTCAAATTTTACACAATTTCCCAACCAAACTTTATAGTCCCATAGTCTATGTTTTGTTCAAAGCTCAATCCCATTCCCATCTTAAATAAGATTTCAATTAATTTCATAATAATAAATAATTGTTTATTTACAAGAGGAAGAAAAAAAACATTTTTGTAGCAAACCCACATGTACATATTATTTATTAGATGTTTTAGTGACACTAACAAGGCCACATGCTTTGCTGAGTCCCATCAGTTTTCATAGTATTTTATTACTGATAAAGTTGTTTTGCTGGCACTCCTACTGTATTTTTTATTTTTCTTACCATGATATGTTAAGGACCAGTAACTTAGCAATGAGATGCATCATATGTTTTTACAATCATATCATACCAATTTATTCTGTAATATCTTATAACAGGACTCAATGCCGCCACATAAAGAAATAATTGGAAAAGAAAAAATTCCTAAGGCTGCAAAATTTGCATGAGACTGAAGCTTTCCACTATGGAGTCCAATAAGATATATAGCTACTAAAAATGGCTATACTAGTTGTGAAATGGGTTTTTCACTGCTGCCAGTCAAAAAAATAAAAGGCATCAGCTAATAAGTTTTGATTGGCAGCAGCGAAAAGCCCATTTCCTCACAAGCCATTGGAATGTCAGGGTTTGCAGAAAACGTAAACTGCAGGGATAAATTGTAGTCAGACCATGTCATAATGGTCCATACTTACTAAACATTTCATGTTTTTATATTGTCATAAACTAAAGAGAAAACTTTGTTTTCCCTCCCTTAACTCTGAACTAAACATTAGAAATATAATACTAATTATTCATTATTCTATCCAAACTGTATTTGTTAGTAGTTTAAGATAGAAATAAAGTTCTTGGCTGTAATTTGTGTTTCAGCAGTAGTCATTTTTAAGTAGGTTTCAAAAATGTGGGAAAAGTCTCATTTCACCAGCTTTTAGGCACTCAAGTAAATGTGGTCTCATCTGTGGTATATGAAACATAAAGTCCTGGGGATTACAACCGTAAACAAGACATGTTGCAAATGCAACTGCAAAAACCCCACAGTCACTTCCATTCAGTTGCTGCTGAACTGGGACATTCTCTATACCTTGAAAGTTACCACCAAACAGACTTTTTGCTTGCTCCTCCACCTCATTTTCAATAATGTCATTAAACAGACTGTCATACAAATCGACTATTCCTTGTGGACAGTTGATGGAACTTACACACACCCAGTGTGATCTTCCTGTGTGTAAAATTTGAACAAATTCACTTGTCATTATTGAAAAGTTCCTAACTGGACCAAGTGTTGGTCTTTGAAAACCTTCGATTAAAGGGTTTACTTTCTGTAAACAGATCTGACACTCTTGTATAACCTTACAGTCTAGCCAGCCAGTTGGTGATAGAATTGTGTCATGATCATTGGCATCAAGATTTCCAAAAGAACCCATCCTGTTTGATTCTCCTTTGCCTACAGAGGTAATAGTCCATCAGCTGAGACCAGAAAATTTGGGTTTATGGCTCACTTAAGGGGAACAAACGAAACTTAGTCAATCTTAATCCTTGACTATTTGGCATCATAAAAATGTATGATAGCAAGTATTGAGCGGTAGCTTTCACTTTGTAATACAATTTTTAAATTTGTCCTTATACCCTCCTCTTGGCCGCCATCTTGGATTTTTTTAAATCCTTCCAATTTTTTTTTCTTTTTGAAATGCACACGATTCATTGCATATATGTGCAAATGGAATCATAATTTTCTAATAACCTTCTAAAATATTATCAATTTCAGCATTGCTTACAGATATCTATGCTATGATGACGTCACAAATGACCGCCATTTTGTTTCTTAGTTTCTGTATTCGACTGTTATCTCAAACATCTGAATTAACAATTAATTTGAATTTTCTGCTCTCTACATTAAACTGCTAAAACTGTTTAGTTAAGCATACCATGAATAAATATGTCACAAGTCAAGTACACTTGAGTCTAGAGCTCATATAAGCACAAAAGCACCTATCGCCACAAACAGTCTTTTTCATTGCTGTGACTTGCTTGCGAGATCTTTCATGTACTGCTGTTGTATCTCTAACATTAAGTAGCAGCAAAACGTCTATAGGGGGCGGCAGAAAGATGTGTGTGATATGCGCTATATGAACAAGGCCAACAAGACTGGAAAAAAAACGACAAAATGTTATAACCATTTTTCTGCTTTCCTTGGTAGACAATATCTCTCACATTGTTAAATTTGTCTGGCTTGGTTCTAAGCCAGCAGCAAGAGTAAATAACCTCTGGACCCCAGGGTATTATTGTTGTGAAATTCGCAAATCTTGTCAAATGCTTTTATATTTAATTATTAAAATTCTTAAAGTTGGATTTTTTGGTTTCTGGTCATCATGAAGCAGAGGACCCACGAAGGAACTTGCTTCTGAGCTTGTGACTGACTTTGCTAAAATAGCGCCAGGATGTGGAGGAAAGGTTATTAAAATTTATATACCAAATTTATTGATCCATAGGAAACGGCTTGTTGACAGCATTAAAAGGGAAGAGGAAATCCGTCTGGATAGAAGAAGGGGTTGAAGAAGACAAGAAGTCCAATCTTGTTGATAGGATAGAAAAGCATTTTATACGAAGAATCCATATTGAAATGAAAAACCATATTCATTACATTTTACAGCATTATTTTAAAGTATAAAGGGAGACAAGGGCTAAAGGTCATATTTTTCGTACAAACGTAACACGGATAATTTTCAAAGGACTAACTACAGAGTATACCAGCTTTTTGAAAGCGTTAATAATTGAAGATTTTCAATTTCGAGGTTATTTTAGCAACTATTTATTTAAACCTAAGTCAATATGGCATTTTCATTTCCATATTTATTTTAAATAGCTTTTTAACAACTCCACATTTTAAAATTTGCATTTAGCACTGGATGAAAATACGGATTTACATGCATTTACCAAAGTGGCACAGGTGGTGCAAATTTAGATATATAAATTTGCTATGTGTTTGGTTTATGAGCAAATTTCGTTCAAATATATATATTATCGAAGTGTCTTAATTATGACAAATCCTCATAAAAATTAGTATTTGTTTATTATTTGCAACAGACTTCAAATAAGTGTAAAATTTTAGTTTTGCATGAGTTTTGATACACATTTACTAGATATACAAATGTTATAGAAATGGTCTACTAGTAAATAGGCTAGTCAAATGTGCACTTTTACTACTAACCCAAACACATCCAATTATAAATGTTTTTGTGAGGGCTGGTGAATGTATTAAGCAAGTTCCACTGGTATACATTGTAATGTCTGGAAAGAAGAAAAAGGATTACAAAAAGGTAAATATGACAATTACAGTAAATTCAATTCAATTTACATATAAATGACATCATGCTTTCTCTTTTGTTATAGGTTCTGGAGAAAGTGATGGAAATTGTGCCATACCAGCCAAAAGTCACCAAAGTCGTTATGGATTCTGAGAGAGCAACATGGTCAGCTGTCAAACACGTTCGTCCTACCAAGCACAGAGATTCCTCGTTCTTTCACCAGGTAAACAAAATCTAAATTCATTGAAAATTACTAGACTACCAGGCTCGCCTCACGTCATATTACAGCGACCTCGTTATCATGAACCGTAACCCACTACCAGAAAGACACATTGCTATAGTTCACAGCTAATTTCTGTCATGCATGTTTTGATTTGAGTTTTGGACGGCTTGCTTTGTTTGAAATTAAAAATTTTGGCATCCAGCTTCTATCAAAACTCTTACAATTCAAATTATATTTGTTTTTTTCAATTCCATTTCATACCAGGTTACTTCCAGAAGCAACAACAGCACCCCTGAAGTCCCTAATGAAATACCTGTTAGACAATAGGGTCGAAAGCACTGTTTTCCCTCCTCAGCAATGGAGTATATATGGTCAAGTCGTCAGGACAAACAATGACATTTAGGGCTACCACAATGCCCTTAATCGTCGGGCATGTGGCAAAGTCCACCTGCCGTTTTACATGCTGGTACAGCTTCGCTTCAAAGAAGCTGCCCTTACAAATCTGAGAATAAGACTGGTTTCCGACGAGAAATTAAAACGTATACAAAAGAAGAAGTACTGTGATATGACAACAGATGAAACTAAAAGAACAAAGATTTTTATTTTGTTAAAGACAACATTTTTTTACTGCATATAGCAAACTAGTCTCCTTTGCAGCCGTTCTTAGTGTCGGTCTCAAAATCCCTCCCCACTAACGGCTGCTTACTGTAGCCAGACATTCCATTCCAATTGTTTGATTTAAGCCAATCAGGAGACAGGCCCATGACAGGCGCCTAGGCCGCCCTGTTGATTTCCCGCCAAATATAATAAACAATGAGCCGCCGGCTTTTCGCTAGCATTCAAAACGATGAATGAAACACCTAAGAAAGTGGTCAATAGTGGAGAAAATTGTTTTATTTGTTCGGCAGCTGTTATCAAGAATAACAAAATATTTGTTTTTGGCAAAAGTTCTTACGATATTCCTGGTCTGATAAAATCTGCGATCGTTAACGTTGATGTGAAGAAATATTCTGATAGTGACGATTTGTTCGTTTGCAAAGAAATCTGTTACAAACAGCTTTTGAAATTCAAGGGAGCCTTGGAGAAATATCACAGGATCAAGGAAGAAATAAGAGAAAAATTTGAGAGGAAACGAGTGAGGGCCAAGAGATTATTACGGTCAGACGACAAGCAAGAAGAAGAAACGACACTGATACGAAGTTCGCTTCTATCGCCGTCTTCACACCTTTCTTCTACCAGTACTGAAGGAAGGACAATTTGCAAAGCTTCTAAATCACTGCACTTTTCAGACGACAATGCAAATCCTACCACTTTTACTTCTTCTAGTGACTCTATCATCAACACAGTTGTGGAACGGTCTTCATTTAACCATGACTCACAGTTGTACTTCAATCGACCAAGCTTTTCTCAACTGCATGCCCCTAACGCCGTCGGAAACCCTTGTAGTGGGTTTGTTTTGAATGCTTTTCCAAATCTAGTTTTTGCTGGTCCAGCTGCGATACCAACAAGTGAAGGCAGTTTATACACTTCTACACCCAAGAAAACGGGACAGGTCTCAGGAAAAGTTAAGTTAACTGTCTATCATCCCTCTAGAACTGTGAATAAAACTCTAGATGAAACATACGAAACACTGGGAAAAGCTTTAATGTACGGTCCTCCATCGCGCATCGCTACAGCTGTTATGAAGTGCGACACTCTCCGTAAGCAGGTCATAGAAAAAGTCCTTGGCATCATTTCTAAAGAAGTCAGTTGCCTGTGTTCGAGAAAGAACCCGTCAATGTTACGAAGAGTTAGCAAGGATGATCTTGAGAAATTTGATCTACAGGGTCTATGCGAAGAGTGGAAAGAAAGAGCCCCTCTTTTCTACTCTATCCTCCTCACTTCTTGTTCTACAAAGAGTACAACAAATGCTACTTGGCTTCCGAGTGTCGCACTTTCTGGATCTATACTCCTAAAGCAAAGAAACGGTGAAATGAACGCGACCTCTTTTGTGATGGGTATACTTCTCAAGACTCGATCAACTGAGGTGAGTGTAAATGAACAATTCTAAACTTGCTGGCTATTATCCTCTATTGGTGATTAAGATAAGGCCCAAACCCCCTTCCACCAAAAAAAATTAGCTCTGAATGTGAGCTAAAAATGTTATTTCATGTTTCATTAGGCAAACCTTGCAAGATTCACAAAGTTGAAGCTGACATGCTCCAACAGAGCAACACTGTCTAAACTTGATGAACTTGGTGAGAAACATGACATGACGCTACAGAAAGCACAAGAAACCATAACACATGGAAACATTCTAATTAAAGAAAAGCTTGAAACTCTGGAGGTGCTTGAATCTAGCCACAATTCACATGCTATATGCCCTACAAGTTGTTCTGAAAGTATGCTGAAGGCAAGAAATGAAGTATCTGATCAACAGAAAGCATCCCATCCTGGATATGTCATTGCATTTGACAACATTGATGTCCAACTGAAAAGGAAAAGCATGACCCTTTCTGCCCAAAACAGAGACTTTCACTGGGTGAACCATAAGATGGTGATCAACCGTGTCTCTGGTTGTTCACTACCAGCAAATGGGGAAAAAGCAGATTTGCTTGAAATTAGAAACCTGAAGTTCCTTCCAAGCATCGAGGACCACCAGCGGCAGAGGCTCAACTATGTGATACTTGTATCCAGAATGCTGGTTCAATACTTTGATGCCTTTGAACCTCTGAAGAAGACATGTATACAGCACATTCCTCACAAGTATACAAATGAAATGTCAAATAAATCAACGAAGGTACATTTGCTTTGTAGTTTGCTTTGCAATATGTTTCACAAGAAAAATTCGCAAGAAAAATCATCATATTTAATAATTTAATTGCAGATTCAATCTTGAGTTACATGAACTTTAGATATTTAGAGACTTTTCAATGATCCTTCTTTTAATATAAAATGAATTGTCAACAATGCTGTCTGAGACTGTTTGGGTACCATTGATCAATAGTTAAGTCAGCGATAATCACAAATAATGTAATTACATATTTCCATGCACTGCCTTTTGCTGCCAAACAAGCTTTTTTCATACCTTATTTTGTAAAACTAGTCAGCTTTGCATTGAATATTGTATGTGAATACATAAAATGTGATTATAGCTGCATGAATGTGAGGCTAAGGACTTCATGAATAGATATTAAGAAAGGCCTACAATTTTAATAAGTCTTAAAACCATAAACAAATATCAATTTCATGCTAAATATAGGTTTAATAATAGGTTTATTTCTCCTAGGTGCCCCTTGGAGTTCTCTTCAAGAATGAAAATCTAAATGAGGACATGTTATCCATATTAAAGCATTTCCACTCCTATATTCCAAAAAAAAGTGATGGTGACTATGATGGTCAACTGTTTGCTGGGGACCAGCTCACTCTTGAGAGAGCTGTTAATGTTGTGGCATCAGTGGCCAATGGTTACTCACCAGAAGATCGCTTAGAGGGAATCAACCTGCAACTTGGGGATTGGCATGCTGCTGTTAAGTTATTGACTGTAAGTATATTTTTTTACCCAGGGTTTATAAATTATGTTTCTGCAGACAGTAAGAAAGATAGGCTTTTTACTTGGTCTTAGTCTCCTTCAATGTGTTTACTATTATTTTTTTAGATGATTTACAGCAGATTCTATAGTGGAAAATCAGATGGAGAAAGTTGTACCCTATTTTCAGATCGCACCCTCATTAATCGACGCAATGTCACTGGTGACCCCCATGCTGCATATCGACCCAATAGAGACTTTCTCCTCATTGTTATCAAGTCTAGAGTAATTGCAGCAGCAATGGAAGTTTTGGGTTTTGAGAGCAAGTCAGGAATGCCAACCAAGTTTCCACTACCCAAAAATTTGGATACAGCAACCAAATCACAGAAGCTGAAATATTTAATGGAAGCTTCATCTAAGATTGTAGATACATATATTTTTGAAAATGGCCATGTAAATCAGCTTATTGATGGTGTACTCACTGAACAAGAAAGGGAAGATCTAGTAAATGAACAAGAACTAACTCAGGAAGGACGGTTTCCCTGCAGATTCCAAGGATGCAACAGTTCATTTCGGTACAATGGCAAAAGTAGAATGAATCATGAGCTGACACATGATCCTCCTCCAGACATTCCAGAGCAGCAAATGTCTAGTTCTTCTTCCAAGAGAAAGCCATTGTCAGAGAAAGCATCAAAGAAAGATGACATGTTTGATTACAATTGTGCTCTTTTATCTGATGGATTTCTATTCCTGAATTTCCTGGATGCCATTAGTGAGGGGGATGGTCTGAGAATCATGCGGCAATATAAATACATAATGGTATACTGCAAGGCAGATGGTTCTCATAGTACTAAGTATGCCCTTGAGTGTTTGTACCAGTCTTTTCTTGTTGATGCCTTGCTATCACCAAGAGACAGTGAACGCTTCATTTGGAACCGATCTGTTAACAATACTTGCCAAAAAGGTAAGAATATCCCCTTGGATCTAGATGTGGAACACAGCAATAACTTCATCAAACAAGGTATTAAGAATCTTGGCCCGAATGTTACAGAGAAAGCCATTTCACGCATCAGTCGTGCTGAAACTGCAACAAGAACCATAATGGACAATCTGGATGACAATGTTCAAAGATTTGCAAGATCAGGCAGACATTCTCAAAGTTCAACAGAAAAAGATCTTCAAGAGCTTGTGAAGAGAGTATTGGAAGCAGATGTACTCACACAGAAAGATGAAAGGAAATACAACCACTTTGTAAATTTCAAAAGAGACAGACTTCAAAATTTGGATATGTCAGAAGTATTCAAATGGATTAACAAGCACAAGAAAAACATTTCCCTGGGTGTACGAGCTAGATAAGAAGTTATTTTTATCATCTCATTTGATCAACACATATTAGCTCTAAGTGAGTTTCATATTTAGGGACAAGTCATTATTTACAGGGAGGGCTGGTGGAAATAGAGGGGCACCAGCATTTTTTATGCTTCAGAAAGGATGGGGCTAAGACAGATAAAGGGCAAATAAAATTTCAAAAAAATGCACCAGCCGTATGGCCCATGCTCTCCCTGTAACTAATGACTTGTCCCTTAAATAATAATTTAGTTTCCTCTTTTAGAAAATCAATTGATATGTTAAATAATTAAGACTTTACCATACAAGTATATAGTTTCAGTTTAATGCCTTTTGAAGTTGACAGCCCAATGGTGCTTTGAATATAATATATTACGTTAGATATAGAACTGATTAATAACATATGAGTGTTATATCACTGATACAGACACTGTATCATTAATCAGTTCTGGTACATCAAATAGGCATTAAGTAGCTGGCAGAATACAGAGTTTTATAATAGACAAGCTACATAATACAGCTTGTCTCAACATATCTGCTAGGAAATATCTTTTTGATGCACGATGACAATTCTTCTGATTTAATGTGTGGAATACTCAAGATAACTTAGTCAAGTCTTAGGTCATTTAGAAGCCATTGTTTGAATAATAGCAAGCAATTGAAGGTGTTTATTTGGAATTCACACAGGTTTTTTTCAAAACATATTATTGAAAGTTTGATAAGTAATTCTGGCCCTCACTAGCGACATAAGCATAAGAGTTTACATCCTTACTGTAAATTCAGCAACATAAGCACAAGTACAAGAAGAACAGAAGGTTTTGATCCTTGTGCTTGTGCTTAAGTGCTAGTGAGAACCAGCCTGTAATATACACATTTAGAAGTATTAATGATCACCTACATGGACTCTTTCTAGTGCTTCGAATACAGCAGCAGGTACACCAGCATCCAGGGATGTATTTGAATTAGCTTCCAGTTCAGTGAAAGATTCCTCCAGCTGTGACAATGATAAGTTATCAACTGCCATTTCGAAAAGTTCAATGTCCTCAATAATAGCTTCCCAGTCTTCAAGCAACAAATCATCCATTTCAAAATTATCATCTCCTGTATAAGAGCAGTCTTGCATGTCTTGAAACACATCCTTTAAAATACATAATATTTTATAAGCATGTGTCTTGTCCCAGATCTCAACAAATTTATGTATATCACATAAAGAAAATAAATGTTGTAAATTGTCCAAAACTTGTTGTATTTGAACCCTCGAGAAACCAAGAAGTAAGGGAATACCAGTAAGTGTTTTCAACTCAGTTTTGGCAGTAGTACTTAGGAGGTTTGCAAGCAATTTTTTATGATATTTGGTGAGTTCATTATGTACAAGTTCCTTCTGCTGTTCGGTAATGTGTCTTGTTTTCAATTTAATTCCTGGTTGTTTTTTTGCTGCCCTCGAAGGATAGGTAGTAAGTTTACCACATTCTGGTGACCCACATTGACATGTCGAAGCACAATGATCACAACACAAGTGAAGCTCATGAGGGGGTGTTGACTCTTCTTCGAAATGCTTCAGAATAGTTTTTCGCCTACACTGGCGACTGCTAGCATAAAGCTTGATATTCCCTTCCACGTGATTAAGTAGTATTCCATTGTACAGAACAAATGCTACAGCTTGTGCACCATCTCTCCCAGCTCGTCCTGTCTCTTGAGTATAACTCTCAATGTTCTTAGAAGGTCCAAAATGGATAACCCTTCTCACAGCTTTACAGTTTATGCCCATTCCAAAAGCTATAGTAGCAACTAACACTCGGATCACACCCCTTTCTTCGGCAAACGACTTGACAATATTTTCCTTATTAGCCAATGGGGTGCATGAGTGTAGCATTTCTAAAAGAACATTCTTAGGATCTCTATCGACATAGATATCCTTCCCAAGCATGCCTTTCAAAGTTGCATACACCAAACCACATTGTTTAATTGTCTGGCAATAAATGATGGTTCTATCACAAAGTTCTTTTTTTTCCCTCAGCTCTTCACCTAGCCAGCCAAAATAATGATCCAGATCTGCATCCATAGTAGGCATGTACTCAACTGCATATGCTATATTATTCTTGTTTGGACTCTCGTATATCACATGAGGGTTAGCCATCATCAAAACCTCAAAGATTGACTGTCTTGTTGCCTTGGTAGCTGTAGCAGTCAGGGCAATCATGTGGACTGTAGGTGCTAGAGTTCTAAATTCATGCAGCCGAGAGTAGCAATCCCTAAATGCTGCTAGCTTCTTTGTTGTTGATGTACCCCTAGAAAATTCAAATGACAAAAAAAATTCAATGACAAGGCTGTTTGGTTGGGACTTTATTTAAGCTTAATGAGGACAAACACATTCATTACAGTGACAATTAAACGACAAGGTAAATGTACTTTATTATTTATTAGTTACTTTTATTTTAACTTTATAATCATCTAAAGACTACCTGTAGCTATAGCCCTTTTATCGTAAATATTGAAAATATATCTAGATCTGAATCAATCACTCGAACTTAACATTTTGAAAGACAGGTTTCGAACCCTGCTATTCCTCTTTAATCTAAGATTAATTACAAAGATTCAAGTATTGGCACCTACCACTGTTTGATGACATGTGCTTCGTCTATTGCCAATGCACAGAGTTTCGAAGAATACGTCGAATTGGTAAGCATATCACGCCAGCGTTGGTTTAGGAGCCATGCTTCAGGTGTTCCATAAACGATCGAAAAAGATCCCTTCTCAACCTCTTGCCGTTCCTCCTCGCTTTCAATATCGCTTATACTAACGGCCTTTATACCTAATCCTGTGAGAATCTTGACTTGATCTGCGATGAGGTTGACTAACGGTGATACGACGACAACTATATGTCCTTGTTGGTCCAACAGATAATCAAATATGAGCGGTAAGGCTTGAAATATGAGCGATTTTCCAAAGCCCGTAGGCAGATTTACGAAGACATCTCTCTTGTCTTGTATAAATTTAAGAATGGCGTTCTTTTGGTGATCATTAAACGCAGGAATTTGGAATTTTGTAGCCACGTATGAAAACGCTTGCTCATACGACGCCATTTTGTTTTTCGTATGGCGCGCTTCAGTTCTCGATTTTAGAACTAGAGCCGTGATTGGCTAAGCCGTTGGAATGGAATGTCTGGCTACAGTAAGCAGCCGTTAGTGGGGAGGGATTTTGAGACCGACACTAAGAACGGCTGCAAAGGAGACTAATAGCAAACTATATCAAAATGTTTGCTTCACAATTTGAAGAGCCAGAGACATGGAAGAGGCAAGAAGAAATCAGAATGAGAACTCTCCCTCTGGATCTTCAGTCTTAAATAATAATACGCCACTGGGGACACCACTGATACCATTACTTCAAGCTCGGCAAACTGACAACATCGACAGGAGCGATGAACTAATTGCTGCCATTAATTTCCAAAATCACAACCAGCAAACAACAAATGAAAATACTCCTCTGGCTCCGAATATCCAAGAGCAACTGAACACGTTTTTCGAAAGACAAGAAGCCTTAAACCGACATATGGGAGAGAGCATGGCGGCTAACCGAAAAGTATGGAAAGCCCTATGAAAGCTGCTTCCTAATCGTCGGGCATGTGGCAAGGTCCACCTGTCATTTTTCATGCTGGTACAGCTTCTCTTCAAGGAAGCCAGCCTTACAAATCTGAGAATAAGACTGGTTTCCGACGAGAAATTAAAACGTATACAAAAGAAGAAGTACTGTGATATGACAACAGATGAAACTAAAAGAACAAAGATTTTTATTTTGTTAAAGACAACATTTTTTTACTATATATAGCAAACTATATCAAAATTTTTGCTTCACAATTTGAAGAGCCAGAGACATGGAAGAGGCAAAAAGAAATCAGAATGAGAACTCTCCCTCTGGATCTTCAGTCTTAAATAATAATATGCCACTGGGGACACCACTGATACCATTACTTCAAGCTCGGCAAACTGACAACATTGACAGGAGCGATGAACTAATCGCTGCCCTTAATTTCCAAAATCACAACCAGCAAACAACAAATGAAAATACTCCTCTGGCTCCGAATATCCAAGAGCAACTGAACACGTTTTTCGAAAGACAAGAAGCCTTAAACCGACATATGGAAGAGAGCATGGCGGCTAACCAAAAAGTATGGAAAGCCCTATGAAAGCTGCTTCCTAATCGTCGGGCATGTGGCAAGGTCCACCTGCCATTTTACATGCTGGTACAGCTTCTCTTCAAGGAAGCCAGCCTTACAAATCTGAGAATAAGACTGGTTTCCGACGAGAAATTAAAACGTATACAAAAGAAGAAGTACTGTGATATGACAACAGATGAAACTAAAAGAACAAAGATTTTTATTTTGTTAAAGACAACATTTTTTTACTGTATATAGCAAACTATATCAAAATTTTTGCTTCACAATTTGAAGAGCCAGAGACATGGAAGAGGCAAGAAGAAATCAGAATGAGAACTCTCCCTCTGGATCTTCAGTCTTAAATAATAATATGCCACTGGGGACACCACTGATACCATTACTTCAAGCTCGGCAAACTGACAACATTGACAGGAGCGATGAACTAATCGCTGCCCTTAATTTCCAAAATCACAACCAGCAAACAACAAATGAAAATACTCCTCTGGCTCCGAATATCCAAGAGCAACTGAACACGTTTTTCGAAAGACAAGAAGCCTTAAACCGACATATGGAAGAGAGCATGGCGGCTAACCGAAAAGTATGGGAAGCCCTATGAAAGCTGCTTCCTAAAACTTTAAGAGTAAGAAGCCTAATTTATATTGCAATGATTCTGTTATTTTATTTTCAAAGATAAGTTTATTAAATTAAATAGAAATTAAGCCAACTTTTATTGAAGCAAGCTTGAATGTTGCAAGTTACACAAGTTCTATCAAAACCATATTTAAGAAAGTTAAGGATCAAGCTTTCGTAATGGATCTGATCTGAGGTATATACCTGTGGATTACGACGATGCACAATACAAAGGATTTCAAGAGTGCCTAGGAGCAGAACTTACGGAAAAAATATTGAGAGGGTGTTGTGTATACTAGATGAGATCCCTTAATCGAATATGCAAACTAGTCTGTCAAGGAGGAAATTTTTAAAGGCACTTGCTTTAAGAATTAAAGAAGAAGAAAATAATGGGCTTTTTTTTTCCTTTTCTCTCCTTCAACTGCTGCTCGGAATATTGGTAAACTATCTCTTGATGATCATATATCATCTTTCTGTAAATCATGCTTCGTTCATATGTACAATATATGGAAAATTCGTAAATATCTTAGTCAAAGTGCATGTGACACCGTTGTTCAAGCCTTTATCTCCTCAAAGTTGGATTTCTGTAACTCTCTATTATATGGACTTCCAAAGACCTCCGTACAAATGCTACAACATATGCAAAATGCAGCAGCTAGAATGGTAACTTATACACGTAAACAAGAACATCTAACTCCCGTCCTCTTTAATTGAATTCAAGATCCTTCTCTTAACATTTAAAATCTTACATGGAGCTGCACCTTCTTATCTCTCTGACTTAATAAGTCGCTATGTCCCTTCTCGTTCCCTACGATCCTCCTCTTTAAATTTACTTACTAAACAGAGCTATAATCTTAAAACCTATGGCATGAGAACTTTTTCCTTTGCTTCTCCTGAACTATGGAATTCTCTACCTCTTGACACTAGATCCTGTGACTCCTTTTCTCTTTTTAAACGTAACTTTAAGACATGGCTTTTTAAGAGAGCATTTGATACTGTTTAATTTTTCATTCCTTTTGGTTTCTCCAACAGATTAGCTTTCCAGGATGATATTTCGACAATCCTCCATCCCATTCTTATACGCCATAAAGAAATGGTCGGGGAATCTTTTGAAATAGACCACCAACTGATAATAGCAGATATATGAGTTGCAGTGGTTATACTGCACTGTAATGTTCAAAAGGTATAAACAATAAAATCTTCAAAAAAGAGTGGATAAATATAAAAATTGGAAAAGAATTTTAAAAGGCAAATAGAATGATTGCAATGGCAATGAAAAAGTATCACAGGCAAACTAAAACTCTAATAGAGGGTACTAAGATGTATTCATCTATTTGGTTTTCTTTTGTTTGTTCTGTTCTGATACCGATGATATCAGAGCAAGAACATGAACTTGAACAACAAGGAGAGCAAGAAATTGGTCACAAAAGGTAAGGAATGTTTTGAAAAATGTGACAAAAGTCATGCATTTTAATGAGTAATTATGGAAATTACTCTATCAAGTACGAGATACCAACACTTTTTTGCGTGCTTTATTCACAGAAACAGCGAAATGCCTGGGGTAGATATGACATCTATCATCACTAGGTTTGTTGACAAACTTGTAAGGGAGGGGACCATACAATAAATAATAGCTGTGACGTTACTATATAATCAGTTACACATTTATCACATAGTTATTGGCTTTGTGTAACCTGAACCCTCAGGTGTGTATTTTTGTTATGAGTTAGTCGAGTAAAGAGACACACGCACGACTCCTATTGTGATCCTTTATTCCTTCGAATCCTCTGTCTCCCCTGAGACTTAACTTCAGAAGACGTTACAATAGCAAGAGCAAGTGGTCAACCAGTTACCAAAGGATTTTGGAAGAGGAAGGTGGGGGTTGACACCTTTGGAAGTCTGGATGTGTCAACAAAGAAGCTGTTTAAACCCACACAACCCCTCAGTGAGGACACTGACAACATCATCTCAGACTGTTACATTACCCCCAAAATAACTCCAAATTGAACAGCTGTATAGCACCTAGGTACTAGGTAGAAGGAAATGTTGCAATAAGCAAATAATACGCCTTTTGTTTTCTACAACCGATTAGCCTTCCAGGATGATATTAAGACAATCCTGTTCCGCTTTTATACGTCATAAAGAAATGGTAAGTTTATAGTACTTATGTTTGTACACTGATAATTTAATATTTATATTATATTAATATGTTTAATAGTTTTTCATTTTCATATATTTACATCATTTTCGTAAATGTGTGTGCAGCAGAAGGTTGGATTTAAGTACAGTGAACTCCCCCTAAGGCGGACACCTTCAGGACCAGCTATTAGAGAGGTATCCATCTAAGAGGGAGCTATGAAATTTGACACCACAAATCTGATACCGTATACAGGAACAAACATTTAAATAAATAAATAAATAATAAATAAATGCGATTAACAGTTGAATCCACAGAGTGGCTATTCCTCTCTGCATTCCAATTGGAATTTAGAAGTTGATTTTTGAGGAGAGAGGAAAAACCGGAGAACCGAGAAAAACCCTCGAAGCACAGGAGAGAACCAACAAACAACTCTACTCACATACGACACCGAGCCCAGCGGGGCTCGAACTCTGGTCGCCTTGGTGAGAGGGAAGCGCTCTCACCGCTACGCCACCCGTGCTTCCCGAACACTTACTTTCCCAGAGGAATTAAAACACAACTTATTATACAACTTTTAGATAACTGCTACAAAGAGACTGAAAAATATATAGATAATTGGATTCTGTGCACTCCTTGAAAAGGTTAGAGTTTGTAAGAAGGTATAATAATTAAGCCACAATACAAACTTGTTTAAATACCTCACATGTTAGGTTTTCAGTGTTATTCATCCCTGACAGTTGCAACTATCGTATCTCATGGTTGGGCAAACCCATGAAAATATTGATCAAGTACCCAAAACTGACCATCATATATGATGGATACATTACTGTTTTAGATGTTTAGCAGAATATCTGTAGTTTACGAAAAAACAATGCGGCCACCATGGACGCATTGAAAGAGGTCATTTACATGTTCTACACTCCTTCTGTAATAGTCCAACCCTCGATGAAAATGGCAAGAACTATGTCGAAAGCCAAGTTCTCCCATCTACGAAGGAAATTCTTTTCGATGTCTTATCAAAACATTTAATATTTATAAATGAGAATTAAGATCTAAAGAGCCACCAAAGTAAACCATTTTATTAAAATCATCTTGTTCTTTGTGTACATTTATGTGCTGCCGGCCAGCAGCAAACTCATTAAAATTGATTTTCATGTGCATGTGTATTACAAAATGCCTACATCTTCTGCGATGTCTTATTCCATGAAACAATAATACATGAAATTGCACATGTAATAGATGCAACTGGGACTCATGGGAAATCATTCAAGAAAGTATGCAGAGCTGTTTGCAAAAGTGTAAAGCAGAACCAAAAACAGTTACCTAAACTTTTTAATGCAAAAAAAATGGTTAAACAAATGTCTAAAATGACCAGGGGAGTCAACCCCTGCACAGAAAATCACCAGGAGGTTCAACCTTTGCACAGAAAATGACCAAGGGGTTCAACCCCTGAAAAGAAAATGACCAAAGGAGTCAACCCCTGCACAGAAAATCACCAGGGGAATCAACTCCTGCACAGAAAATGACCAGCAAGTAAGGTCAGCAAGTGCCCCTATATGCAGGGTAATGTCAACAGGCATCAATAAGATTTTTTTTAATGTTGTGATGAGATGAGCCGAAATTTAAGTGCATTATTTATTGACATTGTCACATGATTTGTGACCTTTAAGAGATTATGCAAAGCTTTCCTACATGTATATGCAAGGTGCCCCTATGATGTAAGGTAACGTTACTAACCCTAGCCAATAACACAGCCTTAGTCTTGATAATTTACGATATTTTACGAATTTACGATCATGCTCAACCTCATTAATCATTATCATTAGCTACATACCATGAAATAGCTTTCCAAATGTGCTTTCTATTTGAGATCCTTATGAATGAGGTACCATCAGGACACTTTTCAACCTTAAGCAAGTCACTCGTTTTAGCTTGTGCTGCAAACCAACTCCACCACACCCAAAGTGAGACTGGATTTGAATGAGGGAAGAGTGCATAACAGATGCATTCCTTCAAGTAAATGTCATGGTTACAGAAAGAAAATACCTAATACTTGCTACCAAACAACATTGCAGATCCTGTAAAAGAATAAGATATATCAATGCTAAAAACATTGTAGTTTATTGGTCTCAAGCCTAATGCAACTGGACCAAAAGGGAGTATAGGTAGAAATCTCTGCAGGAGTTCGTTCTGAATTAGTTGTTTGTGTTTATGGTAAGTTTAAACTTATGTCCTGAGATATTTCACTGGATAAGTTATGAATAAATTCTGAAAAAAACTTTGCAAATACCAATTACTAAGAAATAAAATTATTATCTTACATTAATGAATGTCTCTTGTTACATGTGAAGTTCAAGTGAATGTTAAAGCTTAAGCTTATAATATTATTCGACAATTTTCAGTGTAGTTCACTTTCCACCCAAAAAAATCTTATAACTTAACATTTGCTAAATATAATCCTTCTATACACATGTTTATATGTTCTATAATTATTTTTCTTCAGTTGAATAAGAATACTGATGCTTTTGAAGGCTTAAAATAATGGTTTTTCTTTTAGTTTTTTCTTCGGGTTCTGGTAAAATCAAAATAAGTGGTCACGCTGTAACCGGCGTTATGCCGCGTCACACAATCTTTAGCACTAAATATACTATTTATGGGAGCCTAAATTTATGTATAAAGATAATAATGGCGAGCAACAACCCATAAGATATATGTCAAGGGCTAAAATAATGGCCGGTCAGCTCGATTCTCATCGATTATCGGTGATCAAAAATACGAAAGCTTTCAAAGCAAATTCTTATCGCAAAAAATATAAACAATTCACTGGCACACTTTACAAAATCTACTTAAAGTTCTTCAAAGCATTTGAAATTCAAGTTATTTAAGTTTTTTAAGCAATAAATCGTTCAACTTGAAGCTAAATATTTGAGAATGAAAGTCCGCCAAAACATGGCGCCGAACAACGGCAACAACAACTTTACTCAAATATTATCGCTCTAAATACATGAATTAAACAATAAATACCTAATATAAGTATTAATTTACCTTAGAGATGCCTTGTGAGCTCATAAAGATCCATATTTGAGGATTTAAAGAAGGATTTTTAGTCAGCAAATGTCCAACTAACGACTGTTCTTGTTCTTGTCGACTACTGAACGTCTCCACGTGTCTGCCTCGTTTACATGTCATGACAAACTAACTCCACGGGGGAGGGGAGGGGATTGGATTCATGGTTCAGAGTAACTTTGTGACAGTTTTCGCAGTGAAAATAAAATATTTCTCTCAAATATCTACTCGATAGCTTTTTTCAAGAGTACTACAACATTTACAAGGCAAATTTCTTTTTTTTTTGTTCAAAAACAAGATCAATTCTAGCCAAAGTTTTGAGGTTTGGTGTTTATGGGACATAGCAACGGTAACTAAGGGAGTTAGAGCCATGATAAAACAAAGTGATCTTCAGTAAAATTTGTTTGTTTAACTTTTTAAGTAAAATAAAAAGGCTTATTTAAGGAATAAAAAACAGTTTTCCGTGTATTATACTCTGATAAAGACACGCGTCGTGGTTTCCTACGCTTCTCTCGTGTTCTCTCCACATCCCAAGTGTCTTTATCAGAGTATAATACACGGAAAACTGTTTTTTATTGCTTTTATAAAATAACTAACTTTTCGAGAGAGAAAAAAAATGACGTGAGCATGTATTATGCTCTCATAAAACATGGCTTTTTGACCAATCAGAGCGCGCGTAATATCAAAGTTATTTTATAAATTGCAGTAACAATCTCAAAAAGACCTCAGATTCAGAACCATTCAGGACATATTCATCAGACTTCGAATACGAATTAAAAGTCGACCCCCCCCCCCCCCCCCCACGGTATACCTGGTTCCTTTCCCGCTCTAGGATAACGGTTTTGAAAGGGAGTCTAATTCCCAAGTCGGATTATTCAAAGGGTCTGGAAGGGTATTCGCGGGATCCGGGAAACTAGGAAAAAATCTTACGTGATACGGGATCTTGTCATCGGCCGTGACTCGGGAGTTGCCGAGTCCAATGTCCGGGATGCGGGTTTTTGCTTTCTAATGGTCGGGGAAAGTAATAAATATTAGAGTCAACAATCTTCAGACTATCCAGACAGTAGAGTCGACCCTCAGAAGATCTAGCGTTCGACCAGGACTCCGAGTTAGATATGAAGATACACCACTTGAATAGACATGAATAATAGTCTCCGCCCATTGATGTCCAGAATGAATTTCTCGCCATGTGTTTTTTTTTTTCCTCAATGAATCTCGCTATATAAAGTTTTACCACAGCAGAAAATCTATGGGAATTTTCAGCCCTCTTTGTAACTTATTATTTGAGAAAGTAAAGGAAAAACTGGACCCAAATCAACAAGTAAACAAGTAATATAAGATTTTTTTATTTTGAATGAACAGCAACAAATCTGTCAAAAACACTGGGAACCCGGCTTCGATATGTAGGCTTTAAAATATGACACTTTGTGTATGACATTATTAACGTACAAATGTCGCGGGATTCCGGTGGTGTAAATTGAAACCTCAACGGCCGTGATCATTCTGTAACCGGTTGTAAAAATGCAAGAATATATTCAAGCAAGTGTAAATGTACAAGAATATATTCAAGCAAAAACAGGTATTCGGACCCAAGCTTATGAATCTTTTGAATTGAATAAATGAAAGTTAGGTCAGTGAAACAAGTACGAGGTGAAATTGTGTTAGTTTTCGTTCACTGATCCCTTCAAATGAACATCAGATTTTACGACTGAGTGCTATTCATATAGTCTAGAGCACCAGGACTTTATTGATTTAAGTGAGGTCCGGTTCAAACGGCGAATTTTTCATGAACCAAGCGCATTGAAAACAATAGATAATAAGGCGGTCTTCTTAGAAGTTATATGGTTCGGCTTATTTTGAACCGGGCCTAAGTCTAAGTACATGAATTATGTTTGGCTATAATTAAAATAGTTTTGCGACAGTTATGGATTTAAGATATATCGTGTATAATTACTAAGCTATGATTGGCTAATAAATAACGGAAACAAAATTACGAGAAACGTTACAAGAAAAGTTGCATAGCGTAATAACACCAATGTATGTCCCCGTATTTGGTTTCTTAGGCTGGTGCCTGTTACGATTAGATCTCAGGAAGTCCAGGATGTATTTTTAGCATTCTATGACAAGGTTTCCATGCCATTTATCCTTCCTAATCTGGTTCTGGGTAAAGGAACTGGACGATTTTTAGGTTGACTATTGTCAGGTCTGGCTTTAATGTTGTCAATTTTACTGGCGTCAAGTGTTTCAGATAAAGAACTTCTATCTTGCCGACCATTCTTTGGTGTTCGAGAGTACAAGGAAGGCTTAGACGAAGAATTCCCATCTTCCTGAACATTCTTTGGTGTTAAAGAGTAGCAAGACTTTTCTGTAGCACCAAGATCATTACTGCCTTTTGATATGTAATCTTGTGTCTGATTCTCGAAGTACTGTATATCAGATTCTTTTACCGTCTCTACCATACTTGCCGGTTGAGCTTGCACTAAATGTGATGGAACTTGTGCATCATGGTTAGCTTCATCACTGCTAGTCATTGAGCTTATAGGATCTTCGTCAGTGTTCTGTTGATAGCTCGGAAGAGCAGGCAACGATGGCAAAGCACGGAGTGATTTTTTTGCTTCTTGATGTTGCTTCACATCCTTATAAGTCGGATCTACATTCTCATAATCGTCAAGAGAAGGAAAAAGAGCTAATTCCGAGAATCCGAGGACTGGTTCTTGCATAGGTTTACGAGGAAGTCGTGGAGGCTGATTGTAAATTCCTGTGGGGAACAAAAGTAATCGAAAAAATATGACATACACGCAAATTATCATTTTTGCACGTAAAATCTGATGAAAACTTCGGGAAAAACAATCGAAAAAGGTAGATGATACAGTTAACCCAAGTAAGTAACACTGATAAACAATCATCGGGCTAGTCACAAAAATGTCATTATTTGTATATTTGCCGATGTGTGGATCATTTGTTTATTGAGTTTCAATAGACACGCATTATCGCAACTTGTGCTTCAAAACAACTAATCGGCTTTTCTTATGTTGCTGTTTTAAGAGGGCTCCTCTGTAAATATGAACCAAAAGGGTACAAAATGAAGAAATTCGAAATTTCTTAAAATTGCTCAAAAGCCTTAAGGTTTGGAAAAAGCTCACTAAAAAGCTCTTTTAAAATATCAGTAAACCGAATGATGGTTCAAGGAATCGTGCGTGGTGTACGCTGCAAATGCGTCTCCTCTTATTATTGCAGAAACGTTGTGGTATGCATTTATGCATACATATGCAAATATCTAATGACTTGCAAATCTGGAAAAAGGCCTAAAATAAGATCGCGTATAATCGCTGATAATGTCCGAGGATGAGAAATGGTTCGAAAAAAGAACATTTGGCCGAGAAGCGAAGCTTTGAGGGCAAATGTGATATTTTGAGGACCATTTCTCATCCAATCTCATCCATTATCAGGACATTATTCCAGTGAGCCAGAGGGGGTTTATTTATTTTATAACCCAACCAACGACTTCACTGAAATGAATTCAGCAAACTGCATCGACTCGTCATCTCCAGAGTTTTCAAAACATAATTCTCTCTCGTCTCCAAGCTGGATATAAAAACAATTATTTTGGTAAATGAAAGCTGTTTGACATTGAATTATTCTATTGTTTGACATTTGTCGTCGAATTCTTTGTTGGGTTTTAGTAGTTTATAAAACAATTTCGAAAACAAACCAAAAACTTCATTCACGAAACATGAATGCTTACCATTGAAGACATTTACAGTATATTTTGTTGATTTTTTCGTGTTTCCTGGCATAGTTTTTTCAACCAGTCTTCGTATTTTACTCTCACTTGTTTGTAAAAACCGAGTTTCTTTGTTTTCCCTGCTTTTTCTTTTCTTTTTTAACGTTTTTACCTTCGGCTGGACGAATATCACTTCCCGTCCTGCACGTGACCCATTTGAACCAATTACAGCGCGCGAAAATTCATCGTTGGGTTATAACACATAATATGTAGTTACCCATGAAATAAACTATAAAATCATAAATAAACATAAATAAGCCACAGAAAAACGACGCTTTACCTCCTGCAGGAATCTCCTCGTATGCGGCTTCTTCTTTTATTTCATCGTAAACAATTTGACGCAGCTCCTCAAAGGTTTTGTGATGTTCCTTGGCAATCACGTGACTGGCGTGCTCAGATTGAGTTACGTTCAGGTCCACGTTTTCAGCCTCACTTTTGTTGCATTTCACCCAGTTGGAAAGCAAGTAAGATTCGAATGGTTTCCTGTATCATAAGAAGTTAAAGATTAAACGGTGAAATATTTAGAACTCTATAAATGACGATGAATGGAAAAAATTAAATTTACCCCCCCCCCCCCCCCCCCGAAGAACGTTTTTGTGAATTTTCCCTTACCTGGAAGTTAAAGCGTCTTTGATGACAGCGAATTTCGGTCGATTATCGGGTTTATCCAGCAAACACATTTTTATGATAATGTTAAGCCATATTGGCATACGATTCGGCCTGGTAGGACGGTTGTTACCCTGAAGGTGGTCTAGTATCTGAAAAAAAATAATACAGATCCTAAGTTCTGATACTCAAAGAAAATAATACCTTGTTATGGCTAACTAAGAAGGTAGGGACTTTAAGTAAAAATTGCCAACTATTCCATAAACCTAGTGCTTTGGATATATTTGGAACTATTATACATTTTTTATTGTATGCCGAACCGGCGGTTTTCTTTCTTATTCGTTGGGTTCTATTCGCATCCTTTTTTTCAGCCAATCAGATTGAAACACTTAACCAAAACAACCAATCAGATTTCATGACAACTTTACACTAATTGGTTAATAATTTTAAGCAGTTCCCTTGGTACTCATTGTTATTTGTTTATTTTAGTTAAGCGTGGATTAGCTAGTTTACACCCCTCCCGTGGGGAGAGCTGGCTCCAAAAGTTATTTTTCAGTTACACTTCCCTTTTTGAATCCGCTTATACATACTCTTACTTTAGCTCAATGAATCTGAATTTTACACTAGATGTTATACTTGGATGTAAGTTTTGAACGATTGTCTTTTTATGCTAATCAGTGTTTCCATGGCAAACTATAAACAACTATTTCGGGTTTCCCACGAAATGCGAAGGGCGCATTATAATTTACACAGTGTAGCACACTAAATGGAAATGTTATCTAGAGATGATAACTAGCGGTAAGCTAGTGTGGGCTGTGTCGGTGTTTCTAATGAAACAGTTGCGTAAAAAATAAGAGAGATATAAGAGATCACTTACTGACGTTTTGGACGCTAGTCCTTCGTCGGAGTAAAAAAGTAAGTCTTTTTATTATTTTTTACTGTTTCTTTCTTGTAACCTTGCCTACCTTGCTCTCATTGGTTATCTATCTTCTATATTTATCATATATACACTACCGACGAAGGACTTTTAAAAATGATTAATTCGAAATTAAACAAATAGCTTTTCTTGAAACTTTTCCATTTAGTGTGTTAATTTATAGTGCAATTATTCGCATTTCGAGGGTGTTTTATACAAACCTGGTTGTCTGCGATGGCACGGAAAGGTTTGACGTCGTCCGGTTTACTTCCTTCTGCTGCATCAAGAGCTTCAAACAACTCATAACACAAGAGCCCATATGAATAAACATCACTGAAACGCGAGTATTTACCATCTTTTAACACCTCTGGAGGGCTCCTGTCAAATGTAAGAACAAAAAACTAGATGCTAAAATAATAGCTTCTTTAAATATATTGAAATGATATTTAATTTCATGAAATAGCTTTTATAACAGATAAACAGCGCTTTTCATAGTAAACAAATATTTTTTCTTATGCTTTTGATGAGGTTTTAAAAACATTTACTAAAGGACACCCAGTGTTTTGTTTTTAGTGCGCGTGCGCACTATCATCTGCGTCGCATTCACGGTTGCTGTAATAACCGTGCTGTAATAACCGTGCTGTAATAACCGTGCTGTAATAACCGTGCTGTAATAACCGTGCTGTAATAACCGTGTACTTTAATAACCGTAATTTACTTTTCAGTAGTGTCCTGTGTGGAGTTATAGGTGAGGTTTTAAAAACATTTACTAAAGGACACCCAGTGCTTTGTTTTTAGTGCGCGTGCGCACTATCATCTGCGTCGCATTCACGGTTGCTGTAATAACCGTGCTGTAATAACCGAGCTGTAATAACCGTGCTGTAATAACCGTGTACTTTAATAACCGTAATTTCCTTTTCAGTAGTGTCCTGTGTGGAGTTATAGGGTCTGGCTATTTTGCATGCCGCGGGTGCGGGCAAAGATTTGCGGGCTTCAACAAAATATTAGTACAATCGACTGAAACGGCGAAATTACTCAGCGAGTTATTATTCAATAAATAGACTAAATATAACAAGCGTCCGCAGAGGTTTCATAAATATTTTTGTGTTGTAAAAAAAAGTTGTCACCTAAAGCAACAAAAAACAGATACCATTGGCTACCTATAAGTTAAGCGTATTTTTTTCAGTTATTGATATTTTAACGTTTACAATGCATTATTCGCAATTCAAATTTGCTACGTAAATCCAGGACCAGCGATAAAACACGAATGGGTGATTAATCTTATCTAAGCAGCTTACCATCTTTCAGCATCGACTGGCATACCGCATTTACTTTCCAAGTTGTCACGAGGCTTAGATCGACCAAGACGTGACACCTTAACCTGTTTACAAATGGTTTGATTTGATGTGATTACGACTTAGTGAATACGTCTAACACGTACTTAGTACAGCAGCTTGAACGGAACACGCTCACTTCCGCTTTCGTCCCCCCTTACTCGAGGCGCAGATATAACCAGAAATTTTGAAAGTTGAAAGTTGACAGCAGTCAATGAAATAGAGCATGCATAGACATTAATTTATGTCACGTGACAAGCTAGCTCCGCCCTCTCTTAATCACTTAGCAACGTAGTGACATTGATTAACAGCTGACACATGCTAATTGATCGGACTCTTATACAGGAACCCTGTGCAGATGCCCGCTAAGGCCTCTTGGGTAAAGTTCTGAAGACCCCTGGGTACTATTGCGCAACTTTGCCATTTTGTCGCGAAGGAATCATAAAGAAAAAAAACAAAAAAAACAAAGGCATTTTACGACTGTGCTACCACAGGTAACCCAGTAAAAAACCAAATAGGTATTTTACGACTGGTTTGCCACAGGTAACCCAGCAATAAATAAATAAAATGTGTTTCTCCGTTTTCTTTTCAGTATAATATTACACTTGTCTGAGTCATGCATCTATTAAGCGGGCTATTTTTAGAATAGCCACGCAGCCCTATTGGGGACACTTTTCACTTACACATACTACCACTGTACATTCGTATCCTAACATATGTGTTGAGATCAGTGAAAGACCGGGTAACCAGGGTCATGCATGTGATCGAAAAGGTTACTTTTAATTGGGTAATATGCTAATGTATTATTAATGAGTTTGAAATAGATATTATTTAGTATAAACAAAGAAGTACGTTACCTTATCATTTGGGAAAACCATAATGTATTCCGCTCTCAGGTCACCGTGGATCATATAATTATCATGTAGATAACGAAGTCCCTGGGATATCTGTGCAACAGAAGTCATGAGCTGTTCTGGTAAAAGCTTCTTAGCTAGTGCTGTCTGTAACAAGTTCCCAAGTCCTGAATACTCTGTCACCTGAATAATAAGAAAACAACCAGTGAGAATAAAATTTCGTCTAATCGACCGCGCAAGAAAATATCAAATATACAGCTATTTCCAAAAAAATAAATAAATAATAGGCTAAAGGGGCGAACGGCGAATAGCGATTGCGCGCACAACCGAAAGGAACCGTTGGATACCTATTTGCAAATAATTTGGCAAAAAGTCCTGGCTCGGATCCTGGTTCGAATCCTGGCTCGTATCCTGGTTCGAATCCTGGCTCGGATCCTGGCTCAGATCCTGGTTCGAATCCTGGCTCGGATCCTGGCTCGGATCCTGGCTCGAATCCTGGCTCGGATCCTGGCTCAGATCCTGGTTCGAATCCTGGCTCGGATCCTGGCTCGGATCCTGGCTCGGATCCTGTCTTTTCTGTTAGTTTATCTCAAGGAACCGTGCTGTAATATGAAATTTCTCCAAATTGCTTTGTTGAATATCTAAACAATACTATTTTCAAATTTCTAAAGAGTGAAGCAATTGTTTTTTTAAATAGTTGTCTAAGTTCGCCCCATTCAACCTTTTTGAAATACCTGTATAACTGGGAGCCACTTTATTCTAATACATTTACAAACAAGTTTTATTTTATAGCAGTTTTCCATATGACGAGAAACTTTTTTTTTACAGTCGCCAATCTGATTTTTTTTAAATTGAAAACTGCGATAATGCAAAGTTTTCTCATGATTCCAAGTAGAGTTAGCACGTTCCACCAGCATCTGGTGGCCCGCATCTGGTGGCCCCACACGCATCTGGTGGCCCCTTGGCCATATCTCCTCAACAGAGCATGCTATGACAACCAAACTTGGTAGCATGGTTGGCACTTGGGTTGTCAATCATATGACCACGTGATGTGATGTGACGTCACACATCACGTGACTTACGAGCCAAACATTATCGCCCATTTTTGAAAATAGTCGGCATTATATGCTATGACCACGGAACTTGGTAGGATGGGTGGTATTTGTGTCACCAGTCATACGGTCACGTGGTTTGATGTGACGTCACATATCACGTGATGTAGAAGTTAATTTTAGAGGAAAGGCATGGCAATGCACATGAATTACGAACTATAGCTTGTAGTCATGTTATCAGACGACCGAATCATTATTGTAACGAAACTCCGCTCTCACATACCTCTCATGGCCCCATCGTGCCTACATGTGGTGGACCCGCATCTGGTGGCCCCACACGCATCTGGTGGCCCCTTGGCCATAACTCTTCAACAGAGCATGCTATGACAACCAAACTTGGTAGCATGGTTGGCACCCGGGTTGTCAATCATATGACCACGTGACGTGATGTGACGTCACACATCACGTGACTTACGAGCCAAATAAAATTGAGTCTGATAAGATAATCAGACGTCTTACCCCCTATTTCTAACCAGTTTAAGCTTTTTATGTGAAATAATGGACACTACCTATTGATGGTTATTTGTTTAAGTCTATGGTGAAACGTGGGGTAGTTCCTGCAACCTGGATAAGATACCGCCGTCTCTTCAAATTCAGCATTATTCAATATTATTAGTGTTTAGATACCTCTGTTTAGATATACTGAAATGTTATCTAGATCTACTTATTGCTTTACATTCTGGGTAACACCACATTTTTTCCATGGGTAAATAGGCTTCCCCAGCGGGAAACGATTTTCCCCAACTTCCCAAGATAAAGCTGACTCCTGGAAATTATCATAGATAAATCAAAAAGGACAAAAGAATTGCCCATGACATTCATAACCAAGTGGTATGGTTTATCTATGGATTATCTAAACACAACAAGTCGCATAACAGCATTTTAGCAAATCCTTTTAAAAACCGGAAACATCTTGCTGTGATCATGCTGTGCATGTTTTGGCGCTGAAGCATTCGGTTTTCGTACAAAGCACGGCACCAAAGATTGTTAACTTTCAAGATTCTCTTTGAGTTCATTGGCTTCAATTAGAATTTAGCATTCAAAATTTGCCATTTTATTCGAATTTGACCAGATACTTTTCCTGCCGTAATCTCTCTGGGTAAAACGTTCACCTCAGGTTATCATTTTCAGTGAACCGGAAAACCTAGCTAGATCAAAAGGGATGCCTTGTGGTAAGGGTTGTGTGTACTTCGCCATAAATACGTCAAAAAGAACAAAAAGTCCGGCTCTAATACAAGTCAAATTTATTTGATTTCCTTTTGTAGGTTAAAAAGTTTTTTAAGAGTTAATTAAAGAAATTAAAGAAATTAAAGTTTATTAAAGAGCGGTTTTTCTCTGTCCCAAGAGTCCTGCGGTCAATGAGATGGATGTGCTAAACAAGATTTCAAAAATCTGAGACACAGTTTTGAAGCTCATTTTCCAGAGAATATGCTAATGTGATTTTGTTTGACATAGCGGAAATTCTGATCCTGCGGGAAGTTGTCAAGCTAAGTGAAGTGCTGTACAATTTCAATTTGAACCTAATAACTTGTTTTGTGTTCCAAAAAAAACTACATTCATTTGGTTTTCAGGAAATATATACTTTTATGGCAAAATATTGTAAAGCCGGTGCGAGGTAGCGCGTATAGGGGTCCTAAACATAATAACACCGACTTATTATCAGTATATTTACATTTACAATATGTGTGCAAACAAAAGTTGCCTTTTACCTCAAAATCACAAATATTAGTTTCTCTTATTTTTGTCCAGTTATTGAGAATCCATACAAATAAAGTCAGCAACAACAAAATCATATACTTTACGTTCACTTTTACATAACTAGTAGAGTAAAAGTAAAATCAAGCAACAGTTATTGTGTAACGTCTCATCATCTAATGTGGTCAAGTAGGTACCCAGTTCCGTGGTCATAGCATATAATGCCGACTATTTTCAAAAATGGGCGATAATGTTTGGCTCGTAAGTCACGTGATGTGTGACGTCACATCACATCACGTGGTCATATGATTGACAACCCAAGTGCCAACCATGCTACCAAGTTTGGTTGTCATAGCATGCTCTGTTGAGGAGATATGGCCAAGGGGCCACCAGATGCGTGTGGGGCCACCAGATGCGGGTCCACCACATGTAGGCACGATGGGGCCATGAGAGGTATGTGAGAGCGGAGTTTCGTTACAATAATGATTCGGTCGTCTGATAACATGACTACAAGCTATAGTTCGTAATTCATGTGCATTGCCATGCCTTTCCTCTAAAATTAGCTTTTACATCACGTGATGTGTGACGTCACATCAAACCACGTGACCGTATGACTGGTGACACAAATACCACCCATCCTACCAAGTTCCGTGGTCATAGCATATAATGCCGACTATTTTCAAAAATGGGCGATAATGTTTGGCTCGTAAGTCACGTGATGCGTGACGTCACATCACATCACGTGGTCATATGATTGACAACCCAAGTGCCAACCATGCTACCAAGTTTGGTTGTCATAGCATGCTCTGTTGAAGAGTTATGGCCAAGGGGCCACCAGATGCGTGTGGGGCCACCAGATGCGGGCCACCAGATGCTGGTGGAACGTGCTAACCCCTGCTCCATGATTCTCGCGTTTAACATGCTAATGACTCTATAATATGTTAATGAGCTTTTGCATATGTTAATGAGATTGAATCTTACTGAAAAAGAAACAGCAAATATGACCTCAATAATTTGTGTTGAATATTGCTTAAGGTGACTCCACGTCAATTGGTCAAATCGCTCATATCGCATCCACTCGGATATTTTTGAATGTAGTAGCTCAAAGATTTAGGCTTTTAACGGTGTATTCGAAAATTAATTTTGACTCGCGTTTGCCGTTACGTGCCGATTTTCTAACAGTGGTGTTTCATAATTTTGTCCTCCTGTTCGCTCTTAAATTCAAAACTTCATATTCTTGGTAAATGGATTGACATAACTTTATTTGCCGAGTTTGGAGAAAATCTATAGAGTGAAATTTTTAAACCCCAGTTTTCAAATCTAAAAAGAAAAAGGGGTGTCCTGCAGTCGTTTTGAAAACATTCACGATTAAAAACCCCTCAATCAAAATTACTCTATGCTACTCATAGCACAGGCTACCCCCTTCTTCGGAAAACGTTAGGGCAATATGCAATATCCCATAGATTACTTACCAGTGCGACGTGCTTCTTATCGTAACGTGACAGTGAAATGACATTCACAACGTTCTCATGCTTGAGGTACTTCAATTTAGCCAAATCTGCTTCTTCCTTGCTAACAAGTTCTCGAATAACTTGCTTCTAAAAAATAGAATCCAAATAAAGAACTTATCAAGGACACTGTAAATATATGATGGTTTGATGATGTCAGATACAGTATATAATCAAATTTCTAGTGGATGTTACTTTACCCCATCAAAGATGCGAATGGTTGGTCTATCCATTGTTACTGTTTCCGATCCAAAATTCCCCAGATTTTTTTCTTTGTCAAGCTCTTCAAGTGCGTTGCATGAGATCATCTGTATATTCAAAAGAAAGCAGGGTTTTTTAAGAATACTTTGATTGCTTTAATTCTGAAAAGGAATTTAAGATAGGTGTGCTATGGAGTTTGCCCCCATTTAAAATTCAGGGCCACTGTTCTCCAGCATTCGACCAGTAAAAGCAGCCTTATCCTGGTTGAGATATTTCTTAAAATTATGAAGTATTGTTAAAACATCACAACCATAGCCTTCAAATCCTGATACGCAAGCCATAAGGCAAACCATAAGGGAAAGCAAGCGTAACTCAACCTCGATGAGTAAGCACATCTGCAGCTGAAGGACAATGGTCTGTCCCTTAGCGTGGAGAGTGAAGCAGCCGAGCGAGGGACTGTGGAAGACTCGAACTAAATTTCTTATTTATTTCAACGGGTTTAAAAGAAAAGGTGCAACCGAAATGAATCTGCTTCTAAGGTCTCAAATACCAAAATATGTGAAAACTTCAAAAACAAAAGAACGGACAGTAGGGAACTTAAGCAGCTCGAAATCTAGAACGGGAACGTCAGTATCTGAACAAGAAAAGACGATATCGTTGAAGGTTCTCGCCAGAATGCAATATTCAGCAATTGCACGTCGTTCACGTCTTGAGATCAAGAAGTAACACCTATTTCCAGATCTTCCACTATCGTTAAATTCAGTTCTGAAACCTCGGGTCTCACGTCCCCGTCATAGATTGCTTAAGTTCCCTAATGAAACGAAAACACTCACCATATTTTTAGTCTGAGCCAGGTCTACATTTGTGAGGGGTGGATAGATTGCAGCTGGCCAGTCTTTTTCTGCATAGAAAAGAAAAGAAAAAATATAAATAAAATGACAGCACTAAAATGTTGAATGAATAATCTGCCTCAAAATTTAAGAACAACAAATAAGCATTGCTTGTTTTAAGAAATCTTGCTCGCACTTATATCTAGTGTACTGTGGGCATGATATTCAAGTGTACATGGGCGCTTGGAGATACGAATTTCATCTTCTCGTGTTGATGATATACTCGATGTCGTATGTGAGTAGAATTGTTTGTTGGTTCTCTCCTGTGTTACAAGGGTTTTTCTCCGGGTTCTCCGGTTTTCCTCCCTCCACAAAAATCACCTTTCAAATTCTAATTTGATCTATCGGTTGCCTTGTAATTGGGTCCTAGACCTGTAAAGCTTTCCGTCCACCTCAAAGTGGTAAAGTGGCATATATTTTCTCACGAGAAGATAAAATTCGTATCACCAAGCGCCCATGTAATGTTCTGTTTATTATATAGATATCAATGAAATATCCAAGACAAATATGTAAACTCAGCTATTTATTATTTATCAACTGAAATATCTCGAACATTTAACTTTAATCTGAATAGAAAAGCGACTGATAAACCTTAAAGTCATCATTTCTTGGAAAAAAGACCCGCCAAATACAAACAATAAAATTATGTAAGAGAAGACAGTTTTAAAAAAGTCTGAACAAACTCAGGTGGATTCTTGGCTACTGCTGTCACTTTCGAGAATGTATCGCCGTTTCTTGTGTTGCGACTCTAGACGAAGTTCAGGACTACTAGTTTCCATATTATTTTTAGCAGGAGCCATATTGATGTTGAAAACACCTCCAGTAATGTAGTTTCCATAAAAGAGTGACTGCAGTCTATTTTCGTTGACATCCACGAAAGTTGAAGTGAGTGAAATATCGACGAATATACAACGGCTTTCCTGCTTTCTGATTGGCTGTATTTTCTATGGTGTGGGATAAATTTGGTATTTCATTGATATCTATATAATAAATAAGTATTTCATCTTTTATCCACATAGTTCTTGTTATTGACATGTACCTTTGATCCCTCTGCTTGCATACATGTAACGTAGATTTTCAGATGTAATAGCCAGTGCGATTCAGTAATGTTCCTTTCTTTTCTTCCCCTGGACAGGATTTTCTGTAATCGTGCTAGTTTTTGTGTTTCATATCTCTTGTCATTATTACTCTTTGTTCTTCGTATGCAGTGAAAATGTATAAAATGAAAACATCTAAAGATTAAGACTCCTACCTTCTTCAATTATCTGCTTTTGAATTGATTCCAACTCAGTCCTCAATTGTGCAAGACTTGGTCTGTCCTCCTTCTCATAAGTAAGACACATTTCGATTACCTCACAAACTTCTCTCCGGATGCAATCTTCCATTTTTAGCACCAGGTGGCCTATTACCTTTTAATGAATTACAAGTAAGAATTTACTAATATGTTTCATGAAGCACAGACGCCGGAATCGTACGGAATACAGATAATCTTTAGGCCAATATAATGAGCCAATTTTAGGCTATTTTTTGTCCATCTTCAGAAGAAGAATCAAACTGCTAAATCAGAGTAATGCTGCATGGGGTGTCATGTGATGGAACAATGTTAGTCCGCCACTTACACTTTCGTGAGGCGAAGCGCGTGCTTCACAGCGCGGGAACTGGGCGGTAGCCATTTTGTTTTCACGCAGGGCTTGTGTTGCTGAGGGTAAGAATACCGTTAGTATGCGACCTTACTTTACTATAGTGGTGTTGTCAAATAGATTAGTAGTAGATGAAAAGGACATATGGTCTTACGTGGCTCCTGATTTGATCGGCTTGATCGTTGCTGTATTGATTGTACGGTGATACGCCATAGGTGTGCATCTCAAACAGCAAGACTCCAATTGCCCAGGAAACAGAATTTTCTGAGAAATGGCCATTTTCCAAGCACTCTGGGGCTGCATGCCTTGTAGCCATCTCATCATCACCAGACACATATGCGAAATAACGGCCGCCGCCCTGCAAGCGCAGAATATATAAAACAGACATTATATACATATTAGGAGAATGAATATAACTTTGTACACCGTATGATACGTGAGAACTTGAAACTGACGTTTCGGACGTTAGTCCTTCGTCGGAGTAAAAAAAATTTTTTTTTTTTTTTTTTTTTTTTACTCCGACGAAGGACTAACGTCCGAAACGTCAGTTTCAAGTTCTCACGTATCATACGGTGTACAAAGTTATATTCATTCTCAGACTGTTTCATTAGAAACACCGACGCGGTCAACTAGTTTATCTAGTCTCTACTATATACATATTACTTGACTGAAAGTAAATAGTTAATAACTGAATATTTAAGGTGGCTGCCTACTATAGAAAAAATCCATGAAAAAGTTTTTGAATTACAATTTTTTGATCACAATGCTGATTTCAAATCTGGAAAGAAAAAAAGGTGTCTGAGATATTCACTATTAAACATAAGCATATCCACAAGTTTTTGAAGAAAAAGAAGCAAAAACCAACTCTCTAACTTCACCGATAATCAAGCTTTTGAGCTTATTTTTTCAGGAAAACTAAATTATACATATATTGTGATTACGTAGAAGCGTGCGCAGTAGATTCATTTTTCTATAGTTGGCAGTCACCTCAATTGAAGATGTTATTTCATCTGCGCTAAGATTTGTATTTAATTGAACCAAGCTTTCGGCCTAAGCAGCCATCTTCACTGAACACTTCTTTCCAGTATGAACAGCCATTTAAATCTAGTAAAAATAGGTCATTCACTTGAAACGAGTGTAGCGCAATTAATTTTTTACGGATTTCCAAATAAATATTTATTATATAATCTTTATAAGTATTGTTTTTTTGAAAACCGCCTTTCTATATGTATGTCTCAGAAATCGATCTCTATTCTCTTTCCGCTTTTAGCAAACGATAGTGTACGATAGTCTCCGAATTCATATTCTTAATTAATTTCTACTAAGGACCTTCAAAGTACGCATTTTTAAAAAGGCATTGCTCATAAAAATCTCATGTATTAAAAAGAATTAACCCTTTGGCATTGTTGTAATGAGTGCGCCGACTGCCAAATATGGTTTCTCATAAACATGTAAGATATATAAGTTCAAATTAAGATACGAACGTTCACATTGTGACACACATTAAGGGCTCGAGCACGAGTCTATCATTGCTTTAAATACGACATTTGCTACTCGATAGATTTTTGAACCAATTTTAGAATTTCAAAACTCAACTAGGACTAGGCCCTGAGCTAAATAATTCTTATATTTCAAATACCTGTCTTGTCATTTCTCTTACAAACTGGAAACCAGTCAATTTACAAACGTTGTCATGGGAAACTAAGACGTTGGCGGCCATGATGGAAAGATGCACAAGATGTTGTTCATTGAGGTAGATTAAAGCATCGACGACGCCAAACATCATTTCTAGTAAAACTGATGGGACTGGCATGTGTTCTGGGCGAGACCTTTTTAAAGAAAATAACTGTTTAGCTCAATAGCATGGACCGACCAAAATCAGTTAGTAAATTGGGAAGCGCGGGTGGCGTAGTGGTGAGAGCGCTTCCCTCTCACCAAGGCGACCCGAGTTCGAGTCCCGCTGGACTTGGTGTCGTATGTGAGTAGAGTTGTTTGTTGGTTCTCTCCTGTGCTTCGAGGGTTTTTCCAGGTTCTCCGGTTTTTCCTCTCCTCAAAAATCAACTTCCAAATTCTAATTGGAATGCAGTGGAGGAATAGCCACTCTGTGGATTCCACTGTTAATCGCATTTATTTATTTATTTATTTATTCATTCATTCATTCATTCGTTCATTAATTCATTCATTCATTCGTTCATTAATTCATTCATTCATTCGTCCGTCCGTCCGTCCGTCCGTCCGTCCGTTTGTTTGTTTGTTTGTTTATTTATTAGTAAAATCACTAAATTTAATATCAATATAACCGTATGGATTAAAAATCACCCAAATAGAAACAGCGCGACTAATGGTCGTATGCATTCTGATCCATAATGAAATGCATTCTGAGTCATAATGAAATAGCGCAATTAGGGATAGCATGTTTTGGATCTGCGTTAATATGTAATGGAAAAAAGTTGGGATGAAATATCTGTTTAAACATACCTTAAACTGTGCAAAAACTGCAAAAGGGAGCCTTCAGACACCAACTCTGTGATGAGGTGGTACGGTTGAGCTGAAGTATCGTAAGCAAACACCCTAAGAATATTTGGGTGTGGCTTGGAATTCAAACGTCGTAGGGTGTAAGCTTCTGTAACAAGCTGTTGGTGGATTTTGCTCTGGGCCGTTCTCTCTTCTCGTACGAAATCACCTAAAAAGAAAATTAATTCATGCATAGAAAACTAGATTTTGTGAACACAATCAAGTCAGTTTCGAAACCGATGCTGTCAAGGTGATAAATAAAGAAGAGTGTTCGTGCACAAAAACAGGGCATTGATTTATCGTCTATCATTTATTGTAATTCCAAGAACATTCACGAAGCCGCGACTTACAAACTATGACTTGCAAACTAAAGACTTGCGAAACGACTTGCACACAGCGACTTGCGGTTTTTGACTTACGCTCTACAATTAGAAAAGCGGCGATTACAGGCAGTTAAACCATATAAATACTCCAAGAGAGACAAATCGAGATATATCATCTTTACAAGGCTAAAAACTCAACTAAAGTTACCATGATCACTTACCAAGCCGCCGTCCACAACGATACCACGAATAATACAACCCGACCCGGGACGACGGCCAGGCTCGTGACCATGGCACCTGTCAATCAGCGCGTTTCGGCGCGAACAAAGAGGGTATTATGCATGAAATATACTTCTTGAATTTTACAATCGTTATTTTGAATTCAACTTTCAATTTGCCGGGAAATATTACGTATACAGAACTTTAGATTACAGCTGCCTTGGAGGAGTTTCTTTCGACATGCAAGTATTGATTACCTTTCGTGGATGACAAGATTTTGATTAACGCCTTTTCACCACGAAACGTCGCTAAAAAGTAGCCTCTTAGATTGTTCGTCTTGCTGGAATTAAGAGAGCTCGATAAAATCTGCTTCTTGTATCTCTGAACCAAATACTCCATCGACTGAGTAATGGGGAGATCTTCATCCATTTTATCTCTGATGAAGTCCTCGTTTCTCTCTTTTCTTTTTCCTTCCATTTCCAAGTGTTTTAATATGAGTTCCCGAAGTTCTCTGTTAGGTCCATAAAGACAGCGTCTCAAACTCTTCTGCAACCATGTTTTTGCAAGTGACTTTCTCCTTGTTAGTTTGTTGAAACAGTAAATAAGACAGAGACAAGCTAGTGTTCGGGTGGCTAAAATCAAAATGAAAATTTACATGAAAATGGCTTTATTGCGTTTCTAGTAGCAATAATGTTACGATCAAGATCATAGTCATGTTACATGTGGCAAAATAGATTCTCATAAAGACCTGCATGTTTAAAAATGGACTACAGGGCAGGACCTTCAGTTTTTTGAAGATATCTGAACTATATCGCGTCATAGACCACTACGTTATCGGCTAGTTTAATTTGTCAACCTAAAAACCCTTGTAAAATTGAAAAACAACTATTGTGGAAAATACCTCTGTCATGATTATATTTGACTATGTCTTCCAGTACACTCCCCAGAACAAGACCAGTTTGCCATTCTCCCTCGCTTGACAATGTTTGAATGCTGAATACGGAATGCTGTTTAATATAGTTTTCGACGAGGGCTCGTAGAACATCTCTGTTTTTTGGTTTTTCATGGACCTGGCATAAAAAAGTTGGATTCTGGTCAATTCACAATAATTAATAGTGAACTGTTTTGGAATTGCGTTAGATTCTGAGTACTAGAAGTTTGATTATTAGTTAAACAAGCTTGGGGTCATAAACCTTGAGATCACGGTGGTTCCGGGCGTATTTCATTCTGTATAGTAGCTGCAGTAAAACGTTGGGGTAGACATGCATGTTTAAGGAAACATGCCTCAAGGTTTGCAGATACAAATTTTAAGTGTTAAAATGTTAGGTGCAAAAATAATACAAATACCATAGTTAGCACCAAAGCTACACTGAATCATAGCAGTATTATATTGATTACCTGAGAACCCAAGCAGAAAACTGCAGCGTGAAAATCATACCATCCTTTTCTTGAAGTCTTGATTTTGGAGATGTAATGTCTAACACTGTCATCTCGTTGGTCTTTGTTTTCTTGTCCTCCACCATTGTATTCCCTTAACCTGTGCATTAATGATTATAGTAATTTTAAGGAGATTGACAGATGAAAATGACATAGAGGTGGAACCCTTTTGGCCATCAAGGACTTCAAAAGCAAGGACTTCGACAGCTCTTTAATGTTACCAGCTTGGATCTGGATTTTTTTAGCTGCTGAAGTGCAACTTCGAGACCGCCGCAAATTATTGATTGTCCTGGTTTACAGCACGACGCGCAAAAGTAGGACCACATTTAATGTATTCGCATACTTCTATGCACGGGATTTTGTACTTTAAACAGACACATTTGATGCCAAGCTGTCTGGTTTTACCAAATAAGGCGTGTAAAAACTCGTTTGGCAGCAAAAACCCGTGCATAGAAGTATGCGAATATATTAAAAGTGGTCATACTTTTGCGCGTCACGCTGTAAGTCGTTCGAGGATCTGGTCCACAGTTTTCAGTCCTCAGGTAACAAAGATATCCTGTTACTCGGCGACTTTAACCTGCCGAATATCAACTGGCTAGAGGGATTAGGATTCTCAAACTCAAGTGACTTGTCAGACTTGTGCTTTTCTAGGTGACTTACATTTATTTCAACGGGTTGATGAGCCTACTAGGTCCCAAAACGTTCTGGATCTCGTAATTACAACTGACCTTGAAGTCAGTTTTATTTACTTTTTATATTATATTTATGGCATATGTATTTACTACCAGTATTAGCTCTTCATTTTTTTTTGTACTTTTCCTTAGGGACCGGTCACATAATTTATGTAGGGGGGGGGGGGGTGGGGGATTTTTTCTGCCTGCATTAAAACATTTTCCACTGACCCACCTATTGAAGTATCAAATTAAATTTTTGAGGTCTTTTCAGGAGCAAAAAGTGGTGGTTTCAGCAAACAGGTCCTACCGTCAGCGAAAAACCTAGTTTTGAGAGCCAAAATGGCCATTTTTCAGTTTTTTGGCCTAAAAAGCTTTTTTTTCTAGCAAAACAGTGTTTTTGACACCCCATATGGAATTCATTTCAGAGGTATCTTTTCTCGATTCTGTGTATATCAAATCATTCATTATACAGTCGTTAAAAATTACGCATCTCTTAAACAACCTCTCTCCCCCTCCCCAACAACCCTACCTCATTCCTTAGCTTGGGTCCGATTACCTGTTTTTGCTTGAATATATTCTTGTACATTTACATTTGCTTGAATATATTCTTGCATTTTTACAACTGAAATTTTTTCTTTGAAAAATATAAGCCTGCCCCTTGATTTCTCCCCCACCCCCACCCCCCACCCCCAACATAAATAATGACCGTTCCCTTATTAGTTTAAATTATAATGTGCTATTTGTATCTTGTTTGGACTTCGAGTCTGTTTCCAGCCTGTAGTAAGCCGTCAAATAAAAAAACGGAATAGTTGAATGGTGAAATATTTATAAAGAGATGATAACTAGCGGTAAGCTAGTCCAGGTGTCCGGAGCGCGCACGAACCGTCCAATCACAGCGCGCTTCGATGCTTAGCCAAGCGGCCCTTGCTCCAAGTCTCTTCCCAATACAAAAACACGCGTTTCAAAGAATTTAGAGAAAAATGTTGAAGTATACGTGTTGTTTAAAAAATTAAAGCAAATCTTTTCGATCCATCTCCTCAAATTCTGTGAGATATATGACTTTTAAGACTCGAGCGAGGGCCGCTTGAGTTACAACAACAATCCTTTTCGCGCTTAGTTTTTCGTACAGCTGGGTGTGAGCTGCGTCGGTGTTTGTAAAGAAACAGTTGTGAAAGAAGAGAAATTTTACACCGTAAAAAATTTCACTTACTGACGTTTCGGACGCTAGTCCTTCGTCGGAGTAAAAAGGAAATATTTATGATTCATTTAATTGCTGCGTCTTTAAGTTATGAAGGTTTGTATTTCCAATATGTTAATGCACTCAATATGCAGCATTCGAGATCCAAGTTGGCTGAGAATGGCCGGTTCCATAACACAAATAATACATAAACACGGAATTCAAAGTATAATATGTAACTTACCATTTCAAAAACGTATAAAACGATTTTTCACTTTTCTTCCTCTTCATTTGAGTTTGAGAAAGTCTTGCAATTGTTTCTTTAATGCAGCTTATTGCATAACGAGGTTTGTCCTTTTCTTCAAAAAATATCTGTTCTTCAAGGTCACATAATCTAGCGAGTAGAACCTCGAAATTACCATTTATGTTTGCTAATGGAATTGTTCCTTGTACAATATTCACATAGAGGATCATTAAAGATCGACTGTACACAAATATTCTAAGGCCCTGTTCTTCAGCATTTTCATAGTCAAAGATACTGATGTCAAGAAGAGAGTCTCTGAGACATGATTCACATTTCAAAAGGAAATCGTTAAACATTCCTCCTGAGTCGTAGCTTGTCTTTGACAATGTCTCTAGTATCATGTGAAGTGCGTAACGCGTTATGACAGGACACTTCTTAACACAAGAAAGTTTTAAAATAATATCGAGAATATCTGCAGTTCTTCCACTCTTGGCTATCTTGGTCTCGAGATGAGGGAAAACAGTATGAAGCAGGAACTTGACGTTATCTGGGTTTCGTTCGTCAACAGGAGTATTGCTAATCCGCGGTATAATTTCCTCGTAATTATTAAGAAAGTCTTCTAATGCCAAATCAGTTTCTATAAACAAGAAAAAATCAGTAGTTGTATGTAATAAAGATCTAAATTTAGTAATAAGGTATATAAATATTTTGATATACCATCATTCTTATTTTAGCATAAAGAGGACTACTCAGGGAGCGCGGAGCACAGTATTGAGTGGGGTCGGGGGCTAATATTCGCGAGTTCGTACTGAAAATCGAAGTGGGTTCCCTTGTAAGATTTTATTATTATTATCATCGTCTACATCGTCATCATCATCATCATTATTATTATTGTTGTTGTTGTTATTGTTGTTATTAGCATCATTCTTATTTCTTCTGCAGAAACAAAGAATGGATTAATCCAGGATTAAAGGGGAACTAGTACGAAAATCGCTCAAAATATTATTCGGCTGAAACTTTCTTGGAATAATCTTTAAGGGTCTAATAATCACTGGTCAAAGTTTTTTTCCTTGATATTCCGATGTGAAGTATTATATTTTTACGAATTTTTAACGGAGCTTCATAAAAAATCCTTTAAATACCTTTATTTATTTTATTTCTTTGAAGCCCAAAGGTCGGCTGACGGACTTAAATTACTTGTGATTAGAATTGATTTTTAAGTCTCTTTTTTCGGCATCGTGTATGAAACTAGTGGATATTTTAATCACACGATACTGGGAAAGGGCTCTTCATTGTTTTCACTCATCCCACATTGAGCAATGAAGGTGGTAGACTTGCCGCAAGTCGACCTCTCTTTGCGAGCTCAGCGAGAGAGCGACGAAGTATAGATACTCAGTGGGCGGCGGACTTTGCGAAAGTCTATGAAGGTGGGAAAATAATCTGATGAAGTTACAGTTTCAATTTTTTCGAGCCATGCGGCGGGGTTGACTATAAGCAACGCCATGTAGACGAGCTTCTGCAACTCTGCTCATCGGGTACATTGAGTTGGTAACGAGGAATAAATTCCTCATTAAAATAAGCTATTTCAGCGCGAGAAGCACATTCCATTTAATCGGCTTTTTAGCCTGCGTAGCAGGCCCTCGTGAGGGGAACGCGAGGCCAGCTACGCAGACTATCGGCTTTTCGGTTGACTTATGACTACAAACTATAGTTAGTTTTTTTTTTTTTTTTGCTTGACTGTTAGTTGCGTGTTTCATTTCATTCTCAAGCTCGAGCAAAAACCGTTATATTGGGGGAAAGCGCGCGCACGACCTTTCTTGTTGAGTGCACGAGCTAGGTCATGGTAAACGTTCTAAAACCATCTAGCCTTACATTACTCAGTACTGTGCTTATCACTATGCACATCGCCTACTTGAACACCAGAAGTCTGAAGTCCTTTTCGACGCTGGACGACAACAGCTCAGTGAAAGTGTGCAAGATCACCTTACTGCAGCACCTTGTCTATGGCAACGACTACGATGCTGTCTGCATCAGTGAAACGTGGCTGAACAATACCGTGATGAACAGTGAAATTCTACCGGGGTACAACATCTATCGCCGTGACAGGAATGGAAGAACCGGTGGAGGTGTTTTAATTGCAGTCAAGGTCGACATACAATCCGCTCGCCGTCAAGATCTTGAACGGGATGACACTGAATTAGTTGTTGTTGAACTTGTTAGGCCTAGTTGTAAATCTGTGATGCTTTACACCTTTTACCGTCCTCCTGATTCCACTCTTGATGAACTCTGCACTTCAAAGCGCACCGGAATCCAGCCAAATTATCCTTGTTGGAGACTTTAACCTGCCTTTGATTGACTGGACTGACTCATCGGCTCCCATAAACACCGGTGGACGTACAGACGAGGATACTTTCTGCCATCTTGTTGGAGACAATTTTCTTCAACAGTTCATCCAAGGACCTACCCACATCGCTGGAAACAAACTTGATCTACTGCTCTGTAATTGTCCTGAAATTGTCCAGGGAGTCCGTACGACATCTGCTGAGCAACATGGTTTCCCAACCGATCACTATCTGGTGGAATTTCAGCTAAAATTGAAGTTTTCCCGACCCAGACAAGTTAAACGCCAAATTTACGACTACAAACGTGGTAGCTTTAAAGACCTACGTAGCTCCTTGCTTAATGCCCCGTTCAACATCACTCCTACTCCTGATGTCAACAACCACTGGGCGTGCTGGAAGAACTGGTTTACAACTGCTGTTGCCGAACATATTCCCATCAAAACCATAAAAGATGTACACTCTCCTCCCTGGATCGATGGTGAAGTTCGTCATCTGATAAGAAAAAAATATCAAGCACTGAGGAAATACCGCTCAAATAAAACTGAATCCCGTAAGCTGAAACTACGCACTGTGAGCCAGAGCATCAAGTACTTGATCAGACAGAAGCACCGAGAGTACTTGGAGAAAATTGAGATCTCACTCAGTACCAACCCCAAGGTGTTCTGGAGCTATCATAAAGCCATTCTTCGTCATCGAACAAATCAAAACGCTATAATATCCTACCAGCAGGAATCTTCCAAGACCCCATATGGAAAAGCTCAACTGTTTAACTCTTACTTCTCCTCCGTATTTCTTCCTCCGAACCCCATCGCAGACGTAGGAACGCCATCATTAACTATAAAAGCTAGCGAGAAAGTACGCGATCTCTCACTCACAGAGGATGAAGTACTGAAGTGTTTGAATGCTTTGGATGTCACGAAGGCTTGCGGCCCTGATGGTATTCCTCCTCTACTCCTAAAAGAATGCAGTCAAGAAATTGCACCTAGCATCTGTGCTCTTTTTAACCACTCACTGAGCACTGGTCGCCTGCCTCGTGAGTGGAAATCTGCTGATGTCACACCCATCCACAAGAGAGACTCCAAGGAACTAGCTGAAAACTACAGACCTATTTCGCTTCTGCCCATCGTAAGCAAGGTATTTGAACGCTGTGTCTACAACAGAATCTACGACCACATGTTGAATCTGATCACCACTGCACAACATGGATTCCTTAGATATCGCTCTTGTGTCACTCAGCTACTCTCCGTACTCCACACTATTGGAGAGTCCCTTAATAAGAACACTCAGGTAGATATCATCTATCTAGATTTTGCCAAAGCATTCGACAAAGTCGACCATAAGATCCTCTTAAGTAAGCTAAGATCGTACGGCATTGATGGGATGCTCCTGAACTGGTTCGAGAACTATTTAAATGGTCGTTCTCAAAGAGTTGTGATCGACGGTGTTGCATCTTCCTGGGCTCCAGTCACCTCCGGAGTACCTCAAGGCAGCATCCTGGGTCCTCTTCTTTTTGTCATGTTTATTAACGATCTTCCTAATGTCATCCCCAAGGAAACCACGGCTGCTATGTACGCTGACGACACCAAGATATTCCATAAAATTACTTCCAATGGTGACTGCGAAAACCTTGAGAATGCACTGTCTGGTCTTAACGCTTGGAGCTTGAACAACAACATGAAATTCAATGGCTCCAAGTGTAAGCTGCTGACACGCAAGAAAAGTCCGATCCTGCATGATTACCACCTTGGCGCAGACGTAATCCAACGTGCACAAGAGGAAAAAGATCTCGGAGTCACCATCACAAGTAACCTTAACTGGGAAAAGCATATCAGAACCATCACAGCCAAAGCTAACAAGCTTCTTGGTATGCTCAAGAGGACATGCCCTCAACTGACAGATGCAAGATGTAGAAGAACACTATACCTAGCACATGTAAAATCACAGCTAGTGACTGCTTCTGAGGTTTGGTCACCCAGCCTATCAAAACTAAAAGAGCAGATCGAAAGAGTCCAACGACGTGCCACCAGATGGATCCTCAGGACCAAGATTGGGGAAACCCCTTACAAAGAAAGATTAAAGAACTTGAACTTACTCCCTCTCTGCTATGACAGAGAGATAAAGGACTTGATGTTCTTTTATAAATCATTATATGGACAGACCAACCTTAATGTTCACGATTTTGTCAAATTCTCCAAACATAGACGCACTCGTCTTACTCAAAATCCCGGTATCATTCTTGAAACATCTCTTTGTAAAACCACCACATTTAAAGCATCTTACTTTAATAGGATGGTTTGCCTTTGGAACACCATCTGTAAAGAGGCGCCAACTAGTGTTTTTTCTAGTCACTCTCAATTTAAATCTTTTCTAAGGCATAAGTACTTTTCTTTGCTTGAGGACACATTTGATGTTGATCTGACATGTACTTGGTCATTAGTTTGTAAGTGTCCTTGTCATCGTACTCGATAATTACTGAATCTCAGGGACTTTGTTTGTCTGAACTCCAGTGATTATGTTTGATTGATATTAATAAATCTTAGTTCAGTAGTTATCAAATTTTTACTATAACTGAATTAATTTTCCAAGTTGTTTCATTTTTTCTATTTATATTAAGTTAGTCAAAAGGAAATGCCTAGCATGGGACTTAGAGTCCCGTTCGCACTTTCCTCATTTGGGTAGTACTATGTATAATTTCCTAATTCTGTAATTTTTCTTTTCACTGATACCCAATAAAATTGATCTGAAATGGATATACCTGGGGGATTTAAGTTTAATGATTACCGGCTTGCCGTGCCGCCACTTGCCATTCACTCGGCTTTTCGGTCGATCTCTGGTTAAGTTAGATTATATGACTTATGACTACAAACTATAGGACATACCTGGGGGATAAGAGGATATTCCTTTTAGAGATGAAGGGTCCCATGGTCCTTTGGAACGAACTCCTGTTGCTAAATAATGACTTTCTCCATAAACAGACCAATTCTTCATACGGTTCGGCCGGTTACTCTGGTTAATGTTCTGGTAGCTGCTTGCGTCTTGCTGTTGCAAATTGTCCTCTGCAAAGAAGAAAGAAATATTGACGTTACGTCTGCATTTCACCAAGCAGAAAGCGATTTCGTTTGTTTTTATTTGTTTGTTTTTTGTTTGTTTGTTCTTTTTCTCGTTTTTTTCCTTGTTTGTTTCCTTGTTTGTTTGTTTGTTTGTTTTTGTTTCAATTTAAAATAAGGCAAAGTTCCTGGTAAGTAAAGTAACGTTTCTGTGCCGGCCCAGTTGGCAATTTCAGCTTGGGAGAAATTTAAATCTAAAGACATGGCAGCTTTGTTCGATCAAGAGTCAAATCACAAATTCTTAGCTAAATTCAACCCACGCGGCAAAGAACATACATATATACATTTATTTTATGAGCGTTAACCAAGATAGATAGCACCAATTTGCATGGCTGCCTCAAAACTAGCAATTGAATTGAATTTTAAAATTAATTATACAGCTATTTCAAAAAACGTTAATTACTGAATACTGAATACTGAATACTGAATACTGAATACTGAATACTGAATACTGAATACTGAATACTGAATACTGAATACTGAATACTGAATACTGAATACTGAATACTGAATACTGAATACTGAATACTGAATACTGAATACTGAATACTGAATACTGAATACTGAATACTGAATACTGAATACTGAATACTGAATACTGAATACTGAATACTGAATACTGAATACTGAATACTGAATACTGAATACTGAATACTGAATACTGAATACTGAATACTGAATACTGAATACTGAATACTGAATACTGAATACTGAATACTGAATACTGAATACTGAATACTGAATACTGAATACTGAATACTGAATACTGCATTCCAAGACCAAAATGCATTTTGGGTTATGTAATATTGTCTAAAGTAAAATAAATAATGATTTATTTTATTTTTAGTGCATTCCATCCGAAACAATATACTATTTACATATAGAGAGCAAATCGCTGTATATTTACTTTTTAATTCAAATTAATGAGAAGCACAATGCCCTTTGGTCTTGAAATGTACTATTTGGTATGTAGTGTTCGGTATTCAACGTTTTTTGAAATAGCTGTATTTACAATAAGAGATCTAGAATATTGAATAGACCTCTTTACCTTCGTGTGCAAATTGCCCATTTCAGACCACATGTCATTCCCTTGAGAAATGTTCTTTTGTTAAAATATTTACACATGAAAGAATCAACTCCCAAGAGTGGTATCACATGCTCTGAAATGTGCACAACAAACAACGAAGGTAAAGAGGTCTATTATAAAAGCAACATAATAATTCATTTCATCTCATAGGAAGGATCCAGGCGTGTTTTCTAATCATTCCTATAAGAATGAAAGGCAAAGGTCACATAACGTATAGTTGGTTGATTTCAACTAACCATAACAACTATGTTGTTAGCACGACGAATATTAATAGCATGCAGGATGATACCACTTCAACTCAATGGAACGGCACAAGCTTTTCCTGGAACTACACATTTAGTAATTAAAATTGTCATAATGATATTTTATTGAAATAAAATATCAATGAACTAACACTGTTGAAAGAGTCAAACCATATAACTTAAATAACAAAAAATGGCTTGTTTGAGCAAGCCATCACGCATGGCTGCTGAAGGAATTTACATGAATAGAAGATACGCGAACGACCGAAATAATATGAAAGCATATTTCGAATGTTTAAGCTGTAAGAAAAGTTTACGGATTAGCCGCGATGATTATATTTATTTCTGGTATGATTATAACGAAACGTTTTGAACTAAATATCCATCGAAATATTACCATCTCCTGAAATATGATATAAAACAAGTGAACTATTGCCTTATTACTGCCGGTATTATTCAATCGTAGTCTGGTTATTTTTGTAAGCCAAATCCCCGAACCCCACGATAATAAGGCAACGTCATATAAAGCTAGAGTATTTTATTAACATTGAATTTCAGCCATTGTAGTCACATTTCTGTACAGCACATGACGTACCATTGGACAGTTTGAATCATTGAAAGTGGCCTTGGTATCTGTGAATGCTTGTGACAACTTTTGTTCCATTCATTGTCTAATTTTAAGAAATTATGCTATATTGCGTTATATATCACTGATCAAACTATTATAATCAAAGAATCCGTCCTTGACATTAAAAGCCTAAGCTTATGTATATAGCATCGATTGATGCGTCAAAAGAACATCAAGAGAGGGAAGTGAGGTAAGCTTTTCCTTAGAAAATATTCAACAGTCAAAAGATCTGCAAGTTCTGTATGTAATGATCAACAGTTGCGCAATAACATTCACATTACATTGACTAATGGCTTTCATAATGCCAGATTATGAACCCTTGATTATAAAACTGCAATACATGGACGACAAACCAAAAACCGCGATCTTTTGCAAATACCCCTGTATTCAACTGCGTCTGGACGAAGAACATTTAGATATAGAGCAGGCAAGATATGGAACGAACTGGATAAAAACGTTAAAAATCTCAAGTCAATCATACAATTTAAGAACAGACTTAAAACATTATCATTAGATGAACTTTATGACGAATAGCACTTTATATTTTTATCAATATCATATTATATTATATCTATTTATTAATTCTTATATTGTTAATATCTATTTATATCTATATTTTATTATTCTTATTTGTAATTAGATTTGAAAAGCCCACTGGGAAATCTTAATAAAGTATGTAATGTAATGTATACTAATTTTGATATAAGCCGCGATAATAAGACAATTTAAACTAAACACTCTCTCTCTGAGTGCACCAAACTCACATTGGAGAAAACACAGAGCACAAATATGGTTAAACTTATAAAAAAAGATTTAAAAAAAAACATATTATCCAAACCTGAGAAACTATTTGCAGCCATCTTGCCAGTCGACAGTGTTTACCGTAAACTATGAACTAGCGAATTCCTTAGATGCTGATGCTTTCATCCCATTTAGAGTAGTCTCCAGAAAAATCCCTTTCAGAAAAAGGGGAGTCCCCAAAGCTAGTTTCAGCAAACCTTTCAAAACTGTTATAAATATAAATCTTTAAAAGCCCAAGAAGAGATTAAGAACCACATCAAAAATTTATAAATTACAATAATTCCTAACTGCTTGACAGCAAGCAATTATAAATAAAATAAAATACCGTCCTGGTGCTAAATATCAAAACGTAAATATATTGGCTGTAAAAAAAATCCCTTCAGAGGTGGTGGTAGGATGCATTTTCGTGGGAGAGGGGGAGGATGCTTATGCTCAACGATCAATTATGTACATAGTGAACTGAATCAGAGGATTTCATATTTGAAATAAAAAAAGACAGGATGTTTATATTATTGTAAAAAAGAAGGCTTCAAATTTATTGTTAAAAAAAAAAAAAAACAGGGAAAGACGTCAGACCCCTGTACCCCCTCCCCCTCACTTTTCATCCAAAATACAAATATGTCTAGTATTTTTTTAAATGTTCACGGTGGTTGAACAGAAGTCCAATGAGGGGCACCAGGAAATGAAAATATCAGAACATCTTTTACTTGCTTTTTTGTCAGGATCTAGTAACAAAACAGTGAATGGTAGAGAGAGTAACAGCAGAAAATTATTCCTTTTTGTACAATCCTTACGTTTGCCGTGAAGTCAAGATGTCTTCGTACAAATGATGTTTCGTATGGAATGGCCACTACTGTCTTATGTGACAATGACCTTTATATTAAGTAGTATAAACATTGTATTCGGTGCTAACGTCATTATTTGATTTATCGGAAAAAGGGATTTACTATCAAATTTGTCACATCGATAATAGTAAAATTGCAAAGTTTCGTAAAGATTGCCCTTGAACTGATGAAGCTAAGAATTTTTGTGGAATTTTTGCAAAAACAATCTTAGTCCAGCATGATTACAAGGATGGTAACGTATGGCATGCGTTTATGATATATACATACATGTTTTGCAAATATGCTTAGTTTCAAAAAATCTTTGTCCGCTTAAAGGCAATATTTACGAAACTTTTCTATCCTAGTTTACTATCATCGATGTGAGAAATTGATGTGATAGTAAACTCGATCCTTATTCCGATAAATCAAATATCTTATAATGTCACACTAGCGTCATAAGGTTGAAGTAAGTTCTTTCTTCCATGTCAATCAAGTTTGAATACGTTTTTTTCCTCTCCTTGCAGCCTCATTTTAATTATGAAAAATTTGCAAGATCCAGTAATCCTGTTTTTTTTTATAGGTTATTGATAAGGCATATTTTTGGCACAAGTTGTGAACAAAATGTACTGTTTTTAGTTTCTAGAAATATTACGTAATGATATTTCCTTAAGACAGACAGACAGACAGACAGACAGATTTTTTCCCCTGAAACGCTTGACTGTTGTAGTGACCTTGATATTGTCTATGAGGGCAGGCGTCATGTGGTTTTATTAATATAGAGCTTTTGAGTGTGACGTAAATGAAACGAATAAACGACTTCCGGTCCAAAACGACAAGCAGTTTAATAAAGATTTTTCTTACTTTTTCTTCGTGACAGGATTTGTTGTTCAAAGTTCTAGTTTTTTCAGGTGGAGGTCAAATAATTGAGATTATTTTTCGCTTTCTTTTAACGTTTTTGTGAGCAGTTGGACCAGCTCTATAGCTAATGTTCCTACTAATGATTTGGATATTTTCATAAATAATTTATTCATAACAAGGAAATACCCTAATTCAGTTCCCATTGATTTTGTAGTTTTTTAAAAGTGGTAATGTATGTGATGTTTACTTTAAGTCTAGATTATGCCTAGATTGCACTAGCCTCCTACGCAGAAACGTTGCGTGACGACGTGACGACCCTAAGAACGTCTGCAAAGGAGGCTAAGATTGCACTGACTAGAAAATTTACCATTCTTGATGGAATTTTTATATTCCACATATAGGAAAATAAGTCAATGGACATCACTAATCTTGCAAGAATGTAACATAATGTACCAAAGCCGAGAAGGGCCAGCCATTTCTGACTTCTATTTTTGGACTTCTGACTTTAAGATTTCAGTCCTACTTCCAAATTTCCCACTTCAAAATTTCCAAGTCATTAACTTTTTCTCTCATGATTGTCTCGTAAGATCTTGAGCGCTCGACCCGGTAGTCTCGTTTTGATGCTACGCTCATCGCGATACCGCTGGTTCGTCGGAGCGGCGTACTCATCTACGATAGGAGCTATTGGATAAAACTGAGGCTTATGCATTATTCATGAAATTATTGAAATTTGTATAGCGAAATATTTATGACACAAACCAAGGGCCAAATGCATGTGATTGTCAGTTGTTAAAATACACATAGATTTGATGCACACGTAATGTGTTTTATGGAAGAAAAAGTTATTGGTATACATGATACGCTAATACAAAGCCGGGACGCCAATAATACCAGTATATCTTTTTATTTTATTATTAATGTTCTACTTACTATGAAAAAATCATACAGATAAAGCAATAGAAAAAGAGGGTTCTTTAGGTGAAGACCGTACATCGATGAATTGTGTACTGCGTACACCCGTAATGAGTCAACTACCCATTCTCAGCTCTTTTAACAAAGACGCTTCACCGTCAATGTTGATACAGATAAAGACTGAAGTACCTCCGTTTTGTTCTTGCTTCTTATGAAATCTTTAATGCTGTGATTATAAGACTTAAGAATATGTGTTAATTGTCCTCGGATTATAGTCGGACTATTTAACAATTAGTCCTCGAGTCCGAATGGTCTACGAGTCAATAGCCCATGAGGCCGAAGGCGCTATTGACTCGTAGGCCATGAGGGCGAGAGGTCTAATTGTTTTAGTAAAAACCTACTAATCGGTCCAATAAAAGGATGCAAAAAGTTTTGGATTTTGCTTTAAATATATATTTTTTGGTTTTCAAAACCGGCGCTTTTCGCTACTAGAGATCTATCACTAATAGACCCCTAGTAGCTCAGCCAATCACAGGACTCGATTGGTGATAGACCATTAGTAGGTTTTTTCTAAAACATTGTAGACTATTTGTAGTTTTTTTCCTCTGAAAAAAAATTCTAAAAATATTCAAGAGTATACTTAAGAAGTGGTTTACTACTCCTTAAAAACCACTGATTAACATGCAATACAAAATGAAAACGATAATGGCAGCAATCGTGAATCAATCCTGTTACACTAATAACCCAGATGATATGATCTGCAATTCACTCTTATTTACTTACTTACTTGCTTACCTACTTACCTACTTACGTAAAAGAAGAGAAGGGAAGAGGAAAGAAAAAAAAAAGGAAGGAAAGAAAATGAAGGAATGCAAAGGAAATAAAAGGAAAAAGGCTTTTTTGGGTGCTTCGTCTTGTCTTCTTTGTCATGATTACATAATGTTGATAATATATTGCATCCTGTCTATTCCTTTAGTGACCAACTTCAGTTTCCTGACGGTATTACTGACCGGTGAAACCTAAAAGGCAATAGTTATATACATATTAATAAGTAATCACACAGTTTCTCGTTCAATTTGGAATTATTTTCACACGTGAGTTTTCAAGAAAATTGCATTCGCACTACGGGCTCAATCTTGTCATTTTGATGCTCTTTGAACACACACTCGTGCAAATTAATTCCAAATGAGCTCAAACTGTGATTACCTATACCTGTTAATTATTTCTAAATTAATTCATGCTTTAGAGATTATACTCTGACAAATTATTTGTAAATAGGTAGGCTCTTTATACATTTTCATTTAGAATTGACATCAAAGAAAAGAAGAAACAATCTTTAAAATAGCCCAGTTTTACATAGAATTGCGTACAACATAAGACGCAAAGAAGGGCCTGGGGCTTTCTTTTAGAGAAGAGACATGGAAATTAATCAGGGCTGCGATGGCGGCCTGTTAAAAAAGTAAGGTGTTTTTTGGAGTACTTTTTGTAGACTGAGGCTAGAAGATGATGAAGGCCATGAAAGGTAGATTATGGTTAAAAGCAACTGTCAATTACTTATAAGGCTAATATATTTTTCGTAGAAGTCATTAAAGTGTCAAAAACAAACCTTTTGTTTTGGTCCTTATTTGAAGAAGAGATGCAGACTCTCCAGTTTGCACAATGTCATCAAGGACTTTGAAGAAATACACAGTATCTTCTTGGAGATTGTTAATGACACACGAGGACGAGTAGCATGTTGTGGTTATATCCAAGCGGTCTTGCTGTTTTCTGTATTGCACTATGAATCTATTAGATTCTCTAGCTCGTTTAGGCTTTTGGAACTTCAGAAGAATTTCTGTCGCACTTAATGCACGCCCTGATACATTCACTGGAAGAGAAGGAGCTGCAAAGAAACGTGCAGACAATGAAGTTTAAGATCAGTGAGGCTTTTACGGTGGACAAACGCTACGAGTAAGATTCAAAACTATAAATGTTGAAAAGTAAGCAGGGGCTTCTTCTTTGACGTTTTATTTCCTGCTACTCTGAACAAGATGTTTATGGGAAAACCAATTGGAAACAAAATGGTAAATTGTAAACGACATACTCTTGACTCTACGACAGGACTGGTCTTTCCAATGAGGATACTCTCCTTTACTGGTAAAAATGGATATCTTTACACAGTATTCTGTATACGACTGCAGTCCAGGGACGATCGTACTGGAAATATTGCCCGTGAGTGTAGTATAGACATTCCATTTGTATTCAGTCACATCCTTATAGTAGATGTGGTAACCACGAATGATGCCATTGCGTTTCTGCATTGGTATCGGTAGCCACGTGATCTTCATTCTGTCATAACTGATTGGAATGCTTTGGATTACGAGCGGGGCAGCATCAGGCACTAGAAAAAAATTTAAATTAAAAATAGTTTTATTTTCAAAAAATATATTTTGAAATCGCAAAGGATAATTGTACATTGCCGAGTTTGCTTGCAGTAAAGGTAAATTCTTACCATCCTCTTTTGTCTTAGCAGTAATTTCTGACATCTTCATTCCATAAGAGTTTACCGCATACACAGTAATGTGATAATCTGTGAATTTCTTGAGTCGTATAAGGGTCAAGGTAGTGACGGTCTTGGGAACCCATTCTGTTTTGAGTCTTGAATTTGTTCGTTTGAACTGGCAAAATATAAAAGTAGCAATGTTTTTCTTCGTTTTTTATTTTCATTTCTCTATCGATTCTACTTACCCTAACAAGATAATTCAGGATAGACTGGCTGTTTTCTTTTGGTACGACCCACGTCACTTGAAGCATTGTAGAACTTTTAGCAGTTGCTTGTAGATTTCGTGGAGGAGATGGACCTGCATAAGGTACTTTATAAAACCAGTTGCATGAAAAGCGAGGATAGCTTTTATCACAAAATTTGGAATGTCGTTGCGCTCAAAAGTAAAATATGCCCAATTAATTTTGGAAGTATCGCATCTAATTCGCTGGGCCCCTAATCGAATATTAATTTGACTAAAATTATCTTCAGCTTTGACAGTGTTGTTGTTAATATTTTTATTGTTAAAAACAAATTAACTTACGCATGTCAAAGCATTCATCAGGGCTAATGGCTCCTTTTCTTCTCGTAGTGAATCCGTAACCACATGAAATACACTTGGTTTGTCCTTGTTCATACTGGTAGGTTTTGATTGGACAAGGAGTGCAATGACCGTTTGCATCACCGTATGTTCCAGGAGGACAGTTAACTGTGCAAATTAAAAAAAAAAACATTTCATGCATCTCTTCTATGTACAGAATTTGTCTGGTAATTATAGGCCGCTAATATGGGAAATATTATTACTTACAGCACATGTATCCATTGGAATGAGGTTCTTGCCCTCTTGCACATCTAGGGAGGACAACCCATGCAGTTAAACTATCTGCATCACCAATGATTTCTTCGTCATTAGTAGACACGATTAAAGAATCATTTTTTATTTCTTGGTAGAAGGTTTGCAAGCGCTTAACCAGCGCTTTCCGTTTTCTTGCAAATGATTCAATGACTGGATTAAGCGTAGTTTCATTGGTATCTTTGTTTGCTGGCTCGCTACTGGCGTACAGGAAGCTAACGGAAGCATTTTGCAAACCATCTGAGACAAAACTAATATTTGTAATTCTAGATGTAGGACTACTAAGAGAGGTACCCAATGCTTCCTTCATCTGATATAAGTCCCTTGTATTCTCCTCTTTTCCACATCCATATAGACTTTGAGCGAGCTGTGTTTTGCATGTTTTGGTGACATTAATTCTTGCCCCAAGCATTGGTTCACCAGGAGTCATGTCTAACACCCAAACCTTTGCTTTTTCACTCTCAGCTCGTCCATAACTATTATTGGCAACACAATGGTAATATCCAGATTCATTGCTCGTCGGTTGCTCGTAATACAAGAAAGATCCATTATAGGCATTAATTTTGACTGTGGAACTATTTGGGTACTGAGAAACGAAGAACCATTCAATGTCAGGCACTGGATCACCTGTTGCATTGCACACTAACAAAAGTCCAATTCCATCCTCAGTATACACTTCAGTGTTATTGGGGTGTTCTATTATTTTTGGTTTGCTATTTATGTAAATTACGGTTTCGTTGGATACGGCAAAGCCTTTTCTGTTAATTGCCTTACACTTGTAGGATCCTGCGTGACTTGTGTTAGCCTTTCGTACAGTCAAATATCCATTTTCTGAGTGGAAAATCGATTCGTCATTGTGGATCCACTGGTAGACCACCTTTGTGTCACTTGATGCACTGCAGAACAGCGTGAAAGTTTCGTTCTCAAGAACAAATTCATTTTTATACATTATAAGAGGCATTTCTGGCTTTCTTCCGCAAAGAACATTAGTGTCATCTGTATAGTTCAAGAGGTAATAAAGATCCCATATCTTATAACGAAATTCTTCAATTGTGAAATTATGGGAGATGAAGTCGATGAGATGTATTGTGACATTAGACAGACCCATTTTTATGTCATTGGCATTTATGTTATTAAAAAAGTCACTTTCGTAAAGATAAAGTTCGTTCAAATCCTCACCAATATCGATGATACAATCTTGAGCACCTGCACAGTTTGAAAATGATTTTTCCTTGGTAAGGACTTCAAGAAATGCTCTCCAGCCGACCAAAGTTTCATCCCATGACACCATTGAGAAGTTTTGCTTGTCATCAACTATTGAGCCAACGTAATCCAGATATGAACTCACCATCGCTTGTGAAAACTTGGTGTCATTTACACTATTGGTATTATTTGCTGTTTCATTTTCAAAAGTTTGGTAAACAAAAGTAAGTTTCTCAATGTCTTTCTTGTTGACAAGCTCAACTTGCTCTCTTGCGTCAATGAGGTCTTCAAGAGACTTTATGACCTCTTTATAGAATTGATTTGCTTTTCTGGCTTCCAAACAGAGATCGTAATTCTTCAAAGTTTGTAGGCTATTTTCATTCAATCCAGTTGTGTTAAATTTGTCATACATTTCTTCGGGAATTGATCTTTTCCTTCGAGCACTTCTTTTCTCTTCGAATAAATCTTTTATGATTTTTAAAATTACTGTTTGAAGTGAAATCTCTTCGTTTTCGAAGTCAAATACAATTGACAAGTTCCTTTTCTTTCCGTCTACTGACTTGACTGTTATGGTGATAGGTAGTTGTTTCTGTAGTTCTTCTATGAATGTCACATCAAATGCAAAATCTGATACAGAGACTGTCCTTTCATTTCCAGCTTTCTCCAGAAGTCTTGACAATCTTAGTCCAAGTTTAGTACTCCGAAAGGCTTTTACATCGGGTATTGCAGCTTCAGTACGGTTTTTAGCCAGTTCCAAATGCTTAAACTGCGCTTTTGCTAACTTAATTTCCTCTGACACTTTAGCGTGTTTAGCTTTTACCTTGTAAAGCTCAATGGTTGCTATTTCCAATTTATTGGCGAGAACACTTAGATCTTGAAAGTCAGTTGCTCGTTCTTTTTCAAGTTCTGACTTGTGGCTGTTCAATCTCTGCAGATGAAGACGATTCATACAGCGGCTGTTATCTTTGACGCATGCTGTATTCATAACCTTTATACAAGATGGTTTACTGCAAATTAAACGTGGTGTTCCGTAGCTGTTTGTAACTTTTGGTACTTTTATAGAACTGGAGCAATCAATGTGCTTTACATCCACTGTATATTTTTCCTTTTCAGTAATTTTTTTTAAGTAGGTAAAAGGTACGCATGGACCATCAACCGTCTTATATGTGTCATCGCAGCCAAACATAGCATCGCTTAGGACGGAAATGACTACTCCGACAGTCTTTCCGATCAAATATCCTAGGACATGGCCTATTCCTGGTTCAATAGCTCCACCTACTATGGCCCCAAATATACCAACTACTTCACCATATTTTCTATTACGGCAGTTACCAGTGTAAATGGTCAATTTCAATTGGTTGCATGAACGTGCTACTATTTCTTTCTCCACTATTCTTGTCTTGAGAACCTTCGTTTGTTTTTCCTCACAGTTATATTTAGTATCTTTTATAACAAGTCTTTTACTTTCATAGGCACAGAGTTTCGTCCTTGAACATTCCCATTCGCATTGCTTGAGTTTGCAAACTTTTGCAGACGTTTCATTTTCTAAATAGGTATCATAAACGTCGTATTTCAGGTATTCATAATCTGTCTTTGCTCTTTTCCAAGCGTTCAGTACATTTTCTTTATTGTCTTCTAATGACTTCAAGTCGCTTGTCCTATTCGAAAGAGTTTGCTCAAAACTTTCGAATTTTTGCTTTGCTTCCGCAGCCACAATCCCGGCATTCTTGACTCTTTTTTTGGCTTTCTCGGCTAATTCTCGGATATACTCGTTAAGTTTTCTTTGGAGCTTTTGTGGTAGGTGAGAATTCATATCCAATCGTCCTGTAACTTGATACTGAAGTAGAGACCAGTTCGGAACGTCTGTTTTTGCATTGACATTTACAAAGGCTTGATGTCTTCCATAAACTAATCCTGATGTATTAAAAGATAGTTTGTCTTGTTTTATCTCTACATTAACGATCTTTCGCATTCCCATGATATTAATGGTTGGGTTGAAAGAAAAAGTAGTTGGTGTTTGGCTCTCTGGTATTGTCAACAAAACTTCATCACCTTTCTGTATCGACATAACTTTACCTAGGTAAGAAGACTTAGATGCTCTCCCTCGAATTATAACGCTGGAATTTTCGGCCTTGCTTTGCTTTTCTTTGAAAAAGCTGCTTGATAACGTTATGTTCATATCGTAGAAGCAAACTTTCTTAGAACAAAGGTTTCCTTGAAACATCATTCCAAATCCTTGAAAAACGTTTAAAACAGCTGAACGTTTAAAAACAACTTTAGGAATTTGAGGAAGGTTGTGTAATAGCTGATTGACTTTGGCAGTAACTAAGCTTCCTGTCTTTGGCATCTTTATTTTTGCTGTTGATTCGAGGATTTTGCACAGGAATCTCACGTCGTGAAGCCTGTATCGTAATTCAGAGATTAAAATTGAAAACTCTAAGTTATTTCTTGAACGAAGAGTTTTAGTAACAGAAACTACAAGAATGTCTAGCTCGTCAAGGAAATTTGTCCATCTCTTTAAAGTTTCCTTTTTTATCAAGCCATTGATTTGTTCGTTCTTCATGAAATTCTTTAGTTGAGGAACAACAAAGCTTAACATCGTCAATTTTATATTGTATTCATTGACATTCGCAATTTCTGTCTGTTTCCCCCCTTGTACTTTGTGTTCCAGAGCAACAAAGACAGGTTGGTTCATTGCTGGGCGTATCATGGTCTTTAGACTTGTTCCTTGCAATAGATAAGAAACCCTTTTCCATTTGAAAATAAATCTCTGAATTATAGAATTATCTAGATAGGTAATAGAAGAAAAATGAATATTTAAAACTTGATCTACACCGTGTTTAAAATATTTTTGATTTTTGATTTTCTACAAGTGTGCTTTTAATTCAACTCACCACCAAGGATAGATTTTCCGACGACTTCATTATTTGGTAATTGTATTGTGACTTGTTTGTTAAAGATAGTTGTTGTCATATTAAGAGCTGCCTTGCCTTTGAAGATACCTGTGACATTACGCGTGAACCCATAGTAGAAAGCCTAGTGAAAATTAAAAATTTGAAAATCGTATTGAGCCTCATGTCGTATTGATTTTCATTTCTTTACAATTCAATCCACAAATCCTAAGAGCTACTTACTTCAGTAATATTAGTAGTGTCAATAAAAACGTCTCCCTGATAATCCATCGAGACTTTAACATTTTGTTTGTTCTCCAGTCTTGTTTTCATTTTCCCTTTGAGCACAACTTGATATTTCTGTGGCTGAACATTTTCCATGTGCTTTCCGTTCCACAAATAAGTTCCTAAAGTAACCGTGGCATTTGTAATACCAGGAAACACAGCTCCAGTAAGATCTATATCCCAACCTGCTTTCCTCGTGTCCTGGAAAAGTGTCGAGGATTTGATTGCTTTTGTACTTTCACTTGGAAGACTGAAACCCACATCTGAGGTACAAACATCGATTGCAAAACAAAAACCTTTTTCATCGGGTAATGCGATTTCTTCTCCAAAGGTTATCGTTGAACCAATACTAGGCTCATATGTGATCACACTGGATGATTTGAGGATCGAGGAACAAGTCTTAGATTTTGATGTAATACTTGCATGGATATCATTGATATCAAAGCTACTGGAATTATCCAGATATTTCTTATCATGAACTTGCAGCCATGGTGGAGTGGACTTCGAAAACACGTTTAAGAAAGATGCAGTAAATACATCGTTTTCCACAAGGTCCATCAACTGCGGTACATCTATAGTTGTAGTATTGCAGTCTAGTTGTGAATTTGTCAATTTCATTCTAATGTTCTTGTTCGACTGACCAATTTGCTTTACTCTGTTTAGCAAATCATCATGAGATTTTGAAGGATAGTCTATACCTATTAGTGATAAAGGAATGTTATTTCTCTTTCTAGTGATTAGATTCACTAATCCGTCTGTCGAAAACTGTTTGGTAGCTGGGTTCTCCTTCCACGGCTGCGTTGATGACAATCGCACAGGGCATTTGAACAAGTCAGTCGTCTTCATATAGCAGCCCACTGGTAGCTCCCCTGGTAAAAATGGGATTTGTGTGAAGATGTTGTTTTTATTGGGAGTCTCTGGACTTACAAAAAGGACACTATCTGCAGGACTCAAGTAGTCCTTTGCACTTTGTCCATTAACTGAAAACGAGACCACTTTCAGTCCAGGCTGTTTGGATTCCAAAGTAAAATTTGCTATGTTACTTGATTTGAGCAATTTTAATTCAGCAGGTTGGGCAACCACATTGTCATCAGATTGTATCGATATTTGGATTTCTTTTGATGGTTTTGCTTTAAAGGACAAGGATGAAGACTGAAGATTTGCCTTTAGTTTTGGGAATAACGGAATGTCAATGACTCCATGTTCACATAATCTTCCTTCATAACCAGTGTTTGAGCAGTCACATTGGAAATCCTTTGAAGTGAGTGGAATACATGTACCACCATGGCGACAGGGATTAGGCTTACATGATTGCACCTCTTTTTTTAAATTAGAAAAAAGATATATATGAGATTTAAAACGAATTAAAGTCATAGATACTTAGATGTATAAACGTTTTACATAGTTGACTCGTACGAGTACCTAGTCTTTCCTACTTAATTAGTGAAAAGACATTCTAGATTTACCAGTTGTCTTGCAGCTCTGAGTTGATTTTTTATTTTTTTTGGATTCAGCATGGTATTGTATAGGCATGAATTTTACTTTTTACTTACGATGACACTTAAAGTCGCTTATCCAAGTGACTCTCTTTTTATCTCTTGTAAGGCCGCAAGTTATTTTGTTGCTTCCAGTATGATAGAACCCAGACACACATCGCATGTTACAGGAAGAACGGTAAGTCCTAAAACATGGCAACGATAGGATTGCATTGACTGATGGCCTCAGTAAGACGCATATCTTGGCTTAAAAAAAAGAAAAAAGGCTTTACTCTCGTTGATCATGATGACATCTTCAATATCTTATCTATAACAAAACGGGAAATGAATCGTTGTTGTACCTTTGCATGTTGCTTGTAAATCACTCCATCCTGACGTCGGCATACAGGTTATGTTCGAAGGGCCCTCTATATTATAGCCATGGTTACATGTAAATAAGCAGTACTCATTGGTTACCATGCCTGTGCAGTTCATGCTCATATGAGGTTGTTTTACGAGACTTGGACACGGAAGTCCTGGGTAAAAATAGCAAAATTCAAAAAAATTAGATGTACAAAATTACGTGAATCTTACGAGATTGTATTTAGTTATGTCTATGTAAACATGCCTTTACAGGATCTGCCATCTTTATCCAACACATATCCAGTGACACAACTACACCGATAGCTTCCTCGAGTATTGATGCATTTCTGACTGCATTTGTGTGTTCTCATTGAGCACTCATCGATATCTGGTGACAAATTTACATTTATAAAGTAAAAAATCGTGACACTTTAGTTTCGCGATTTGACGCAAGCTGACAAAAAAGTTACGTATTATTTTTCTACGTCAATGTCATTAATACCTTTACAACTCCTCTTATCACTATGTAGTCGGAAACCAAGTCTACATCCACAGGTATAGCTGCCGTTCGTATTTATACATAACTGCTCGCAGTTGGACAGGACATATGTTGCATTAAGAAGTCCGCCTATCTTGCGTGATTGACATTCATCAATATCTAGATCATAAAAGATAGACTTTAGAACAAATTGGTTTTTATCGCGTGACAAATCTAGTTATAAATCTAGTTATAAATCTAGTTATAAATCTAGTTATAAATCTAGTTATAAATCTAGTTATAAATCTAGTTGTAAATGCTAATTCAATGTATAGGTTTTGTATTGTTACCTACTAGTCAAACATTTTAAGTTAAGTATAATTTTTCATTTTAACGTTTTCCAAGGCCTTTTTTGAATTAATTTATCAGCGTTTGTCCTGAACCACTAGATGCTGACATTTATCCTACTATACCTGAACAGGTCCTGTTGTCAGGATTCAGTCTGTAACCATTCCTACAAAAACATGTAAAACTGCCAATGTTGTTTGTACAGTTGTGTTGACATGGGCTATTCTTTGAGCATTCATCGATATCTATTAAAAAAAACCGAAGTAAAATGTACAATGAGAGTATAATGAAATAGGCTGGCATTTGTGAGAATAACCTTAAAATCGTAAAAGAAAAAAAAAACAGTGTTAAATTATGCTAATTATATCGTTTTCTATTTAATTAGTGGCATTTAGCGCTAAATAATGCAAAGTATCCACGTTACCTGTGCATGATATTCCATTTTCTTCTAATTGATATCCTTCTCTACATATGCACTGCCTCGATCCAGCGGTGTTGTTGCAAATATGTTGACAGTAACCATTATTTGCCTTGCATTCGTCAATATCTATATGAAATTTACACGAAATGCATTTCTGCGTTATTTTGTTTTAAAATTCCAATCGCAATGAAACAAAAATCGCTGTTTATCACGGTCGCCGTAAAATAAAGTCGTTCTCAGTAAAACTACAGGAGAGTTTACTTGATTTCCGAATTCGCATGCAGGAAATGTAGAACAATTATATAACTCGGAAACATGAAGAGAAGGTGCTTGCATTGCCCGATCTTGAATTTCAATATAACTTCAAAACAAAATATGAAAAGCTACAAACCGTTACAAATAGATCCATTTCTCTCTGGCAAGTATCCTTGGAGACAGGAACAACTATAACTACCAATAGTGTTGACACAAGTTTGTTGACAGACATTTCCAGAACATTCGTTCACATCTAGTTACAGGAATTGTAAGAGATTAATTAACTGGCGAACTTTTACAGATGAGCACAACTGAATTCCTTCGGTCTATTTCTAAACAAAAAATCTGTTTGATTTCTATACTTGCATATAACAATAGCAATAAATAGAAATAAAAGTAATAAAAATAATAATAATAATAATAATAATAACAATAATAATAATAATGATGATAACCAGCTTTTAATTTATCACTTGGATAAGAACTATTTTGAACTTTAACATTTTAAGAACTGTCCATCTGTGCATAAGAGGGTCAAGAACCCCTTTTCGAAATAAAAACATTTTAGAGGATTTTAGATTAAACAACCATAAAGCAAATATTTTATAAATAGTCATCATATCATTGTTTTAGTAATTTATTATATTATTATTATTTTTATATAAATAATAATATAAATAGTGATATATTGATATATACAATTTTTTTTCTTTTTTTTAAATTCTATATAAAATATATATTAGGATTAAGTATATTTTAAATTTCTTATTGATATTATCATCATAATCATCCATTATTATTATTTATCTTTTTTAAAGGAATTAATAAAGTAATAATGATGATGATGATAATAATGGTCTAAACAACAGACTGTTTAATAACTTTGATACATAACACGACCGTTTTAAGTTTAACAGACATGTTTCAGCAGCTCTGCTGCCATCATCAGTGTTAATGGTGCAATTAGAGCAAGAGTATAAATAAGTGTAAACAAAGGAATAACCAATAAAAACACGGTATCTCATATTAATACAGCAAGTTCACAAAGAAAAACTCCGCTCCGCTGTCAACGAAACACACATCAAAGAACTCGAAAATCAACAATGGATAGGATCGCTAACAAACAAACAACTTATATGATATGTCAAAATAGGCTATTGATATCTATAAGTCATGAAAGAACATATCTGACATAGCTTTATAGCGTAAACAGGAGCATTAGACAACAGCTCTTGCCAAAGCAAACTTACCACCAAAGCAAGCAACAAGCATAAATTACAAATAACAAATGCCGTATCTGTAAAACAGGTGTCGAATCAACATCTCATGTACTATGTGCGTGCCCTAAAATCGCACAAAGTTATAAGCATATATAAGTAAGTGTATATTATCATTGTAAGTTGTAAGTTAGCGTAAATTAGCTTATTCCGGATATATAGTACAACGCCCTATGATCTATCTTTTTTCCTAAGTTAGCATACTGATGTATCATACTGCTATATAATAATAATAATAATAATAATAATAATAATAATAATAATAATAATAATAATGATGATAATAATAATAATAATACTGATGATGATAACAATGTGTGAAATCCTAATTTATTTTCATTACAAATGTTATCTAATCATAACACAACATCAGTGCAGATTTGATTTACCTGTACACATGGTTCTAGCAGAGGATAACTTGAATCCTTTTCCGCATTTACACCGGTAACTTCCAACTGTATTGGTGCAGCTGACTCCACAGGCTGTGGAACTCGACGCACAGCGACATGGCGAATTGCTGCACTCGTTAAAATCTAATAAAAATATCGAAATATATAAAGTGATGGCTCTAATGTAGATTAATGGCAAAAAGAAAGTGGCACAATTAATGTTGCTCTTTTAGTTCTACAGTTTTTTGATCATACCAAGTTAAGGTAATAGTTCTCTGTGTTTTCTTTTATTCAGCAAGAATACGATTTTGCATGATTTTACGTTCTGTAGCACCGATTATTTTAAAAAGAGGGACAGTTTACAGTCTTAATAGTCGTTGACAAAAGCAGTACGTTTGCAAACCTTGGCAATTTTTTGATCCTCGCTTTATATATCCACGGTAACACCCACACTTGTATGAGCCTTGCAGGTTGGTACAGATTTGTTGACATCCTCCTTTGTTTGAAGAACATTCATTTATATCTAACACAAATGAACAAATTGAAAAAGAAAAGAAACAAATGAGCAAATAAACAGATAAACACACAAATAAATAAACAAATGAAAAATAAATAAATAAGAATAAACAGATAAAAAGATAAACAGATATACAAACAAGATTATCATAATTATTATTAGCATTACCATAACGGCAACTTGATCCATACCATCCACTATTACATGAACACCTGTTGGCTGATACACAGCGACCATGGCCACATCCACTGTGGCATATCGCTATCAATTTTTATCAAAAAGAAAAGAATGGGTATGAGCCAATTCACAGTTTAAGAATCGTTATCAGTGCGCATGCGATTTTATCCCGAATTTCTCACCTTCTTTTGTTTAAACCTTCTTTTGTTTTATTAAACAAAAGAAGGTGAGAAATTCGGGATGAAATCGCATGCGCACTTATAATGATTCTTAAACTGTGAATTGGCTTATTGAATTGACCTTCCCGAAATTGAGGGAGAGACTGGGACCGAGTGAATGTTATAATCTAGTTAAGAAATTATTTCCATCACAAAAATTATACTAATAAATAGTATTACTACGGAGTTTGAGCATGTTTCAATGAATGTTTACTGATTAGCAAGATTTTAAAAGTCAAAATGTATGGGGTTTGAGGAAAGCGTCCCCTGCAAAATCATACATTCTATCTTATTTTTGCGATTTGTTTAAAGCCTGCTTATCAGTCAGTATTTGACAAAACATTCTTAAATTCGGTATGCTTAGTAATTTTAGTGTTAGCTTTCATGTAATGGGGTTTGTTTTTCATTTAGAGCAATATTTCTACACTCGTTCTCAGTCCCTTTCTCAATTCCGGAAAGGCCAATTGAGCTAATGAAATTATACTTTAATTTCGCATAAACTTGTAGAATAGTAACTATGACAGTGTTCTTTATTTTTACCTAACATTTTAACCTGTCAATGTTCAATTTTCAATATTTATTACAGACAACGCTTTTTTTAAATATGTGCAGAATACAGAATTAAGCCCCTAGCTGTCAAACGCGCGCGCTTTGCCCAGTTTTTGAAACAAAAAAACTTGTGCTCTTTGTTTCTGGCTTTTTATTTAGTTACTATGGACACTTCTTTTAACCTTCATTGCCGGAGGGTCATGCGCATTTAGTGTCACCAGACCTTAAAGAGAAACTTATAGATAAATACAGAAAATGTATACACCTATTTCAGAAAAACGTCGCCAAAATAAATATTAACAAGTGAATATCACACTTACGTATTGAGCAGTAACGTCCACTTTGTCGCCATCCATCGCAACATTGATAGCGAGTTCTATGCACTACTTTTGTTACTGAATGGTAATTGTGCGCCACGTAAGATCTGTTTGTAACAAAAACAGTCAGTCGTTTCGGTTGGCTTTGATTTAACAAATAGTTACTGTTAAATAATTTAAACAATTTGATAGATAGAATAGGCTTAATACACCAGTTTTACATTCGATGGAAACTGCTGTTTTTGAAGACCACAGACTCATTTGCACAGGCTTAGCCTCGTTTATAAGTCAGCTATTCAACGACGTTATTAAAAGTCCGTGGGATTTCAAAACATTGGTATTGTTCAACTTACACATTCTTTACATTACGGTTGACTTTTGCAAATCATTAGCAACAGCCAACTGTAATGTAAAGAATGTGCAAGTTGAATAATACCAATCCCACGGACTTTTAATGGTGTATTTGAATAGATGACTTATAAACGAGGCTAAGCCTGTGCAAATGAGTCTGTGTTCTTCAAAAAACAGCGGTTTCAGCCGAATGTGAAACTGGAGTATTCTATGATAGTTTGAATATTGTAATGCTGATTAACCATGCGATTCTCCAAATGATTAAAACGGTGATTAATATGTCAGTGCCAAATGACATTAAGTTTACTGGAGACCTTCGCGGCTAAAATGTTTCTAAAAAAATTTATTTCACTAATTAAAAGTTTGTACATTAATCTTTATGTTTTCACTTGGGCTATATTCACAATATCAAAACGTGTGGCGATGCTGCTTTACCTGATGCTCGTTTACGGGGCCAGTCATCAATGAACTACTACTCCAGTATTGGATTAAATTGGCTATGGTCAATTGACCATAGCCGCTTTAATAAATTTACATAATCAACATGTACTATTTACAATTTTTCCAATTATTTAATTGGCCCAGTAAAGATAGGGGGCTAAAACGCTAAAACGGTGGAGCAAGGGGAGGCGGTGGGCAAAGAGTTGAGATGTTGTCTCGTTGACTCTAAGCGTTGAATGGACGCCGCTTGAAAGTCACGTGTACGCTTACCTCTGGCAGAGGGGGTAGGCCACATTGCATTCCCCTATACCCCACCGGGTATCATATAGTATTACGTAAGAAGCTATACACATGAACTTATTGTTCGCGGGAAGCTATATGAAAATTATGTACAACGCCTCTTCCGCGAAAACATAAAATTTCATTTTGCCAGCAAATATTTTCTTTCTTTTTGAACAATTTTTAAAAATTCGCTAGTTATTTTAAAAAACATGATTTGAAGGGAAAATAAATTTACTCGAAACTGGCGCTTTCTGATTTCTTTTGCGTCTTGAATACATTATACTTTCGATATCTTTGGGAATTCTACATTCTTTTTGTGTCTTCATTAAAAGTTTACCGGAGAAACGAAGTGTTCGATTTTTAAATCCTAGATTTTTAGATAATAATAATAATAATAATAATAATAATAATAATAATAATAATAATAATAATAATAAACAAAACCATCAAAGCTAACAGACCAGACATCATAGTCAAGAACAAATTAGAAAAACGATGTTTTCTAATTGATGTGTCAATCCCAGCAGAAAGAAATGTGCCCTTAAAACAAAAAAACTCCCAAATACAAAGATCTAGAAATAGAAATAAGAAAAATGTGGGGTATGGAAACAAAAACCATACCTATTGTTATCGGGGCACTTGGGTTGATACACAAAGGACTAGAGCAGTACGTCAATAAATTACAAGGAGACATATCTATCGCAGAAATGCAGAAGATTGCCCTCCTAGGAACTGCTCACATCATCAGGAGAACTCTTATGATTGATTTATTTTTTTATATTTAATCCACTTTCAATTTTTATATAAACAAGACGCTAGTGGCAGCGTGCACTGGGTTACCTGGACCGGGTGGGACCAGGGGCAGGGTCCCAGGGTGCCCTTGACCCACCCTTTGTGGAAAAAGAGTGATCAATTATAAAATAAGCTGATTGTAATTTGGTTTTTAATATTTCTGATGTATCGTACTGTCGAGGCCCTCGTTTTCTTTTTTAGTCGTTTTTCAAAAGACAGTGAGAGACTGCCTACTATAAATGTACAATGAAAGCCATTTTGGGAAAAAAAGTTAAATCAAAAACTAAATCATCGAAAATACCCATTTTGGTGAAGTCCAACTTCCATATCCTTCCGATTCCAGTCCGAGTTTTATCATACGTATTTAAGTCGCAGACAGAAAGTCGGCAAAGCGAGCTGACGGAGACACGTTTGCTTGAGGTCAGCATTATTTGTTTGCTACATGAATCCTTCGTTAAGAACGGTAAGACGAGCAAATAATTGCTCAAAACTAGCTCTATGTTCGTATATATTTGTAAATCAATCGAAAGTTCGTAAATGTTTAACGAGTGAGCGAGTGAGTTGAATGACTTTATAAGAGATCGATCTGAGGGTCAAAATGCATGCGTTCGATTTAACGATATTTCTCATTACTCTTCAGTTCTTAATATCAAAATGAAAGCCCGAATAAACTTCTTTGTACCTCATGTTTATTTGTAGTAGTCTTGTTGAGTCAAACCATTAAATATATCATCCGAGAATCGGGTCGGTAAAACTCAAATGAAGTCAGGACATCCCATCGGTTTGATTTAACTTGGAGCGCGTAGAAATTCTTTAACACAAAAATTAAATATTGGCTATGGCTAGTTTTTTTCTTTTGTACTGATACTACAGATAATACAGCTTTAAATAGCTGAGACGTCAAAGCACGAGTAGTTAATCAAAGTTAGCCATTTGCCGTGAGCAATGAAAATCCTTCAGAATTCCTGGTTCGATTAGAATTATGCTTGTTTACGAATAAATCAAAATTTCTGACTCGGCTCACTCTTGAATTACAGCAGTCAACGAAATAGAGCATGCGTAGACATTAATTTATGTCACGTGATAAACTAGCTCCGCCCTCTCTTAATTAGTTGGCAACGTAGTGACATTGATTGACAGTTGGCACATGCTAATTGATCGGACTATAGACAGGAACCCTGTAGCAGATGCCCGCTAAGGCCTCTTGGGTAAAGTTCTGAAGACCCCTGGGTACTATTGCGCAACTTTGCCATTTTGTCGCGAAGGAATCAGGAAAAAAAAAAACGAAGGTATTTTATGACTGGTTTACCACAGGTAACCCAGTAATTAGTGAATACATTCTAGTTTTCCCAAGGTTCATGGATTGGACTCGGTAAGCTAATTGGAAATAAATAAGTAAATTGGAAATAAATAGACTAAGGACTAAGGACTAAGGACTAAGGACTAAGGACTAAGGACTAAGGACTAAGGACTAAGGACTAAGGACTAAGGACTAAGGACTAAGGACTAAGGACTAAGGACTAAGGACTAAGGACTAAGGACTAAGGACTAAGGACTAAGGACTAAGGACTAAGGACTAAAGACTAAGGACTAAGGACTAAGGACTAAGGACTAAGGACTAAGGACTAAGGACTAAGGACTAAGGACTAAGGACTAAGGACTAAGGACTAAGGACTAAGGACTAAGGACTAAGGACTAAGGACCAAGGACCAAGGACCAAGGACCAAGGACCAAGGACCAAGGGCTAAGGACTAAGGACTAAGGACTAAGGACTACTCAAGAAAAGAAACATTTTAATAGAATTTATTAAATTTAAAATTTCCTAAAGATTTTATTAAAATGCCTTACCCAACCACCGCCCTTAACCTAACCGTCTCTTAGACTTTTGATCATTAAAGACTTTGATGCATTCTTTTCACATTCTTTGCATTTAATTTTGAACAATTAAGTTACTACAGCAATCAAATAAAAGTTTTAAATTAAATGATCTCAATAAGTTGCATAATAAATAACACCCTTCTAAACCGTGTGAAGGAGTAGCTAACCCATATCGTTTTACTCGGTGTCGTACTTGAGTCAGTTTCTAGTTGATTATCTCCACTGGCTATTAACTTGCTACCCCGGCCTCGTAAAAAACAGAAAAAGTGGTTTTTTACCTTGTTCTCCTGCATCGACCCCAACCAAACAATCCGCAATGGGTATTGTAACCCTGGTGTGCTACGTGATATCTTACCACTGTTGTATAAACCGTTACAGCAACAGTACGTGAGCACACATTACTCCTAAAAATTAAAAATAAAAAAGGCATGAAACAGAAGGACGATATGATACAAAATGATCTAAAGACGCAAATTGTTATGAGATAAATATGTATATGCTATGGTTTATCTGATAGGTTTTTTTCAGATAGACTTGTCGCTACTAAAAATATTAAATATTTTAATTTTTTTTAGATATTTAGAAATATTCCTTTAGACTCTTAGATATGTCCTAAACTTGTCTTTCTGATAAAGACTGTCACAGATGCAGTCGAAACGTCATGTTTTACAAACTTTTACGCGTGAAAACCGTAATCTATTCTTATGTTATAAATATTCATTTAAAAGTAGTAGTAAGTAGGTAGCGGAAGCCATCTAAAATACTATCTTCTTTTGAGCTTTTTAACAGCTACTAGTTTAATAAGGCCTGGCAGGGTTACCTCCCTTCCCACTTCACCCATCCATGTTAAATCCCTTCACAGACCCCTACCGAAGAATATTTTCTTTCAAATACGTTCAAAACAAGCTACATTGACTGATAGATGAAGTAAACAAAATGAACCGACACACCCAATATGACACAACTCAGGTGTGCTGGGTAATGTCCTTTTAATTAATTTTTTTTCCAAAATAGACCAATCCCAATTTTATTTCCTTGAGAGTACGATTCTCTGTTTGAGTCTTATCCAGATATATTAATCATTATTTTCTCAAGCGTTAAGAGTGAATACTAGGAACACTAAAGGAAATAGGAAAACAGAAGATTAAGAAATTACTTATCAAGGGTAGAAATATACATTTTCAACAGGTGGGGCGCAGCATTCGGATATGAAATCATTAATTATATCTTTTTTAAATGAAATAACTTACCCCCATGAATGTGGGTCACTTCCTCTGCTTCGGCGTAAAACCACGAACAGAACCAAAAGTCTCAATATTTGCGCTAAGGCATTCATGATAAAACACCTTCAACTGCACTGAATAAACTTTCTAGGTGAAAACGGCTATTTATCTTCTTTTCATGAACTGAAATATGAGAAGACTTGCCAAACAAGGAAGGAAATTCGATGAGAACAGACAAGTCTCAATAATACTTTACACCAAGACATGTTGTAAAACGCGGAGTGAATTGGACTGGACTGGACCCACTCAGTCCGCGATATCAAAGACAATTGAATTGTTATATGAACGAGCACTGTGTTCAGTAATCCTAAAAAAATAAATATGTGTATTATTACAACAAAACAAAGACAGATCACATATATATAAATCTACACTAAAATATATGTAGAGCGTAATAAACTGTAAATTATAGATAGATTAAAGACAAGACGTCACATCAAAGCTTGTCTGATGGTCGCGTAAGCGTGAACCACGGAGTAATGGCGAAAGTGATGCCTTGTCTTTAATCTATCCATAATTTACAGTTGATATTTAAATACATACATTCATTGTCAAAAAATTTGTCCTAAGAAAAAAGACTTAAAGAAACGTAGAGTTTATAATTGTTATTCTTTGTTCATTGTTACTAATCATAACGTTTAAAACCAGACTGAGTGAGTCCGCGTTTTTCGAAAAACACGGACTGACTGGGTACAGTCCAGTCCGTTCCACTTCAGTCCGTGTTTTACAACATGCCAAGAGATTGAACTAAAACTGAAACGGTGATAGTTGTAAATAACCTCGCCGTATCTAGTGTCCGGAAACCAAGTATATAATTTAGCACTTTTTAGTATCTATTTTAACACCTTGTTTACAAGTGAAGACGTTATCGTTGCAGCGCGTTACAGCTCTTATCTACAGCTCTTATCTTCTGGAGTGCGTTCCGAGCGTGTAGAAGCTTGTCTTTATAAGGCGCCAGATATTCGCAGTTTCAAACTATGTTTTTAATTAGATAAAAAATGATTAAAAATCCATGGGCACTATTCGAGTTTAGTGCGCGAGCTAATCGATATTTCGTCATTCCAGTTTTGTTGGACAAATGTTTTACTTGTTCAAACTTTTATAGAGTGAAATCATTTACCATGAAATAGATATTAGATTAATACACTTTAGTAGACCATTTAATTAAAATTCCATTGTTTTTTTGAGTGTCTATTTGACTATTACACTTAATTTTTTTATTTTTACGGCTTTCGTGACGTTAGCTTTCAAACGTATTTTTATGGTAAATTGTGTTAGGGCTATGTGCCAAAGCGCCTCACGTGTATTCTGGTATCATATTCAGTTTGCGTGCAAATCCCCTAAGACAACGCATTGAAAACAGTTGCCAAAAGGCGGACTTATCTTGTTTAATTAGGTTCGTGTCATAGTCTATCATAAGACTCTTCGGGTCAAATGCCAAGAATTCAAGAATTGAGGAAAACATCTATATACAATTTCAGTTTCCCCTATGTTTAAAACTGTTTCAAGTTTTGGTTAAAACAGTTTATATTAATTTTGTTTTAGATAATCAAATTCTGAAAAATAAAAAAAATTGAAACAGTGTTAGAGTACAAACGCTAAAAGCGTGCGAAACTTATTACTAATTAAACAATAGGAAACAATAGAATAAGCATAATTTTGCACTATTTATTACTATTTGTTAAATTATTAGTAATATTATGTTTATTATTTTTCTTCAAATATTAATTCCTATTTTATAATATTCTAAAATTTCATATGATATGATTTAATGATATTGTATATTCATAGTTAAGAGGGCCACCTAAAAGTTATCAGCCTGATAACGGTGTACCCTGCCTAATAAAGTCGTTATCGTTATCGTTATCGTTATTATTATTATTATTATTATTATTATTATTATTATTATTATTATTATTATTATTATTATTTATTATTATTATTATTATTATTATCATATAGAAGTTCTTTTAAAAAAAACAGGAAAGTGCTTGTTTTGATCATTATTGTGTTGCACGCTTTTATTGTTTGTACTGTAAGAAACAGGGTATTTTAAGGAAATTTTACTTTTTTCAACTATCTTTATCCCGTTCAGCTGAAACTGGATTTAATAAAGGAGCTCTGTTAAACATTATAATAACTCTGAATTAAAATGATTAAAATAGCAACTGCAGTATCTGGTGTAGACCATTAAGGTAAGCACGGGTGGCGTAGCGGTGAGAGCGCTTGCCTGTCAACAAGGCGACCTGAGTTCGAGCCCCACTGAGCTCGGTGTCGTATGTGAGTAGAATTGCTTGTTGATTCTCTCCTGTGCTTTGAGCGTTTTTTCCGGGTTGTCCGGTTTTTCCTCCCTCCACAAGAATTAACATCTAAATTCAAATTGGAATGTAGTGGAGGAAGAGCCACTCGGTGGATTCCACTGTTAATTCTATATATATATATTATTTATCTATTTTATTTATATTAAACCTTAAAAATCTAACGTAAATATCAATGAAGCCTGTTATTCAATTTAAATCTATATGCCTGCATAGTACATCAATGATTGTTGATTAAGTTATGGCGTTGAGACACTAAAAAATGGCGACGAGGATGGGACTAAAAACAACTGTGCTATCCGGCCGCTTCAAAATATGTTTCGTTGTTTCATTGGGAAAATAAATCATAGCCACAAAAATTACTTTAAAATGATGCCGCACATTTCGGCTATCAAATGAAGATTTTAGTAAGAGTTTAGAAAATCCACGCATGCGTAATATTGCAAAACGATTTACTTGAGTAACATTCCTAACGCTCAAAATGTATCACAGCGTTGTAAAACTAAAACGTTAACATGATAACAGTAGAAGGGCCAAGGCTATTAACATTGGAAGATATCAAAGACAATTGAATTATTATAGGAACGAGCACTGTGTTCAGTAATTCTAAAAAATATTTTGAATTAGTGGTCCAGTTTCCGGCAAAGACGACTCCATGCAAAAGTTGTTCTCCAGATCCAGTACAAAATTTCCAATGACCAGGAGAATTCCATGTGTACATCGTATTTCAATTAAAAATAGTGTACCTGAAAAACGCTAGCAATCGGGGAATTTGAAAGGTTCATGCAGATGATGACCAAAACAGGAACGGACCTCAATTCTGACAATTTCCCAAAAATTTAAAAAATTATATTTAAGGGAAAAACATGGACTATTATATTATTTCCAGTTTGTTCCATATTTTTGTTATATTTTGCCAAAACATTTTGTTAATTGTTAACTGATATTTGCTAATAATTTTCTCATGAAAGATTATGAACATGATTTTCGATGTGTACTAGTCTTAAGTCTTTAGCCATTTTCAAGTAATCCCTATCTACGATAATTTAACGAAGTCAGCAGCCATTATTATGATCTATAATGAACCCCAAAAAGTAATAAAAAATTAAAAATGAAAAAACAGAAATGTTTTTGGAGGACAGGGGGTCAAGGGTTCTTCGCGCAGTGGAAGCTCACTCGCCTCTCATGTATAGGGTATAGTGTTCTATTTCTTGAATCTATTTCTTCAATGAGAACGGATAAGTCTTTAAAATGCTTAACCCCAAGAGATTGGACTAAAACCGAAACAATGTTAGATGTAAATAACATATGGGAGGCCTTTGACCTCGCTAAGTGTCCAGAAGCCAAATTCATAATTTCATACTTTTTAGTATCTATTTTAACACATTGTTTACCAGTGAAGTCGTAATCGTTGTAGCGCGTTACAGCTCTTATCCCTGAGGTGATTCTGGAGTGCGTTCCGAGCGTGTAGAAGCTTGTCTTTTTCCTTGGCCTGTATTTTTATGATCGCAAATGATCAACAATCATTTTGTTGTTTGCTCTTAAAGAAATATCTGTGGTACTTGGTCGCACCTAATAAGTGTACAAAAAACCGTGTCAAGTATCTGAAAACCATGGGGGGGGGGGGGGGGTACTACAATCATTTTTTTTTACAAAATACAAATGCCTTTAAAATAATATTTATGATTTATAGTTTATGATTTATCCAAACCACAGTTGGGGGGGCTGGCCCCCCCAAAAAATAAGTGGGGGGCCAGTACCCCCGCCAGCCCACCCCCCCCCCCCCCCCGCTTCCACCGCCCCTGCAATAAATAGAGGTTATTGAACGAAATCTCTTGTACTACGCCTGGAGTGCACCTTGGCAGCCAAAATAAAGTACAAATCCAAAAAATATCCAGCCGTATTACACGAGATTTCGTTCAATAACCTCTCATAATGGATTTTGTTTTGATAAATAGGTTCTAATAATAGTCTAGTGGTATGACTTATACGAAGGGTCAATATTAGCACATGTTCCGTTTTCTTTAACAACTTTAAACGATAGAGAAGGCAAAAGGTGCCTTCTCTCTCCTAGCTATCACTTGCAAACTCAACTACTGTTGGCAATTGGGTGAAGGTTTAGCCTATATTAAATCAACAATTTACAGCTAATTTTCTGTATAAGTATAAGTATATAAGTATAAACTTTATTAGTATTCCCAACTGGGTTTTTCGATACCAATTTACAATAAAATGTCTAAAATGTAATATAATCTAATTTAATGCTAATTAATACTGTCCTTGGAAAACTCGATAACTGATAAGGAAACTCCCGTTAAGTCAATTTGAACTTTGACTTATTTATTACACCAAGCTGCGGGTACCCGTAAAATCCAACTTTTACATATCATATAACAAACACTAAATGTAGCCAGTATTGTTATTTTTAAGTGGGGTTTCAAGGTCGACCTAGGAATGTTGTTCCTGTTTTGATTTCAAAATCAGCAAATAAACAAGGTAAGTGATCTTCAGCCGTAACACTAGAATACGGAATGAAAACATTGAAATAATATTAGCAGCTCACTCATAAAAACGTCATTAGAGGGACAATGTCATTGATATGAATGACTCAGTTTTTTATTCATGCAGATCCTAAACGAAAAAATGATCAAAAAACGAGTTTTTCTGCTTTTCCTTCTGTTGCTCTGTTTGGTCCAAATCTGGTGCCAGAAAATCCGAAATCCCAAAAACTTGGACGTGAATGGGTATGAATTTATTATTTCATACGGTTTTCTATGCCAATCATTATTAGTGATCGAAATAAGGATAAATTATTGTAGTGAAAAATAAGGTCCATTATTTTGATTATTTCTTACACAAATCTTATAACTCATTATACCTTGGTAAATATATCTATGTAATGTTTAAACAACAAAGGTGAATATATTCTGTCCTGCGCATAGGGAGCGCAAAATCAAGCTTCATCACGCTCGTTGCGAAAGCGATTTACATCAGACATATTTCTTCAAAACGAACGGTGACCCAATTTTTTTATTTCATGTATTTATCCCTTTCGGCACCATAAGTTATTTCAATGCTACATTTCACCGCCATATTTTTCTATATATATATTTATTTATTTATTGATATTTATGCAAAAAAAAAACTATGAAAAAATAATTTGCTGAGCTATGAGAGAGAGAAATCAACTCAATCTCAACTAGATACCAAGCAAAGTGGACATTGTGTATTTTTGAAAGCAATACTGCATATGCTGCAATGATAAAATGATAAATTTAAACCAATGTTTTATTCATGAAAGCCTTGATTGTTTTTCATATCAAACGGCATTTGGCGTAAAATTCATAATTACGAAAAGTTAAAACTCGGCGTACGAAACAAACACCATAAGATTCAAAAATACCCTACCCCCTCGTCCTAATATGGGCCGCTTCGCAGGCTACCACAACAAAACTTATTTAACAGCTTAGCCAGAAGAAAACGGTATTCCGACTGAGTTTCACTTAATGATTGACAAAGAGCTTGACAAAAACCTGATGACTTTTTTACGGCGAAGCTAGAAACAAGGGATAGATTCGATCTTCGCCCGCTAAAAAATTACTATTGCATTGGAAAATCTCAATAATAATAATTTTTATAATCCTCCGTAATACAAATGTATTCAAATAAGTTCTTTTAGTATATCTAATCAGATGTTAAATACAACGATTTGGAATATCAAGGACTGAGATACAAAGCCAAAAATATGTAAAGCACAGAAATCCTATCAATTTACCAACCTTAAGTCCCGAAAAAAGTCTTGTCTCCAAATAATCCACAAGGCTTACTATCAGAAATATGTGGATTCATGTCTTTACTGTTGTTGACGAAGTAGAAAAAGACAGCGAGAGTTCAGAAAAGAAAGCTTTCTCTCAGTTTTACCTGTTGGCCGGGAAAATGAATATGCTTACAGTCCTTGTAGCTTGTGAACATCAGCCAAAGCGCTGTACACCAGGAGGTGAAAGATTTCATGTTGAAACCTCAATTGTCTTATCTTTTAACTGAAAAATACGTCTTCCTTCATTTTCAATACATTTTCGACTTTGCATTAGTATTTTTAGCATTTCAGAACATTTCTCGCCTTAATTTTGAAACATTTTTCAATGATTTTGACTCGTTGAAATCCATTTCTGTAATCTATAAGGAATTTGGTTGCTCAACTCTAAAACTTTTGTCATGCGTACAAGCCTCGTTTTTGATACTGAGTAGGGAGAATTTTAATCTTATCAGCTTATTGTCATAACTGAAATAGATCAAAATACTTTATAAAAGCAATATTAACCTTTCGCTTGTGTCTATATACTGTGATATAATGCATGAGTCAATGTAAACCCCGACCCCCCCCCCCCGCCACCCCGGGACAAGGTGGGGATAAGTAGGGGAAATGTAGGGGATTTGAGGCCATATTCATCCCCCAGGGGGTTGGGGCTGGATAGCTTAGGTATCTTGTCCCTCCCCAGGGTAGGTGGGGATTCGTTATGAGCCTGCAGATGTTAAGCCAGCGGTAGTTCATCTCAGTGATGGAAAAACATGGCGTCAGCTGAAAAGGTGAGTTCTTTGTGATTGCAAATGAAAATACTTTGTCTTTTTATTGAATTGTTGACCATCCAAGCTTGAAACTGTTCAATAAATACTGTTTAAGAGCTCATGTTTGCTTTTCTTTCAGAATGAGGAATAACAAAGTCTCATGCTTGATGGACCCTGGAAAAACAGTTTCTTCCATTTGTGCATGCATTTTTTCATCTATTAAAAGTTTGCATGCTGTAATATTGAAGTTCTGTCTGCCTTCATTACTTTATATTGATTTTTTGCCCCCAGGTGGTGGGGGTTTTGAAGCTAAAAAAAAGCCCCAGGGTCAGGGAAATTTTCCTCATTTGATAGCATGCTTTTTACAAATCCCCACCTTGTCCCGGGGTGAGGGGGGGGGGAGGGGAGGGGTTTACATTGGCTCATGCATTAAACACTCTGGGAGCTGTAGAACACTCTACGAATTCTCTCGGTCTACAGCTCCCAGCGTGTTTATATCACAGTATATAGACACGCGCGCCGTTTTATATTCCTTAAATCCAAATGACATTTTGACACATACTCATAACATACTGTTACATATAATGACAAATTGATCACGAAAGTTCAGTTCAAAAAAATTATTGATTTAGAGGTGGTTGATATATCAAGAAATATAAAGGTAAGCGCTAAAACTGTAATATTTGCACTCAGTCAAAAAAGTGTGGTTTCCTATAAAAACTGAATCTCAAAAAAAGAAAAGAAGAAATTCTTTAAAACTTTCAAGGATTCAAATTATAAGTTATAGAAACTTGTTGCGGTGAAGATATGTTGTTAAGAATTTATAAACAAATCTAAACGACTCATTCTGTTTGCCATATGCCAAAGTTTAACAGAATAGCTTTTCTCTTTTTTGGTACTGTCGTAATCGCTCAGAATTTATTGATAGTGTGGGCTGCGTCGGTGTTTCTAATGAAACAGTATGGATAAAAAGTTAAATTTTACACCGTAAAAAAAAAAGGGAGAGATCACTTACTTTTAGAAAAAGTTTTAGTAAGTGATCTCTCTTAGTTTTTACGGTGTAAAATTTAACTTTTTATCCAAACTGTTTCATTAGAAACACCGACGCAGCCCACACTAGCTTACCGCTCGTTATCAGCTCAGAATTTAGGCTTAGTTGAATTCTACGATTCTTGTTTTTCGCCCCTATTTTCTTTACATTTTACATTATCATAAACTACAATCCAAGTATAATTTTTTTTGCGAATTTCATAATAACCGACCGTTGAAAAATATTCGGTGCGGTTGTTTGAAAACTGGGGGGAAACCCTTTAAGTAATGCCAACGATGTACATCTGCTCAGCTCTTTAACAAAGAATTCATCGCACCAAAACACGACCTTCTCTGCTTCATATCTATTCCATTTAATTCGCGCATGTCCTCGCTTGAGGATCTCCAAGATATCATGTTCTTCAACTGTACATGTCGTTAACTATCATTTTTTTTCGCACTGAAAGCCTACCTATCGAATATTTATTACAGCATTAAATAACTATTTAACAATTAGTCCTCGAGTCCGAATGGGCTACGAGTCAATAGCCCATGAGGCCGAAGGCCAAATAGGCTATTGACTCGTAGGCCATGAGGGCGAGAGGTCTAATTGTTTTAGTAAAAACCTACTAATCGGTCCAATAAAAGGATGCAAAAAGTTTTGGATTTTGCTTTAAATATATATTTTTTGGTTTTCAAAACCGGCGCTTTTCGCTACTAGATGTCTATCACTAATAGACCCCTAGTAGCTCAGCCAATCACAGGGCTCGATTGGTGATAGACCATTAGTAGGTTTTTTCTAATCATCATTATTCAGCAATTCTCGTTGTATTTATATTTCGAACCAATAATGTAGCAGATATTGTATATGTTATTTAATAATTCATATTGCCTGTCTATTTATAAGTATGTAAGTAAAAGGCTACTGCGTTTCCCTCTTGAAATGAAGTTGTCTTGTGTTGTCAAATTTATACTTTCAAGTCTCGCACAACACACTGTTTTATTAACTATAGAATTAACATATTGGGCTATTTTTTTTACACAGGAAAAATGTTTGCTCGAATGAACATTACGAGGATGAACCAAAGACAGTATCAGTTGTTAGACATACGAGACATACAAGAACGACGTCATGTAGTATATTCGGTTGGGGTCGTTGCACTATCAACAGGTAAGGTGCAGAATCGTCTTTTCTTCTTACAAATGCAAATTTAAAAAAATAACTGTCGCGTCACAAAATATACTTGTACGACCATTGGACATACGCAGTCAATCTGTGTCTACAAGTAGCTACTGCTGTAGGCCAATAATAAAGGAAATAAACAGTGAGTTAAGACATGATTAAGAAGAAACAAATAGCAAAATAAAGAAATTACAACATCTTGAAAGATCATGTCGTGCAGTTGTTGAAACAAAAATAGAAACAAACATCTAAAAAACACATCATATTTAAATTTTACATTTTTTATTTTATTTGTGAAAATATGCTAAATATGCTAAACTAGTGAAAAGCGTGAAATTAGCCTTTTTTAATGATAATGATAATGTTATTGATTTATTATTTATATAGCGCCCTTTCTATGTATATATAATCAAAAGCGCTTTACAATCATGAGAGGTGGTTAGACACTGTGGGTGGTCACTGCCAGGGTTTCTTTACGTCCTCAGTGGTTCGTTTACGTCCCTCCGATATTGGTTAGTGATGGAGTGTGGAGAGACGGGACCGCCATTTTAAATGGTCATCCGAGCCACTTGAAAGTCTAACCGTTTGCAGATGTAATTACAAAGGCAGCACTTTCTCCTCAGTTATTTTAAGACCCTTAGTGTTGGTCCGGTCGAACCACGACCTCCCGCACGAAAGTCCGGTGCTCAACCAACTGAGCCAACCGGGCGGTGGTAAAAATGATTCTAAATAAAATAATTTTACGCCCAGTCAATGTCGAAGAACAAACCCCTCAGCCAGAAATATCTAAGCACCACACTAACATCTGTTCGTAGGATTTACGGGCTTCAGTTGGCATCAAAGTGAACAGCCTGAGAAAATTATTCGGTACAGGCACTACATATTTGAAGAAATCAATCATCGAAACGGTTGAATTTTTGAACCTTTTGAGATCTGATAATCCAAGAACCGTAAAAATGAATATAAATTGAATTGTTTGTACATAGAAAAAAATGTGAGGGATCTATGGACGGTGCCTACTATTGTTCACGCGCACACGGACTGCGCACCTACTTCAAGGGATTTAAAAATTCATTACTCGAAGGTTCACGAAAAATAGCGCTTATCCATAAAATATTAAGAAGTACATTAATTAAGTAACTCAGGCCCGTCAAAGAGATAATTTCCCAAGTTTGAAGTGTTATTGACAAAGAATCATAAACTTTTATTGCAATTTAGGGCGCATGTCAGTGGCGTAGTGAGAACCCAGGATCTGAAGGGACACCTAGAACTGCTAAAATAATCAAATGCCCCCTATGGCAAACTCGTGGATACGACCAGGATTGACGAAAATAAGCTGTGACCGAACTTGATGTGGCTCTTAAAACCACTTGCCTTGTGATATTTCTGCTTAGTAATACAGATACAGATGCTAATTTCTTGGAGAGTTGAAAGTAAATATGATCATTTAATACCCAAAGCAATGATGGCGTTGCCTTACGCGTATTACATGTTGAAATCGGTGCTAAATAAAGCAGGCGCATCGAAATTTGAACCAATGTTTTGAGCCTGTGTTTCTTTACCATTATTCGTTTTCCAGCAACCTTGACTTCCGGTTTTCTTATTACACTTCCCTCCTTGTTCTATTTCCGGTGATGTTTCCGTGGCTCAGGAGCTCTGGTGATATTAGAACCCCTATTTCATATCATAGAGTGTAGGGCATAGGGCACAGGCACCTTGGCCACATCATAGTAGGGGAACCATGGAATGAGGTTGAAACGTGTAACACCATCCCCATGCTCCAAAATATTCAGATATTCAGAAATGCAAATATTTGGAATGTTAATCTTGATTCAAGATGGCCGTTTTTATCACATCAAAAACTGGGCTGAATTTACTGGCGTTCAGAGGAAATCGAGTGATCTTTCAATTGAACATTTCGAATATTTTTCTTTAGAATTAGTTTTGAGAGAATGTGAATTTCGTGAGAAGAAATTCATCCACAAAACATCTGAAATTCCGGTGCATCGCACTAAAGAAATGTATTGCTGTTACACATTTCAACCCTTTTATGGGTTTCTGATATGGTTTTGCAGAACTGCCAGTTGAAAAGTAATTTTGTGGTATTTTTCTTTTTCTTAATTTAAAGTGTTGCAACAGTAACAAAGTATACCATAGTTACTAATAAAGTAGTGGTGAAGATGGTGTCCTGCTGTGCAGGTTGGTCTGGAGCCAGCTCTGGTGGAAAACGAAGGTGCATTATACGTACGTATACAACACATTTTACATATTTATTAATTAGTCTTCGAATAAAATCTTCAATCTTCTCAAACAGTGATCAAAACCTTTAAAAGGATCTTCTCAGTCCATGGTATCCCTGAAATGCAATATCTGACAACGGACAACAGTTTGCTGCGGACTCTTTCCAGGAATTCACTCTTAGACAGATATCTATCACTTCTGTGCTTCCAGTCATAGATTTAACGTAATTGTCTTTAGCTATGTTTTTTGTGAATTTGCGAGTTTTGCTTTGACATCAAGCAGGAACCCTGTGGCGGTATACGGACGGACGGACGGAAATTCTGTTATCAATCAATGAAAAACCCACTCGATGAGTTAAAAGTACTGTTCTACGCTCGTTGGAGCTCCGCTAAAACCCAGAATCAACGGCGAAGAAACACGACATGACAGGAGCATGACAAATTATAATTCTTTTTAATGTCAACAGCTATATGTAAACATGGTTGTAAAAGTGGGACGTGCATAGGGCCAGACATATGTCAATGTCCTTCTGGCTGGATTGGTCCAACGTGTGAGACAGGTAACAATAATTGGTCAGATGGACACGAATAACTACTTTAATAATAATCGCTCAAAGTTTTAATTTAGTTGAATCCTCATTGGAGTGGCGTTTTTTAATTTTTTGAGAATAGACCCTTTGCTGAAACGTCACCCGAAAAGTTTTTTTAATTTTTTTTAATTTTTATTTTAAGTAGTATTAATTTACATATTAGGGAGGAACACACTACGTGTGTTTCTCTGCCGGGATGTTTTTTTAAGCAGCTACGATATTATTTACATATTAGGGAGGAACACACTAATTGTGTTCTCTAGATTGTCAATTATAAAATTGCAAATATTACAGATAGATAGCAAAAAAATTACATACATTCAAATTAAAAAAATAGCTAATAAAGTAATCTAAACGTAAACTAAATGTGAATGATTTAGTTAACAAACGGATTTATCAATAAATTAGAGCACTCATTATTTTTCACCATTTTTTGTTATGAAGATGAGTTTTGTTCTTATTTATGGCCACTTTTCTTTCAATTACTTCGTATTGTTTTAACAAGTTTTTGAAGTGTTCTAATGATGGAATAATGAAATTGATAGCTATATCATCAACTCCTAATATTATATTTTCTTTGTTTGAACTTGGTAATATAATACCATGATCTTCTAACCAAGTACGGATTCCAAAGTAATAATTCCTAGCTTCAATACATTCAACAAATAAATGACCCGAAAAGTTAAATAGTTAAAATCAAAAACGTATACCGACAATAGAAAGAGTACCTTTACTTAATTAACTATACAAAGATTCATTATGTTAGGTGTTCGGCCGATAGTTTTTTTTTTAATTGACAAATTTACAGACGTTGGTATGTCTGGGGGGTATATGCTATTCTCCCAGACATACAAAGGTCTGTAAATTTGTTAGTTCAAAAAATATATAAATTCTCGGACAAAATAACAACATGGGATAATGAATCTTTTTAGATCTTTAAAGTAAAGGTGCTCTTTCTAGGGCTGGTATTGTTTTTAACTCAGTTTAAATTTCTAGTGATAAACCCATGAAATATAGTTTACTAGATTTTTTAGTATTGTTGCACTCTAGATCTAGATTTTCTACCCTCTCTCTCTCTCTCTCTCTCTCTATTACACGTTGATTTGGTCTTACTTCATGCTCAACATATCACAGATACACTCTACTTCTTGGGTTCATGGAAACCATTCTATTTTCTCTCATATATATCATACTTTAAATTATATGACATTTTATGTATACATTTTTATTTATATATATATCTATTCTTTTACTGAGGACCCTTCTGTAAATCACTTCGTGACGTTGGCTACCTCATTAAAGATTATTATTATTATCATCATCGTCATCATTATTATTATTATTATTATTATTATTATTATTATTATTATTATTATTATTGAATTTAATGCATTCGAATGTGCGGCTAACATTTTGGCAAAAGACTGTTGATTAATCATTCCTATCCTATCCCAACTACATTTTTATCCATCATACCATCTATGAATACATGCATGCATGCATTAATTCATTGATCTACTATATGCCTTTTAGATAAGGATGAGTGTGCTGAATCCAATGGTGGATGTCAGCAAGCTTGTACTAATACCCCAGGATCTTATAAATGTGGATGCCATATAGGGTTTGTTGAAGATAAAACAGACAGGAGCAAATGTGTAGGTAAGACAATGAAACAACATGTGAAGCTTGAGACCCATAATTAACAAAAAATGACGTTGAAGTGCGTGACTTGTCTTCTGTAGATCTCAACGAGTGTGAAGTTGGACCGTATCCTTGCCACTGTCCAATAGAAGAACCCGCTTGCAAGGTGACTTGCAAAAATACAGTACCAGGTTTTAAATGTATTTGCGGCAAAGGCTACACAAACGTAGGACCAACTGCTTGCCAAGGTACCACCTAGGATTTTAGTTTAGATGAATGATCAGTTTTAGAGAAAAACCAAGGATTTTCACATGAACACTTTCTATTTCTTATCTCCCCCCTCCCCCTCAAGATTTTCTCACTCAAAAAATGTCTACTGATAGATTTACCTTAAGGAGGCTCGAAAGGTTTTTCTGCTTTCTCTTACGCTAACAGTAATGAATTTATATATATGGCAAAATATTTCTGCAATTAAATTCAAAAAGCCAAATAACATAAACCAAAGAGCAAAATGAACGCTTTCGAAAGCAGACAGGAGGAGGGATATTCTAAGTTGAGTATCAGAGAAGGCCATAAATTATTGAAACTATTTCACAATTATGTTATCAGTCACTGTTTTTACTTTTACAATTGTCTTTTTTACATAAATAGATGTTGATGAATGCGTTTCCCAAGATACCCACACTTGTAATGCAAACTGTATAAACTTTCCGGGATCATATTCATGCGACTGCGCCAGAGGATTCTATCTTAATAGAAAAGATAATGCAACCTGTGAAGGTGGGTAAAAAAGATTAAATATCCCGGAGGGGGGGGGGGGGGGGGGGGACTCCGGGGGTAAAGTATCGGGTATGCTCGTCGGAAATTTCCGAAAATACCCCTAAAAGATACCGGAAGTTTTTTCAAAAGGGCGTGGCTTGGCAAATTTTAACCCCTAAGAGATACCACAAAAATAATACTTTAAATTAAATACATTAAATTACATTGAATAATATCCTGAGTTTACGCAGGCATACGTATTGCGTTATTATGCGATGGGCTAGTTCCTTTTTCAACACCCTAAAAGATACCAGAAAGTGCTGATTTGCTAAACCTCAAATTTAAGACCCTAAAAGATATCAAATCGCTGATTTTTACCCCTAAGAGATACGACGAGCATACCCGATACTTTACCCCCGGAGTCCCCCCCCGGGTTAAATATAAGGTTCGAGCTGACTTCAATTTTTTGTTCTGATTCAGCTTACTTTGACTATCAAGACTAGTTTCAGTTTTTATAAAATAGACCCCTTTCATGTGAAGTCAAAGCAGTTCCATTTGGAGGACCAAAACAAAAGAGTTTCAATCTCCTGAGAATTGGAACCTATTGTTTTGTCCTCTAAATTAAGCTTGCATTCCGCGCACGTACCGTTAATCTATTGCTCAGTCTGAACATGCTCCCGAATTCGCCTGCATTCCGTCATCGGTCTCACCCAATTTCGATAACAAATGGAAGATGGCGTGCAAAGTTGGGCAGTTTGTTTACCTTTGAAATTTGCGTATTTTTTGTTCTTATTTTGTTCTGATTATTCTTCTACAATTGCGTACCTTGTATTCATCCAGGGTACGATAGCAAAGATAAGAAGCAAAAAAGACATTTAGCCACTGCTCAGGAGGAAAGTTTTTGTATAGTAGTTTGTTTTATCATTTTGTAATTTAATCGGTTATTGCACAGGAAATCTATTTTTCTGGACATCGCCAACTACACAGTGTTAATCTACAGTGTCTTATTTACTCCATAAAGATAACTTTAGTCAATGGCCCTCCGGTTTAACCTGTTATTTTCGAAATGTTGAACATGTTGTCCTAACCGGGACATATTTCATCAATGTATACTTTTAAGTAAGCTCTTGGTTTGTACTCAATTAGATAAGAATGAGTGTGCAGTGGCCAATGGAGGCTGCAGTCACATATGCCTGAATTCCTATGGCAGCTACAAATGTAAATGTCGCAAGGGTTTCAAGTTGCACCTAAATAAGCTACTATGTGTTGGTAAGTTTTTTAGTTATAAGTAAAATATTTAGGAGAGGGAAAGTAAATGATTGGATAACTATTAACTGCTCGCCTCTTTTAAAAGAGCACATGAACCATTTTTTTAAATACTTTCAGTACGTCACAGTCAGTAACATATTGGATGTACGAACCTTCATAACTTCAACTGACGTAACACTCGAATCAATAATTATTTTACTGTTCAACTATGGACTTAATGTGAAAGTTGCAGCCAATATTCATAACAATCTTGATTAGATTTGTAGACTCTGGCTTTAATCCCAGGTAGTAAATATAATTTTGAGTAGTTCATTACATTCTTTGTACAGTATGATGACGTCATAAAGAACAATTATTATAGGAATTTTTATTGAACGGCAAATGATGTCACTACTTAGTTTCCCACCATGCTTTGTGCTTGAGAATCCAGCTCATACATATTGTCCGATACATCAGTACCGAGAAGTTACTTTCGTATTCAATTTTATAGATCAAGACGAATGCAAGATTTACAACCCCTGTGAGATGAAGTGCAACAACGCGATTGGAAGCTACTTCTGTTCATGCTCAGACGGATATACCTTAAACAGTGACAAGTTCACTTGTTTAGGTAGGGTGCCTTTGAACATCTCCATTCTAGTCTTAATTTCAATCTTTCCCTGGTATTTAAAAGTTTTAATAAATTATTAGTAAGAGGATTAATTGAAAGGAGAGTCGGTTGCCTATATTTATTTCATGGCAATTAAAGAACATTTGGGAGCTTAGCAGGCTTATCAGTCCTTCACGTCTTTTATCAGTCCACAGATTCGATGTGATTTCACTGACAAACCATAAACGTTGAGGATTATTCTTTTATAGATATCGACGAATGCTCTTTACATAAGGTCAAGGGTCTTGTTGGGAACACTACTCGGTCTGATTGTGAACAGTTGTGCATAAATACAGTGGGCTCTTTCAAGTGCTCGTGTAAACGTGGGTATCGACTACGTCATGGCCAAAACTCTTGTGAAGGTACTGTATGAATACATGTTATTTCTCTGTTCTAGCTGTAGATTAAACATAACAAAACCAAAAATTATTGTTCTCCAGATATAAACGAATGTCAGACTGGCACACATAAATGCAATCAGAAATGCAAAAATATCATTGGCTCCTACGTCTGTTCTTGTGACAATGGTTACAGATTGAATTCAGATAAAAAGACATGTCAAGGTTAGATGATAATTTAGAAGGTTGTTGATTGTTCAATAGCGAAAATAAGCATTATATATTTATATAATGTCTTTTGTTTCCCTATTGTCCTGCACTCGAAAACAATATATATACATCCATATAGTGTAAATGCAGAATTGTTGTGTTTTAGTGTATATATATAAAGAGAGAATAATTTTGTCAATTTTGTCAATTCTAAGAAGAAGGAAAGAAATCGACACACAAACGGGGAGCTCGGCAAAGTATTCTGAGCCCCAGATGGAAATCGAACCCACGACCCTCTGTATACTAGTCGGACGCTCTGCCACTGCGCTACAGGAGACTTATATGGCGAATACGTTCATCTGTGGGTATTATGTGACATATGTACAGTATATATATTCCGTGGTTGTTTTTTTTTTTAATTTTCAGCCCTTCCATGTGAGTCGATTGAGCGTCCAGTATATGGTAGCATCAAATGTGATGGCTTTTCTACTGGTTCAAAATGTAGATTCCAATGTGGTCCTGAATATGACTTGCATGGCTCAGAGGAGTCGACGTGTCTACCTTCAGGAAAATGGAATGGCACTCAAGTGACATGTAAAGGTACCATAATCTTTCCGAGTTTCACTAAAGATATAGTAATAGAAAGTTTAAATTTTAAATTTAAAAGTTTAAATTTATCTTAAGGACTATTCAATTTTCATTTCTATAATTTATAATTTTCATTTTTATAATTCTATAATCTTTAAAATTTATTTTTTATTCTTTAAAACTTTATGCTTTTTGCTTTCTTTTTCATTTCTTTTTCTTTTGCTGATCTCTGTATAGTTAAACAGTGCCTTAAATTACATGCACCAAAATATGCCGAGATTCTCTTGCCTTGTCATAGCACCTTGAAGTCAAGATGTTCACTAAAGTGTCTAAATGGATTCTACAGCAGAGTAGGTGGTATAACCACGTGTGACCTCGACACTACATCTGGATATGGAGAGTGGAATTTAAAGAATTTTCAATGTGAAAGTAGGTTGACATTTTAGAAACAAGTGAGTAAAAATTATTAATGATTATGCTAAACCTCTCTCTCATGTGGCAATGAATTCAGTCAAAAGTGCTCAATACGACACAGTAGAGCGGTTATACTAATGATAATAGTGGAGGTTTAAGAGCCGTTGTCTGTAAATATCGAGAATCGGCGGACAGTAGCATAAAACCGAAATTCTTTTTCTTTCACTAATCAAACCCCTTTGGTGGACTATTTCCTTCAAAATCGAAGTTTTTTAAAATGCCCAAAATTGACCATCAGACAGGCCTTATGACTAAGCGAAAATCCTGCGTTTTTGCTGCGCTCGTTCACAAAAACGAAAGCACGAAAGACATTGACATTTAGCCACAAGTCATATCAAGCATTGTCTATAACGTTCTACTTTGCAGGATTATACCTTTGCACGCCAAATCCTTGTTTGAATAAGGGGAAATGTGTAATTCAAGATGAGAAAAGATATTATTGTGATTGTGAAGGCACCGGATTTGAAGGCCCATTGTGCCAAACTGGTGTCATAACTACGCCTATTTATCAAAAGCTAAAGGCAAATGAAGAATCTAAAGAATTCCATCTTTATGCAAAACCAAAGAACAAATTAACAATCAACATCCAGTCCACTCAAGCAATCCTAGTGAAACCACAAAGCAAGTTAGAAATTTCAAAATCAGTTAAAGAAGCAGCATTCACTATGGTACCCAAGAGACCAGGCTTGCACATTATCTCGTATAGCGTAAGAGGTGACGATGCCGATGTGTTCAAGGTTCCAGAGGACAATACGATCTTTGTTGGTCCTGATAGTGCCAGTAATGACAGCGTATACGCCACCCTTAAGATACCTAAAGGAAGTCTGCCAGAAGGTTGCCATGAAGCGCCACAAGTTTTGTTTCAATGCGATGCGCATCTAACTTCAACTTTTTCTTGGGGTACAACTGACGCATCTACTGAAGGTATAGTTCATTTGGGAACCAAACACTTAAAAATTCCAATCTCCATCTTTGGAGTAAATTTGAATGAACTCTCAGTTACTAGGGAACAGTTGGTTAGAGTGGTCGAAAAAACGTCAGTAGAAAATGTACTAGACGGATTGGACTTATCTTACAAAAAAAGTGGAAAGTGTCATTCCAGCCCTATGAAAAAAGACTATCTGTTTGAGCTTATCCAAAGTGATGCATTGCCGAGGTCCATCTTGAGATCCTTGTCAAGTATCCTGCCACAATGGATTCAGTTCGATCTTGATCAAAGCAATGACGTCTTTGATGTTAATAACTTACTTGTGAGTGTCGGTAAACCTGTCAGTGATGGTTCAAGCATGTGTGAACAACTTCCGATATCTACTTCAAGTATTTTCTTTAAACCAAGCATTGCATTTACAACTACGATTGACGATGAGGCAAAAGCATTCAAATGGAAAGAACGTGCTTGCTTTGCAATTGATCTCTGCCAAAGTAAATCATTTGTGGACCTTTCATTACAAGCCAGAAAGAAATTTCAGCAAATGAGAATATTCAAGGACATGAAGAAAGCTGGATGGGGTTTTCAAGTTTCAAGCTTTGGAATGCAAAATCATACATCAAACGCGCCAACTGGGAAAAGTAATTTTGATATCTGGATGAATGGAAAGACAGAAATACGTTTAGACAGTCCACGTGTGGCTCTACGTCTTACTAATACAGGAGAGATTTTTATGAAGTCTCAATGCGTAAAGGAGGTATTACATCTATTTTTAAGACTTTCACTTACATTTTTTATGTTTTCGCTCCCTCTGATCCGTGGATTCTTTCAACAGGAGTGATAAAACGGATACAAAATCGTTTGTTCATTTTTTAAAAGTGCCGCTACGATAACATTTTTCAAATTCTGCAAGCTTGATTATGTTACAAACGTTTATTTGGATTTTTCGTCCGCCATTAAAAGAGCTGGTTTCGCGACGATCCCTTTGTGTGACATGTGATCAGCTAAGTTATCTGATCACAAACATTTCTTTTCTTTTTCACTTATTTCTTTTTTACGTACATTTTTGGGGTTGTACGTTTTTTATTGGAAAGCTCTAAACATCATGTGACGAGTCACATTAACGATCTTGATGCGCATCGCCAGAAATTCCGAACCATTTTGGGCGGAGCTTATTATTCATGATTTTTACCTTGTCAATCAAACAATTGTGTAGATTCAATTGTGATTGGGCTATTGTGAATGTGACAATAGACCCCTTGCAGCACGTCGGAATGCAACTCAATTTGGAGGGCAAAACAAAAGAATTTCAAACTCCTGAGTTGAAACCTATTGTTTTGCCTTCCAAATTGAGCCGCATTCCGACGTGCTGCAAGGGGTCTATTGAATGTTTACCTTTCCGGTTGCGATAATAATGGCGTCTCGACAAGAAAAAGGGTTTTATTCGGCATTAAATAGCACTTCCACAGTTGATATTTTACCCAAGATTTTAAACAAGATTGAATAAACGGAATAAACAACTTTTAGAAGAGTTCGGTGTGAAAATGCGCTTCATCTTGTACTCCAAAGACAAGTTACATCTCAAGATGGAGGCAGAAATGAAAGCCCTATTAATGCTTAAATTTCACCTCGTAAAACCGAAACGAAAATTTAAATATTCCTTCTGAAATTTCGGGAAATGCTCAAGACATACTTCCTCAATCGATTGGAAGTTCGGGAAGGAAAAAGTGTTTGACTATTTTGAGCTGAGAGCCGAAGATGTGAGAACAGGTTCAGATATTCCTATGATGATCCACTGTAATGGCTGACTAATATAGTCCTTGGCATTAAAGTGTAATTACCGAGCTGAAAACTATCACCAACGGAATTAAATTGAAATCAAATGAAAGTTCGAATGCACTTTATTGTTTTTGAGGTTCGGGCTGGCTTATTTATCCAGTTAAAATTAAAGTATTTTACTTTATCGAAATTTCTCAAATACTTTTCCCACCATATTTGAGCCCTGAATTTTCTAAGTATCATGACTTTAACTGCGCATGTCCGTTCGGAATTTCTGGCGATGGGTAAAGTACTGTCTGTAAATACTTGGACTTGTGTTGTCAAGGTTTTACTGATGTTTGAGTTTCAAATTCTTCCTTATATCACAAGGTACATCAAAACTAAATTCATTAATCTTGTATTTGAAACTTTGCTTTAGGTTCAGTTGGGTCAACATTCATTTTTTCAATGCAGATACAAAGAAATGGAGGGTCAGTATAGAATATGAAGTCGCACTGTATATATATATTAGTTCGCTTTACCACCTCCTTTAATGGCGAATGCCAAAATTCGCGTGCTTGCGTTCAAATATAAGTTAATTCTCGTCCACCTATGAAAAAACGGCTCCTACCGATTTTTTCTGTATACTGTATGACACAAATTACTTTAAAAACGAAATATCAGATGAGTTTTCGTTGTAGTAGCACTCCACAGGCCATAAGCCTTTAATTGGGCTTGGTTCATACTTATGTTACTTATGGTTCATACAATATATATGTTAAAGACTGTGACGTCAGGTAAGGTATTTCGTTGTAACTAGTATTACTTTACATTGGGTATCGTTCTTGAATTTTTTTTTCATCTTTTATCATTCGTTAAACGCTGTAGACAGACAGCCGAAAGCTTATATTTTAGGGCACATTTTTACCAGTGTACGTTCTATTTTCATTTAATATGTCTAATCCTGGTTACGGTTCTTCTATTTTCACAATATTTTGGCATTTTCATTCTCATATTTTGAATTTTCATTTTTTTGATTCAGCTCATTTCAAAACAGTTTACATGCTCGATGTTTGGCTCTGTTGGAAGAAAGCTTACAATGCAAACTACAATAAAGATCGATGAATCTAAATGGATTACTCTAAAAGCAAAATCAGATGATATAACTGGGAAATTTCTATTTGGAGGTAAGCATTGATATGTTTGTGTTTTGTTTACTAACCTTTATTACATGAAATTTTCGCGACGTGTTGATTTTGCGATTTTGGAATACACATTTCGCGACACTTTAATTTCACAATTTTAATGAATAATTAATTTATCATTTGTTTCCAAATACACGCATTCCTTAAACAAAATACTTTATTTGTACATATTAAAAAACATTAAATGAATGATTCGTGTTATTTTCTTGGTTTTGACTGGAGTACAGTGACTATTAGAGGTGCTTTTTTCTTAAGGACCATTCATTGTTTTCAGGGAGTGGGGTGGAGCAAATAGAGAGGATGGGGCTAAGAGAGACAAAGGACACTTTGGGGGAGGGGTGAGGGAAATTTGCGCAATGTAAAATCAAAATGTATCAGCCCCCCTCCCTGTTAAAATTGACTGGTTCCTAATTGTAACAAAGTCTTTTATCCATGCTTTTTAAAGGTCAATAATTCTTTATTTTCTCAATAATTGAATATCCCTTAATTTTCGCGTCACATTTGTAACGGTTCTTGTAAATAAATTAATAATACAAAAAAATTCCAATCATTACTAGGTTCTCGGTGTGAAACGTCACAAGGCATCAACTTTACCTTGGTATCCTCAGAAAATATTGTCAAAAGGACCCCGTTATCGCAATTTATTCTTCCATACCTAGAATATCCGATTAATGTCACTATCAATCATGACATCAGCGGTGGTGGAGAATCAGGTGTACGAATTCCTAATGATTTAAGTATGAAACTGACACTCCTTGGATTCATAATGCAGCAATTCAAGGTCACTGTACCAACTATTCCTAATGCGGTGCCAGATCTTGGTTCTGATGCCTCCAAATTGATAAATATGATTAATGATGTAAGTTCACTGGTCACAAAGACAAACCAAATTGTCATGTTAAGCATAGGTAAAACTTTGGTAAACCAAGAAGCTCAGAATCTGGCAAGAATGGTAAAAAACGTCGAGCTAAAGCTTAATGATATCTTGACAATGACAACAGCACTCTCTCAAACGTTATCGGCACATATGTCAAATGCAAAGGTTCCAGGGTTAATAGGAAAACTGCGAATGTGTAAAAGTAACATAGAAATGTCCAAGTCTTTAAACCTTGAAGTTGAAAGATCTCCAGTTAAGCAATTCCTAAAGGGAATATCTATTGGATTGATGTCACAAGTCTGTGTAGGAAGGTTGTGTGTCCCTTATGTCAAGACAGTGATACTCGCGAATAATGACGACGGGTTTTGCTCAAACAAGAAAGAACACCACACACCAGCTACGCAACAAACGTTCCCACATGTATTGGTGTCACCTTCTAAAAACCTACAGCTTGGGAGACTTTTGCTGGTGAAGGAAGGTGGGAAGATAAAAATGGATGTTTTCAAAAAGTTCATGCAGTTTAAATCTTCGATTACGTTGTTTGGAATGACTAAAGTAGTAAGACTAAATATTACCGACCAGCACCTCGATATTAATGTTAAAGGAAATATTTTTAATGCATTTGAGTCAGAGATTAATGTTACTGCTGATACAAAAGTTGATGGGTGGGATTCATTGGTTTTCAAAGTAAGTGGACTAATGAACAAGGACTCCCAAATTCCAAAGATGCTGGAAGATTCTATCAACCTATATGCTATCAAACTTGCACGAAAAGCAGAAAACAGGATGAGACATGCAAAGAAACATTTGGAAAGCATAACAAATAGAACAAAAATTGTAAGTCAAACTTTAGATTCTACAAAAAACGTCTGGGACCTTTTAACAAAGAACAAAACAATACTAGAAACAGCCCTAAAATATTACAAACATTCTTATTACCTTGCTCTCAGTGATTTTGAATACGCTGTGGAATTGCACCTTCAGGACTTGAAGGCACAGAAACGTTGTCAGTTAGTCAATTGTACGAGATTGTGCAGAAAAACATGTATTCCAGATGTGTGCTGGGATAAAGCTATTGCTAAATACCAAGAACATGATTGCACTAAAGAAAATATCAAAATAGAAAAATACTTTCCGCACCACGAACAATTTACACAACATTACAAAACAACGCCCAAAATAAGAAGAGATATGGGAAAGTGCAAGTCATTTTTGTCGGCCTTTTTTGAAGGTTTCATTATAGGTATTGGGAAGAGGAGAAAAAGAAGTGTCAAATACTTTGAAGTCCTTCAAGATAGATTATCCAGCGATAGTTTCGGAGACATCTCTGATTTTGAAATCAATGAACATCTAATTACGTCAAATCCAAACCTTTCCCTTGGCTTTGATATTAACGAGGAACTTAAACAAAGAATCACGGAGTTACCTCCAAACTTTGATTTGAATGTGCTTATACAATCCTACGTTCAAAAGCAATATAACTTTGACTTAAATAAAATATTAAAGGAGCAGTTCCCCGCTCTTCCAAAAGACTTTAATATCGATGAAGAACTAATGAAAGCCGTACCTGAACTGAGAAACAGCTTCAACTTCGACAACTGGTTAAAAGCATTAATAAAAAAGGTGAAGAACACGAAAGTGAAAGTCAATTTCAAAAGCGAGTTGGAACAAACTTTTCCTCAATTGAAAAACTTTGATATAGTGTTGAAAAAAGTTTCTCCTGCACTTAGATCCTTGAAAAACATCACAGAACACATTCAGGATGCTTTAGATGATGTTACATCTTATAAAGTGAACAACATGTTGCTCGAAAGATTTGATGTCAACGATATCATCAAAGACAGACTTCGAGGTCTCCACAGAGAAGTTGACGCCAGCCATTTACTTTTAAAATATATTCCTCGACTTGGTCAAAAACTTAATTTCAATGAAGTGATGATAAAAGCAGTTAAACGTGACCCGGAAAATGCTCTCAAAATAAACATAAACGCTCTGATAGGGAATACTTTCGGTGAATCAAGTTTCAACCTTCAAAACGCTATGATGAAACATGTACCTGGATATTTCAAAGGCATAAACTTTGAAACACTTATTAAAAACAAGCTACGCAGGGTAATATCTGTTGATGTTGACCAAGTTAAGCTCCAAAATTTGGAATTTGATAAAATCATAAGAAATCTTTTGCCAATGGTCAAACACATAGATATAAATGACCTTTTAATAAAAGCGTTCCCGGATTTAGACAGAAAATTAAATCTCAGAGAAATTCTCAAAGGAGCAGCCCCAATTATGAAAGTGCTTGGAGACCTTGACATCAATAATGTTATCAAAGGTGCATTTCACAGAGTACTGAACTTGAGCCTTGACATAGATAAGGTTCTGAAGGATAAAATACCCGCTATGAGGGGAGATATCAAGGTCGCATTGCTGTTAAACGACTGTTTAAGGAATGCCGTACTTGCTAATATTACCACCATCATAAAGCAAAACGTTCAAGTGCTGCATGATCTACCAATCGAGGGAGCTCTTATCGAAATTATCGGGGAAAAGGGTATCGTTGATATTAGAAATTTAATTCAAAGTAAGATATTTGCTAATGAGCCAGAGCAAATTAACTTTGAAAATGTTGGACGGCGAACGGATTACTATAGGGAAGTTGGCACTAATAGAAAAAAGCGTTTTCTTCTAGCACCTGTATTTGGTTTGGTAGCAGGTTTCACAAATTCCGGATGTAAACAAAAGTTTGTTGAGGTATCTGGTGCAACCGAGACCCGCTCGTATAAGGTAGTACGTGCAATGTTGGTAGCAAAGAAAGTAGATGCTTTAAACTGGATTTGCAGAAATCCCCGAACTGCGAGTATGACATCAGAAGGGTTTCAGCCAAGGTCATGTTGCAGTAAAGACATTGATTGTATTTCCATTCTAGACCCAGATTGCGTAAAGAATAATTCTGAATGCATTCGACAACGAAAGATGAACTTGAAAATAGAGGACTCCACTTTTAATGCCACCTTTAACATTGAACTTTTTAATTTGACAAGATCAGAAAAAGCTGTAATGCAAGCAGAATTAAAGTATGAGAAGGCTAGACTGCTCGAACAGACTGCTTCGCAAAACTATAAAGTCGTCAAAGCTCTTCTTCAACAACATCAAGCACTAAAAAATGCTAGTAGAACTGCTCTGTCTAAAATGAAAGGTATTCCAGATGTTGAATTAGGCTTCCAGATTAAGAGCATCATGGACAAGTCTTATAAACATCGACCATTCAGAATGTCATCGCTTTCCTTCCACACAGTGACTTCATCGCTATCAAAAACCCGTCTTCCTTTCAAAGGAACAATAAAAACTAAAAATGGTCCCGGCGTGACATTCAATTTTATTATGGACTTTGAGGATGTGCAACCAACAATAAACCACACTGCCAAGAGAATCATTAAAAAAATCGCACAATCTGTTGGAGCATCACGAAAAAGAAGATCAGTAGAAACAGACTTCTTCAACTCAAGTCACTCAGATCCTTTGAAGGAGGATAAAAAATGTTTGCTGGCTAGAAACACGAGCTTGTTTTTCTCTGAAATACTCAATGCTCTTAATAAGCTTTTGCAATCTAAATATGAACAAGATAATGAGATTTCGAGGGAAATCAACGCTCTCGACGACCTGAAAGTACGCGTTAATGATGGTGTTGAAAATGATTTATCAGAGAGCTATAATGATGTCATTTCATCGTACAAAGAACAACGATACGAGCAATCAAGTATGGTCTCTTGGAATGAAACTATTATTGGATGGAAGAGTTTCGTTGAAAACAGTTCGGAAAGCAGAAATTTCAAAGACTGCTCAAATTCTCTTGATTGCATCGAAGAACTAACTGAACGTCTTGTAGAATCTTATGGGTCTTTGAAAGACAACAGAAAAGCAATAAAAATGCAGACATTGTTACCAATATTAGCCAATGAAATAAAAGATCTGATGGAAAATGAACTACAAATGGACGAGATTAAAACAAAACTTCAAAACCTAACTATTCTGTTGAACAGAACTTATGATGAAAACGTGCTCTGTGGCGAGAAGCCAGTTATGTTAACAAGTGTTAACAAACAAATGAAACGTCTCGTTGGTGAGAGCATCAAGCTTTTGTGTCTCGCAGAAAGCCAGACTAAAGTGGTTTACACATGGAGAAGGGATGATACGATCATAAAAGTTTCTAACAAAACTGGAGATCTTGAATTAAGATCTTTGAAAGAAACCAGTCAAGGATTTTACAGGTGTGAAGCCTCGAATCACAAGGGAAGCAGTTTTTCGGGTATAACTGCATTAGTCATACAAAGCAAGCCACAAATTCTTGAGCATCCAGCTAATGTACAAGTACCTTTGAAAAAAGAGTCAGGTGTTGCCCTTTCGTGTGTTGCAAGTGCAAAACCTTTGCCATCCATAAAATGGTTGTTCGAACCATTTTCATCGAATTTGTCAGTTGAGTTGACTAACGAGAATAGTAATATATTGTACGTGGTTCCAGACGAAGTTGAAAAAAGTGGATTCTACTATTGTGAGGCAAGTAATGAGAGAGGTAAAGCTCGCAGCAGGAAAGCAAGGCTCGATGTGTTAAACATTGCACCGACAAATCCAAAGATCGCTCTCGTTTTCAATGCTACAAATGAATGTGTTAAGAGAAGTTGCCGAGGACAACAAGTTCTTGATATTCCTACTCGTTTGGACAGTACATTGAAGACAAGCCTTATCAATTTAGTCATTAGAGCAATGAATGCATCTAAAAACAGCATCTCCAACGTAAAATACGCCCCTTTATCAAATTCCACGGCTCAAATACACTTCTTTCTTACTGAAAATGTCAAGTTCAGTTTCAAAGATCTTCCCCAGGAGGATGTCATGGAAAGATTTGCAGAAGCACGACTGATTATTGTTGGTAAACTGAAGCGATTGATGCACGCTATGGACAGGTCAATGTTATTAACAAGTACTTCAAAAGCAAACCTCATTGGTATTCCCAAAACTCTTGGATTCCTGTACATCGCACCTGACTGTCCTGCTGGTCAGTATCTGCACGAGAACGGATATATGTGTGGTGAGTACAAAATGATAGCAAATAAAGTACCTCGTGTCATCCTCATCCTCATCCTCATCCTCATCCTCATCCTCATCCTCATCCTCATCCTCATCCTCATCCTCATCCTCATCCTCATCCTCATCCTCATCCTCATCCTCATCCTCATCCTCATCCTCATCCTCATCCTCTCGTGATCTTTATCGTTATCGTTTTCGTTATCGTCATCGTTTTCGTTATCCAAATGCCAGTGGCACGGCGACAAGTTTAGTAAACAAAAAACCTCCACCAACTGACGCTTATTTATTGCCATCCTTTTGTTCTTAACAAATTAACTACTTGATTAAATGCATGGTGTTATGGTCTTCCTGTGTATATGCGTGCGCATGACCATGTGCTTGTTGTCTTCATTAAACCACCTTTGGACGCCATCTTGTTTGTTGGTTGTTGTCATACAAGGACGTGACACATGGTTGTGTTGATTAGATTGTACACTGTTTCCTTTTGCTACCACTGTCTCAGTTAAAATGTATGTTTATAGTTAATCACTGTATTTCTTTTTAACCTAAAGGACTAAGAGTGGGAGGACACATGATTCGTCTTCTAGCAGTTCAGATGCTCAAACATTTTACTGCCTGTCGTGGTTGTATCTTTGTATTCTTTTTTAGTTCAATGTCCACCTGGATCCTTTAAAGACGGCCTGCAAGGAACATGCTTAAAATGCCCTATTGCGACATACCAGCCGAAACCAGGACAAAACACCTGTATCAAATGTGGTCAGGACAAGACAACCTTTCAAAGAAGCACCATCGACCAAACAGAATGTATACAGAAAGGTTTGAGTTCAGTGTTTGTCTTTTTTAGATTTCTGAGGTTCTAGATTTCTTATATATGATATATGATTTACAGAACTATGCCGTCCTGGGACATTTAAACAAGTTTTTGATGACATATGTACCAATTGTCCCATTGGAACCTATCAACCACGCAAAGGACAAACCAGTTGTATTAAATGTGGTCCGCACAAGACTACCTTGCATCAAGGCTCCAACAATAATACACAGTGCATCCAAAAAGGTTCGTAATTTATCCCTTTTCAATACCTGACAAGTCAAGGTTTATATCTAGAAATATGTTTAGGGCCTCTTTACAAGGAGGAAGGGTAACCATAATACTAAGGTTACCCGCCAAGTAGAGTCAATAGATAGCTTGGCTTTACAAGGACAAAATATAGGTAGGGTAACCGTAGTGCTAGTACTAGTTTGAGAAAATATGATTTTTGTTTTCATAATAAAACGATCGGCACGTGAGTTATGAAAATTATAGAAAAGAAGAGTAAAAGGTTATTAAAATAATTCCGTTGGTGTTATTTTCAGTTCGATAGCTGCTGTACATGCCTGCTGGTTATTGAAGTTCAAGTTAGTCTTATAGTTCGAGTCATACTTTATGCGCAGGTTTTTGTACATTAAACCGATACTTTTCTATGCCTGGATTTACCAAATAAGGCTTATAAAAGCTCGCAATCTGATTGGTCAACGAACTATGGGTGATGGCTAATGCCCGAAAGTATCGCAAATAGATTACTTATGGTAAAAAAGCACATTAACTTTATAACAATGTGTTTTTTTTTTACATACACAGTTAATTGTCCTCCTGGAACATACGGCGATGCAAACGGTCATTGCACTCCTTGTCCAATCAAAACCTACCAGTATGAACAAGGACAAACCAAGTGTATTCCATGTGGTTACGGATTCACTACGAGAAGAAAAGGAGCCATTAGCCCTGATGAATGCTTCGACATGCGTGAGTTCTAAATATTATGAATAATTAATATGGATTCAAGCAGTTTAATTTCAGAAATCCGGCCATATGAATATCATGAAACTCTATACGAACTTTACAATGAAAACGTTAATCAGTTGCAACCATTAGTAGATATATACTTTTCCGATAAAGCACTGGTGGCTGTAACTGATTAGCATATGAACTGGCTATTTAAAGATTGCATTCTCTTTTTTTTAATTTTTATTATATTATATTTTTTGGAAACCGACCTCCTCCACATTATTACATATTACCTATATTCTGCAATTCCTCGATGTAACGTAATTATAATCTAAAACTTCTATTTACATCAGTATTTTTTAGCCGACCTCCTTCACATACCTATAACATTTTTGTTTTGACAGTTTTGATACTATACTAAGATTGCATTCTCGTACATTCGAAATGCTTCAATTCAAACGTAGTTCACAATATGAGCAGCCGTACTGTATCAGATCTACGGCTCGCAATTGTAAATCTAATACGATACGGCTGCTCATGTTGTAAACACTACTCGTTAATTGGATTATAAATATCTTCATCTTTGACAGTGTTGTAGTTGTTATATCATATTTTCAGTCTATAATATTGGGGAAGTCGGGAAACACGGAGACTACAAGAGCAGTGGGACTAAAAACTAAAAATAGTTAATGCTTAAACGGTCTTTATCACAATATCGTATTCGAGCAAGATAAGTACACTCAAGAAAACAATTGGTATGGTTATCTGATCTAGTCTGAACAGTACATTTATGAAGTACAGATATTTGTTTAGTTAAACAGGAAGTTATTCATTATACAATCACTTGGACATTTTTTCTTTTGAGCCCAACTCCAGACAAATCGTCATGCAACTGGTTTTGTAAAGTGCCTTATGCGTTGCAGGTCCATCTCCTCCCAGAAATCTACAAGCAACTGCTAAAAGTTCTACAATGCTTCATGTGACGTGGATAGTACCAAAAGAAAACAGCCAGTCTATCCTGAATTATCTTGTTAGGGTAAGTAGAATCGATAGAGAAATGAAAATAAAAAACGAAGAAAAACATTGCTACTTATATATTTTGCCAGTTCAAACGAACAAATTCAAGACTCAAAACAGAACGAGTACCGAAGACCGTCACTACCTTGACTCTAACACGACTCAAGAAATTCACAGATTATCACATTGCTGTGTATGCGGTAAACTCTTATGGAATGAAGATGTCAGAAATTACTGCTAAGACAAAAGAGGATGGTAAGATTTCACTTTTTTAATTTTCTGCAGGCAGATAAAATATATATTTTACATATTACTCGGTATCTCAATTCTCATTTGGGTGAGCGCCCTCGGCTAATTTTTGAAACCGTGCAAACTCGAGCTCAATCAAGGTCACAATGGAAATGGAAATATCTTGTTAGCTATTTTTTTCTAAAGTAAAATTAAATCTTTATTCTTAGTTTAAAATGTATAATCAACAATTATCGAACTAGTTTTCGCATGATATCGTAAATTATCAAGACCACCGCCGTTTTATCCGCCTAAGTCTACAGCTTTGGCAGATAACAAGGCCTTGGTCTTGATAATTCACGATATCTTGCTCAACCTCATCCAATATTTTTTTTCAAAAAAAAGGGGCTAACTAAGTAGAGGCGCTGCGTAATGTGTCGAAATTTGGGTTATGGCATATTCGTACTGCTACACTGATAAACAGTGCAGTTTGAGGATTTTTTTACTGGGGAAAAAATCGTTTAAGGCACTAGCAGGGTCACCCGACTATAGCATGTATCCGGCTAATTACATTGACACTGCACTTATTTTTCTCATAGTGCCTGATGCTGCTCCTCTCATAATCCAAAGCATTCCAATCAGTTATGACAGAATGAAGATCACGTGGCTACCGATACCAATGCAGAAACGCAATGGCATCATTCGTGGTTACCACATCTACTATAAGGATGTGACTGAATACAAATGGAATGTCTATACTACACTCACGGGCAATATTTCCAGTACGATCGTCCCTGGACTGCAGTCGTATACAGAATACTGTGTAAAGATATCCACTTTTACCAGTAAAGGAGAGTATCCTCATTGGAAAGACCAGTCCTGTCGTAGAGTCAAGAGTATGTCGTTTACAATTTACCATTTTGTATTCAATTGGTTTTCCGATAAAAATCTTGTTCAGAGTAGCAGGGAATAAATTGTCAAAGAAGAAGCCCCTCCTTACTTTTCAATATTTATAGTTTTGAATCCTACTCATAGCGTTTGTCCACCGTAAAAGCCTCACTGATCTTAAAATTCATTGTCTGCACGTTTCTTTGCAGCTCCTTCTCTTCCAGTGAATGTATCAGGGCGTGCATTAAGTGCGACAGAAATTCTTCTGAAGTTCCAAAAGCCTAAAAGAGCTAGAGAATCTAATAGATTCATAGTGCAATACAGAAAACAGCAAGACCGCTTGGACATAACCACAACATGCTACTCGTCCTCTTGTGTCATCGACAATCTCCAAGAAGATACTGTGTATTTCTTCAAAGTCCTTGATGACATTGTGCAAGCTGGAGAGTCTGCATCTCTTCTTCAAATAAGGACCAAAAAAAAAGGTTTGTTTTTGACACTTTAATGACTTCTACGAAAAATATATTAGCCTTAATTGCCAGGGTTCCTTTAACCATTATCTACCTTTCATGCACCACGCCTCAGTCTACAACAATCACGCCTTAAAACCACAGACGGCGGATTCGAAGGGACTAGGGGGAATTAGCCCCCTCAATCCCCCCGCCCTCTTTCCCACTTTTTCCCCTTTTGCATACTTTAAAATGTACTCCGCCATCACTGAAAAGATCTTAATTTTAACAGTCCGCCATCGCTGCCCTGATGAATTTCCATGTCTCTTCTCTAAAAGAAAGCCCCCAGACCCTTCTTTGCGTCTTCTGTTGTATGCATTTCTATGTAAAACTGGGCTATTTAAAAGATTATTTCTTCTCTTCTTACAGACAACTTGTCAGAAAAAATATTGATATTGTTTTTTTATATAGCTTAGATAGTACGCGCAATCTGTTTGGTCGAGAACTGTGCTTTTTTGTGAACAGAGCACGGTTGCTGACGTCATCGGCGCGCTCAGCAAACTTTGCAAAGAAATGAAAGAAAACAGCATTCTAATCTACAACGGTTTTTTCTTTCTATATAAAAAAACGATTAAAGCACATTTTTTTTTTTTTTTTACGTGCTCCAGTTATGAATCATTTAGAAAGCACTGAAGGAACGTGAGAAGAACTCGCCTACACTCTCCTTACAATTCTTTCATGCTTACGTCACTTTCTGCGTGCTTTATTAATGAATTGCGCATGGAAAAAGCTGTTATATTTGTTAAATAGCTTGGATAGTACGCAGGCGCTGGTTAATCGAGAACTGTGCTTTATCAGCGAACTGAGCACGGCTGCTTACGGCATCCGCGCGTGCTGTAAATTTTTCAATGAAGCATAAGATAAGAATGAAAAAATAAAAAAATATTTACCTTATTATAGGAAATTAACTCTCTACGAAATTAAAGTATTAGAAATTAGCGCGACTTCAATTAACACGAATTGAGGGCAAAAATACTTGCAAATTAAGAAAATTAACGTGAAAGAGAAGCCAAAATTCCAATTTAAATGAAATTAACGCGATGGACACAAAGATAACTCTTCTGAAAGGGATTTTTTGAAATTCGCGTTAATTTCATGGAGCGTTAATTTCCTATAATAAGGTATTTCTATTTAATTAAATACGTAGAACAGCCATTTCCGTGCTCCATTCATTAATAAAGAACTAAGGAAACGCCCACGGCTCATGCTCCTCTTCAAATTTCTTTCGTGCTTAAGTCAATTCTTGCGTGCTTTATTACAGAACGGAGCACAAAAAAATTGGGTTTTTTTTTTTGTTAAATACATTAAGTATAATCCCCAAAGCATAAACCAGTTTAGAACTAACTTAACAGGAAAGAATAGTTAATCACATGGTTTCGAGTTAAATTCGGAATTAATTCTTTTAAGGGTGTTTTCAAGGACAATCACAAATGCATGATCCCGTAGGGCAATTTAAGTTCTTGCTCCCAATCGTGCAAATTATTCCAAATTGAACGAGAAACTGTGTGATTACTTATTAATATGTATATAACTATTGCCTTTTAGGTTTCACCGGTCAGTAATACCGTCACGACACTGAAGTTGGTCACTAAAGGAATAGACAGGATGCAATATATTATCAACATTATGTAATCATGACAAAGAAGACAAGACAAAGCACCCAAAAAAAGCCTTTTTCCCTTTTATTTCCTTTGCTTTCCTTCATTTGCTTTCCTTCATTTTCTTTCCTTCATTTTCTTTCCTTCCTTTTGTTTCCTTCCGCTTTCCTTCCCGCCTTCTTTTACGTAAGTAGGTAAGTAGGTAAGTAAGTAAATAAGAGTGAACTGCAGATCATATCATCTGGGTTGATTAGTGTAACAGGTTTGATTCACGATAGCTGCCATTATAGTTTTCATTTTGTATTGCATGTTAATCAGTGGTTGTTAAGGAGTAGTAAACCACTTCTAAAGTATACTCTTGAATATTTTTAGAATTTTTTTCAGAGGAAGAAGACTACAAATAGTCTACAATGTTATAGTCCGACTATAATCTGAGGACAATTAACACATAGTCTTAAGCCTGATAATCATAGCCTCCTTCGCAGACGTTCTAAGGATCGTCACGTCGTCACGCAACGTTTCTCTCCCCACCAACGTCGTTCGTGGTGAGAGAAGTATTGCGGCGACCCTAAGAGCGTCTGCGTAGGAGGCTAGATAATCACAGCATTAAAGATTTCATAAGACGCAAGGACAAAACCGAGTTACTTCAGTCTTTATCTGTATCAACATTGACGGTGAAGCGTCTTTGTTAAAAGAGCTGAGAATGGGTAGTTGACTCATTACGGGTGTACGCAGTACACAGTTCATCGATGTACGGTCTTCACCTAAAGAGCCCTCTTTCTCTATTGCTTTATCTGTATGATTGTTTCATAGTAAGTAGAACATTAATAATAAAATAAAAAGATATACTGGTATTATTGGCGTCCCGGCTTTGTATTAGCGTATCATGTATACCAATAACTCTTTCTTCCATAAAACACATTACGTGTGCATCAAATCTATGTGTATTTTAACAACTGACAATCACATGCATTTGGCCCTTGGTTTGTGTCATAAATATTTCGCTATACAAATTTCAATAATTTCATGAACAATGCATAAACCTCAGTTTTATCCAATAGCTCTTATCTTAGATGAGTACGCCGCTCCGACGAACCAGCGGTATCGCGATGAGCGTAGCATCAAAACGAGACTATCGGGTCGAGCGCTCAAGATCTTACAAGACGATTATGAGAGAAAAATTAATGACCTTCGAAAATAAGACAAAATCATTACCTGTATCTGCTATTTTTTCCGCGGAAAATACTATTTTCCGTTTTTACGAGGGGAAAAAATAAAGACAGTAACAAACTTGAACCAACATATGCGACATCATCGACGGCTGCCAGTTCTTCCCCTGTTTGGGGTTCTTTACTTAACCACTCTCTTCTCAAGTCGGAAACGAGTTAAGGGAAGATAAGTGAACATTCATCAACCTTTCTTCAGCAATCTAACTTGGACTTCACAATTTCTACTTTTGCATTTCATTTAGAAGATAGGTACTGTTACTGCATTGTGTAAGTGCGCGTATTCTTATCTTTAAAGAGAGAACAAGTTCAAACAATTCGAAGATGCAAATTGTGGTCTCGTAATATCGGCGTAAACATATATGTGCAGAGATTCTAAATCATTTAAAACCTATGCCCACAGGAGAATCTAATGTATTTCCATCAGAATCAAGAGAAAATTCTCTGGGCAAATCAAAGAACCACGGGTGACCCTTTACATCCTTTCCAAGCTACCCTCCCCCCACCCACACACACATTTTATCGTTTTGCCTACTAATCTTTTTTATTTTAATTATCTTATCCCACCCGCCACTTTTTCCCTTTAGTTTGTCAAATTCTCAATTTCGTCGACGTCAATCCTTCTTCAGGAATTTTTTCGACTTTTCTTGCTTCGTTCTTTCTCAATGAATCTCTCCATATAAAGCTTGTCCACCGCAGAAAATCTATGGGAATTTTCAGCCCTCGTGGTAATTTATTATTTGAGAAAGTAAAGGAAAAAAATGGACTCAAATCAACAAGTAAGCAAGTAATATAAGACAAATCTGTCAAAAACACAACACGTCTTGACAGGTCCTCCGATCCATAATTGAGGGAAACAGTTTTCTCACATGTAAGAAAGTCATTTCGCCTTTCTCATTGGCTAAGAAGAATCGCCAAACGGGTTTACATACCAGAAGATTCAAGCTAAAAATCTGGAATTTCGGAATTTTCGCAACATTATCAAGACCTATCAATAGTAATAATAAGAATAATAATGTTTAATGAGGAAAACTCTTTCACCATAGGTGCTTTTCAAAGAGGTCCTTACAAATAGATAAATATAGATAAATAAATCAAAATAAAATAAATTTAAGGATAAGGATAAAAAATTAAAATTGTAGCTAATACTGTGTGTATATTTATAATAATCGATTAAAATTTGTATCAAAATGAGAATATAATAATTGATTAAAACACTAAGAGAGGAAAACACTATACTCTTTAAATTTCCTAAGACTGGGAGCATTTTTTACAGAAATGTCGAAAATTATTCCAATCAGTCGACGCATGGAAACTAAAACGCTGTTTTGTCCAGGTTCGTATGTACAAGAGGAAGATGTAAATCTGAGCGGCGATTTGTATTATAATTAGGTACAAAATCATTCTTAATAAAACCGAAATCATAGTCTATATAATTATTGAGACACTTATAAATTGCAATACAGCGATGGCGATGGCGACGTTTAACTAAGATTATCAATTGCAAACGTTCACGAACTAAAGTTGCAGAAAAATGTTTAGGCATGTCTAATATACACCTAGCAGAATAGTGACGTGAGTCGTGATTAAAGTAGACATTGAGCAAGATTTAGAGTGTTGGCTTGCCTGTAATCGTAGCTCTATCCTTAAAGTAACCAAAAATATCGCAGATGTGAAGTATAAAAAATCCTTCCAATATTTGCAGACTTTTAATCATAAAATTTGGAAATCAAAGTTTCTATTATTCCTTACTGATACCACATTCTTCAAACATCAATTACTTGAGTTAGGTAGATATTTAGGTGATGTTAGAATTTGATGAAGAAATGACAGAATCTACACTTTTAACGTCTCAATCAAGGACACAAAGTTGTTTTATGTAACGAACCTAATGAGGCTGCAAATCTGGAAAGGGATTGATATCGATAAAACGGTATTCCATTGATAAACAATGAAAAAGGCAAGTAAAATATGCATACCAATATGACAGTGCATTCCTTACAATTGTGCACTAAATGAAACCACCATAACTCGTGTGACATGTGCAAACAGGCGAGACATTTTTTGATTTCCGTTATTCATTACTACAATCACCTCTTCAAACATCAGTAACCTAAGTTAGGCAAATACTTAGGAGATGCTAGTATATGACGAATAAATAGCAGAAACTAGGCTTCAACGTTACAATTAAGGATATAAAGTTGTTTTTAGATAACGAAACTAATGCTGAGGCAGCAAAGCCCGAAAGGCATTGATTGCATGTATTCTATTGATAAACGATGAAAAAGGCACGTAAAATATGCATACCAATATGACAATGCATTCCTTACAATTGTTCACTAAATGAAACCACCATAACTCGTGTGACATGTGCAAACAGGTGAGACATTTTTCTACCCTCAGAGTGTCACGTAACCAACAAACCATTACTACTACTATAAAGCGCATATTTGACAGTATCGTAATCATTCGATAACAAGGCACTAAGGATTCCTTACGATTGCTACAGACTATGACCGTGATGGGAAACGATAGCCAAACGAATGGTGGAAGAGAAGTAAAGAAGAGGTGGTCGCTGATTTGTGATCCTCGTGTCTGGGTGGTACTACTGGCGATTGCTGTTATACACGTAGGAGCAAATAAAGGCAAAACAATTTCAAGTGAGATGAGAATGACTCGACGCTCAAATATCACTATCGGTGAAAGGATATGCAATACTCCAGAATGCTTTCAGGTAGCAAAGTTTGTGAATGATTCAATAAACTACACAGTAGACCCTTGTGACGATTTCTATCATTATGCATGTGGTAGATGGAGTGAAAACCATCCTATACCAATTGGTGAATCATCTTATGACGTTCGTAGTGAAATTCTTGACAAGATAGACCTGATTAAACGTAGGATATTGGAAGCGGGAATAAGTGATATCAACGGGGTGAGTCGAGACGTTATAAAAATTCCATATGATGTTTACCACTCCTGCATGAACACGACAGCCATTGAAAACATCGGTGACGCGTCTCTAAAAAAACTAATTCAAGAGTTTGGAAATTGGACTATGGTCGAGGAAAATGGAGACTGGAATGAAAGCAACTGGGACTTTGCTCAGGTCCTTGCTTCTATACACCGTGGCTACTCGTCAAGCAGTTACTCATTATTCAATGTGGAACTCATCCGCAATCCAAATAACAGGAGCAGATTGGCTATCAGGGTAAGAGGCGTTAAGCTAACAATTATAGAGTATGAGTAATGGAGGCATTAAGCCATATAAAGCCCGAGAGCCGTACACCCGATGGCTTTAATGGCTTATTGCTGAGATTCGAGGTATTTATCTGTCTTATTGTATACCTAATGAGGCTTTCACAACACGGCAAACTCCAAGAGAAAATAGTGTCACAATGATGACGCACCTCGTCTTAGTGAGCATGCGTAAAACAATTATAATCAACAATCAACTGAGGACTGACTAACCTCGTTCTGGAGTTTTTCACGATTCTAAATTCTCATAACTTATTAAGAGTTTAATATTTCTACAACAAACTTCCTACCTTTGTTGATATCATTCTAATTTATGATTTTAATGTAGTCCTTAATTAAAATATTAATTTTAAAAATATATAATAATGAAGTGGCGAAATTTTCAAAAATACATATTTCTGCTTGCTCTTCCTGAGGTGGTACTCGTTTTTAAAGACTAGTTTTTATTTCTGAAAGTCAATAGACGCCATTATTGCATTCGGCGTCAATAAGCCAATTCACAGTTTAAGAATCGTCTTCAGTGCGCATGCGATCTTATCCCGAATTTCTCACTTTCTTTTGCTTAAACCTTCTTTTGTTTTTAATTAAACGAAAGAAGGTGAGAAATTCGGGATAAAATCGCATGCGCACTGAAGACGATTCTTAAACTGTGAATTGGCTTATAGTATTTGTTGCATTCAATGAATGAAGCAGCTACTAGCAGCCAACAAACGAACCACTACAAATGGGGACACTTAGTATTACATTCGTATTGTATGGCTTTTGTGATTAGATACACATAGATTTTTTATATATTTAGCCCCCAAGTCCATCAATGTGAAGTGTTTAAACAAAGTTACCCTTATCCTTGTGTTGTATGCAGACTCCTTCTTTGTTTTAAGCTGACATTAGACTTGATTTACCAATGTTGTCAATTCAATTGTTGTTTAACTGTATTTTAAAAATTGCTTCACATTTTATAGATTGACCAAGCAGCAATGCCGATCCCTATGCAGTTTTATACCGACAGTGGAGTATGTTTTTTACTAAATAGCTTCGTAAATTTTAAATTCTTATTTGAGACATTATATGATTATAATTTCTTAATCTACCCCCTTTATTTGCAGTGGACCAATTGGGAGAAGGGAGTTTACGTGGATTTCGTCACTTTGTTGGGCGGCAAAATTAATGTTTCCGAGAAAGTACAAGATGTTGTCGACTTTGAAGCAAAACTTGCAAATGTAAGCACAAACACTATGTTTACAATACAACGCATTATAAAATAAGAACACTCGCGCGCACTTGTTATTGCGTTCTTTGTATTTTAAAAGAGAAATACGAAAACAAGTTTCTTGATGAGCTGTGCTGTGTACTTGACTTGGCTATGCTTCTCCTATCACTTCTCTCGGATTCTACCAATCCCCGCATGCTTTATAACTGCACACAGCATGCGTGCGCTTCTATTTCTTCAATAGAATATATTTTATTTAGAGTGAAGTCACTAAACCCGTTAAATAACCCTTTAAAAAGCAATTTTTATTTCACGGGTTTAGTGACTTCACTTCAAAGAGACTAAGATATATACCACTTTAGTACAATTAAGCGAAAGCCAACCGGGTACCCTGTGGTGCATGGTACACGGACGGACGGACGTATGTACGTTGGACAGTTGGAAGGTGAAAGCAAGTCACAATGCAAAGCTATTGAAAACCGCTGTACGAAAAACTAAAAGCGTAAAAGATTGTTGTTGTAATTCGAGTGGTCCTGGTTTGTCTTGAAATTTATGTATCGAGCGGAATTCGAGGAGATGGATGACAAAGATTTGCTTCAATTTTTATACAAAATGTTTACTTCAAATGTTTGTTTTTAAATTCTTGAAAAACCATCTGCAATGGACTACTTCAACGATGCGGCGGCCATCTTGAATCTGAATTAATGAAAATAACGGTGTAAGAGATGTCGGGGGTATACGTAGGATCTGATGAAGAAAAAACAAATCCTGGGTTTCTCTGGCCCTATCATACTGGTCAAGTGACAAGCATTTCATTTTTTCTACGTAGTATCAGTCATTATTTTCACATCTTGAACCGCAATGCATTATGGGGCGTCAAGGGGACAAAAGAAAAAAAATTGTCGGTTAAAATAGAGAGTTTCGTTTATTTGTCTTTCTTTCATGCCCATCTTCTTAATTCAGCTCTTGTCAAGTTGTCTAGGGGTGAAACGTTAATTCAAATCGACGCCATAAGTGTAACAAAAATTTGTATGTTTGCCCCCTACCAAAGTGGCCGCTGCATCGTCATTGTAGTCCATTCTTCAAATAGTGATGATCTAGTGGCCCTTATATATCTTGCGGTACTCAGATTCATTAAATGTCATGAAAATTCCAAATGATGTTACAAAAACGTCTCAAATCTATATGTTTTAGATAAGTATTCGATATGAAGATAAAATAACTCAAGAGATGACCATCAGGGAACTACAAGATGAAGCGCCAAATGTAAGTAATTTTAGCATTTTCTGGTCGAAAAGGAGAAAAATATCGCTAAGATATAGCCATAACTTTATCCGATAAAAATATGTATCAACGTCAAACATTCAGAAGAACAACAAATCCTGCAATAGACCATTTTCGAGATGCGCGAGCGCTTTCAAAAATATCGCAGGCGCAGACATGATCTCGAGGCATTTTCGGGCAGAGTCAATAGCGCGCGTGATCTTGCCCGAAAATGCCTCTTTTTCATGTCTGCTCCTGCTATATTTTTGAAAGCGCTTGCGCATCTCAAAAATGGTCTATTAAAAGAGAGTGAGAAAACAAACAGGTGATCTGACTAAGCGGGTAAAGCATGATTTCCTGATATTAAAAAAGAGTCAATCCCATCATCCACCGCACGCTCAATTCACTTGAGTTTCATGGCGGCCATCTTGAAAAGAAGCTAAATATGAGCGATTTTCTTGCCAATAACTCTTTTCTTGTTGAAAATGAGACACTCTAAATAACAGATAAAAGAATATTCTTAGGGTTCAAAGTATCCTGGAGATTGCCAAGGACCAAAGAACAGCGGAAGACGTAGAAATTTTAGTAAAATCATGCTAAGGAATCGAACCGGAAAGCTTTTTGGCAGCTTTTTCGAGATCGTTTCAACGATAATTCTTTAATAAAAAACCATGAATATTAACCTAACCGATGAAAATATATTCCTAGTCTCATCTAGACAACATATTCTTTGAAGTAGAAACATTTTAAGTCTTAAATTCTCGTCTAAATGACACTTCTCCTTGCATTATTGTATTTGAATGCCATTTTGTTTTGTTTTGTTCCCCCTGTTCATCCATGATTGGGCTCCAAAAGACCCCTGTGATTGATTCTTTTTCAAAAAAGTGATTCGCAATCTGATTAGCTAATCGTTTTTCCTCAGATCACCTGGAATGTGTATCGTATTCAATACATACGGCACCCTTTTCGTGAGTCACAAAAAATGAGGTCACTATCTATCTTTGGTTTTCAGTCGTTCCTAAGGGAATAAAATGACAAGGAAATGGTGGCCATGTTAGTGTACCTAATATTAAACAAGCGGATAAAACGGCCGAGGTCTTGATATTAACGATATCATGCGAAAACTGAATTCAATAGTTGTTTTATTATACATTTTGTAAACTAGGGATAAAGATTTAATTCTGCTTTCGAAAAAATAGCAAACGTATTTCCATTTTCATAATTGTAAACTCGATATCACGATATTAGGGATTGGCTGAGGGCTCTTGGCCAATCAGAAGCGAGATAGTGGGTAAAATGTATAATAATACAAACTAATCGTTTTGTTAGAGGTATATGTACGCTTGGAGTGCTATAAAACAATCATTCATGATTAGAGCATTTTCTTTTTCTTTTTAGTTTCAATGGCTTAATCATCTGAATAGCGTATTTGCACCGGAAAGGCTGGATGAAAACGAAACGATATATGTCCGTTCACTGCCTTACGTCAAGAAGTTTATGGCCATTGTCTTGCAAACACCAAAAAGGTAAAGTTTTATTTAAGAAAGAGGACTGGAAACTAAAAAAAATTGCGAAACAATTTGAAGGAACTGTACTCAGTACTGTACTCTTTGAGACCAAAAGATTTCAAAATAGTTTTATTATTCATAATGCCCTTAAGGCCTAAGTAAATCACGACCCTAGATTTTGTAGTAATTTTAAACTTTTATCATTATAGCGTATATATCTTCATTTCCTTATTAGTATATATTTAATTTTTTTTGCATATATTTAGTTTCCTATAGTTTTTATACTTGTAAATATTAGCGTAATTCAACCCTGTAGGTTGCAATGCTTTTATAAATAAACTATCTATCTATCAGATGACATATATTCGCTGCCGACGCTTGCTCTACCTTGCGTAGGTTAAATCGCATCTTTCCTACGGCAGCGAAGTTTGGGCGCCTCAGGGCGCTGGTCGAGATCTTGCTCTCCTCGAAGGAGTTCAAAGAAGGGCTACTAAATTTATTCTTCAGGATTATGAACTCCCTTAGTACCACCTGCGATTGAAAAGTCATAATGTTCTTCCTATCTCATATTGGCTAGAAATCAAGGATCTTGTCTTTTTTTTTTTCAAATGTAAACAGGGCAACTTTGATCTCCACATATCTCAATTTGTTACTTTTTCTGCTCAACGCTCTTCTCGCGCTCGTTCAAGCCAGGCGAATCTCAGGGCTTCAAGTGTCCCTATATTTCCTATATTTTTTTAAGTTAATTTTTATTTCCCTTCCATCGGTACCAAAGTTTATGAGCTTGATAATAATTTTTCTGAATAAAATTATAGGAGTTATAGGACACTTGAGAACTATATAGGGGAACTTAGAAAATAAAATATAGGAAATATAGGGACACTTGAAGCCCTGGAATCTGCTTCTCCCTAATTCTTCTGAAACTTCCCTTTATAGAACTTTCAACCGTATTGTCTTCCTTTGGAATAGTCTCTCTCCTTCAGTTCTTAACAGTTCCTCTGTATCTTCATTCAAGACTCAACTTTATCCTCATTACTTTTCTAAACTCAACACGACTTTTCATGTCAATAGAATGCGCTCGCGGAAAACCTATTGTTCAAAGTGCCGCTCGTATAATCCAACATGCTGTTCTTAAGGTTACTGACTACTTTTGAACCGTTCAATTTGAGCCCACGGTGTCAAGATGGTCATATTCAAAATTCATTATCTCGAAAACGAGCTCGGGACATCCCATTTTTCTTTTCATTTTTGGAATCAGCGTTAAATTCTGTGTAAAATATCTTTCTAATAACATTTTGTAATTACTCCTTGCTAAAGTAGTCAGTCACCTTAATCTTCATTAGTATCAAGTAATTATGTCTTTTTTTTCTTTTTGTGTGTGTGTTTTCTGTCTTTTCTTTCTATCTTTTTTGTTTTGTTTAGTTTGTGTTTTAAAGTATTTTTATTCTAATTTAATATAGGCTAGTCTTTACATGGGACTTTTAAGAGGGGCTCTCCCTAAAAATCGCCTATACCTATGCAAGATAGAAAAATCGAAAATTTTCAAACTCTGTCATATTAAAGGTCTTCGAAAGCTAGTTCTAAAAATCTAATTCTCAGTTGATTCCGATCTTTATTTATTTTTTTACGACATTTTTTCTATTTATGCCCCGGACACCCAGGAAAACGACTTCAAATTAAAGGATATTTCGACGGCTCGCATGGAAATATAAAAGCATGATTTATAAAACTGAGGACATAGCTAAAAAGAACTGTCTTTGGCCTATCATTTACCGTTTTTAGATCCAAAATAGGTTAAAACCAAAATATTTGCACGATTTATCATCATCACCTGTGTTGACGGTATTTAGTCACGCAAAAATATAGGCAAGTTTCAGAAGTCAAAATTGCGACTTGGTACATGGCTTTGACATGAATAACTCCACTCTGAAGATCAAACATCATCTAGTCTGTGATTTTCTAAAATAAAATTTTTGGGTAAATAAAAAGACGATTTTTGGGAGACCCAAACGTGCAAGGTATTTTCAGCAAAATTCATGCCCTCTTGACCCCGGCTTGTGTAACGTCAGTCGTAAACAAGACTCCTATATTTCGATTTGCATGGGTTAAGCTTGCCGTAATTATCAAATTATGGTCTTTCAAGAAAGATAAGAGCTATAGAAGCGTACAAACTTGACCATTTGTACAGTTTTACTTAGCAATGTATAGATTTTAGAAGTTTATATTGCAAGAATCGCCGTTGCCGAAGTTAAATTAACCTGAATTTTTTTTTGTGATCGAACATACAATTTCTATTAGCTTTGCTAAATACAGAAAATAGCAATAACCAAACTACAAAAGGCTGATTTTCTTCAGTAGTCTTAAAATTAACTCACCTTACAGCCCCAAAGAAATAACAATCGATCAATTCACCATCCCAGTGATAAACAACCTTCCACCCGGGACCGGCGGTAATCAATTCAACACAGGAAACCCAACAAGTGTCAGGTTGTCAGTGTTCGAACAGCAAAATATACATCGAATTATAGACATTCAATGACCAAGTCCGTAAACTTCGGCAAACTAAGTAGGAGATGTTAATAAGAACCTCAATCACAGGATGAATCACTGTCTATTTAATTTGTGTAAACATGTGGAGAGAAACCCTGGTCCTGTTATATATTGATCCTACTAAAATCAAATCCTGCCGGTCCAGTCAAGACAATGTTGCACTATTGGGGTTAAATTTGACCGTGCCCCCTTCAATGAAAGCAATTTTTAGGACCCCCCTACACTTTAACTGAAAATATTTAAATGTAAATATATATTCATTTATCATTTATTTCAAGCCCCCCTTTCCAGGGTCACTAAAATTTCAATTTTTTTTTTCTTGCCAATCCCCTCTTTTCTCGAAAACAGAACGGTCCCTTATCTGAGTCGGACAATTCGAAGATTCTTTTTACTTGTAAGCAACCCATGCAGTGAACGCCTAATGGCCAGGGCGTCTTGAAAACTGACGTCTTGCGAGATAAAAATTGTTAAACTTCTTTAGTTTTTCTATTTTTTAGTTTTTTATTTCGGTTGGCTATTTTTTTGTTAGTGATGTTCTGAAAACGGGTTTTGGGCCCCCAGGGCAAAACCCTGCCTCGCCCCTGGTCTGGAACTGTAATGTTTAAAGAAAGAGTTGTGATAAAAAGTTAAATTTTAAACCGTAAAAAATAAGAGAGATATTCGTAAGAACGATCAAACCAAACCAGTTTCCCGCCATTTCAATTTGCCTAATCATTCACCCTCCGACTTTCTTGTTTTCGGTTTGTCTTTGGTTAGCGGCAACAATGATTGTCGCAAAACCAAAGAGATGCGGCTCATTCACCTATTGGGTACTCATAATCCCAATGGGATGAATGAACGCTTCGCTTTTAATTAATCTATTCTTTTGTCTTTTTATTATTTTTTCTTGTTTTTTTTCTTGTAACCTTGCCTACCTTGCTCTCATTCGTTATCTATTTTCTATCTTTATCATATATACACTACTTTCCACTCTTATTCTCTCTTTTACTCCGACGAAGGGCTAGCGTCCGAAACGTCAGTAAGTGATCTCTCTTATTTTTTACGGGGTAAAATTTAACTTTTTATCACAACTGTTTCATTAGAAACACCGACGCAGCCCACACTAGCTTACCGCTAGTTATCATATTGTTTAAAGAAAGCATTAACTGAAATATGCTAAATTCCATCACATAATCCAATCAAATTTATTATCATTATTATCATGACTATTCGAAACCTAAAATGGTGAATATGATAAAAAGAGAAACTAAGATCTTGGCAGCATCCGCTGATTAAAACTGTGCTTTTGCCGAGTTGGGGTGTTTTCAGATATTAATCTATGATGACTAAACTAGGTGCTCTTACATACCCACGCCCCTACAAAAGTTAAATCTGCAATGATTCACCATGTGATTGAGGTTCTTATAAACAGCTCCTACTTAGTTTGCCTACTTTGTCCTTGAGAGTAGATCATGAAAATGATTATCTTTTATTCTGAATATAAGTTATTTTATCTTTTACTTTAATTCTTTGAATGTCAATATTTCGATTTATAAAATAACTTTGATATTACGCACGCTCTGTTTGTTCAAAAAGCCATGTTTTATGAGAGCATAATACATGCTCACGTCATTTGTTTCTCTCTCGAAAAGTTAGTTATTTTATAAAAGCAATAAAAAAACAGTTTTCCGTGTATTATACTCTGATAAAGACACTTGGGATGTGGAGAGAACACGAGAGAAGCTGGAAACCACTCCGTTACGCGTCGTGGTTTCCTACGCTTCTCTCGTGTTCTCTCCACATCCCGCGTGTCTTTATCAGAGTATAATACACGGAAAACTGGTTTTTATTCCTTAAGTATATTTTGCTGTTCGAAAACTGACAACCTGATACTGGTTGGGTTTCCTGTGTTGAATTGATTACCGCCGGTCCCGGGTGGAAGGTTGTTTATCACTGGGATGGTGAATTGATCGATTGTTATTTCTTTGGGGCTGTAAGGTGAGTTAATTTTAAGACTACTGAAGACAATCAGCCTTTTGTAGTTTGGTTATTGCTATTTTCTGTATTTAGCAAAGCTAATAGAAATTGTATGTTCGATCACAAAAAAAATTCAGTTTAATTTAACTTCGGCAACTGCGATTCTTGCAATATAAACTTATAAAATCTTTACATTGCTAAGTAAAACTGTACAAATGGTCAAGTTTGTACGCTTCTATAGCTCTTATCTTTCTTGAAAGACCACAATTTGATAATTACGGCAAGCTTAACCCATGCAAATCGAAATATAGGAGTCTTGTTTACGACTGACGTTACACAAGCCGGGGTCAAGAGGGCATGAATTTTGCTGAAAATACCTTGCACGTTTGGGTCTCCCAAAAATCGTCTTTTTATTTACCCAAAAATTTTATTTTAGAAAATCACAGACTAGATGATGTTTGATCTTCAGAGTGGAGTTATTCATGTCAAAGCCATGTACCAAGTCGCAATTTTGACTTCTGAAACTTGCCTATATTTTTGCGTGACTAAATACCGTCAACACAGGTGATGATGATAAATCGTGCAAATATTTTGGTTTTAACCTATTTTGGATCTAAAAACGGTAAATGATAGGCCAAAGACAGTTCTTTTTAGCTATGTCCTCAGTTTTATAAATCATGCTTTTATATTTCCATGCGAGCCGTCGAAATATCCTTTAATTTGAAGTCGTTTTCCTGGGTGTCCGGGGCATAAATAGAAAAAATGTCGTAAAAAAATAAATAAAGATCGGAATCAACTGAGAATTAGATTTTTAGAACTAGCTTTCGAAGACCTTTAATATGACAGAGTTTGAAAATTTTCGATTTTTCTATCTTGCATAGGTATAGGCCATTTTTAGGGAGAGCCCCTCTTAATGTTCTGTTGATTATGCCCTCAAATAGACACATTTATCTACTTGTAAAGTTAAAGGGGCACTTGGACGAAAATCGATGAAAATTGGGAATGACTTGAAACTTGGTTAAACCTATCTATATGGCTCTAATAGTATCCAAGCAACATATTTTCTTCACAGTTAAAAGTGGTGGATAAAAATTGTTTACTTTTTTCAGCATCTAAATTGTGAGTAAATGACGTCATTTACTCAACCCTATTGTTCTTTTACCTTTTGAACCAAAATTTATCAACTGCAAGTGGCTCCCAGGCTAAGATTTTCGCAAATCTGGTTTTCCTGATCATAATTGAGTAATATTTTCCTCAAATATTTGAATTATTCGGACTTTCGAAAATGGGGGCGTTTTCATCCAAGTGCCCCTTTAATAGATAAATAAAAATAAATAAAAAAGTTTGTATGATCCGATAATTTAAGCACTATTAATTTACAACATTTGCTTTATCATGTAGTGTATTGGCGAATTATTTTGTGACAACGCTGGTTTGGGACGAGAAAGACTTTTTACCCAAGCGACAACAAAACCAAAGGAAACACCAGAAAAATTGTCTTAAGTTCGCTACTGCTGAATTAGCTGAAGACATATTTGGCGCCATATATATTTATGATAATTTGGCCAAGTACGTACAGATCAAAGAAAAGGTAAGCGACGGTAACTATAAAGATGGCAACTCGTACATAAACCCACAATACTTTGTGCACTCAATATAATAATTCACTAAATAGATTATGCAAAAAGGTTTTCAAACGTAAAACTGGTCAAAATAATGTTGCCACCCTATATATACTGTCAAAAAACACAGCAGTCAATATATCAATATCAAAGGTCTGTTAAGTATCGTAGGTAAATGTACTGCCACCATCTTTTTTTCGTTGCTGTGAATTGAACTATGAAGTTTGCTCTACTCTTAAAGTGCACCTAAAGCCTGAGACAATATTTTCAGTATTCATTCTTTTTGAAGTGAATAGTTGAATGGTGAAACATTTCTTCATTTGAGTCTTGCGTCTTTAAATTATCATATCATGAACTAAGAAATTTCTGCAATTTGATTGGCTCAGAGCAGTGTATTTCGATTTATTTCAAACACCTACATGTAGATATTTCAAAATAAACTTTTCCGATTGGATAAAAAGACAAAAGAATTTTTCTCGTCCAATCAACGCGCGCCACAGGAGCTCACCGAAGACGGCTCGTGAAATTACAACATTTATTCAAGTTTATGTATGTCTGGCTGCAGTTAGCAGCCGTCAGTGGTGAGGGATTTTGAGACCGACACTAAGAACGCCTGCAAAGGAGACTACGCTAAACGTAACTGAGCTTTTTCTAATGTGGTTATTGTGGTTAATAGGTTAAATTACTGGCAGCTGAAATCCATAAAGGTTTCAAAGAAAACGTAAAGTCTCTCAGTTGGCTGGATAACACCACAAAAAACGCAGTTATTGAAAAGGTATGTTTTTTGTATCACGTGATAGATATTTATTTAAGTCAACGATGGTGATGGTAATGGGGATCATACGTTACTGTTTGTATTGTGATTCGACGATCATACGATGAAGATACATAGAGGATATTACATGGTCGCGCGGAGATACGAATTTTATCTTCGAGTGTTGATATTATCTCTCACGAGTGAGCGCAGCGATTGTGAAAGTGGTGAATGCGAAGCGCGGAACCTCCAGAAGCGATCAGAAAACTAATTCAATTCGAAGATTAATTACAGAACATATAATATATGTATAGAACAAAGGATTTTATTAAGCAAATTCTACTTTATATAAGTCTCTTCTTCTATCACTTTACTGAATTTCATGCTTATTGTGGAAAGCAAAGAATGAGGGTTTATCAGGTCTTGCGTGACATTTTAAATTTTAATCCAACAAAAAAGAAAATATGATATTTGAAAAGAACATACTAAAATTAGTAAAATTGGAAAGTTTGAAGTGGTTTTATAGAGTAGCGCCGAAGATATGGGCGACCGAAGTTGGCAGCTTTTACAGAGAAATGTATGGAAAAAATGTTAGGAGGCAACAGCTTGCCTCCCCAAATTTTTTCCATACATTTCTTTGTAAAGGCAGCCAACTTCGGTCGCCCATATCTTCGGCGCTACTCAATAAAAGCGATTTATTTATTTAAAATCCAACAGAACAAGAGTTTGGGCTTCCTGTGCTATTTTTTTAAATTAAAATAAAACTTACACCTCGCGTAAGTCGGAGTAGAACTACAGTGGAACCCCGTTCTACAGCCACTCGCTTAATACGGTCACCTGGTTATTACGGACACTTTTGTAGGGCCTAACGCAACAAGTTTTTATTTAAATTTACCCGCTTAATACGGATACCCGGCTAATACTGCCACTTTGGCCTGTTCCTTTGATTGCCGTATTAACCTGGTTCCACTGTATATGGCTAGTTTTCTTTCAAAATATTTGGCAATTTTTATTAATATATTATATTTCACATATTTGGACTCATCACAGAATGACTTTATGGCTGATTTGCTCATGTTCCCTGATTACTATCTAAATGGCGCACATCTCGCCAAGATATTAGATAAGTATAACGGTGTAAGTACAATTAGTATATGTTGTCCTTGAAAAGTAAAGTAAACGTTGGGACAATATCAATATTTTCTAAAGTAGCATTCCCTATAAATATCTGAATTTATTTTAATCAGAAAATATATTTCTATTCCCATCAAATTTGCCTATTTATCATCCATGCCTGCATTGGCCAGGGGTGGGGGGAGAAGGGGGGGGGGGGGTTGAAGTCGTTGCATTGTAACTGTAGGTGTTGATTTCTGAAATGATGAATATTTATTTCTGTTAATGATATTCACAGATCGTTACCAGAGATGATACATACCACAGTAACGCGATAGCTTTAAAAAAGGCTAATCACCGCAGTTACCTTAGAAATCTCGGAAGAACGATAGATGGACATGATCGTTTGGAACTTATGTGAGTACTAAAAATACCCTTTATGGTATTTTCTATATCATAATTATCTAGATAGTGGAACCGCGCTCTACGGCCACCCGCTGTTCCTTAGGTGACCGTATTAACCGAGTTCCATTGTATTCAAGTTTGAAAAGTAAATATATTACTTTATTATAGGGAATTAACGCTCCATGAAATTTAATTTTAATTTTAATTTTAATTTTAATTTTAATTTTAATTTTAATTCTAATTTTAATTTTAATTTTAATTTTAATTTTAATTTTAATTTTAATTTTAATTTTAATTTTAATTTTAATTTTAATTTTAATTTTAATTTTAATTTTAATTTTAATTTTAATTTTAATTTTAATTTTAATTTTAATTTTAATTTTAATTTTAATTTTAATTTTAATACTCCAGTTTCACATTCGATGGAAACCGCTGTTTTTGAAGACCACAGACTCATTCGTACAGGCTTAGCCTCGCTTATAAGTCAGCTATTCAACGACATCATTAAAAGTCCGTGGGATTTCAAAACATTGGTATTGTTCAACTTACACATTCTTTACATTACGGTTGACTTATGCAACATCATTAGCAACAGCCAACTGTAATGTAAAGAATGTGCAAGTTGAATAATACCAATCCCACGGACTTTTAATGGTGCCTTTGAATAGATGACTTATAAACGAGGCTAAGCCTGTACAAATGAGTCTGTGGTCTTCAAAAACAGCGGTTTCCATCGAATGTGAAACTGGAGTATTTTAATCTTAATTAAAACGCGAATTTCAAAAAATCGCGTAAATTCAAGTCGTGTTTATTTCTTTTAATGTTAATTTCCATATCATTAATAAAGTCGAACGGTAATTTTCACGATATGAATTTCTAGCAATTTTATCTGTAATCGACTTTTGAAAAATTATTTACTTAAAACTGAACATTACAGCTTGTCACTTTTAAAATAACAACAACATTTCAGTATTTGTCGGAAATTATCTTTTCGTTTCTTATCCTACAAGCCCTTCATTTTCACTTTCAGGTGTGTTGTCTTTGTATCCATCGCGTTCATTTTGGCTTGACTTTCGCGTTAATTTTGTTTATGTGGAAGTATTTTTGCCCTCAATTCGCGTTAATTTAAGTCGCGCTAATTTCTAATACTTTTATTTTCGTGGAGCGTTAACTTCCTATAATAAGGTATATGAAACACGTTCGCAAGTGTCACATTGCGATACATTGAGATATCGCATCTTAATCAATCTACAATACGTAATGCACCGTTTTCAAAATTATCTTGGATACGAGGCTAACATGAAACACAAAAAAAATCACACTTTTTCTCGATGGAATTCGTGGCATTTCTTTTCTGTTCCATGTTAGCCTCGCATCAAAGATAATTTTGAGAAGGGGGCATTGGTTGACCTTGATTGACCTTTATCTATTCATAACCTACGTTTATCCTTATTTAGGTGGGAGGAAGACATAGATACTGCATCTTTTCTACCTACTTACTCATACACTTATAACAGATTGCGTAAGTACCTAATCAAATAAAGATACTGCATCTTTTCTACCTACTTACTCATTCACTTCTAACAGAATGCGTAAGTACCTAATCAAATAAAGAAACTGCATCTTTTCTACCTACTTACTCATTCACTTATAACAGAATTCGTAAGTACCTAAAGATCGATCGATTATTTTGTTTCAACTCTTTTCAAAGCAAGTACTCCGGCGTTATCTTGTATAGCTTGGGATACCTGTGGTTCGATCCCTATAGCCAGACCAACACTCAGCATCTGAGTAGAAGGTTCTGCCTTTTTTTAAACATTTGCAAATAGTTTTACCTTCATCCTATTGATTAAGTGATAGTAACCGAAAGTACTAGTTATCTTGTATAGTAGAATCATGTGTTCGATCCCTGCAGCCAGACCAACATTCAGCATCTGAGTAGAAGGTTCTGCCTTTTCTTTAACGGGTTGCAACTCGCAACTATTATAATTAAGAAAGCCAACCACCATTTCCTTGCACTTAATAGGATTCAGTCAGGGGCGTAGCGAGGACCTTGAAAGTGGGGGGGGGGGGGGGGGGGGGGGCACCCAGGCACCCAGTATAAAAAAGCAAACCAAAAAACAGAAACCAAACGTTTTCATATATTCAACATTGATTACACTTTGCCGGACAATAAATAAATTAATACCCCCCCTCCCCCCCCCCCCCGCTACGCTACTGCATTCAGTCCAATATTGTTACGCGATGCAAAGGATTAGATGTCGTTGACAGTTAAATGGGTCAGTGATGGAGAATTTCTAGGGATTCTTTTTGAACATTTTTCTCGATGTCTGATATGCTGATATGTTATATTTCGCTAAAGCGCTTTTTTTTCTGGGGGCCTTATTTTGACAGCATATAGCAAAGAAACAAATACGGTAATCCCAAAAAATATTTCTGAACAAGAATACATTTGCCCGCAAACGTCCTTACATGGCGGTATAGTCCGACCTATAATGACATCTATTTAATCGTAGTGCAGGTTTCGTTCTGAGAAAGAATTCTAAAATTCTAAAAGTATTCAAAGACTCAACATTTTTCAAGGAGTTGTGATAAAAAGGTAAATTTTATACCGTAAAAAATAAGAAAGATCACTTACTGACGTTTCGGACGCTAGTCCTTCTTTTACTCCGACGAAGGACTAGCGTCCGAAACTTCAGTAAGTGATCTTTCTTATTTTTTGCGGTGTAAAATTTACCTTTTTATCACAACTGTTTCATTAGAAACACCGACGCAGCCCACACTAGCTTACCGCTAGTTATCATCTCGTTTTTTAAGGAGTATTATCAGCTGAGTTACTATGGTTTATAGTTCGTTCTCACGCAAAATCACTTGAATTTTGTTAGAAGAAGTGAACAGGCTTTGAAAGCACGAGGTAGACTCACTATGTCGTGCTTAATTAGAGTACAAATTCAAGGAGTTTTCAAGGAATTTCAGCAGAAATTTTGAAAATTAAGATTAAATTAAAGGAGGTTTCAAGGAGTAGCACGAACCCTGGTAGTGCTGTGGGCCCCGACTCTTATAAAGTTCTTATTATATAACATTTAGTTTCTTCTCTATTCGTTTTTCTCTCTTTTTTTCTTATAGACATCCCAGCCGGATTAGTGCAAACACCTGTATATTACGAAAGAGATCATGATTACCTAAGGTACGTAAAGATTTCTTAGGACAATACCAATGAATTCAATACGAATCAACTTTAGACTTTTAGACTTTTATTTCTTTACACACAAAAATTACAATACAGTGAAAGAACAAAGATAAAGTTGATATTTACAATTTTATAAATATATAAATTTATAAATAACAAAAAAAGAAAATATTGAAAGTGTGTGTGGTGACCAAAGTAGTGTAAACTTTCGAGTTGGTCACCACCTAAATAAATTCTTATAAATATAAATGTAAGTATAACATCGCTGAATAATTATATATTAATTAATTAATGTGCATCAAGATCATATGAGTTTGAAATAAAAAAAGTAAAGAAATATGAATTAACTTAGACAACCGATGCAGGGGGAAATTACTAGGGGGTACATCTCGATCTAATTCAATGGTAACCTCAGATTGGGTGTAAATAACGTTCGCGCTGATTGGTTGGTTGGTTGGTGAGTGTGACATCATCTTGTAAAAGACTGAATGCTTTTTTTCGGTGGCTTTGCTAATAAAAACATTTTGACTAAAAATACGTTTTTATGGACAACTTTACTAAAAATTAAAGTTTCTGATTGAAAACATGTGGATTCAACAATAATACCTTAGTAATAAAGCCCAAAGATCAACTCGTCAAGATCTTAAAAAAACTGGCATCAAATTCAAAACTTGAATACTTAAGAAAGTGTTCTGTAGCAACAATTTTGGGTTTTCCCAAAGTTTGTCTGCAGGTCTTTCCATATCTTCGCGCCACCGTGTAATATTCTCTATTCCTAGTAACTTGCTTGCCTTCGCACACAGAGCTTGGACTTTTTTCGTTCTTATTATTTTTCTCTTTATTTTTAACAGATCAATAAATTTGGGTTCCCTTGGATGTTATATTGGACACGAGATAACGCACGGCTTTGGCAAAATAGGTAAGTTTTAATCATGTTTTGAGTTTTGAGGTAATAGTTATATGAAATAGAGATAAGTACAGAAAGAAAAAGAAAAATGCCCTAAAACTGAAATACCTAATGCAAAACAAACAACTGATGAAATGTTATGATGAACGACACGGCTTAAAAACGTCTGATTGGCTAATGTAAATATTAACTGAGGGTGCGCAGTGTGGTTTTCCGCTGAATTTATCGCAGGCGTCAGTACAAAATGGCGGACGAGGATGAATTATTGTCGAGGATTGTCGAGCACTTTTTCTTCCAAAAACCGAAGTTTTTTTCTCATATGGATGGATTATAGTTAGTAGATGATCAAGAAAAGGAGACAGATAAGCATCACGATGTTATGTGAATGGTGAATTGTCAAGTTTTCTGTCTGATTCGAACAAAAACAAGATGTCAAAGTGCAGATACTTCGATAAAAAATACAATTATTGCTTTCTTGTTCCAATTCTATTTCGGGATTCTGAACTTCAAATGCTTATTGATTGTCAAGATAATCAAGTAAATATAGTCATGGATGCTGTAAGTTTTAAAATTCGTAATAAAAGCTAGAGATGAGCATGCTAAACCCCGAATATTATGTAAAATACTTTCAACAGAGTCGCTGTACTGTATAAATTCTGGTACAGTACTTGCTCCAATTTCGATATCGTGTACATGTGATAGAATCCTTGATAATTCTTCCTATCGGTTGTTTCTCGGGGGGGAAATAGGGACACTGGTTATTCAACCAGCTTTAAATGAGTTTCAAGGCATATTTGAAAGCAGACATGAAAAGTTTCAAAAAATATATGCAGCAGGAAAGAGAGGCTTTTCATGATTAGCAACATGATGCTACAGAAGCTATTTTGCTGTGATGTCATTTTGATATTATAATATCAATGAAAAACTCATGATATTATGTCTACTGTAAATGGGAGAATCTCTCTTGTAAAGTGGGAACTGCTGGAACTGGAAGCATTGAAGCATATGATAACTGTGGGTTATCATTCGAAAACAAAGGTTTTTATACTTAAGTCAATGCCAACTCTGCATACAGTGTTTTTTCTCTATTCAGTACTTGTCAAGGTCAAAAATTGTGTCCAAAGCCAGCTGTTATAATCAGATACTCCCCTAGATAAGTACTAGCAAAAACATTAAAAATAGAAAAGTCTTAGTTTTCCTCATTTCTGTGAATAGCTCATGAATAATATATCCTTCATTATTTTGACACACAGACACACACAGTAGAAAGCCCATGTTATGGAAGTTTAGACCCAAAGTACATAGATTTTTCCATCTACCAATCTACAATCTACAATCTACACTGCGTTTGCCTTTCTGGAAATAGAATAATCAGTCATTAATTCCTTTTTTTAAATCTTTTCAGTTTCTAATACTGAAAATGCTGCTTTTTTTTGGAACTAAAAAATTGTTGAAAGCTCTTTTGGAATAGTTTATTGATAAACTACAGAGGTCAGGCAACTGTGTTTCATTCATTATATTTCTATCAGAACAATGATATTATATGGAATAAATAGAGAAAAAGAGAGTGACATACACTGATATACTCTTTTCACAACAGGCTGAAGGGGTTGGGCTTTATGTAGATGGGGGGCTATGACAATTTTAATGTTTTTCCCTTATGTTTTTTGGAAGCCCCCCTGATGTCATAAGTGAATTTTTTCTGCCCCCCCCCCCTCCTGAGATATTCTGAAACCATGGTGAAGTACCATGACCCCCCTCTTCCCACTATCCTGTTTAACTAAACCTCATGCAGTCTAAAATGGCTGATTCAAGCATTTTTTGAGTCTCAACATTTTGCATTAGACTTTTGTATCATGATAAATGATAAATTTTATTTTCAAAAAAATCTACTAAGTACTATTTATTGCACCATTGGTATCAATCTACATTATACCATTACTATTTTATACGTCTAGCACGACCAAATGCTTCTGCCCACATACCATGCACCCTTCCTCCCCCTTCATCACTCTCCCGCTACCATATTTTATCTTCACATTTATTGCATTCACAACATCAAAATGATTTTATCAATTTTTTTTCATATTACCCCTCTTCACAGACACACATGCACCCTGATTATACTTTTATCCTATTTTTTCTCTATTCCCTTTTTATCCCCACCTTTGCCTGAGTCCGAATACTTTTGCCAAACATAGTTTTCTCAGTTTTCTCTGAGAAATATCTATGTTCTTAAAAAATTGTGATGTATCAGAACTGATAATGAAAACAAATAACCTTTTTAACTGAATTGTTTTGATGCCCCCCCCCCCCCCCCTTATACCTTGTTCTAATTTTTGGGAAAGTTTCCATAGGTCTTCCCTCCCCCACAACCACCACCAAAAAAGAAATTACTCCAGAAAAATCATGCCCCCCCCCCCCCCCCCCCATCTGGATAAATTATGAACCCTCCCTAAGAAAAGGAAACTACACCTACTGTATAACTGAAATGCTCCTATTAAATGAGTATGAGGATGAAATATTTTAGTGAAAATGCAAAAAGGAATTAGCTATGTATGTAAATCATTGATTTAGTTTGTGATTGTTCTAAATTCATGGCATCATATTCACCCTTGCTTCTAACACATGATGCAGAACAGGTTAAAGCTATAGTAATCTTTTTATAACAGTTGATTGTATTCGGATTTTAAATTAAGGAATTGCTATCATATTGTTTAATATTGAATCGCTTTGGAGGATTTTGGACAGGTGTGTTAGCAAGAAAATAGCAGGATTGATGATCGTTAGTTCTTGAATTTTATCGGATAATCTCAGCCATGAAAAATTTACTTAATGAAACAGAAATTACTCAAGAGCTCAAACTCAGAATAAAGAGCTCATTTGATATTTTGTGTAATGACAAATAATAAGCAATATATTAAAATCTCAAGCTTATATAAGTTGTCCTGACCTTATAAATTCAAAAACACGAAGGGGACTTAAGTCAGTATTTTCGATGATTTGTGATTTTGTTGTCGAAATACAGAATAATTTATCCCGTCGTTTGATTTTTCGATGACCTTCTAAAGAACCTGGATAGTCGAAATAGATATGCCATATTCTACAAAATTAAGTAGAAACTTAGCTTTACAGATATCTTAAAGTGTCGATAAACTTTTGATTCTTTCACGTCAATAGTCAAGGTATGTGGTTTTCGAAGGTCCTCTTTTACGATACGTATTTTCATACTTTAGCAAGCTGGCGTTTCACAGCTCAAGCTCAGAACAACCAGCTCATTTGGTATGTTGATAAATGGAGAACAACGAACAAAATATCAAAATTAAAAGCTTATCACAGTTGTTCTGACCTTATCACAGATCAAAATACGAGTGTTACTCACATGGATTTTTCCCAGGAGCAGTACTTTTGTCATCAAAAAACAAACTTAATTCTCAAATCGATAAGAACTTTTACGTAGATCTAAAGAATACATATACTTTCAATAAGCCCTCCAGATCATTTCACCAAGACCGATTAGACATCACGATCAAAATAAGGTGCTAAGACCAATTCAATGCCAAAGGTGTTTTCAAGCGCGGGAAACTCCAACGCGTCCGCCATTTTGTTTCTCAAGATTTTGCGCATGCGCAGACGTTTTTAAGCCGTGTCATGATGAACTACTCTTAGGAAATATCTTACCTTTCATACGATGCATCAATTACAACATTTTACAAAGCTGTTGGTTTGCGGCATATTTTAGGGAATTTGCCTTTGTTAAATGAGACAATGCCGAATTGAACCAGTATTCATTCATTCGCTGTGCTTTATTCTAATTCACTTTGGTTGGCCAAGAGCGCTATTAATGACAGTCTTTTTCAAACCGTCTTGATTAAGTCAAAAAATGTAAGAAAAATTCTCGATGTAGTCAACGCATGCGCAAAGATTACTCAATGGGTCCCACAAGTGTTGGGATGTTAAGTTGAGTGCAGTACAGTCCATGCGATCCAGCCATAATCCCGGTGATTGTTTTATGACAATGACAATGACAATGACAATGACAATGACAATGACAATGACAATGACAATGACAATGACAATGACAATGACAATGACAATGACAATGACAATGACAATGACAATGACAATGACAATGACAATGACAATGACAATGACAATGACAATGACAATGACAATGACAATGACAATGACAATGACAATGACAATGACAATGACAATGACAATGACAATGACAATGACAATGACAATGACAATGACAATGACAATGACAATGACAATGACAATGACAATGACAATGACAATGACAATGACAATGACAATGACAATGACAATGACAATGACAATGACAATGACAATGACAATGACAATGACAATGACAATGACAATGACAATGACAATGACAATGACAATGACAATGACAATGACAATGAGTTTATTTTTTATTTAAACCTTAAGTTTACATATTTGAGGACGGCGTCTACTGGAAATCAATTTTATTTTAAAATGATTAGATGAATTATCTTATGCCATCAAAGGGATTACAAAATCTGCTTAAAAAGTTGGGAGTCACCAGGCATCTAAAAGAGATAATTCGATGGGAATATCAGCACAAATTCATAAAAAAATGTGCTATTAACGTGATTGTGCAAGGCAGAAATGTATTTAAAGCATCGACGTTCCCTTTATTTTTCTGATTTTGGCTGATTTTGGTTCAATTTCAAAGTCCCTAAGTTTCAGAATTAATTTATAAACTTCGAGTACTTGTGGTATTGGATATATTGATACTCGCCTAAAGCTTGTATCTCTTTTTGGCCAAGCCCATAAGGAGGGTCAGGGCTAGGAAATTTCATTCCCATTGCTAGGGAGGGTCACAATATTTTCAGTGCTCAATTTCAAATATCCACCACACTGCTAATTTCTGATAAGTCCCTAAGTTTTAGAAGCAATTTATAAAATTCGAGTGCTTGTGGTATCCGATATATTGATAATCGCCTAAAGCTTGTATCTCCATCCACCGGCCACACGGCCTCTCATTTTATAAATATACTTAATAGATGTTACCCTCTCTTATTCGACATAATATTGAAAAATATATATTGCTTTTTTAAGGCGGTACATATGACAAGTACGGTATGAAAGCCTCTACTTTGTGGACACCAACTTCCACGCCTGCTGTGATGGCCAAAGTAGGCTGTATCATCAATCAGTACTCAAAGTACAAAATAAACGGAAAATATCCAGTAAGACATTGATTTATAGCCTAATCATTAGCTTTACAAAGTTTTTTGTCTTTAAATATATCCTATATTTGTGGCTAGTAAGGGACCAGTCATTATTTACAGGGATGGGGGATTTCTTATTTTCACTTTCGCGACCCCTCATCCCGATAAAGTGCCCTATGTCTTTCTTAGCCCCGTCCTTTGTGGAGCATAAAAAATGCTGGCCTCCTCTATTTCCATCTGCCCCCTCCCTGTAAATAATGACTTGTCCTTATATTAAAAAAATCACAAATTTAGGATATGAGCCGAATTTAATTACATCAAGGTATGAACTTTTTCTCGGTACAGCTATTTCGAAGATTGTTAAATACTTTTAACATAAATTCACGACCCAAAATTAAATTAAATCAGATAATAAGACAGTAAGGCTCTCCACACACGCTCGCCATACGTCCTAAATACGTTCTCGCCAGCGTTCAACCGCTGTCCAGTACCACAGGAATCCCAATCTTGACACAGGGTTCCCGTCTGTGGCAACAATATACTATCTACATCTAGAGAGCAAATCGCTGTATATTTACTTTTTATTTCAAAATAACAAGATCAACAATGCCCTTTAGCCTTGGATACACTATTCAGATTGCAGTATACAGTATTGAACATTTAGAGTTATTTTCGTGGGAAACATAAGGTACTGATTTACAGAGCGTACACGGTACGACATGCCGTAACATGAAATGGCTTCCCATTGTCTTGCAGTAACTCATCCAATCACGACGCGTAGTTACGGCTAGGGTAAGATACAGTACGGCTGCTAATCTGTCGTACCGTTTCCCACTCATGCGAAAACCGCTCTAAAAAAAGCTGTACAAGGATTAGTTTCATTCACCAATAATACCCAAAATTTCGTATCACAGCGAGGCTAGTTTTTATTTCCTTTCTATAAAGCTTTCTATTTCTAGCATTATATATCTCTAATGTAGATCTTTATAAAAATTGCACTTTCATATTTACTTATCAACTTTCTTAGATTAACTTCCAACGTACACTTGAGGAAGACATTGCCGATAACGGTGCTCTAAAAGCAGCTTTGAAGGTAGGTTGGCCTGAACACAAATGAATGATTTTCAAGGATTTTTCAAAAAAAAAAAAAGCGGCAAATCTCCGGGCAAAGTTCATAGGCCAGCGGTCGTGTCATCTAAATGTCTGATCATCGTAAACCCATGCTAGCAACATGACGAAATTAAACTAATAATTAGCTACATATGTTTATCACCCATTTTTTATATTCAGGCGTATTATAATTGGTCGAAGAAAAACCCTAACGACACTTGGAGGTTGCCAGGACTAAATTTTACTAATGAACAGCTATTCTTCTTTGGATTTGCTCGGGTAAAGTTGAGATATTTGCAATTTAGTTTAACATAAATGGCACTGCTTTTATTATATAGAACTTTTTGCTCTAACACTAATTTCGACTTCGTGCACTTTAAAAACTATATGTGCATGTGAGATCAAAGATTGTACAAAATTTGAACATCTTTGGAACTTTAACAAAAGTTGCTTGTATTTCATTGTCAAGATTCGTGCAGTTTTCAGAACTTTCTCAGAATAACCTCATGCCCATAAATCACGAATAGCATGCCCTAGCGTTCACGCGATTTCCCATAATAACTAGCCCAAATTTGACAATAAGTGCCGGCCAAATGGTCCAAAATTATTGAAACAGATAAATATGGTTGTTAGTTGCTGTTGAATCCTGTACGCAATCTTTGAACATGAAGAACTCTGTTGATAATGTTTCCCTGAATGTTTTTGACAGAATATGTGTAAGAATATCAACCTTAAACAAAGATTGAAAGCCTTACGCCGGAGTCCTCATTCAGATCCACAATTCAGGTTCGTTAGCCCTTTTACTTTGTATTTATGATATTATTTAGTTAACGCGATTATAAAGTATAACAACTATTGCACTTGAGGTCTGGCTATTTTGTGAGCTGCGGGTTACAGGCCAAGATTTGCGGGTTGCGGGCCAAAATTTGCGGGTTTCGGGCCAAAATTTGCGGACGTAACAAAGATATTAGTAAAAGCTACTGAAATAATAACGAAGACCAACATTTGTGGCGAAGTTGCTCAGATTTTAGTAGGCAAACTGGTCAATCGTCCACAGTGGTCTTATAAATACGAGCAGACTTGCTGAGTCATATATTGTAAAAACGTAGCTGTCACCTACTATACTAAAGTAACAACAACCACAGGGAACCTGGCTTTCTGTTGTTTGAATGATTTACGGTTTCATAATAAACAGTTATTTCGAAAAAAGGTTGGTGAAGGTTTTGTTGCATGTTTCACTAGGTTTCAGGCTCCTAAAGCGTGGAACTGAAATTTTGAAAGTGACTGGACGCTAGCTTTTTCGAAACTTCAAAGCGTCGTACAAAATCAGGAATAAGGTGACCGCGTGAAAATAATAATAATAATAATAATAATAATAATAATTTAATACTTTATATAGCGCCTAAATTATGAAATATTCTAAGGCGCTTTACAATTGTGAGAAAGTATAGATAAAAATAAATATTTATATATATAATATACATACATACATATACATACATCCATACATACACCCAACCAAAAAACCCCGCAACCCCAGATACACACATGTTCCCCGTCTCTCAAAAGTTCCGGCTCTCGAGAACAAAGGAAAATCCTACAAAAACGTGTTTAAGGATTTATTTGAAATAGGTCTGATGCTATCTGTTAGGGGCACTTAAAAAGGCCTACCTAGCTTTTAACGATACGGCGGCCATCTTGAATTTTATAGTTTTAAGGAAGAAATTATGGGATGCCGACGGGACTATCATTGGACAGTTTATAGATGCACAGCTGTTGGGATGACTCTATATAATTTAACTTTATCCAATGAGATAGATATCTAAAAAACAATTGCTGGTAGTTGGAGCGATATGTTAAAAACCAAATAATACATTTGAGAAAGTAGCCCACCACACTATGCTTTATAAATATTTCCACGTTTGCCCCTTGTCATTCCTTACTTTAAGATTGATAAAAAGGCAAAAGATATATACTTTTATTTACCAAATCTGACTCGAAACTATTGTTTCGTGATCATTCGTGCTAATTCGGGAAAGGTCTATTCAGAAGCCTAATCCTTAATATGATATAGTTCCTCGAGCCATCTTAAAGGGAAACCAAGCCTTTGCATCAGAGTGAGGATAAAATCAATATTTGAAAACTATTAATAATAATATCTATTAACTTATATTGCGCCAATCTCAATATTCATTTTCATCGGCGCATAACTGTAACGAAACATGTAATAATTTCTCACGCAGTGACTTGCTTAATACTACTCATTTGTAATTTTTTTACAGGGCGAACGGAGTGTTATCAAACTCTCTTGAGTTTGCCAATGCATTCAACTGTCGACAAAACAGTCCAATGAATCCCGCAAATAAGTGTGCGCTTTGGAGTAAAGAAGGAAGTTTGGCTAATTGATAATGAATTTTATCCCACACCATAGAAAATACGGCCAATCAGAAAGCAGGAAAGCCGTTGCATATTCGTCGGTATTTCACTCTTTCTTCCCATCATGCACTGCGCATTGAATCTACGCATTTGTATTTTCTATGGTGTGGGATAAAATGGTTATACAATGGTTTCTCGTGGCTTACCGTGGATATCCCGTTCGTCACTTGTATTTTCTTTGTATACAAACTCGCCTAAAGGCTCGTGTGTATACTAGAAACTACAAGTGACTCGTGGGATATTCCACGGTATGCCACGAGAAACCATTGTATAACTAGTATATATTGATGGACAGCAATTAGAATACAATGCAAATTAAACCAGGGAAAAAACTATAAAGAATGATGGAAAACATCAGCAGTTGCAATAGGCGAATAACATTACTCTTTCTTCTTCTTCGTAATAATCGTAAAATAAGTTACATTGAATGGATAAATAAAGGAAACTTGCTCATCATAACAACTCGTAGAATTCTTTTAAAAATTCTTCAATTTCATTCTTCATGCTGTACTTACCTCCAACACAGGCCTTCAACAAAATAAGATCATATGGTTTATTATAATGATTTCTTATATATCATATGTTTGTGGGTTCCTAATTTAAGTAGACTGACTACTTTAGCAAGGAGTAATTAGGACATTTTCTTACAAAGGTATTTTATACAGAATTTAACGCTGATTCCAAAAATGAAACGAAAACTGGGTTCGTTTTCGAGATAATGACTTTTGAATATTACCACTTTCACAAGTTTTCGAAAGAAAAGTGGCGGAAACCAAGCTTTGTACAAAAAAAAGTCAAAAACTAAAAAAAGATATGAAAGTAATTTTCTCCGGACATTATTGGCCCATGACAACTATTCTTTTCAGAAGCCATAGACGTCACAGCATAACGCAACGCTATGTGTTAGCGAAAAAATATCAAGAGCTCTTCTTACATTTCAACTTCCGATTCACTTGTTTCCCTTTTGCGCCTTTAACGTTCTTAAAATTCATTTTATTAAGAGGGTTCGATTTATACCACTTTGAATTGTGTTTTTATAGTAATGCAGACAGGTTGTGTTTTTATGCTATTTGAGCACAACCCAGAAACACCACAATCAAGGTTACCGTAATCGCGAAGCTCTAGAAAAACTGCAAGGCATTTCGACTTAACTTTCATGCTCAAGGCTCAAACAAGCTAGTTTTTAACAAGTGTGACGTCACTTGAATGATTGACGTCCACCTAATGCATTAATGCAAACAGAGTATTCAAAGTGTAGTGGTCGCGGAAACGTTCGGCGATATTGGACTCACCGGTTGGCTCAGTTGGTTGAGCACCGGACTTTCGTGTGGGAGGTCGTGGCTTCAAGCCCCGGGCGGACCAACACTCAGGGTCTTAAAATAACTGAAGAGAAGGTGCTGCCTTTGTAGTTACATCTACAAACGGTTAGACCTTCCCGTGGCTCGGATGACCACGTAAAATGGCGGTCCCGTCTCTCCACACTACCTAACCCTGCATCGGAGGGACGTAAAAGAACCACTGAGGACGTAAAGAAACCCTGGCAGTGACCACCCTCAGTGTCTGGCCTTTACTAATGATTTCTTAATGGGTTGATTGCGGGATGGGTATGGGAGTTTTAAGGGGTTGGGAATTGGTGCAATGTACCTCGAAGGGGACCTCGTGTTCTATTGTACAGCACCAGCCTGCGGGCAAATCTCAAATAAAAAAAAATTAAAAAAATCAAAAAAAATCTGAAAACGTGATAAAGTCTCACAGAGGATTTGCAATATAAGTATTGGAAAACATCCAGTAAGTAGAGAATTCTTGATTGAATCCAGGCATACGAACATATAAACAAACAAGTAAACTTGAAAAAAATACCAAGCAAACAATAAACGCATATTACTTTTTTGTGAGGTTTTATTAGGCAGGTGCATTATCCATTACTCTTTACAACATTAAAATACCAGCTGTTCCAAGGTTGAAGAAAACCTGGGTCGAGTTGGAAGTACAATACATTGCGGGACTGTTTTATGGGATGTGTTTTGAAGATGGCGTCTATTTCGTCCCCCGAAAACCCCCCACAATACACTGTAGTACCAACTTGTTTTCCTCAATTTCGAACCGGTTAATACCGGCTCATTCATGGTCGAAATATACCCTTTTCGAATATGGCGTCTATGACGTCAAACGAGGAGTCCTAGAAGGTCCCGGAAGTTATGAGTGATAATGATTGTGTTTTGAAATCTGGGGCATTCTAGTCCCGGATACTGCTAGTGGAAATCATTGGGTTTCGATATCCGGGACTTTCTCATTCTCCTCGTTTGACGTCATAGACGCCATATTCGAAAAGGGTATATTGATTGTCGTATGAAAAGTAAGGTACTAGGGCATTGCCAGAAATATTGGACATTGTCAGCGGTGTTACGCACGAATGAAAATGAAGTGGTTTTCTAGAGGAAAAATATAACTACATGGTTTTCAAGCACATATTTATATTCAACTATGATGTTAGTAAAACAATTCTTGCCAAAAAATAGTTACTTGACAATCAAAAGAACGACTATTATTTTTCTGTTGATAAGCCTCACCACAGGAAGCCCATGAAGGACAAGAAACAAGTTTCAAACGTAAATCGTTACTTTAAGCTTCCTTATTGTATCTCAGCAGTCAATAGGAGCTTGTAAAAACAAAATGGCGATATTTAGGGGGTTTTGAAGCTGTTTGGAGCAGTTCTCTGTGGTTTCTTGTCATTTTTAACTGAAAACTACGAGCTAACAACGCGTCGAATCGCTTAAAATTTAACCTAACTTCAAGCTTCTTGGGAACCTACATTCTGAAGGCATGCTGTCTAGTTTGAGCGGTTTTGGATTGATTAAACACTCGTTTGGTGATATCGAGGTGGAGCTCTTTTACTTTTAAATTTTTTCGAGCTCAAATAAGACGATTTTGGGGTCAAGTGTGGCCAGATTTATAGACGATGTATGAAATCTAGAGCTTTCGAAGCCTTTCGAAGGCAAGTAGTCCGGGAAACAATATGTCGCATGATTCAATGATCATTTTACGCTTATTTAGTAGCTTGTAGGGTGGGTTGTTTGTCGCGATGTGGAGCTCAGAGGAAATAAAACCCTATTCGCCGTAAATAGAGGAAGCTCTATATTCCCCATACATTTCCTATAAGACTCGGCGGCTATTTTGTAAGCTGAAACGCATCATTGCGCATGGATGAGCAGGCTCATGTCCCATATTTCTGGCAATGGAGAATTTCACCTGCAAAGGCATTTGGGATACCCAGTTGTCCCATAACGAATGGCCGATACAGAATAATTAAGCTGTAGATCCGGCTTATTTAAAGTGGTCTCCCAGAGCCTTTGCAAAACCTTGTCCCACCAAATAGATAAAAAATCCTGCAACTTGCTTTGTTAACCTAAACAAAATAATCAATGTGGGATGCCCGTACCAAACAATATGTGACAAAATTGTACGCACGCTCCTTGAAAAATCTGCACCCTTCCCTGGGGCTAACTTTGTGCCCTGCAACCCTCCCTGAACCAAATCCTCGATCCGCCCCTGCATAAGACTAAAGTTTCGCAAGCAGGTCTGAATTTTCTGATATTAAACATCGAGTCTTCCACCCATCAAACCCTTCTTATACCCACCTGTGGCCCGGGAAGGAATAATCAGGCTATCGAACACAAAACAAAGTAAGTTGAACTAAGGTATTCCATTATATAACTATCAGCTGCAGTCATTCCTCATTAGCAATACTAACTGTCACGTGCAGTAGTTATATAATGTATACACACCCCTGTGCATAGATACCAGCTGAGTTGACCTTCAGAACAAACTCAAGGTCAATTAATCAGAATTGAAGATTCGACATCGTATTTTGATTAGCATTTCCCAAGCAATTGCCAAGAGAATTTATGAAATACGAGTTCTTCCTTCTTTAAATTAATCGTGAAAGCTTGTTGGACTCATGGCGGAACTATATTTCAATCAAACTCGGAAAATCTCGAAAGATGCTTACCAAAAATAGTGACCCATATTTCCCTTCGTGGAAGGCGATCAACTCAGCTGGTATCTAATGATATAAGTAAGGTCAGGCGTAGTAGGGTATGTGATGTACACACATCCCTGTGCATATATATCTAATAATGATAATCTTCTGGTGTGAGTAAGGTCAGGTGTAGTAGGGTATATCATGTATACACACCCCTGTGCATATATATCTAATAATGAAATTCACCTGGTGTGAGTAAGGTCAGGTGTAGTAGGGTATATCATGTATACACATCCCTGTGCATATATATCTAATAGTGATAATCACCTAGTGTAAGTAAGGTCAGGTGTAGTAGGGTATATCATGTATACACATCCCTGTGCATATATATCTAATAGTGATAATCACCTAGTGTGAGTAAGGTCAGGTGTAGTAGGGTATATCATGTATACACATCCCTGTGCATATATATCTAATAATGATAATCACCTGGTGTGAGTAAGGTCAGGTGTAGTAGGGTATATCTTGTATACACACCCCTGTGCATATATATCTAATAATGATAATCACCTAGTGTGAGTAAATATTAATAATAATAATAATAATAATAAATCTTTATTTAACGTGGGTATCAAATACAGCAGAATATAGTGAGCTGGTTTCCAATTTTGCCCACAACTAAAATATACAATGATAATAATAAAAACAACAAAGCTAACTACTGACGACGAGAAAGAAAGAAAAAAAAATCTAGATGGTGTACTAAAAAACATATTACATAGAACTATGATACTATTATACTAATATTACAATAAACACACATTTAGAAATAGCTAATAAACAGAAGAGGGAGGGGAAAAAATATCAGATGAAAAAGACTAGTACTGACGCTTAACATGAAAGGATTCAAGAGAAGAGTTAGCTGTAAGGAGAATATAAGAGAACTGGTTACGGAGGGAATTAACAGAAGAGGCAGACTTAATAGCAGAGGGTAAGGAGTTCCAAAGAGCAGAAGTACTGTAGTAGAAAGCACGGCGTCCACTGTCACAAGAGCAGAGTTCAGGTTTAATGAAAAGATCACCTTTCAGAGATGCACGGGTTCTGTGACAGTGTGTATCACTCAGGCGAGCTGTGAACTGGTTGCTAAGATAAACAGGCGCAAGGTTATGAAGACACTTGTAAAGAAGGATGCTTTGGACATAGAAATGATATCATAAATAGGTAACCATTTTAGGGTGTTAAAAAGAGGAACAGATCTAGACATGTAGTCAGCGTTCAGTAGGACGCGACAGAAAGTTTCTGAAATTTAAGCAAACGGTTAAGGTCTTCACCAGAACAGTTACCCCAAGCAGAACAACAGTATTCAAGATGAGGTTTAATTAAGGCATTGTACAAAATTAAACGTTGCTCAAAAGGAAGGAAGTGACGAATGCGCCTGATCAGGCTAAGCTTGCCATTAAGTTTTTTAATGAGATGATCTATGTGATCAGTCCAGCGCAAGCTAGAATCAATGTAAGGTCATGTGTAGTAGGGTATATCATGTATACACACCCCCGTGCATATATATATAATAATGATAATCACCTAGTGTGAGTAAGGTCAGGTGTAGTAGGGTATATTATGTATACACACCCCTGGGCATAGATATATAATAATGACAATCACCTGGTGTGAGTAAGGTCACGTGTAGTAGGGTATATCATGTATACACACCCCTGTGCATATATATCTAATAATGATAATCACCTGGTGTGAGTAAGGTCACATAATGTAGGATATAGAGTACATAGACTCTTCCGCAGTCCCCGCTCGGCCGCTGCACTCTCACGCTAAGGGACTGTAACGGCAGAATGGTAGCGTTTCTCTGATTGGCTGATATATCTACTGTTCTAAGCTCCTCTCTCATTGGTTGACCAGTGAGTCCTTTTTATTTTGAAAGATATTTACTGTTTACTGCAGTACTAGTATTTTTACAACGGAAAGCACGATGGATTGTTGTCGAAAGAAAGTTTTTGTTGAAGCTAGCACGACAATATTGGTAAATCTAATTAGATACAATGGCTTAGAACAAAAAAAGCGATCGTATAGAGCTGTATTAGAGGGATATCCTCGGTAATTTCAGATCGAATGATTACGAGTTTGACGTGAATGTTTACCACCTAAAATCACATCAAGCAAGTTCTGGACACACAAGGTATCCAAAGGTATAGAAAATAAATAAACCACTCTCAGAACTATATGCTTATCGTGCTTTTTATGACCCTTTTATACTTAACCGATAAGCAATCACCGATAAGAAATATGAAATGAATTCAGTGAGGGCGGCTAATCCTAAAATCCCGAGATTTGACGAAAAATCGTCCGAAAAGTTGAAAAGAATAAGAATAAAAACAACTTCAAAGTATTTTAAAAAAGATTTCAAAAGAAAGAAAACCTGATAATCGTTGAAAATAAAGGTAGCCAGCTTGGGCTTCCTGTGATATATTTCGGTTCTCAAGGCGTGATGGGTCCAAAATTCCTGGACCCTGGTATCGTACCGTTACAGTCCCATAGCGTGGAGAGTGCAGCGGCCGAGCGGGGACTGTGGAAGAGTCTAATAGAGTACACGGCACGGTACAAGGCGAGGTCCGTGCCGTACGTTTTCATGGTCATATGGTCTTTCTTTTCAAAACAAACAACCATTGGTGGCTAACTCGCGTTTCGACCTAATTTCAAAATTTTGTAACTATTTAATTGACCGATCAGTAATTTAGACTAAAACAATATGACCTCTATGACAAAGTGTCATCAATCATATTCCTAAGGCTCAGACTTTAGATCGTTTACACACTAAAAAGAAAATTTAGTTTTTGTTTAGAATAAGTGCTTTTAAATGAATTTAAGTTTTTCACCACAGGAAGCCCAAGCCATGAAATGTAAAAATGTAAAAATAGCTCATTATCTCGTGATGCCCAAGGATGACAAAGTGTCATCCGGCATTTTCTTAAAGTCCACACCTCATAGAGTAATAAAACAGCAAAAACAATTGTATTGACTACCATGCAAGGTATGCCATGCCGGCTGCCGGACTACTCGCCCTCGTGACCGGGTCTACAAATCAATGGACAGTTCGGGCTTCGGGTGTAATTTTTAATTATCTCATCATTGAGTCAGTTTCTTTTGTTCACTGGCAGTCTTTATCCTTCATATTCACCCAGCGTCGGCTTACCAGGTTGATATCTAGTTATCACCCCGTGCTTAAGAAACTTCCTCAATGATGATATAAGGTGGTTATATACCTTATACCTCAATAGATATGAGATATACCTCTTATCCACCTCGATAACGGTATATAACCTTTACTTATCACCTCATAGTAGTGTAAGCTCACGTGTAGTAGGGTATATCCTGAAGTAGGGGTACTGTAAGTTTCATAGCCGGGAGTCGAAGGACGTGAAGCGGTAGTTGTGGGGCCTTAAACAGTGCAGTTGCCATCTTTTAAGTAGATGTCATCAAGTGCTATGTCACTAAAGTAGTTAGATCCCCTGGTCACCTCAAACACAACCTGTTCATAAAATGTTAAGAATACGTGATGTTAGATATGCAAAGATTAGGGTGGTAAGGTATGCAAGCAAAAATCAGATTGAAAACTAGGGGGGGGGGGATGAAAAAATTATTGTGCAGTAAAGCTGATACGATTAATAATGCTTAACATGATATGCGTATGATGATGGGATGAAATGTGTACATGATTTTATCCCACACCATAGAAAATACAGCCAATCAGAAAGCAGGAAAGCCGTTGTATATTCGTCGGTATTTCACTCTTCCTTCCCATCATGCACTGCGCGTTGAATCTACGCATTTGTATCTTCTATGGTGTGGGATAAAATGGTTATACAATGATTTCTCTTTGGCATACCGTAGTTATCCCACTCGTCACTTGTATTTTCTTTGTATACACACTCGCCTAAAGGCTCGTGCGTATATTAGAAACTACAAGTGACTCGTGGGATATTCCACGGTATGCCACTCGAAACCATTGTATAACTAGTATATACCATACTGTGAAATGGACTCATCAAAAAATCATCAAAAATTCATCAAGAAATTCCCATCTGGGGCTCAGAATTTTTTCTTAGTCCATTTAACAATTAGTCCTCGAGTCCGAATGGTCTACGAGTCAATAGCCCATGAGGCCGAAGGCCGAATGGGCTATTGACTCGTAGGCCATGAGGGCGAGAGGTCTAATTATTTTAGTAAAAACCTACTAATCGGTCCAATAAAAGGATGCAAAAAGTTTTGGATTTTGCTTTAAATATATTTTTTTTGGTTTTCAAAACCGGCGCTTTTCGCTACTAGAGGTCTATCACTAATAGACCCCTAGTAGCTCAGCCAATCACAGGGCTCGATTGGTGATAGACCATTAGTAGGTTTTTTCTAATTCACAGTATGGTACGATCATATGCACATTTCATGATTAATAATATCAGAAGTACATCAAAGTTGAGGTGAATAATTCATTACATAGCTTGTCTTCACTTTTCAATAAATTTCTTCTCAGAGTGGCCTCGTGATTATGATCTATTTCATCTCAAATTTTTACACCAGCATATGTTATATTCAAGATGCCATAGCTAGTTCTGGCATGGGGGAAGGGAAGCACGGGTGGCGACCCGAGTTCGAGTCCCGCCGAGCTTGGTGTCGTATGTGAGTAGAGTTTCTAGTTGGTTCTCTCCTGTGCTTCGAGGGTTTTTCTCCGGGTTCTCCGGTTTTCCTCCCTCCGTAAAAATCAACTTCTAAATTCCAATTGGAATAGATACAGTGGACGAATAGCTACTTCTGTAGAAATGCCACTGCTAAATCATATTTATTTTATTTTATTTATTTATTTATGGGGGAGATACAGAGATGAATTGAAAGCAAGTCTGGTATTGTAAGAATGTACATTAGAAATCGGCTTAAAGAAGTTATCAAAAATGGCAGGTAAAGAATTACAATGAAAACCATACATTAATGTTGCAGTATGAAGGTGAACAAAATCGGTATGAAGCTTTTTGTAAATTTAAGATGATATGAAAACCGGAAGTTAACACGACCAACTGATAAAGTTCTTTTTACCAGAATCCTAACAGTTTTTATCATTGCGGCTCTTGTATTAGAGCTGAGAAAAAACGAACGTAGTAGGTGTGGCAGTGGCAACATATACATTTCCTTTTATTACTTTTGATTTGACAAAGTTGTTGAAAATAATAATGAGTACCTTGTAAGCTTTAGGGCTTAAAATATTGGCATTTGCTCTAAGCCACTGATTTCCCTTGTTACCGCTTTTCGTAAAAATCCCGTTCTTTGTTCCTGCTTGAGCATCAACTACATTCACTTTCAGTGAGCCCATGGATGATCCATACATGTGGTAAGCAAACTCAAGACATCGGCCAGAAGTAGCGGCAAATACTGGACTTCTGAGCTCTGATTTCTGGTTAGGCGCTACAGGTGAAGAAGACTCAGCGAATACGTAATAACCTTAAAACATAATCAAAAGTTGCCTTTAAGGTAATGCGTTGGCATGGGAATATGTTTTACGAAAGGAGCTGTACCATGGCCAACTATTCCGACCACTGAGCCTGCAATGAGGCAGCGGTTATCCCCAATTGAATTACAAAATGGCGAATCTAAAATATAAAGATTTGATAGCCGCGAGCCAAGAAATGAAAGATAAAAGTACGCTCTTTAAATGAAGAACAATTTGCCGGGTTATCATAGCATACAATAACTCCTTACCCTTCATTCTGAATGCTTCCTTTCTTTGGCAATCGTTCGGACTAGAAAACGACATACTGTTTCTGTAAAATTTATACAAAAACATGCAGCAGTGCGAAGTAACAAGACTAATTAATCGAATTACAGAATTCATATGATATTTTCCGGGTAAAATTTAAAGAATACACTAACCCTGAAATCCTTATTTCAAGGGTTTGTCCAATTTATCGATGTTTTGATGTTTCCTTTTTGGCGATAAAATGCTGCAAAACTTCTTCGTCCTCGTACGGTATGTCGTTCTTCCGGTCTGCGAAGTTTAGTGAATTTCCAACCATTTTTATTACGTAAAACTCAATCAAATATCGACATGTTTGGTATCAAAATGTCGCTTGAAAACACTGCTTTCTAGTCTCGGTAAGAACTCTGTGATTAGCTGCAATGCAGTAAAGATGGCCAGTGGTTTCTATATCTACAGCTTTACTTCCGGTGCTTTTTGGCGCAAAAGCGCGCGAAAGTCAAATTATACAATCTTTAGAAGTGAAGGAAAAATTTCCGATATATTACAAAAATACGACCTGCAATTTCAGGGTTAGTGTATTCTTTAAATTTTACCCAGCAAATAGATTCCCCATTTTGTAATTCAATTGGGGATAACCGCTGCCTCATTGCGGGCTCAATGGCTAAATATAGCTAAATATAATGATAATGTTAATAATAATAATAATAATAATAATAATAATAATAATAATAATAAATTATTTCGAAGCATCTAAACCGGGTCTCGATGCTTTAACAATATAAAAATAAAATAATAATACAGGCAAATAATAAAATATAAAACGATAAAAGCATATATATACTAGTTATACAATAATTTCGAGTGGCATACCATGGAATATCCCACGAGTCACTTATAGTTTCTAGTATACTCACGAGCCTTTAGGAAATACACTATAGAAAATACAAATGCGTAGATTCAACACGCATTTCATGATGGGAAGGAAGAGTGAAATACCGACGAATATACAACTGCTTTCCTGCTTTCTGATTGGCTGTATTTTCTATGGTGTGGGATAAATATATATATATATATACAGCGACATGCAGAAATTCTGATCCTGCTGATATATATACAAGTATATCAAAAGTGTATCAGAAATTATGGGATATCAATGTCGGACGGTAATGTTAGTAAGGTTTTTCATGTCTATTATTAACAAGTAATCATATGGTTTCTCGTTCAATTTGGGATAATTCGCACTCGTGTGTTTTTCAAAGAGTATTGAAAAACACACTCGTGCAAATTAATCCCAAATTGAACTCGAAACCATATGATTACCTATACTAAATAAAATAGTTTATTTAACCCTTTCTTTGACCTTTGGAGTAAAACAATTTTTTGGCAGCAAAGGACCACAAATACAAGATTTGTAAACAAGATATGTTCTTTTGATTCAAAAACTATAAATCAAACGTCGAAAAATCCAACCACTTTAGGTGTCCTAGTGTCTCTGTGTTAGTTTGGAATCATTTTTAGCTTTGGGTAATGTTTTAGACAACTTGTCATTTCCTAGAATATACTTCTTTGTTCAACGGTTGTGCATTAAGGCCCGTTCACACGGGCGATTTTTGCAGCGATTTTTGGTGCGATTTTTGCGAAGATTTTGGTCATAGTCAAGAATGGTAAAGGATTAACTTGTAAAGTTTTATTCAGGATACCAAGACTACCTGGACAAATAAATGTCTCTTTAGAAGCATGAGTTGAAATTTATTATATTTTCAAAAATCGCCGCAGAAATCGCAGCAAAAATCGCTGCAAAAATCGCACGTGTGAACGGGCCTTTAGAATCTTATTCTCGTGGGAATGACACGTTGTCTTGAATGGAAATACGTCACACCCAAGGTTAAAAGGTCTATAAATATTACCGCTGCAGTATTCTAACCTGCTCCGTTCAAAGTTTTTGTTGCATCACCGTTAGGACCAGTTGATACGCTCGGTGTGGTTCCTCGCTTACGGATCCATCGGTAGTTACTTTGTGAGTTGGTAGTAGTCCAGCCGCATATATTGAGTTCAAACTCGCAACTATCTGCATCTGAAAAGAGAAGTAAATACCACATGATTATCATAAAATTACTGATCAATTATTATGTAGCTTGGTAAAAAGCATTGGCACTTAGGCACCGTTCATTTTTTATTGGGGAGGTGGGGGGGGGGGGGGGGCTTGGAATTTCCGTAGGAGCCCATACAGAAAAATCTGTCCCCCCTCTCTGTTGCTGTAAAAAAATTCTGCCCTCCCTCAATTGTCCATCAAATTAAATTCATGACCCCCAACCCTTAAAGCGTATATATATGCCTTCGGACTTTCTTGTTCGATTTGAATTCTCCTAATGTTGTACTGCATAATTTTTTTTCGATTTGGAGTCTTCAAAGCCCTCAAATTTTGCTTTAAAGTTGTCTAATTTGCCACGCCCTTCTTGGTTGGCCGTGACTTTGTGCCTCAAGGAAGTCTGGCACTAGTACTTTGATGACGTAAAATCGGTCAGTCACGCTACAGTTCTTCCTAACATTTCTTCACGCTGCTTCTTGTTTCGTAAGAAATATCAAAAAAATGCCAAGTAGATGTGTTGTTGGAAAGTGTTACAACACACCAAATTCAAAACTGGGAATAGTGCTTCACATCATTCCATATTTTAATGATATGGCTTGAGCCAAAGACCAGAAGAAAGCAATTGATCGACTTCGTAAATAGTACGCGAACGAAATGGAGACCGGGCTGAAGTAAGCCCCACATTCAGCCGCACATTCGACTTTCGCTCATAAATCACGAAATCGAAAGTAAACCCCACTTAAATACCACCTAATATTGTTTAGAAAATTATCGGCTTCTCCCTGATTACAATAATATTTGGCACAAATCGGTTGGAAGTTCCCGGCATAGACGATGTACAGCACTCGGCACTTCGTTCGCTCAAATTTATTCAAACCTCAATAACTCACCTCAAATGTATTCGATTTCTCTAAAAATCGTAAACCAAATTGATATTGCTCTACTCTGCCCAGTATTTGACATTTTTATCTTGTATATTTGTAATTTTATCATACCGTCAATATGGGACATTTTCAAGTTTGAACCAAGTTGAACAATTAATAACTGCTCACCCATTATTTTCAGTCGGCCTCAAACCCACTTTTATATACGCTACAACATCCAAAGAACCCAGGGCAAGGTGACTGGAGATCATAAACAAAATAAAAATATGCCAAAAAGGAACCCGAACTAAGTCTGCTCATCGACACGTGAAACATGACACCCTATCTTTGTACCCGATCACTTTTCACAGAATTCGTACTTCCAAACTTCAATAACTTCTCTCGAATTCATTCCATTTCTTTCAAAATCATTTAACAAACTAAAGCTGCTCCAGTGAGCTCAGGGCAGAGCGTTTACAAGTGTTATCTTTTATATTTGGAAGTTCATCACCCCTTCGATATATAACATTTTCAAGTTTGAACCAAATTCAACAATTAATAACTTCTTCAAAATTTATTCAATTCCTCTAAAATCCGTAAACCAAATTGATGAGACTCTACTAGGTTCAGGGCACAGGGTTGAAAACTTCTACCGAATTTTATCATGCCGTCAATATGGAACATTTTCAAGTTTGAACCAAGTTCAACAATTAATAACTTGTCGCTCATTTTTCCCTCGGCCTCAAATCTACTTTTATACACGCTACAACATCTGCAGATCCCAGGGCAATACGACCAATACGGAATATATTTTCTCCCAACTAGCCGTCAATCACGATAAACCCATTTTCGGAAACCTACTTTGAAACTGATAGATCGATGGATAGTGAATAACTTCTGCAATGGACAGTTTACCAAACATATTCAAATTTGAAAATCGCATTAAAAATCTGTTTCAGTTATAAAAATGCTGTGGATTTTTCATGGCTCCCTTATGACTCTAATTTTTCTATGTGGTCCCCCCTCCTTGAGCCTGATTCTTTTTAATGGATATTTCTAAATTTAGGACATGTAGGACACGTAGTAACCGCCACCCAGTTGGCTCAGTTGGTTGAGCACCGGACTTTCGTGCGGGAGGTCGTGGGTTCACGCCCCGGCGGCCGGACCAACACTCAGGATCTTAAAATAACTGAGAAGGTGCTGCTTTGTAACATCTACAAATGGTTAGACCTTTACGTGGCTCGGATGACCACGTAAAATGGCGGTTCCGTCTCCCCACACTACCTAACCCTGCATCGGAGGGACGTAAAAGAACCACTGAGGACGTAAAGAGACCCTGGCAGTGACCACCCTGGTGCAATGTAACTCGAAGGAGACCCCGTGTTCTATTGTACAGTACCAGCCTGGGGCAAATTGTCAAATGAATAAATAAATAGTAGCTCAAACATTGAGACTTAACAGTGTATTCGAAAATCAATTTTTTGAGCCGCGTTTGGCGGTACGTGCCAATGTTTCAAAATTCCTTCTTATCGTTCTCTCAAAAATCGATCGATTTCCTCGAAACTTCAGGTTCCTGGGAAATGGATTGTCATAATTTTGTCTACCGAGTTTGGAGGAAATCTATGGACGCATTATTTTATAGTCAGTTTTTAGTATTTTCGTGGTGCAGCTACTTGCACTTGATAGATTTTCTCCAAACTAGGCAGACAAAATTATGACAGTTTGGATGACCCAACACTATAATGGAGGTTGTGGCGGCTACGGCTTGATGGATACTCAAAAGTATGACCAAAAAAACATGATCATATTAAGACTACACAACTTACTTAACATGATAAAAAAAAACCAAAAATATCGAAAGTCTCGAAAACCAAAAAAATAAAAAATACAAACCTATGCAAGATTTTCCATTGAACCCGAAACCAGCTGGACACTGGCAAGTGAAGGAGCCAACACTGTTTAAACAGGTAGAATTGGCAGGACAGGTATGTGTACCATTGGCACACTCGTCCACATCTAGGATGATGAAGAAAAAATGTTTGTCGTCAGGGCAAATAATAGCGACTCTCAGATTCGACTACGAGTACCAGTTTTAAACTCTGAAAGATTAGCACTATAATTTCGTAGTCGTGGTGGAGTACGTAGATTGAAACTTTAGATTGTTAAAAATAGGAAATCGTATAAGATCCGGTGTTAAGCACGCGAACAGGACCAATTGCAAAACTAGTACTCGTACTCGTACTCGTTTTCGTACTCGTAGTCGGTTCTGAAGGTCGCTACTATCTATGATGAGGCTGCTTCTTTCTGTCCAGCCGCTAGTGAAACACATATAGTACACTAGTAAAACTGTGGAATTTTCATTATGCGATATCAAACATTGAAAGTTCAAATCGAGATTGAGATTGTCATAATATATGATAATTTTTCTAATATATACAAACCTGAACATGTTTGTCCGTCGCCTTGGTAACCAGTTTTACACTGACAAGTGAAAGAACCCACAGTGTTTTTGCAATCAGCACGAATTTGACAGTTATGTGTACGGGCGGTACACTCGTTCACATCTAAATGAAAATATCATTAACGTTATTGGCAAATAGGCTAAAAATTTCCTAGATTGGTTATGGTACGGCATTTCTTACTCTTTTAACCAATGTGACTAGGGTGTCTAAATAATTCAGAAGTAATTTAACGAAAAGGGACATCAAGTTAGGACAATTCTCATTGTGTGGTTGATGTAACAGTTCAATTATCTATTATAATTTTCAACGAAATAGAAAAATCTTGAAAAAAAAAAAGAAAATCTTGATTTCTTAAATAATCAATGTTAAAAGCTTAGTGCAGGACTGAAGAAAACCTCGTGAAATGAAATGCGTTCGGTGTGAATAATACAATAAAGAATTAAGAGGAAAATATCATATGCCCTTGCCAGGACTCTAAGAAAGACTCTGGTTGGCTAGGTTGGTTGAGCATCAGGCTGTTGTGCGAAAGGTCGTGGGCTCAATTCTCCATCCGAACAAACACCCAGGGTCTAAAATAGATACAAACCTGCACATTTAACTCCATTGTAACTGAAACCGGCGGGACACTGACAAGTGAAGGAGCCAACCTTGTTTAAACAGGTAGAACCGGCAGGACAGTTATGAGTACCATTGGCACACTCGTCCACATCTAGGATGATGAAGAAAAAATGTTTGTCGTCAGGGCAAATAATAGCGACTCTCAGATTCGACTACGAGTACCAGTTTTAAACTCTGAAAGATTAGCATTATAATTTCGTAGTCGTGGTGGAGTACGTAGATTGAAACTTTAGATTGTTAAAAAAAGGAAATCGTATAAGATCCGGTGTTAAGCACGCGAACAGGACCAATTGCAAAACTAGTACTCGTACTCGTACTCGTTTTCGTACTCGTAGTCGGTTCTGAAGGTCGCTACTATCTATGATGAGGCTGCTTCTTTCTGTCCGGGCGCTAGTGAAAAACATATAGTACACTAGTAAAACTGTGGAATTTTCATTATGCGATATCAAACATTGAAAGATCAAATCGAGATTGAGATTGTCATAATATATAATAATTTTTCTAATATATACAAACCTGAACATGTTTGTCCGTCGCCTTGGTAACCAGTTTTACACTGACAAGTGAAAGAACCCTCAGTGTTTTTGCAATCAGCACGAATTTGACAGTTATGCGTACCAGCGGTACACTCGTTCACATCTAAATGAAAATATCATTAACGTTATTGGCAAAAAGGCTAAAATTTTCCTAGATTGGTTATGGTACGGCATTTATTACTCTTTTAACCAATGTGACTAGGGTGTCTAAGTAATTCAGAAGTAATTTAACGAAAAGGGACATCAAGTTAGGGCAATTCTCATTGTGTGGTTGATGTAACAGTTCCATTATTTATTATAATTTTCAACGAAATAGAAAAATCTTTGGAAAAAAATCTTGATTTCTTAAATAATCAATGTTAAAAGCTTAGTGCAGGACTAAGAAAAACTCGTGAAAAGAAATGCGTGCGGTGTGAATAATAGAATAAAGAATTAAGAGAAAAATATCATATGCCCTTGCCAGGACTCTAAGAAAGACTCGGGTTGGCTAGGTTGGTTGAGCATCAGACTGTTGTGCGAAAGGTAGCGGGCTCAATTCTCCATCCGAACAAACACTCAGGGTCTAAAATAGATACAAACCTACACATGTTACTCCATTGTAACTGAAACCGGCGGGACACTGACAAGTGAAGGAGCCAACCTTGTTTATACAGGTAGAACCGGCAGGACAGGTATGTGTACCAGTGGCACACTCGTCCGCATCTAGGATCGAGAGAGTAGGGAAAAAATTAGTATAGATAATAGGACTACATGCGTTTAATTTGGAAAAAATTGGATAGAAAAACTGAAGATTGCCAAAATATCAGTAATTCTTTACCCACATCATAATATTTTCCCTTTAATAATAATATTTAATATTTAATATTTAATTAAGTAATTTCCAATATTATGATTATAATAATGTGTATATTGCGCAACTTCCTGTAATTCAGTTCATACTGCAAGAGGAATTAATAAACCAGATATTGTTATTATTATTATTATTATTATTATTATTATTATTATTATAAATAATAAGTAATACTTTATTGACAAAGATAAATATAGATTACTTCATAGAAAGTGCGAGTTGTTTTTACATAAACAACGAGTGAATATAGCCCCGTACAAAGCACTCTCTATGATGTTTTCTCTTTATTATATATATATAACTAGAATTCACATACAAACGCGTTTATTTTGATTGAATAAAAATGACAAATTTTGTCGAAACTTTCGTAAGTTTTAAGTTTATAAGTTAAAATGTCATGCAACTGTACATAATTAAATTGAAAAACTCCTCATGTCAGTTTATAAAAGGAAAATGAATATACAAAAAGTCAATATAAATATCAAAAATGTACTGTTTTTCATAATTAGTCGCTGTCTGGCGAATCCAAGATGCAATAACGGCGGCGCTTTGTTGTCGTTTCTTCACGCAAAGTTGGACTTTTATTCACAGTAAAAGCAGAAAGCAGCTCGTCTAAATCTCTTGGCTGGATTTCTTCCAGGTTTTGCTGCACATGTTTTGTTTCAAGATATGTAGTCAATAAAGCCAGGTCTCTCTCTTTGTCTTGCTTAGTGTGTTTTTGTTTTCTTGGTTTTGAATAAACTCATCTACCGGCACATCTAGTGACACAAAACGACTCGCCATTTTGTTCACATCAACAAAGCTACAGAAAACACAACTTTGCTTTGGCGGGAAGCCATTCAAATGTCACAATTGCTCGTTTTATGATTGGTTGGTTTGGTCAACTCTAAATTTTGATTGGTTATATTTTTACACAGTGAAAAGCTGTACGCGATGCTTATTGGTCGTATTGCATTTTTCACCAGTGAAATATAAAGCATAGAGATTTTTATAATAGAGATTTATTGTATGAAATTCTAGTTATATATATAATAAATAGCAATAATAATGGATCAATGAGAAATTAAAAATATACTTAACCCTAATACTGATACTTTAAAACTGAAGCTTATTACTAATATATATATTATATAGAAAAGAAAAAAAATATTATATTATGTATATTATTATTCATATATTGATAATAATATAATAAATTTCTAAAAAAAAATAATAATAATAAAAAATTAAAAAAAATAAATAAAAGTAAAAAAAAATTATAATGACTATTTATAAAATATTTGCTTCATAGTTATTTAATCTAAAATCCTCTAAAATGTTTTTATTTCGAAAAGGGGTTCTTATTATTATAAATTTGACTATGCCGATAGGCCGAGTACTATTTGACGTTTCAAATTATTTATTAATTTTATATAATACTTTTTCCGAGCTTCAGGCAGGATTCAAATCGTGAGTTCAAATCTTTCCAGGAGCTCGGTATATCTGAATTCATGATTTAAACATTTCTGGTATTTCATAATGGTAATTGAACTAAGTGGAGTGCAATTTGGTCTGATATCAAACGCGCGATAACAAAATCACACGACCGCGTAGCGGGAGTGTGATTTGTAATCGCAAGTTTGATTTCAGACCAAAATTGCACGACACGAAGTTCAATTATCACTTTATTATATCCATTTTGAAATCATACTAGATAGACACTAAATTTGTGATAAATACAAAAGTATTTATTTACAAATAGCGGGTATTTTGTTTCTTTTTGTAACAAAAAATTCCAGTCAAACTTGAAAAAAGCTACATTTTATGTTCCTTATTTGCTGTAATCTGATTGGCTGATTACATACAATCCTGTAATCTGATTGGTTACCTATTCTAGTGTTGCATTGTGATTGGCTGACAAAAAGATGCGATTCGGACTCAAAATAGTGTGATTCGTGCTTGAATCAATCTACTGAGAGCCAATCAGATTACAGGATTTGCTAGTGATTTCAAAGTGGATATAATAAAGAATAATAATAACCATCTGAGCTTAAATTCTTAAGGTATCAGGAATTGATTAGGACCCCTATACGTGCTACCTCAAATGTCTCAATATTTTGCCATAAAAGTATACATTTTCTTAAAGCTAAATAAATGTAGTTTTCGAATATATATTTAAAACTGTCTAATTTGAAACATAAAGTTGTTGAGTGACATTCTACCGCACTTCATTTGACAACTTACCGCAGGATCAGAATTTCCGCAATGTCGATCAACATACATTAACATACTCTGTGGATAATGAGCTTCAAAACGGTGCTTTACATTCTTTTTACAGAAATCACAAAACTTTAAAAAGCTTCGAGTTCAGAACGCCACAAGTCAGTGGTGAGACTGAGTCTCCTCTGCCAGTATGTATTTTATCTAGAATCCCATATCACAAAATAAACTCGCGCGCTGATTGGTCCGAGATGACGAATATGTGACGTAGATAGCGAAGGATTCAGCGCGGAATCCAACGCTTTCAAAGCTGAATTGAATGAAAGATCAGGGATCCCGCACAAAAAAATGTTGCTTTTGTCTTATATATTATCACTTGATTTTCTTAACGTATGGCATTAAAAAACAAAACAAAAAAGATTAGTTTGCAAAGAATATAAATGGAAATAGTTAACTTTGTTAAAAAGCGAAATTTGCTATAAAAACGAAGAATGTTTGATAGCAGTCTGAAAAGATGAATTCAATAAAAAATCAGGAAGCCCGCGTTTTGTTTTTCTTTCTCTTGCTTTTTATCCTCATCGGAGTCGCTGTTAGAGCAATTATTTTTATAAGAGAACTTTATAAGAGGTAAAGGGTGCCTCCAAGTTTAGATGAACACTTAGAGCGTCATCATGGTCAGTCTCACGTACGATTTCCGATGACTCAAGAAATCTAGTCGACTAGCGTTTTTAAAACACTTTAGCTGAGAACTCATAGCCGAACTGACATTTTGCATAGCATCGTGCAAATTTAATGGTCACAACGAGTGCTTTCAACCAATCACGACGCGAGAATTGTAACAGTTATTCTAAAATTTCCAGAAGATCGAGTGAACCAAAATAACACTAATTTCGATTTTACTCGCAACGAAAATTGAACTATTATGGCTCAGGCGGTTTTTTGACGGTTTTCCCCGTTTAATAAGATATTTTGAATAACTAGGCACATTTGTGTCTACTTTGGACCTAACGCTATCAATGCACAATGCCCGCAATTTCGCGGGGTCGCGGTAAAACGCGGAAACTGAAACGGCGGAAAGCGGAAAGCGGATTTACGATACATTTCATTATACTCCAATTTCGTACCAGAATCAACATGAATTGAAATTCAATACATTTTATAATACTCAAATTTTCGTAAGAGAATCAACATGGATTTTTGAAACTTCAGAAATACTCATGTTTTACGATAAAGAATCGAAAAACATATCTATGAAATTAAACCGGACAATTTAAACATTTCTAGGGATTTTAAGATGATAAAATAATAGGCGCTGTACGCGAGTTTATTCTATATGCCGGCACTGACTGATGATCATCACTAAGGTCATCACTAAGAAATGTATCGAATTTCCGCTTTCCGCTTTCCGCTTTCCGCTTTCCGCTTTCCGCTTTCCGCTTTCCGCTTTCCGCTTTCCGCTTTCCGCTTTCCGCTTTCCGCTTTCCGCTTTCCGCCGTTTCAGATTCCGCGTTTTACCGCGAGCATCCTCGATTTTTACCGACATTAACTGTTTAGGAGATTTAGGAGAGTTTCACACCTCGTTAAGACGTCTGTCAACATAGTGATACCGCCAGCCAACCAAAAACAAGGAACAACGCGACCAACGGAGTGTTGACAAACACTTCGAACTACGCGGGAAATGATCTAAAAATCGAACACTTCGTTTCTCCGGTAAACTTTTAATAAAGACACAAAAGAATGAGAATTCCCAAAGGTATCGAAAGTATATATAGTGTATTCAAGACGCAAAAGAAATCAGAAAGCGTCAGAGTTTCGAAGCGTGGTAACACACGAATTTCATCACGCGGGAAAATCCAAAGAGTAACCGACTCAAGTATAATAGGATTAACGAGGGTCACGACGCCTTCGGTTTAGATTTATTTTCCCTTCAAGTCATGTTTTTTTTTTTAAATAACTAACGAACTTTTAAAAATTTTTCAAAAAGAAAGATTAATGTAGAAACTTTTAATTAGTGAAATTTTTTTTAGAAACATTTTACCCGCGAAGGTCTCCAGTAACCTTAATTGTTATATAATTACATTTGTCTTTGCAGTGATGTGTTATCACCTCTTTCCTGTTATTCATCACTTTACTCCCAACGATATATATATACTGTACTCTTCTTCTTATTTCCTCTTTTACTTCGACGAGCGAAACTTCATTATTATTACAAACGTTTTTACGCGGTTTTTGAGTTTCTTATATATTTAGAATAGATTTTCCACTCTTGTCGGCGAACGATTCGACTAACAATACAATCCCGTAGAAATATTAACAGTCAAAACGGCTCAAGCGTACCCCCCATAGAAGCCATGAATAAATGTATTATTCGAATATTGAGCTAATTATTCACTCTGACTCCAAACTTGAAAACAAGTTATCTACTTCAGTTCTGATTGGATTCTCCAACAATTGCCATGCCAAAGTAGAAAAAAAATTCGCAGAAGGACCATCACTTAACTTTTTTGTTGTGAAATGAATGTGAAGTTTGACGTTTTCGGATTTTTTAATGAAAACTTAGAGTGAATAATCAACTCAATATTCGAATAATAAAATATTAATGGCGCAAAATGGTGTAAAAATTCTAGTACAAACTGAATATAGATTCCAATATACATGTCCTTCAATTCATTATCATAATTTTGTAAATTCACTTTTCTTACTACACTTAAATTGTAGCTCGATTACAATTATATAACCAAAGTAAGTAAGTTTGAGGGTGATAAACTAAAAATTGTTAAAAAGTTGTGAGAATTTTTAAATGTAAACAAACCCCGAAATGCAACACGGGTTCGAGTCCCGACGGGCTCAGTATCGTATGTAGAGTTGTTTGTTGGTTATCTTCTGTGCTTTGAGGGTTTTTTTCCCGGGTTTTCCTGTGTTCCTCCCTTATTAAAAGCCAACTCTCAATTCTAATTCTAACTTCGGGGCTTCACCTAGTTGGAGCTTAGCTCTGTTGAGATAACCCCACGCTGATTTTCGGTTAAGAAGCTGAAAAGGATATACAAGAATGGCCAAAGAAAAACACAAATAAACACTATTCTACAGACAATACTTCGTCATTGTACTGTTTCCGTGTGGGCGGTATTATCGTAGTAATGATGTTAAGTTTTCTTATTAAATTTTAGTCCTAGTTTTTCTTGTTTTTTTTAAAACGTCCTTTAAAACATGTTCCTTTCCATTAATCCTTCTTTCGTTTCTTCCTTCCTTCGTTTCATATTTAATTTAACTCGAATCTTTTAAGTTATTTCTGTGTTATTATTTAAGTTTTTAAAAGTATTTGAATTTTCAATAACAAATTTGAAAAGGATCGAGAAATTTCCTAAATTTGCGTACTTTGGATATAGTTGAAGATAAACCTATTTGCATATATATATATCTATAGCTCGCCCACTTCGGTGGAATCGAGCACTCTTTGGAGTTGCCACAGATATCTACTTTAGCATTATGCATAGCTCACTCCCACACGGGTTAGAGCACTCTGGAACTATGTGTCTTCAAGCTCACTTCTTCGGATGTATTCTATAGCTGCACTGATCACAAGCAGCCCAACCCTCTTTTTCTGTAGTGTTGTGATGAATATTTACGGTAATATTTTGTAATATCTAAAATTGGTACTTTTATGATATCATATAGTATTATGACCATAATCATTAGTAGGCGAGCTTTTGTTCAAAACAGGTGGCATTTGGCCTTTTGAATTGCTAAGCAACTCAATCGAGATAGTCGCTAAATATTTAATAAAGTTTATTAGTTAGTTCAGACTAAGAAAATTTCGTGCCAAACTTTATTTCAATCAAAAAGTCTCTTCGCTAATTTCTACTCAAGCATTTCATTTTAACTGATTTCCACCCAATCAGATTCCTCTAAGAACTTAAATAAGGACTCACAATTCTGGCAGTTGTTACCATCGAATCTCTTCGTACATTTACAGAGATATCCCTCCCTGTTGAAGCCGCAGGTGCCACCATTGACACAAGGGTTTTCTTCTTCACAAGGATTCTATAAAAAAGGAAAAAAAAAATTTCGATAAATACTTAACTAATACTTATAGATTTAGTTATACTCAATGATAAATTGATTAATGTTCGCAATAAAAAATTAAAAAATTAAAAAACATAGAAAAATTTGTGACGCCGACTTGAGAAACCACAAATTCAATTGTTTAACTCACTAACATCTTAATCAATAATAAAAGTCTTGTTTTTCTATAGAAAACACTTGCGCAGACACAATGATATTCGTAAAATTGAAAGCGTTTCATACTTGACTGAAATGACACAATTTTTATTAAAATAAGATAATAATGTTTATATTAAAAACCTCAAAATAGAATACGCAGCATCACTTAATTTCTCCGATACTTTTGTTACTGTCTCAACCAAACTTTTTAAAACCAGCCTTCCTTTTAGATTGGTGGACTCTCTTTTATTGGAGCTAGTTCTTTCTTATTGAGGGCTTTCTCAGGCTTTCCAGCCTCTGTAAAAATCCAATCGCACTTCTAACTTGCTGTTCGATTTTGAAACGAGAGAGGGAAAACTGTTTGCTGCAGAATTAAGATGGTTCTTGTTTTTATGAGGGTTAGCACTTAATAGTCAGTAGTTAACACCCTCTGTAAAAATCCAAACTGTTTGCTGCAGATTTAGATAGCAGCTGAGGGCTGGCACTTAATAACAAAACTTTGGCCCTCGTTCCAATATAGAAGTTGATTTGTGTGGAGGGAGTAAAACCCTCGAAGTACAGGAGAAACCGAACTAAAAAACTCCACTCAAGTATGACACAGAGTCTGCGAATCGAAACCGAGTCAAATTGGTGAGAGGCGAGTAAGATATGAAGTATTACATAATTATTATTTATTATTATATGAAGTATTACATATCCTTACTCTGATTACAGAAGTGAGCTTACCTTGATGCTGAAATGAGTAAAGGTGTTGTTCTGTGTCATGTTGTTCGGGTTAGTATGCTTATCGGTTGATAACAGCTCACACACGTGAAGTCCATTTTTCTGGGCTGTGGTTTGAAAGTTCACCGATTGACACCAAGAAACACCAATACAAGCAAAGATACACTCCATGTTATCAGGAACTTGAGTGGTTTGTTGTTGGATGTCTTCGGTTTGGATGGAAAAAGACAGAATGGACCCAGGAAAAGCTTCAAACTGAAATTCATTATGCTTTTCCATGTGGTCAACCTGTTCAGTACATGTGCTGTAGTGTACGACACATAACAGCATCACTGCAGTTAACCAAGTCATGGCGAAAGATAAGAGAGCCTTCATTGTCGAAGGAAATGAACTGAAATGACCAAGATTGCAAAGTCACTGTTCTAGCACCCTTGAGGCAATTAACTATTCAGACGTATGCAGTATTGATCTTTTCACCAAGATGCCTTTAACTGTTAGCAGGTTATCATATTATGTTATCATGTTCGTTCGAAAAACTGTGGCGGAGGTCTTGGATTTATGGACGGAGGGCACGGTTTCCTACCCGGGCCGACTTCAGACCACCTTAGGACGGTAAATACTTTTTTCTGTTTACTTTTCAACTTGTTTTTATAACCATGTTTTGTTGTTAAGGAATTCGGTCAGAAACAGAAAGTACCGCCCACTCCAGCAGCCAATCTTATAACACAGCCATGATACAACGAGCGCACTGAGTGGCTGGATATCTATGAACAAATACTAGATGGTGCATGCTCCGGAGCGGATCGACGTCAAAAAATTGTTTTCAACCGTTTCTAGCACACACAGAGGTTAACACAGCAGGCTAGAATACCGAAGGTTTGAGTCCTACCAATTAAGGGCATATCGTATTTTTTTTCTATTTGAGTGCGTCGTGAATAAAATGTCGAAATATGACTTTCTAAATTAAAATCCGCATTTGCAAGTTAAATTCCAACAAGTGCACATATTTTTTTTATAATAAACAATTCATTTTTGCTACCGTTTTTATTTTATATTTTCTAAACAATGAAATGAGAAGTTTCCAGCCGGTTATTTCGTAAAATGACATGAAAATGTTTTTCGTCGCTTCTAAAAGTATATATTCTTACGAGAGGTACTGAATTCGATTCCAATATCAAAACCGCGATTAAAAGAACCAAAAACCTTCTTATTATCATTTTTTTTTAACAATTTTATTGGGAACTAACAATGAAATTAACTAAAAATAAAATGTGAATATATATCTATATATATAGTTGTCCAAAAGGAAGGTCACGAACGGGACACGAGACCCATGGGAGGTGGCCCCCTTAAAGCTGTTATTATGGAAACGTTGCCAACAAAATGACATCACGAGACCAAGTCGCGTGCTAACTGAGACTTCAAAAAATTGTAAAAATATATTTTCGAACGTTAGTTTTGTTTTTCAAACCATGCTATACCAAAACAAGTTATTTACATTTTAAAAACACAGTGATCATGAAAACAAACTTTAACTATAGCTGATGTTTGTTTTCAAAATTTCACACTAGTTACATAAACGTTGCTAAAAATAGTGATAGGTAGCAGCTGGGAAAAATATATTTTCGAGCGCGTAAGTTTTGTTTTTCAAACCACGTTATACCAAAACAGGTCATTTACACTTTTAAAAACACAGTGATCATGAAAACAAACTATAGCTGATGTTTGTTTCCAAAATTTCACACTAGTTGCATAAACGTTTCTAAAAATAGTGATAGGTAGCAGCTGGGAAAAATATATTTTCGAGCGCGTAAGTTTTGTTTTTCAAACCACGTTATACCAAAACAGGTCATTTACACTTTTAAAAACACAGTGATCATGAAAACAAACTATAGCTGATGTTTGTTTCCAAAATTTCACACTAGTTGCATAAACGTTTCTAAAAATAGTGATGAGTAGCATCTGGGAACAAAAGAATCACAAAAATTGGTTGAAATTTAGAGTCAGGTATTTTGAAGTAACATGATATTTACATAATTTTCGCTTTGTCGGTCGTGTTTTCCCACGTCTTTTAATTTTTCGCTTAGGCCCGGTTTAAAGGTGGATCTTCTCATGCTCCAAAATAAATGTCATCAAAGAAGACCGTCTAACTATATATCTATAGTATGCGTTCGGCTCATGTGAAATTGGAATTATGAACTGCGCCTAATATAACTTTTTTCTATTTTCAATGAAATTCCTTCAAATAACCCGGGAAAGGATTTCAAAATACTGGATTTCGAACCATATTCATTTTGTTGTTGTCTGGTATTCTTAGGGGATGGAGATTAAAAAAAAAATCTGTATTGAAATTCTCGTTTATACAAGAAATATGTCAATTAACGTCAGTAGTTCGTGCGTTTGGAATTTCAGCTTTTCACATCTTACGCCCAGTTCAAACATCGATTTTCTCATGAGCCGAACATAATGACATCAAAGAAAAGCGTCTTGTTATCCATCGTTTTCAATGCGCTCGGCAATGTGAAGTTCAACGTTTAAGTAATATATACAATATGAGTGGCCGTGTTGTATCAGATATACAATCACTCGCCTTCGGCACGGACACACGGACATGAATATTGTATATTACTTATGAAACGTCTAGGTATATACATTCATGTTCTACTAAAATTTTAAAGATAAAATTGAATTTAGCTGAAAAAATTGAAGTTAAAGTTTATGCAAATCAGGACGATTTTGTATCAGATATACAACTTCCTCCACGGACAATGATTTCTATTGTGTTTTCCTCATTAATTATTCATGAGTTTTATAAATATATTTATAATAACAACACATCTGATACAAAATAAAGCTCTTTGATAACTTTTAACTACGATCGATTTTTTCAAGTTTGTTGGAAATGGCTCGAGAAAATTATGTAGCTTACTTACATTAGGCTCGGGTTTAGTAAATGTTCAGATATCACTAGCTTAAAATCTAATCCAGACACAGGGAACTCGGCTTTCGATTGTTTGAATGATTTACGGTTAATGGCTTATATTACGACCAGCCATTTTTTTTGTATACAAATTAGTCCCATAATTATCTTCATTGTTTCTAGAGCATTATTGTAACTCACAGAAATGACATCTTCATGTTGCAACATGCCCCGAGCATATAATATGATTAACCTATCATCGTTTTAATTGAGACTGGAGACAATTCTGCTTTTCATCTCATATTGGGAAACATTTCTCAGAGATCGGAATCATATTTACGTTTTGCCAAAATGAAGTTTTCCTTCTCTTTAATGAAAAAAATTTAATGTGACTGACTACTTTAACAAGGAGTAATTAATTATTTGAAGACAGGAGGACAGAAAATATTTCCTATATCAACTTTCGACAAGTAGACTTCTCACAATTGCGCTTTCGACAGAAATTACATTCATTTTCGATGCTTTTTTATGTTCTGCTGTCCGTGTTTACCTAATTAATGCGAAACGGCCGTGAGAACGTAATGATCTGATTGGCTAATACGGTTATGGTGGCCGCCTTCATCAGAATAATGGATAAATAATGGTAAAGAATGAAGAAGAGGGAGTTTAGACTCCATCCCCTTTAAAATGTGCTTCATTTTCTCTGAAGCTAAAAACAAATTACTTAATGGAGCAAAAATCTATCTTTTTTCTCATGATTTGAGAGAAAAAAATTATATGCGTTGGCCGGGAATCGAACCCGGATCAACTGCTTGGAAGGCAGCTATGCTGACCATTATACCACCGACGCCATATGAATAGATTAAGGCGCGTTTACTCTTAGTGATAAAGGGGACTATGGGAGACTAGCAATACCTCACTTACTAGGGCATCATGTACTTTGCAAATGTCCAGGTTAGATATACAGTCATTGTCAAAAAGGTTGTCCTGTGAAAAAAGACTTAAAGACCAAAAGAAATATCACGCGATGATTTGTTTATTTGTTTTAAACGATATAAATCCTGGTTTCAAACTCTATAATGAGTAACAATGAACAAGGGAATAATAATTATGAACTCTACTTATACAATGATTGCTGGTTGATCGAACATTTAGAGCGAGTGTATTAGGTATCACGTGATATTTCTTTTGGTCTAAATGTCTTTTCTGGTGGACAACATTAATGACATTGACTGTATACGTTAATTATACATGATATATCAAACAAATATAACAAATTAATTTTTTTTTCACTGCACGGGAGATGGGTGGACAATTGATGATAGAATGTGAATAATTGTCCAAGGTGTTAAAAAAAGGTCTCTTTAACTGCAAGGTCACCGTTCGTCTCGCTTCGATGCAAAAGCATGGCTACCCTTCAAGATGGCGTAGGGAAGCTGTAAAAGGGATGACAAATAGTGTTAATACTAATTTCGTAGCTGTCTTTTTTCAGCGATTTAGTATTTGCAATGTTTGTAGTCCCACAGCTGGTTGCTGTTCTCTTCTGTTGTTGCCATGGGGATCAACTGGATGGACATGCTGTTGGTGACGTGAACATTTGAATATAAGTCGTAACAAAGTGTACCTAAAATCTTTCATTCTGATCACACAAATTATTGGATTGATCAGTGAATTTATAAATTGCATCAAAAGAACAGATTGAGTAACACCAAAAGAAATAAAAGTTTTGTACGACTTGTTTTGCAATAAACCTATGCTATAGGCAATGATGTACGGTAGCCAAGTTATTACAGATAACATAGTAACAATAAACAGCGTCATTGCAAGATGTTGTTCACGTTTCTGTCTTATTTGTATGGCAGCTGTTTGTTGTTGATTTGGTTGAAGTCGCCTTGCTTGAATCTTGACTTGAATGAATATTGCTGTGTATGATGTACAGATGATAGTAAGGCAGACTAAGTACAGCATTATAACAATGAAAAAATACATACAGTCAACTGACAATGTCGCTGATATAGAATCTTCTGTAATCACTAGCGGTAGTGGTAAAAGCCAGATGATTGTAAACACGACATTATACATCCTGCGTCGTGTTGTACGATGTCGAAATGGAAAGAAAGTTGCGTAGACTCGATCAAGAGAAACAAGGACCAACGATAATATAGATAATACAGCCATATGGCTAGCTGGAGACAACACCAAAATCCATACAATCTTATTAGCCCTAATTCGACTGAGGTATACAACCAAAACCAGCGATTCGTATGCCGAATAAGAAACACCCAGCAACATATCAACTACTGCTAAATTAATAAGGCAATAGACGCCACGTCGTCGAAGATGTCGGTTCATGGTAAATGTTAAAACAGTAACAAAATTGACAACAGCAATGACAAAACCAATGACTACGAACGCAACAGACCAAGTGATCCTTGTCTCTGCGTCTGCACTGACAGTGCTGCAGGAAGAATGGCTGTTGTTACTAGCCATATTGTTTTTCACAATTCTTTCTTTTAGGTTTTCTAGTATCTCGTTTTTTGCTATAAGACTGGATATATCTGTAAAGAAATAAGGAATAGAAAAGAATATTTTATATCTAGCAAGGTTGTCGATCATTGTTATTCATGTTCATCTATATATGATGATTTAAAAAAAGTTAACAATAAGTTTGTTGTTGTGTTGTTGTTATATAGCGAAACAATACGATACCCTTAAAGTGAGTTCGTTAAACTAAAGTATACAGAGAATGCTAATGCGAACTTCGATTACGTTACTTTGCCACGCTTTTTGAGTCATTTTAGTTAAATGCAAAATATCTCTCTATAAGCAAAAATCAATCCCTATCTGTCACACAATAACCTGTGATGACTCCAAGTGCCGTTTCTAAAAAAAATAGGTGCCTAATAGAGATAATTTGCATAAGCCCGATATTATTGGGAAACACCCACTAGACATGATGGTGACATGAAATGGCACGTGCAAGATTTCTGTTTTGGAAAATAAGCAATTCATCTAAGGTAAAATCGTAATGAACAAAGAACTGAAGTATAAAACAAGGTTTCTAGTAGGGATACAAATGATTGACCAACAGTAGCTTAGTATTGTCCTTCAACCCGTAACGTATTAACCGAGTTTGAGGTCCGTACCATAAGTTATGGACCGAGTTTTCTCCAGCGCGTAGCGCGCGGGCCATAAAAAAAGTGGAAAAAACGAGGATCCAACTTACGGCATGGATCGAGCAATCAATGCATATCTAACTACTGCAGTGCCGACTAACCCCGGCAGTCTTAGCCTCATCCTTAGGATGGCTTGCTATTGACGACTCTTAAAACTCCAGTGTATGCGGGCTTACCCTCACTTCTAAGATCGGAAAACAAAAGCAGAAGTTAAAATAACAAAAGAAGCAAGTCTTGGATTCGAGGCTAAGCCCGCGGTTTTTATTCTCTAATTGTGAGGTACCTTAAAACGAACGGGCGAGTCTTCGAGCGTATTTCCCATGGTTTCATAAAGTTTCTATATGGTTTTGTGGTGTAAAAAATATTTTTATTCATATGCTTTCGTGTATTTTAAAATAAAAAAAATTAATCACAAACCACTCCTAAAGATCAAAGACAGACTGCCATGTTTGGGAACAACAATTTTATTGACCAAGAATGTTTGGAATGGTGACCGTGATCCAGACGGGAAAGCAACGATCTGAAAACTGATCCCTGCTCCACCTCCGATAAGCCTGCGCGCGCAATATGATGTCTCCGTACGTGGTGATTATCTGTTATCACTATACGTAATTATTGTACCTATTTTAGACGAAAGTCTTGTTCTGTCGGCTTCTGGTTGGATTATAAAGTCAATATATACCTATTTCAATAAAGTTATTCACTAAAAAACCTACGAAGCTGCGACCGCTGAGGATCATTGGAAACATTTCATATTGAGCAGGTAAAGCCGGTTTTTGACACAAAATGCAATTTGAGGATGCTCACAGGAGGTGTAAGTGTAAACGATAAAAGATCTCATGTCCATCAAATTATTCAAAAATGGAGCTTAATCTTTTTCCGGATAGCACAGTTCCATGCTAGACCTACACGAGCGATTTTCTGCTTGCACAGGTGATGCAATTTTCAAAATCACCAACGCGCGGTGGTGGCTACACGAGCGACAAATGCTGGCAAAAAGGCCGCTTTTAAAAAAAAAACGAAGCCTTGATTTGGTTTTTGCACCTTATTGGCTAGATAAGCTTTAGTCGCGTTGGGAGTACAAAGAAAAAAGTCATTATTATTATTATTATTATTATTATTATTATTATTATTATCATTACTTTGTCATGACAAATTCAACTCATTTAATTTCTCGCAACCTTTCTCTGCGATTTTTTTCGGCTGTCGCGTCACCTGTGCAAGGTAGGCTACACGCGCGATTTTCGGCACGCATTGTTGATTAAAAACAAATGCGTCGCCTGTGCAAGCAAAAAACCACTCGTGTAGCCTACAACTGAACGGTTAAAAATTCGTCTAGTACCGTGTAATAATAATAATAATAATAATAATAATAATAATAATAATAATAATAATAATAATAATAATAATAATAATGTAGAGTTCTTAAACGCATCTAACTGAAGTCTCGATGCTTTTGACAAGAGGAGTAGACAGACAGCAGGTTGCGATGGTAAATGAAAAAATAGTTTCAAAAACTCCTGTTAAACAGGAAAGACTTGAGTGCAGATTTAAAGGCAGAAACCGATTCAGAGTACTTTACAGCATCAGGCAGATTATTAATAATCCTTTTGCCTTTACTTTGTTTTCAGTCTAATCCAAATTATCTGAGCTAATGAGACGTGCAAAAAGGGTCAATAACTCTCCCAATGAAATGACATACTGTCTTTAAGCTCCATTTTAAAATAATTTTGAGAAGGCACATTTAAACTTTTACAACAGCTGTTCTAACTAGGATGCACGGTTTTTTAATCATTCCTGCACGAGTACTTGTGAATTATGACACTAATTTTATTGCAGCGCCAAAACTATCAATAACAAGGCGAAGTAATTAAAAATAGAAAGAATTAGGAGATTTATAAACGGTCTAGCTAAATATGAAAAGCTTTTAATGTTGACAGTGTACGAAAAAGATCATGTTTTATTTTTAAAAGAGAGAAGGAGATATTTAAACATATTGTCGTTTGGGACTAAAAAAGCTTACGGTTTCCTTCCTTTCTTTTTGATTCCTTCCCTTTTTTCAAAACAGTTACATTCCATATGCTGTTAAAAAGTGGGATGCTTCTCCATGACTTCTGATATTAGATTTTAAGAGGGGTAGTCCATAAATGCCACCTGAGGAGTGCAGAATGAAAAAAATCGAAATTGCTCAAATTTTGTCAGAATGTAGGCCTTAGTGAATTATAACTGTTGTGTAAGTTTCACTGCGCTCGGATAAATAGTTTAGGAGAACGGCACCGAAAACCGTTTTTTCTGATCACTTCCGGTTTTTTCACTCGATTTCACCACATCCCCAAAAACCCTAAAAATCACAAAATTCCTTTTGCATTCCACGGCAAACAATTTAATTTCATGATTAAGAGATCCTAACCCTCATTTGAATGGATTTATCAAGCATTTTGCTTAAAATGGGAATATTTTATCGATTTTTACATTATTTTAATTATTTTGAGCAATATTTTATACCCTATGTTGCAAGGCTAATATCTCCAATGGTACATCGATTCACATAAATTAACTACTACAGGGAGAAAGAGCAATGTCGTATCTTTACTTTTATCAAATAAAATTTTGGGGCACTTGAAAATTCGAATTTTGGCAAGACGAAATACAACTCCTATTGACCCCCAAAATCATGACAACTTGAGTCGTAAGCGGTCACGCTTTATGCGAAAGATAAATTATTTGGTCCATTAAACTGCTTCTAATAGACAAGAAACTCGATGGTATAGAAGATAAAACGTTTATTGACATTCTCAGAAAATATTAAAAGAATCCAAGTGAAATTTGTATTGTTTTAGGACAACCAAGTTGAGTCTTCTTGTTGTGTCACTCGATACTAACGATTTGCCCCTTCGATTTTCGATAATATTTGGTATAGATTGTCTTTAAAAATCCTCAATCACAATATAACAACCTTACTAATACAGCATGAACAATTTGTACCTTATTACACTTGGATTTGTAGAAAATAAACTCGTTGAATCCAGGCGCCATGCGAATAACTCAATAGTCCAACTGACTTTGCAGGATTACGTGACAAATATTACCAGAAAATAATGTAAAAATCGATAAAATATTCCCATTTTAAGCAAAATGCTTGATAAATCCATTCAAATGAGGGTTAGGATCTCTTAATCATGAAATTAAATTGTTTGCCGTGGAATGCGAAAGGAATTTTGTGATTTTTAGGGTTTCTGGGGATGTGGTGAAATCGAGTGAAAAAACCGGAAGTGATCAGAAAAAACGGTTTTCGGTGCCGTTCTCCTAAACTATTTATCCGAGCGCAGTGAAACTTACACAACAGTTATAATTCACTAAGGCCTACATTCTGACAAAATTTGAGCGATTTCGATTTTTTTCATTCTGCACCCCTCAGGTGGCATTTAATAATAAATAATAATAATAATTACACTTATAAAGCGCAAATTAGCATGAAATGTTCATCTGCGCTGAATACAAAAATAATAAATCATAGTCATAAACGCTATAAAAAGGCTTTCCTATAAAAATATGTCTTCAAGTGTTCTTTAAAAGTAGCTAATGATGTAATATGCCTAATACTAGATGGTAAAGAGTTCCATTCTATTTATGGACTACCCCTCTTAAATAATGTATATAATATTCACTTTTTTATATTCAGTTGTTGTATACACCTGCTTGCGGGAGCGTTGTCATGCAGCATTTGGGCATTTGTGGTTTGTGGTTTCGGGATTGGGGGTGAATCGGAAGTACAAAGGAATGTTCTGCTTCATGATATTCTTTTGTGCTCTTGATTTATTCCTGCGGGTGTTCGGGTGTTGTGTGGCTACGTTCTTGCAAGTAGGTGTACGTCAATTATTAGCCTATTTATTGTTGTATATATTTAAATCTTATTCTTGTAATCTTGAGTTTTTCAAATTTATTTGCCATTCAAGAATAAATAAAGCTTTATAATATTTGTTTTGGAGGTTTTATAAGGTTTGTTTTGGAGTATTTTAATAGTAATTCGGTTTTTGTGAGTATCTCTCGGGCCGCCGTAACTTTCAATGTGCGAAAATCACGGCTTTAGAATATTTCGGCGAATTACTTGAAATCTAACAGACTGATTTTCTTTAAAATAGTTGGAATCGGTTTGCAATAGCTTGAAGTTGATGATGTCGTTTGCCGCTTGTCTAGGTCTCATCGAGTTTTAGAGTTATTCGATAAAAACCAATTTCAACAATATTTGTTTATCGTTGCCAAGGTAACGTCAATCAAGCTAAAATTAACATCATTTTAAAATTTCATCTTAGCTCTATAGCTGGTCCAAAAATCAAGTATATAGGTATAAGTTAAGACTATGAATAAGCCAAATGAAAATGAAAGGTATGGTCTGAAAAATACTATAGGAAGCCACCTTAAATTAGGGGGAAAAAGTTATGCACGTACATTCATATTATTAAAATTTTTAAAATTTCTATCAATGACTTACCTTTGCAATGTAAGTAATCGATGTTCGAATTTGCTCTAACCTCGTTTAGCGGCCTATCGAAGCACTATGAATGTATTTTCTGTTCCCAGCATGAATATATGCATTAGAAATCAATTGTGTTTTTTTTTTCTATTTTCACAGCTGCTTCCTAAATGATTTGCCTGGACCGGTGTTGACAAAGCGGTAGAACTGAAGTATAAACGTTTGTCGGCCGGTCATAAATCTCTCCCTAGGTACAAAGTAAACAAAGGTAAAGCCAATATTTTACTTCGAAACGCGGGGAGTGGTTGCCCAATTCTCACGAGCCAGGGGCTCATGTTTAAAGCGTTCGAAGGTGCGCCCTGTATCCCTTCAAACTATCAGTGCTCCTTATTACGGGCATTTGAAGCTAAAGCTACACAGAACAGAGAGAAGTCGAAACAGAAGGCCGCACACTAACCAACTGAGCTACGCCTGCTCCTAGGTTGGACTTTGTAATGGGGAAAGTTTTAGAGCTATTTGGAATAAGGGAAAAATCATATTTTTGATCGCGGTTCACCTCACATTACCCGAGTAATTGAGATTTCTGTTGATTAGTAATGATTTGTCAACAGAAAATCTATTCTGACACGTGCCCAGGCTTTCGTAGATAACAGCTGCAAACCACAGTACCTTTCCAGTACAAACCAGTTTTAGTTTTGTACAGGTTTGAACATGCGTACTGGGAAAAGTAACACTGTTTGTTCGGTAAACAGATTGTTTGCTAGCCGTTTTGTGAGCCTTCGTTTAATGTTATTTTGTTTGGAACTACAAAGTATTGTTTAATATTGTAAAATATTCTAGCTTTACTAGTTCAGCTAGCGAATTCTATCGCCGGTTTGGTTAGGGCGAGTCTTGCGGGCAAGTGCTCTTATTTTTGCACTAAGTGAATAGCTACCCTCAAGCCTTACGTCTATGCTGCATGACTAGTTGTGCCCAGTTTGACTTGGCACAAACCGGTTATGTGATGTAGCCCCTAGCTGTGCCAATATATACGAGTTTGCTAGTTGCTACTAGTCAGTGAAGAGAACAGTGGAGAGCTTTCAAGAGTCAGTCAAGAGAAGTCAGAAGAAGTATAACATTCAACAAGAGTCTACCATAAAAGTATCAAGTACAACCAAGAAGGCCTATATCTTTGTGCCACGAAGGGACGAGTTAGTTTCCCGCCGCAAAGGCAAAAATCTTCGTGACAACTTTCGCGGAGTCCTTCGTCTGCGTCTGCTCTAGTTAACGCGCGCGGAATAAAGCACAGGCAGCCCAACCTGGACCAGGACCTGGACCTCTCGCGACTTCGACGTTCGCTGTGTTATCTTTTTTTGAGTCATTGAGTCTCAGAGAGACTTGGAGCAAATCTATCGCTAGGTTAACACTGAACAAACGAGAACATACATAATTATCTCGAATTCTCCCAACTTCCCCTCGTGTTGCTATCAGGCGATGTATAAATATAAATAATATCATTATCAAATTTTTCTGAAAGTTACTTTGTTTCAATTTTATCATGGCTCTACCTCCCCTTAGTTACCGTTGCTATGTCCTAAAAACACAAAACTTCCACACTTTGGCTAGAATTAATTTTGTTAATGAAAAAAAAAATGAAAGGAAATTGCCTTGCAAATCGTTGAAAATAGCTATTGTGTAGTTTTTTTGAGAAAAAATATTTTATTTCCACTGCGAAGACTGTTGCAAAGTTAAAATAAAGAATTAAGTGAAAAATATCATATGCCCTTGGCAGGACTCGAACCAAGGGCATATGATATTTTTCTCTTAATTCTTTATTCTATTATTCACACCGAACGCATTTCATTTCACTAGTATTATCCTCAATTGTTGCAAAGTTACTCTGAACCGTGAATCCAATCCCCTCCCCTCCCCTGTGGTGTTGGTTTGTCATGACATGTAAACGAGGCAGACACGTGGAAACGTTCAGCAGTCGACAAGAACAGTCGTTAGTTGGACATTTGCTGACTAAAAATCCTTCTTAAACTCTCAAATATGGATCTTTATGAGCTCACAAGGCATCTTTAAGGTAAATCAATACTTATATTAGTCATTTATTGTTTAATTCATGTATTTAGAGCAATACAATTCGAGTTAAGTTGACTGTAAAGTTCCGTTGTTCGGCGCCATGTTTTGGCGGACTTTCATTCTCAAATATTTGGCTTCAAGTTGAACGATTTATTGCTTAAAAAACTTAAATAACCCGAATTTTTAATGCTTAAAAGTTAGTTGATGTAGGTTTTTTTCAAAGTGTTCCAGTGAATTATTTATATTTTTGCGATTTTCTTTGAAAGCTTCGGAGTAATTAATCGATACTAGTGAGTCTTATACACCGATACTCATCGATGAAAAATCGAGCTGAGCGCGCGGCTATTATTTTAGCCCTGGACATATATTTTATGGGTTGTTGTTCGCCATTATCTTATTAGTCAGTGCAAACATCTAATTCACAACGAACTGCTCCAGAGGTTTCTACCTATACTCCCTCTTGGTCCAAGTGGCTTTAGGCTTTTAAATTTCTAGGTGTTTCTAACATTGATTATATTCTTTTATTCTTTTACAGGATCTGCAGATTATTTGGTGGCAAGTACAGTTTTGGTGTCTTCTTTCTTTAACCATGACATTTGCTTGAAGGAATCTGGTAAGCACTCTTCCCTTCAAATCCAGTCTCACTTTGGGTGTGGTGGAGCTGGTTAGCAGCACAAGTTAAAAGGAGTGACTTGCTTAAGGTTGAAAAGTGTCCTGATGGTACCTCATTCATAAGGATCTCATATAGAAAACACATCTTTTGGAAAGATATTTTTGGGTATGTAGCTGTATATAATGACGGTGATAATAATGAATAATTATAGAGGTTGAGCATGATATCATAAATTATCAAGACTGAAGGTTTATTATCTGCCAAAGCCGTAGGCTGAGGTGGTTAAAACTGCTGAAGTTGTGGCGAAAGAAGAGGGATGGTTGTCAGAAGTTTTAAAAATGACCCATTGGAAACTCATTATTTCTACCCCTAAAAGTTACCAACTCTAGAAAAATAGACCTCCCATTTGAGACCACATGACTTTTATTAAAATATTGATCACATCACATGGTCTGAAATGGATGCAACAAACAATGAAGGTAAAGAGATATATTCTATGAGTGCTAAGGCTCCATTCATAATGTACGACAAGGTTTCACCTGCTCCCTCTTTTATACATTTATGTGATGGACCACTAAAAATACTAAAATGTCATTGATTTAATTTATGAGAATAATAATAATAATGATAGTTTCTTAAAAATGCATATAACTACGGTCTCTATGCTTTTAACAATAATAAATAGATAAAAGATGTGTATATAAATAGCAATAATAATAAAAATAAAGATTAACAGATTAGTTATGACTAAGTAAAAAAAAGATGAGTTTTCAATAATGACTTGAAGCGTTCAGTACTCGCAGTATTTATAACATCATCTGGTAAGCTATTCCAGTAATGGGGTGCAGCAAACGAGAAAGCCCTTTCTCCATAAGTTGATGTTATAAGATTAAAACTTTATGTATTTTAGTTTTTGTACCTAAGAATCCACATTGATTTGTTCATCATTTATTTTGTCATTTGCCCAGTTTGCAAGGTCTTGTGCATCATCCGGCCTAAATTCTATAACACTTTCTGGGTCATAGATGCCACTAAATTTGCAGTGAGATTAATATTGGATAAATATGGCTAGTCGCTGCTTTTTTGAGTTACATTTTCCAAGTTCCGTTTTTAGGTATTTCAGTTTTCTATTGTCATGGAAATCAGGAAGTCCAGGCATTTGTTGTTGTGGATTTACCTGTTATAGATAAGAAGAAAATAAGAAAATAAATAATAATTACATGACAATTTTTTTCCATCCACCCATCCATCCATCCCATCCATCCATCATAACAGTAATCCCCCCCTCCTATAATGTTAATATGGAACAGTTCCAAAAGTGAGTTCATTGAGTCAGTTTAACTGGTTGGCTGTCAATACGTACCAATAGAATTTGTTGTAACAATTTCAATAAAACTCTATTTAAAGAAATATTCGTAGACCTCATACCTGGTGATGAGTAATTTTTTGAAAAACATGTCTACTACGACGGTGAGCTACAGTTGTTGTTGTAGATCTGACACTGTGTTCACTCTCATCTTCGAAATCCAGTATTGCCTGATTTGCAATGACAAATGAGCATGTGGCAAGTGCTTGAGCTGTTGTCTGTTATCATAGAATGGTTCTGGATGTCATACTTCATGTTTTCAATTGCAATTGGTTTTGATCTTTTCTCAGGCGGCTCAGTTTCTTCAGCGAGGGCATATAATTCATCAATTTTTTGAAAAACATGTCTCCTACTACGACGGTGAGCTACAGTTGTTGTAGATCTGACACTGTTCGCTCTTATCTTCAAAATCCGGTATCGCCTGATTTGCAATGTCATCAATGATTTCGCTCTCAGTTTGTTGACAAATGAGTGTGTGGCAAGTGCTTGAGCTGTAGTCTGTTATCGTAGAATGGTTCTGGATGTCATACTCCATGTTTTCAATTGCAATTGGTTTTGATCTTTTCCCAGGCGGCTCAGTTTCTTCAGTGAGGGCATTTAATTCCTCAATTTTTGTTGAAATTCCTTCTATAATGTGTTTCAACTCAGAAGGCATGTTTATAATAAGTTCTGCTAACTCTTTAATAAGTTTTATGGGAACCAAAACATGAGTCACCATTTTTCTTGTTTGCAATTCCCCAAAACTTATATTATCATTCAAATTATTTTTCCGTCATTTTGATTGGCTGAGAGAACTGCAAATAACAGTCTGCTCATGCTCATTACGGTGCAAATCCATTTTGCTGCAAATAACAGTCTGCTCATGCACAGTAATACACAACAGCTCTCGACTTTTCCCAAACTTCCCTCGTGTTTATATCAGGCTATGTAAACATGACAAACGTTTTCTATTTGTTAAATCATCTATAGTAAAGTAATACATTTCTTTATATGAGCAATGAAGTCTTCTACAGGAAGTTAAACCTATGCTCCATAACCTCTGTATAACTCTTGCTACTCCATCTCCAACATAAGGAATATAACAACTTTGTGCTTCTGTAACAACGGCCATAAATCTGTGAAGCTCCTTCTGCATCCATTGACTGAAAGAAGAGTATAAAAACTGAATGACTGAAAATTAGCATTCATATGAAGAAAGACTTTATTTATTTTATTTCTGTTGAATGCTACAACGGGCAGACCATCCCTGCTACCTTATGAAAGACAAACTATGACGTTAAGTAGTTGCTGTTCAGTGCTGTTTTATTGAAGATGGCAATGATACCTTCAGTTTTCTCACTCTTTAATTATTCACTGCTTTTGCTATCGCTGTCGTTCAACTTATCATCTTTTAATCATTTCTATAATGAAAGGATAGTGCAAAAGCAGAATTTATTTCATTCTACCTTTGTTATCTTTCCCTCGTTTCTTCTCTCTTCAGCTTTGACACATTTAAAATAAGCATTACTCCGGTATTCTACATGGAGCACCTTTTCAATATCAATCAACATGATAGCTACAATGGGCAGACCATCCCCTGCTACCTTATGAAAGACAAACTATGACATGTAGAATTTGCGGCTCAGTGCTGTTGTATTGAAGATGGCAAAGTTACCTTCAGTTATCTCACTCTCTAATGATTCGCTGCTTTTGCCATCGCTGTTGTTTAACTTATCATTTTTTCTTTTTTTCAAGTGATTTAACAACTTTAACAAACTAGCACTATTTTTTTTTTGGCTTTTTAGAAGTTGTCTCGTTGTCCTCCTCATCAGAGTAGTTTTGGTCGAACCATAATAATAAAGGTCTTTATTAATCAACTTAAAACAAACGTTTAAGCTTACATGTAAATAATGATAATAGAAGTAGGTAAAATGATTAAAATATATGACTAAGAATAGGAGTAAAGACATCTATTTACAAAACATTTCTTAAGTCTCTCAGTTCTGGCCATGAGCCTTTATCACTCTTTTTGATTCCATTGGATTTTCTATATGCTCCCTGCAATATAGATTTGGGTGATTAAGAATGAAATGAGTGCTTGACCAGCTTTAATAACTGTTAGTTCTTATCCGTCTAAGAATGAAATGAACTAGAAGCTTTACGATTTTATTATCCTAAAAAAATCTACCCAAATCTACCTGAGGTGGACTTACTCGAGTCACAATTCACAGTATACTATAAGAACATGTACTTCAAACACCGGGGTGATGGTAAGTCTTGACTTCTCCATCAGCAGGATCTACACGTTTGCCAATACCGAATTTGAAGTGCGACATTTGACTAAACAAGAAAGTTTGACCATTTATATCTTTTCTCCGTTCTGTGTATTCATGTCTTAGCCATTCCAAGAAGTGCTTGAATTGCTGCTGCCGCATATGTATCCAAGTAGTTTTGGGGCTTAAACTGCTATTATTAATAATATTCACATAGGCCGTTGGCTTTTCAATGGTGGACTCTTTTCTGAGGATCGTTTCGGCGTGGCCTGCGTCTCTATTGACCTCTCCGAATGAATGTCCCACGATCAGAAACTTGAAGTCAATCCTTTTCCTAAAGCCAGAAGCTACCAGGTTTTCCAAATACATGACCATAGTGTAGTTTTTGTTTTGAGATCTTGTGTTATCAGCCCAAAATATATTCGACGCCCTATTTTCTTCTTTGGTCTCCTTCAGATGAAAATGTAAGCACGAAAGCAGGTATCCGGGTGCTTCGGTGTGATGCATTCTGGCCAGACATAAACTGTTCCTTTTCTTGTCTCTCCACTGTGTACTCCAAATGCGTAAGTGGCCAATTTACTGGAGTAGTATGACTCTTGGCATGTTAATTTAGGACAATTAAGGTTTTTATGAAAGTCAAAGTGGAAACAAGACATGCCATCCCAAAGCTCGCAAGCCATACTACAATGTGTTTGCCAGATTTCAACAGCATTTAATATGCGGGCTGTTGACAATAGGGGCGGTCCGACGGTACGTCAGAACTAAAAGAGCCAAAGTTCTGGGATTTTGTTATTGACCTACATAAACCTTGAACATGTAGTCAAGTAAAGAATTATTATTACAATTCTTAATTTTTGAAGCATGCAGTATACATGAAATACATTCCCAATTTTTACCAACAGCTATTAGTAAAAATAACGTTTGTTACTAACTGCTGACTACAACTAATATAACTGTTAGGTCCCCTGAGTGCTCCATTGCTGTACCTGCACCTGAGTGAGTGGACTTAATGAAATCCATCACATGTGGAAGTATTTGAAACACCAATGACTTCCCATAACCAGTAAGCAAAACGACCAATACATCTTTTCCAATACGTCTTAATTAAACTAAATTTAAGCTTATACAAACTTAAATGACATCTATAAAATATTTGTTGACATTAGTTGCTTCCAAATTCCTGTTGCATCGTCTGGATGCGCACATAAAGAGACATTATTTTGCAACATGGTGCCTATTTGGTAATTAGCACCAGAGGTGTCAAAATTATTGTCTTGTTTGTTATCTTTTCAAATAAATCTTTTTGTTGTCGTAAAGGGGGCTGCCTAGCTTTCTGCAAAGTTCCTTGTCACGGGTTCTTAAAACCTTATATTCTCCAAGCAAGAAAACCAAAACGACCGAGTTCTCTGCCTCGTTTTATTACAACATACGTTCTACTAATATATACGAATTCACATGTTGTCCTCAAGGGACTCACACACTCTCACACTCACACTCTCACACTCTCACACTCTCACACTCTCACACTCTCACACTCTCACACTCTCACACTCTCACACTCTCACACTCTCACACTCTCACACTCTCACACTCTCACACTCTCACACTCTCACACTCTCACACTCTCACACTCTCAGACTCTCAGACTCTCAGACTCTCAGACTCTCAGACTCTCAGACTCTCAGACTCTCAGACTCTCAGACTCTCACACTCACATAACATAACTTCGTGCCATTCCTCTTTTGTTTTTACTTTTCCATGAACAATTTTCTAATTTTTACAAGCCTTGTTCAATTGCTTTGTTTGCATTTCATAAAATACAAAGCAATTATTGTGGATTGTCAGTTGTTGACTATAATCATAGAGAAAAAGTTTTGTTAAAAATAATTCCAAATCTTAATACAATAGTAGCTACAAACTTAACTAGCGAAGCATTCATCAGATCTTGATATAATGAGGTCCAGGGTATGACCGCTTCAGGTTCTTAAATTCTAGGTTCTTATACTCGGGGTTATACTGCATGACCAAGACTCATGACATGATAATTGTCTTGTATAAACTGTTTGTTTATGGTATTTGATTGGAGGCAATGCGTCAACGACTAGTAGGTGATCAATTAATGGCAGATCAGATCAAAAACCAGGAGTCAGATGATATCAACAAATATTTTTATTTACAAGTATATTACAAATGTAATGAAATCATTTTATCTTTCTCTCCTTCTCTTTGGTGGCGGAGCTGTGGGTGGTCCCATCGCGGTGGAAGCTAAGTATGATAAAAACAATGGACACTTGGTTAAAGTCCTTTATAATCTATAGAGATCATAAAAGTTATAATTTAGAATCTTTAAAAAACGTACATGGAGAAATGCGGCGAGTGATCCTGATAGGGATTGATAATGACAAACTCACATTCGGAGCCAACAATCCAGAAAAGTGATAATCAATGCTGAGAGTGTTTTGATGGCAGGGGGTTATTCTTTATAGAAAAAGATTGTGCTTTAGCCGTGAGTTTCGTCTTTAGCAATGATAAGCGTGAGAACTAGGCCTGGCTTTTCAAACATTTTAAAAACTCATAGCGCTTTATATTTGTATCATCTTTGGAGTGAGTTATATCCTGCTATTTAGATTATAACGTGGATCTACCTGAAGGGAAACTAAGTTTTTATGATCGTTGATGAATTATATTTTGATGTTGTAAAACAGAAACCTATTTAGAATTTAAGGCTAAAATAGGTACTTATGTAAATGAGGTCTAAATTGACATCTTTAGTATAACAGGCTCTTAAATTCAAGGTTCTTATATGCTGGGTTTTACTATACTGCATGACAAAGACTCACGACATGATAATTGTTTTGTATAAATAATAATAATAATAATAATAATAATAATAATAACTTTAATAGAAGGCTCCAGTGAACTGGTTTTTCAGTTCTATTTACAATAATAATATAAATATATATATATATAATACAGATGTAAAAAAAAGATATATCATGTATGTATATTAATCTAAAATCTAAAATTTAATATTTACAAACGAATTATTTAATAAGATAGTCATTTAGGCGATCCTTGAATACAATAATGTTTTTAGAGTCAGTAATGTATTCTGTAAACTGTTTGTTTATTGTATTTGATTGGAGGCAATGCGTCAACGACTAGTAAGTGGCAGATTAATGGCAGATCAAAAACCAGGAATCAGATGATATCAACCAAGATTATTATTTACAAGTATATTACAAATGTAATGAAATCATTTTATCTTTCTCTCCTTTTCTTTGGTGGCGGAGCGGTGGGTGGTCCCATCACGGTGGAAGCTAAGTAGGATAAAAACAATGGACGCTCGGTTAAAGTCCTTTATAATCTATAGAGATCATAAAAGTTATGATTTAGAATCTTTAAAAAACTTACATGAAGGAATATGTCGAGGGATCTTGATAGGGAATTGATCCCTAATGAATATATTATTCCGTAGTATCATGTAATCCCTAAGAAAGAAAGAAAAATCATCAATAAACTATCATCATGCGCCAGTACCAGTACTGATTCCAGGCTGAAAGGTATTTAACCCATGACCTTGTCTGCCTATCCCATGTAAACCGACAGAATGATGTTCAAATACCTACCATTGCTGGTGAGGGTGAATTCTAGTATTTTGCTGTGGAGTGAAAAACAATTGAAAGAACTTAGTACTTAAAAACACTGATGAGCTAATAAATCATCGATAAACAGTGTCCGCTTAACCTTACTTGGTCGAGGATTTGTAGATGTCCCTGGAGGTAACTCGCAAGATCCTGCAGGTAATCCAGCACTTGAGGGTGGTTGATAGTAATCTGTTGTATATTCATACCACAGGCTTATCATTTGTGACATTTCGTAAACACCTGAAGATGTGTTGTACTCTTTTAGTATTTTTAGGAGCCACCAAAAAGGAAAAGGCATTGACACAGTCATACGCTATTAATCAAAAGATATTAAGTGCTACTCACTTACTGTTCTATTCAAATCAGTCATCTGGGAGGCGTGTTCACTACTGAGCTATTCTAATCTCGATTTCTTCTTGGGAGGCGGATTGGTCGCACAGCTAGAAAAAAATTATCAAACATCAAATATACAAACTAGCTTACTATATATATATATAGGAGCTTAGCAAATTTTTATCTGGTGACACTTACTTCTGACAGTTTGAATCCTTCCGAAGAAAAGCCTTCTTTGCATTTGAATGCCTTCTGGAAGGGGAGGCAATGGTCGTTGAGTTTCGTTCTCCATGATTATCAGCATCTTGTTGAAAGAAAGCAATTTGCATTCTTTGTATAGCCATAAGTCTGCATTATTATAATTTACACACAAATAAATAATTTTATCTTGCCAGAATATGTGAATATATTTCACGGTACAAAAAAAATAGTATTGAGGGATGATAATATTAATCTGATCCATTGAATTGGAAAGATTCAACATCGTTGTTAATTTAACTGGTTGAACTGTCACTGATATTATGAAATATAACGCCATATTCAATAATGCATGAAGTAAACACTAAATGCATGTTGAAATATTTCCTGACTGATTTGAACTAGATGATACAAGAAAATGTAACTAGCCAATCAGTGCTAAGTTAACAAGCTCAAGTTGTTAGCATAGCCCATTAGAGACAAAAATTGCACACCAAAACCTGCCTCAGCAGAGTAGGGTACGAATAATTTTTTTTCGTTCAGAAAAATAGAAACTAAATCTCAAAAAACTTTTAAAAATCAATATACAACAATATTTACAACATGATATAACAATTATCGTCAATAAAATAAAAACATTAAAATCATCAATAAATTATTATTATTTATATATGTGCATTCAGTTTAGGATCTGTGAAACTTTAATAAAACAAAATTGCACACAATCCTTTGTTTTTTAGCATTTTAAATGTATTTAGTACAAGAAAGTAATTTTTGTTTCAGGGATAAACTAAAAGTACTCCGTTGAACAGACAAAAAGTTTTTATGCTAACCTTCTAAAAGCTAATGGCGTTCTTGTCCATAGTTTTTGGTTCTGTCTACTACACCCTTGGGAATAGCTGATGAGAGATTTTGCTCCTGTTGAAAAAAAAGTAAAATATAGAACGCGAGACTGAAGTTGATGCTAGCAATGGATGTAAGTTGTTGCAACATGTCGCAACAAGATCACGCAAAAAATGGCGTCCCTTCCATTCACATCTGCTATAGTAAGGTTTTTTTTCAGTGGTTATAATTTTGGTGAGCCTGATAAGCTGGAAATTTATTTCAAAATATTGCGAGCAATGTTGCAAGTAATGTTCACACCATAAAATTTGTTGCAAGAGACATTACAGCAAGTTAAATGCTACAATAGTTATGTTATTGAAAATGTTGCTCTGTGTCTCTGTACCTTAAGAAAGCCGGAACAAACTCAGTCGGGAATATTTAAAAAACGTCTACAACTGAATTAATATTTACCCCTTTTCACTTAGAAAAAAAACGACATGAACTAGTTTCACTGGCATTGCAAAAAGACGAATTCTCCAAAATAATGATTGTTTATTTTAACAAAAATAGAAGGAAGTTACTTTGAGTAATATTTACAATTTTACAAAGTATCTTGCAAATATTACGAATATTATATTTACATAAAGTTTCATTGAATCGATCGATATGCTTCAATTTTCAAATTTAGCGATGAGACCGGGCCAAGTAATTTTTCCAAAGAATATAACACAGCTACGAATCACTGTTCCACAAATTTTTATTTACATTCACTCAATGTAGATTATTTTTTCCTCTTGTATGTCGGAGAAGTTGACGCTGTATTTCTGGTAGAATCTGATTTTGACAAAATACAAAGATTGTATGATCAGAATGCTGTTTGATCACAAACTGTGAAGTCTTTTAAGAATACTTACAATGGTATCTCAGCATCTAGAGTGGTTAGGAAATCGTTCCTTTAAAAACTGTACGACGAGCAGTAACACTAAATCCCTAAGAAATAAAGAAAAAATGTATTGAAATGATTAACTGAACATAATTCTGTAGTACTGGGATTGATCAATTAACCAGTAAACCCATACGTAAACTTCTTTGGGACATTAGTAGCTGAGAATAGTGTTTTCAGCACTTACCATCTTTGCCAGGGGTGTAGCTGTGGATATATCTGTAAAGAGACAATTTTAAAACCTTAGAACCTTAATACGCATCAACTAATGAATCCCTATAGTATTTGTTGATCCTTACCTGGTTAATTGTTGTGAAATGCTCCTGGAGGTAGCTCTCAAACTCCTCCAGATGATTGAGGATGAGCTCTTGGTTTATATGGATCTGTAGTAAGTAATAAGTGGCTATTAAGTCAGAGGAAGATAGATGACAGTAGAAATTGTCACAAAGAGTTTTGTTTAAGGTGGCTTCCTATAGTATTTTTCAGACCATACCTTTCATTTTCATTTGGCTTATTCATAGTCTCAACTTATACCTATATACTTGATTTTTGGACCAGCTATAGAGCTAAGATAAATTTTTAAAATGTTAATTTTAGCTTGATTGACGTTACCTTGGCAACGATAAACAAATATTGTTGAAATTGGTTTTTATCGAATAACTCTAAAACTCGATGAGACCTAGACAAGCGGCAAACGACATCATCAACTTCAAGCTATTGAAAACGATTCCAACTATTTTAAAGAAAATCAATCTGTTAGATTTCAAGTTTCAACTACCTACTGGCTAAATACTAAAAGTTAAGTCTTGTTCAAACCAGAGATTTTTTTTTTTTACTTTGCGTGAATATTTTGATAAATACACTCCTACCATATCGAGCAAAAATATGCATTCGTTTGAAAGTTATTCTGGCAGCAATTTGAACATGTTAGCCAGGTAAAATTTATCAATTTTTCCTAGTGTATTAGGAAGGGTTTGTTTTGGAGTATTTTAATAGTAATTCGGTTTTTGTGAGTATCTCTCGGGCCGCCGTAACTTTCAATGTGCGAAAATCACGGCTTTAGAATATTTCGGCGAATTACTTGAAATCTAACAGACTGATTTTCTTTAAAATAGTTGGAATCGGTTTGCAATAGCTTGAAGTTGATGATGTCGTTTGCCGCTTGTCTAGGTCTCATCGAGTTTTAGAGTTATTCGATAAAAACCAATTTCAACAATATTTGTTTATCGTTGCCAAGGTAACGTCAATCAAGCTAAAATTAACATCATTTTAAAATTTCATCTTAGCTCTATAGCTGGTCCAAAAATCAAGTATATAGGTATAAGTTAAGACTATGAATAAGCCAAATGAAAATGAAAGGTATGGTCTGAAAAATACTATAGGAAGCCACCTTAAGCAAATGCTTACCGTTCACCTTGCTGTCCGTGGTGATGAACGGGTGTGCAAGGGTCTTCCGACTAGAATACTGGTCTTTATGGAAATCCTACATGAAATTGTTTGTCATATAATATTGCTGTCAAATGCAATCCAAATGATTGATTTCCTATATTTTTTGACAACTTTGTCGATGCCATGATGCAATTAAGAGAGTCTCTAGCATCTAAGTTCTTGATGATCATGATCAAAGAATTAACAAAGTATTTTCATGCCTATATAATATTTGAGAACCTCTAAAACTGACAGTCGCTCCTTGAGTTTTCGTAGTCGGTGTTTAGCTAAATTTTTTAGGTGACTGTGTCAGTTATCAAATCATTTAGTGAGCTGAAGTGATCATGGCTCCATTTATGTATGAGATAAAGTATATAACTCGAATCCTTGGAAATTTCTATTATCTTTATATGGAATTTCATCGCAATTAGAAAATAAGTAATTCAATTTCCAGGTTTATAATAATAATAATAATAATAATAAATCTTTATTTAACGTGGGTATCAAATACAGCAGAATATAGTGGGCTGGTTTCCAATTTGGCCCACAACTAAAATATACAATGATAATAATAAAAACAACAAAGCTAACTACTGATGACGAATTTACATGAATTTCAGATAAGGTAATATAGATGTGTGACTTTTTTCTATCAGAATTTGTTCAAAAGTATCATACTTACAGTCTCTCCTCTTCGCTGAGCATGCCCTCGAGGTGCCACAATCATCATCACCACGAATACTGTAGGATTTCTTGATTCTATCATTTATTATTAAACCTTTTTGGCTTTTGAAAGCTCGCTTTTGTGGCTTAGATAAGCATATGACTTGATTATTACGTAAGTAATAGCAGAGTCTTAAACATGCATCTCGTTTGAAACGCTTGAAACCAACGTTGAGTTCATATTTATTATTCTTTGTTCAGTTTTGCTCATTAAAAAGTTTAAAACAGTTAACGAATAAACAAATCATGTTACATTTATTCTCTTTTTCTATCTTAGCTGGACAACGATAATGCCATTAACACTGTATAGTTATATTTCTAGTAAGGGCCTCTTCCGTGAGGTTCATACATCACTCAGCTCGCATGTTGATTTTTATGGAGGGAGGAAAACCGGAGAAAAACATTACAAATAAACTTTATTCACATATCCGCGATCCAGTCAAGAACCGAAACCGTGACCCCAGGTATGAACTACACAGGAGTGGCAGCACTGTAGCAGCGCATATATTACAGGGAAGCACGGGTGGCGTAGCGGGGAGTGCGCTCGCCTCTTGCCAAGGTGACCCATGTTCGAGCCCCGCTAGGCTTGGTGTCTTATGTGAGTAGAGTTGTTTGTTGGTTCTCTCCTGTGCTTCGATGGTTTTTCCTCCAATTGGAATGAAGTGGAGGAAGATTCACTTTTAATTCTCATTTATTTATTTATTTATGCCACCCGCTTTTTAACTGATTTGCATGAATGTGCCGTGGTTTTTCTTATTCGTAAAGTATCAAATTGGTACTTACCTGTGGCATCTCTTTCCCTTAAACTTAAGGGTAGTAAACTGGGCCAGTTTTTCTTCAGTGGCATGTCTAGGAACGTGGCTCTGTAGCTCAGCCTACAAACTTGATCCTGAATATTTCATGAATGCTTCATCAACACGTTTCTTCTTTTTTATGGATTCTGCCATTCTCTTGAACTCCTCCAGATTAATACATTTTCAACTTTTCTAACGGACTTATCTTGGTTTGGTCATCCAAGCCTCGTAAAAAAGCACATACCGCACCACACACATAAAAAGTTCAAACATCTCATTTCTCAATATTTTGTTGTAACTGATACCAAAGTACTGCTTGAAATACATCAGAAGTTGGAACTTACTTGGCTCCTTATGGTTCATACGTGACGATAAGTTATCCCTTGGAGGGATTGAAAAGCCTTCTGGCATGCCGCAACCCGACTAGAATTTGCACCATTGACGAAGTAGTCAAAGTTGGTTGTCCTCTTGTGCGCAGGATTATCTGGGAGGCACTTTCCACCACGACCCTGTGGCCCAGCACGATTTACTTTCTTAGGGACAATTAAACCCAAAAGGTAAAGGTTTTTAAATTTTGAATTCCCTAAGTCATTAAATCGTTTGAGAATGTGGCTTATCGTGGCGTCGTCAAACTGACCTATGCATTCTCTGTTGCAGCCACAGTCTGGGCCAGTTTTTTCTTTCAGGGAGCATTTTAAAGTCCAATATCTTTGGAAGGAAAAAAGATATTTGAAAAAGGAGTGGGACGTTTCACTTTCACTATGAAAGGTCTTTCAATCCATGCATAAAAACACAAGTCAAAAATTTGATAATAGTAGCACTTTCAGACTTCAGTAGTTTTTAATAGAGAAATCAAACTCTCAACTGAAAAAAACTTCATTTAAAATGAAAAGATGAAATCGCCCGTCTCACCTCTGAATCCAATAAACAAGACAAAGAAAACTGTTTTCTACATGAAATTCTTCTTGATATTGAATGAAAGATGAAAAGGAACACATATTACAACAGGTATTTCTAAGTTGTTAAGCTTTTCAAGCTCGTTTTAAAGAGGCATTCAAATTCATAAACTTTAGATCATAAGTATTGTAAGAACTGAATATGCAGACCTCAATAAAAATCTTTGTTTTACTATTTCATTACAAAACTTGTTGGCTTTAATAGTTAATAATACTAGTCACATGGTTGTTTCAAATTCCTTTCAAAAACATGAATCACACGAACAGACCTTTGAACTACTTGGATTACTTTGCCCCAAAAATTATTGAAGTATTCCTTCGTAAAATTTATTCAAAACTGCGTGACAGTTTGATGATGTATTCTATGTTGTATGATAAAACGGTTTGCGTGTTTTTATAGCTCAATCACTACTTGACTTTCAATTTAATAGTAAAATGAAAAAATAGAGAAAATCCAAGCAAACGTTTTAGAAGAATAACTGCTTGAAATAACTTCATGAAATAAGAGTTGCAACATTGCTTCGTTCAAAACAGTAATTCTAGTGTTGTTTTCCAGCTTTTTGTGCGCAAAGAGTTACTAGTTTTGACTATTACTATGGTGCGGTAAAACATATTCAATAATATTACTGAAAGGGAGAACTTAGAAAGATATTATTGGTAACTTGTTTCTAACCACTTCTTCATTACTTATTTAAGATAAAATACAAGGTTTACTTACCCTTATAGTTTTCATAGCTCTAGCCACTTGCCCTTGCGTTTTTACGAACGTTCTGTTTCCGCTCCTTGAGTTTTCGTAGTCGGTTTTTACCAAACTTTTTTAGGTGACCGTGTCAGTTGTCAAATCATTTAATGCTAGGTAAAGTATGATAAAAACAATGGATGCTTGGTTAAAGTCCTTTATGATCTATAAAGATGCGAAAAGCTACGAATTAGAATCTAAAAGAAACTTACATGGAGAAATGCGACGAGAGATCCTGATAACGAATTCATCTGTAATGAATAAACTATTCTGTAGTATCATGTAATCCCTAAGAAAGAAAGGAAAAATCATCAATAAACTATCATAATGCGCCAGTACCTGTACTGTTTCCAGGCTAAAAGGGATTTAACCCGTGACCTCATCTGCCTATCCCATGTAAGCCGACAGAATGATGTTCAAATACTTACCATAGCTGGTGAGGGTGAATTCTAGTATTTTGCTGTCGAGTGAAAAACAATTGAAAGAACTTAGTACTTAAAAACACTGATGAGCTAATAAATAATCGATAAATAGTATCCGCTTAACCTTACTTGGTTGAGGATTTGTAGATGTCCCTGGAGGTAACTCGAAAGTTGCTCCAGGTAATCCTGCACTTGAGGGTGGTTGATAGTAATCTGTTGTATATTCATACCACAGGCTTATCATTCGTGACATTTCGTAAACACCCGAAGATGTGTTGTACTCTTTTAGTATTTTTAGGAGCCACCAAATATGGAAAAGTCATTGACACAGTCACATGCTATTAATAAAAATATATTAAATGCTACTCACTTACTGTTATATTCAGATCAGTCATCGGGGAGGCGTGTTCACTACTGAGCTATTCTAATCTCTATTTCTTCTTGGGAGGCGGATTGGTCGCACAGCTAGAAAAAATTATCAAACATGAAATATATAAACTAGCTTACTATATATATAGGAGCGAAGCAAATTTTTATCTGGTGACACTTACTTTTGACAGTTTGAACCCTTCCGAAGAAAAGCTTCTTGTTGAAAGAAAGCAAGTTTCCTATCGGCCATATTTATCGGCAATGAATATCTTTCTCTATAAGTATCATACTTACAGTCTCTCCTCGTCGCTGAGCATGCCCTCGAGGTGCCTTTGTATAATCATCATCACCACGAATACTTTAGGATTTCTTGATTCTATCATTTATTATTATACCTCTTTGGCTTTTGAAAGCTCGCTTTTGTGGCTTAGATAAGCATATGACTTGATTATTACTTAAGTAATCCTCACTGTGCATAACCCTATATTATTATATATAACCCTATACTATTATATACATTGCAAAAGTCATGAGGAGAGCCGGCTATCATGTCAAGTTTTGTGAAAGGTGTCTTTAGAATGAATTCTTATATATATTATATTCACTGATGAGCTAATAAATGATTGATAAACAGTGTCCGCTTAACCTTACTTGGTCGAGGATTTGTAGATGTCCCTGGAGGTAACTCGAAAGTTCCTGCAGGGAATCCCGTACTTGAGGGTGGTTGATAGTAATCTGTTGTATATTCATACCACAGGCTTATCATTCGTGACATTTCGTAAACACCCGAAGATGTGTTGTACTCTTTTAGTATTTTTAGAAGCCACCAAATATTGGAAAAAAGTCATTGACACAGTCATACGCTATTAATAAAAATATATTAAGTGCTACTCACTTACTGTTATATTCAGATCAGTCATCGGGGAGGCATGTTCACTACTAAGCTATTCTAATCTCTATTTCTTCTTGGGAGGCGGATTGGTCGCACAGCTAGAAAAAATTATCAAACATGAAATATATAAACTAGCTTACTATATATATAGGAGCGAAGCAAATTTTTATCTGGTGACACTTACTTTTGACAGTTTGAACCCTTCCGAAGAAAAGCTTCTTGTTGAAAGAAAGCAAGTTTCCTATCGGCCATATTTATCGGCAATGAATATCTTTCTCTATAAGTATCATACTTACAATCTCTCCTCGTCGCTGAGCATGCCCTCGAGGTGCCTTTGTATAATCATCATCACCACGAATACTTTAGGATTTCTTGATTCTATCATTTATTATTATACCTCTTTGGCTTTTGAAAGCTCGCTTTTGTGGCTTAGATAAGCATATGACTTGATTATTACTTAAGTAATCCTCACTGTGCATAACCCTATATTATTATATATAACCCTATACTATTATATACATTGCAAAAGTCATGAGGAGAGCCGGCTATCATGTCAAGTTTTGTGAAAGGTGTCTTTAGAATGAATTCTTATATATATTATATTCACTGATGAGCTAATAAATGATTGATAAACAGTGTCCGCTTAACCTTACTTGGTCGAGGATTTGTAGATGTCCCTGGAGGTAACTCGAAAGTTCCTGCAGGGAATCCCGTACTTGAGGGTGGTTGATAGTAATCTGTTGTATATTCATACCACAGGCTTATCATTCGTGACATTTCGTAAACACCCGAAGATGTGTTGTACTCTTTTAGTATTTTTAGAAGCCACCAAATATTGGAAAAAAGTCATTGACACAGTCATACGCTATTAATAAAAATATATTAAGTGCTACTCACTTACTGTTATATTCAGATCAGTCATCGGGGAGGCGTGTTCACTACTAAGCTATTCTAATCTCTATTTCTTCTTGGGAGGCGGATTGGTCGCACAGCTAGAAAAAATTATCAAACATGAAATATATAAACTAGCTTACTATATATATAGGAGCGAAGCAAATTTTTATCTGGTGACACTTACTTTTGACAGTTTGAACCCTTCCGAAGAAAAGCTTCTTGTTGAAAGAAAGCAAGTTTCCTATCGGCCATATTTATCGGCAATGAATATCTTTCTCTATAAGTATCATACTTACAATCTCTCCTCGTCGCTGAGCATGCCCTCGAGGTGCCTTTGTATAATCATCATCACCACGAATACTTTAGGATTTCTTGATTCTATCATTTATTATTATACCTCTTTGGCTTTTGAAAGCTCGCTTTTGTGGCTTAGATAAGCATATGACTTGATTATTACTTAAGTAATCCTCACTGTGCATAACCCTATATTATTATATATAACCCTATACTATTATATACATTGCAAAAGTCATGAGGAGAGCCGGCTATCATGTCAAGTTTTGTGAAAGGTGTCTTTAGAATGAATTCTTATATATATTATATTCACTGATGAGCTAATAAATGATTGATAAACAGTGTCCGCTTAACCTTACTTGGTCGAGGATTTGTAGATGTCCCTGGAGGTAACTCGAAAGTTCCTGCAGGGAATCCCGTACTTGAGGGTGGTTGATAGTAATCTGTTGTATATTCATACCACAGGCTTATCATTCGTGACATTTCGTAAACACCCGAAGATGTGTTGTACTCTTTTAGTATTTTTAGAAGCCACCAAATATTGGAAAAAAGTCATTGACACAGTCATACGCTATTAATAAAAATATATTAAGTGCTACTCACTTACTGTTATATTCAGATCAGTCATCGGGGAGGCGTGTTCACTACTAAGCTATTCTAATCTCTATTTCTTCTTGGGAGGCGGATTGGTCGCACAGCTAGAAAAAATTATCAAACATGAAATATATAAACTAGCTTACTATATATATAGGAGCGAAGCAAATTTTTATCTGGTGACACTTACTTTTGACAGTTTGAACCCTTCCGAAGAAAAGCTTCTTGTTGAAAGAAAGCAAGTTTCCTATCGGCCATATTTATCGGCAATGAATATCTTTCTCTATAAGTATCATACTTACAATCTCTCCTCGTCGCTGAGCATGCCCTCGAGGTGCCTTTGTATAATCATCATCACCACGAATACTTTAGGATTTCTTGATTCTATCATTTATTATTATACCTCTTTGGCTTTTGAAAGCTCGCTTTTGTGGCTTAGATAAGCATATGACTTGATTATTACTTAAGTAATCCTCACTGTGCATAACCCTATATTATTATATATAACCCTATACTATTATATACATTGCAAAAGTCATGAGGAGAGCCGGCTATCATGTCAAGTTTTGTGAAAGGTGTCTTTAGAATGAATTCTTATATATATTATATTCACTGATGAGCTAATAAATGATTGATAAACAGTGTCCGCTTAACCTTACTTGGTCGAGGATTTGTAGATGTCCCTGGAGGTAACTCGAAAGTTCCTGCAGGGAATCCCGTACTTGAGGGTGGTTGATAGTAATCTGTTGTATATTCATACCACAGGCTTATCATTCGTGACATTTCGTAAACACCCGAAGATGTGTTGTACTCTTTTAGTATTTTTAGAAGCCACCAAATATTGGAAAAAAGTCATTGACACAGTCATACGCTATTAATAAAAATATATTAAGTGCTACTCACTTACTGTTATATTCAGATCAGTCATCGGGGAGGCGTGTTCACTACTAAGCTATTCTAATCTCTATTTCTTCTTGGGATGCGGATTGGTCGCACAGCTAGAAAAAATTATCAAACATGAAATATATAAACTAGCTTACTATATATATAGGAGCGAAGCAAATTTTTATCTGGTGACACTTACTTTTGACAGTTTGAACCCTTCCGAAGAAAAGCTTCTTGTTGAAAGAAAGCAATTTTCCTATCGGCCATATTTATCGGCAATGAATATCTTTCTCTATAAGTATCATACTTACAGTCTCTCCTCGTCGCTGAGCATGCCCTCGAGGTGCCTTTGTATAATCATCATCACCACGAATACTTTAGGATTTCTTGATTCTATCATTTATTATTATACCTCTTTGGCTTTTGAAAGCTCGCTTTTGTGGCTTAGATAAGCATATGACTTGATTATTACGTAAGTAATCCTCACTGTGCATAACCCTATATTATTATATATAACCCTATACTATTATATACATTGAAAATGCATTGAGGTGTAGCAAAATGCGTGATAAAAGCTGTAAATAAAATTAAATTTAAATTAAATTAAATTAAACCCTGATGTAAGTGAAGGAATGTTAACTGAGTATATAAAACCCATTTCGTGAAGTTCTGAAATTATTTAGTAGGATTCATTTTCTACAATATTTTTTATAATCTTTGTAGCCAATGGCTATTGCAGCTCATGAGGTGGATCTGTGAAATAGTCATGAGGAGAGCTGGCTATCATGTCAAGTTTTGTTAAAGGTGTCTTTAGAATGAATTCTGATATATTATATTCACTGATGAGCTAATAAATGATCGATAAACAGTGTCCGCTTAACCTTACTTGGTCGAGGATTTGTAGATGTCCCTGGAGTTAACTCGCAAGTTCCTGCAGGGAATCCCGCACTTGAGGGTGGTTGATAGTAATGTGTTGTATATTCATACCACAGGCTTATCATTCGTGACATTTCGTAAACACCTGAAGTTGTGTTGTACTCTTTTAGTATTTTTAGGAGCCACCAAATATGGAAAAGTCATTGACACAGTCATACGCTATTAATAAAAATATATTAAGTGCTACTCACTTACTGTTATATTCAGATCAGTCATCGGGGAGGCGTGTTCACTACTGAGCTATTTTAATCTCGATTTCTTCTTGGGAGGCGGATTGGTCGCACAGCTAGAAAAAATTATCAAACATGAAATATACAAACTAGCTTACTGTATATAGGATATGAGCTAAGCAACTTTTTATCTGGTGACTTACTTTTAACAGTCTGCATCCTTCCAAAGAAAAGCATTCTTCGCATTTGAATGCCTTCTGGGAGGGGAGGCCACCTCCGCAATGGTCTTGGAGGTGGGAAGTTTCTTCCTCCATGATTATCAGCAATCTGCCTATCCGCCATATTTACAGTCGGCGATGAATAATTCTCGATATCCAGAGGATATCAGTGAATATATCTGTCATCGTTGAGTTTGACGTGAAAATAAACAGTTACTCAGAGACCTGTTTTTTGCCAGGTTAGTTGTGTGATTATGACGCAATTTACATGCAAGATAAAGCGAGCAGGGTTTGGTTTATCATTCACTCGGCAATTGATCAAGGAGAGAATCATGGCAAGACGACAATCAGAATCCTAATAATACGGTAAGAATTTACTCAAAATTGTTCGAATCAGTTTGTCTCCACATCTGTAGACCTGCCTCTAACGTAAATAACCACTTATTATCTTTGGCTTTTGAAAGCTCGAATGATTCAATATTAATCATGATGACTTACAAATTATAAAACAAATGTATGAAATACTAAAACCTTTAAATTTAAACCAAACTTCGATTCTGATACACTTTCCATGATAACAGAGTTTTTTTTGCAGGAAATTGGCCAAAATAAGGTACATCTGTAGATTCAATAATTTTCGGAGTTATATATATGTTGTTTTACAAACCTGTTTTGTGTATTTTGTCTCCTTTCCACCCTTTTGGGAAGCACGATGGAAAACTTGGTTTTGGAGATGGTTTTTTTCTCCTCTGGCTGGCAATTAAACTCCTTTATGGAACCACATTTGTGAAGGATTTGAGGCATAAAAAATAAAAACGTCTTCACTATTCCTAGATGTGACTTGAGGATTAGCTTGAGCATTGATTGCTGCATGCTGTTAGGAATAACTAACCTCATTTCTTTGTAGACTACACCATCGAGAACAGCTAGTTCACTTCTCGAGTCCCAGAAGGGACAGACTGCTGGGGTAGGTTTCTTTTTGTGTCCGCCCATCCCTTGTGAATAATATCTTGTAGCTCACTGAGTTCTCTTTCACTGCAATCCTGCAGTTCCTCATATTTGTCCTTGGTTATGGACACAAAGTCAATGGCACTCACTTGTTCTAGCTCAATATCGTCATGTTGCTGCCCAGCCAAATAGGCTCTCGAGAGGGCATCCAGTGAAGTCATTTCTTTCCCAGGTCTGTAGTACACAATCAGATCATACCACTTTAGATTTAGCAGCATTCTTTGTAGATGCATCGGGGCTGCTAAGAGTGGTTTCTTGAATATCTGCTCCAGTGGGCTGTGGTCATTGTAGACTGTGGTCTCCTTGCCAAAGATGTAACAGTGGAACTTCTTGCAAGTATGTACTATCGAGAGCATTTCTTTTTCTATCTGAGCATAACGCTTTTCTGTGTCCGTCATTGCTCATGAAGTGTATGTTACCGGTTGCCCATCTTGTATCAGCACAACTCCCAAACCGCTTTGACTGGCATCGCAGTGTATTTCTACTGGCTTGCTAGCATCGTAGTATTTCAATACAGGGGGCTCTGCACATTGATGTTTCAGAGCTGCAAAGGCTGTTTCCTGTGCGGCTTGCCACTGGAAAATCACTCCATTCTGGAGTACCCTTCGTAGGGGAGTGCTGATTTCACTTAGGTCTTTGATGAACTTCCCCAGATATGTCACTAGCCCCAGGAACCGCTTGACATCTTCTTTGTTTTGGGGTCTAGGCATGTCCTTGATTGCTTCTACTTTCGCTGGATCCTTCTGGAGTTAGAATATGTCCGACGTATGGAACTTGGGGCTGTCTGATCTTGCACTTGTCCGTGTTTAGCTTCAGATTGTAGCTGGTGGCTCTCTGTATTACCTGCTTCAGTGTTTGATCGTGTTGTTCTACGTCACTTCCGGCTACTAGGATGTCATCAACAATTGCATATGCCCCTTGTATTCCTTCTATCATTTGATCCATAATGCGCTGGAATATCTCAGGCACGCACTTCAAGCCAAATGGGAGTCTAAGCCATCTATACCGTCCTATTGGGGTGTTGAACGTGGTGAGATGATTCTTCATCTAATCTGATTTGGTGGAACCCACTTTTTGCATCCAGAATGGAGAACACTTTGGCGTCTGGAATTTCTGCTACTACTTCCTCTATTGTCCTCACCTGGTCCAGCAAACACGAATTCTACATGACTTTTAAATCGGCTAAATTCTTCATATAATTCATCCAGTCTATTTGGGGGTACTCAAAGTTAACGTTTGTCATTTTCAGATTTTGTTTGGATTGTTTCCGGATGGCTAGGTTTTAGCGTGGATTTGTCTTGGGTTCTGACACCATGTGAGATCTTGAGTAATCAAGCCGCCATTGTGATTATAACAACCGTTTAATATGCAAAACATCTTACAAAGAACGCTGACCTGACATAAGCTGTCTTAATTATATCACAAACACGTTGCAACAAGATCACGCAAAAAATGGCATCTCCCTTCCATCCACGTCTGCTATACAAAGGTTTTTTTCTGTGGTTATGATTTTGGTGAGCCTGATAAGCTGGAAATTTATTTCAAAATATAGCGAGCAATGTTGCAAGTCATGTTCACACGATAAAATTTGTTGCAAGCGAAATTACAGCAAGTTAAATGCTACAATAGTTATGTTATTGAAAATGTTGCTCGTTTCTCCATACCTTAACAAAGCCAGAACAAAATCATTCAAGAATATTTAAAAAACGTCTACCACTGAATTAATGTTTACCCCCTTTCATTTAGAAAAGAAACGACATGAACTAGTGTTACTGGCATCGCGAAAAAACGAATTCTCCAAAATAATGATCGTTTATTATAACAAAAATAGAATGAAGTTACTTTGAGTAATATTTACAATTTTACAAAGTATCTCGCAATATATTACGAATATTATATTTACATAAAGTTTCATTGAATCGATCGATATGCTTTATCAATTTTCAAATTTAGCGATGAGACCGGGCCAAGTAATTTTGCCAAAGAATATAACAGAGCTACGAATCACTGTTCCACAAATTTTTATTTACATTCACTCAATTAAGAATATTTTTTCTTCTTGTATGTCAGAGAAGTTGACGCTGTATTTCTGGTAGAATGATCAGAGTGCTGTTTGATCACAAACTGTGAAGTCTTTTAAGAATACTTACAATGGTGTCCAGCATCTAGAGTGGTTAGGAAATCGTTTCTTTAAAAACTGTACAATGAGCAGTAACATTAAATCCCTAAGAAATAAAGAAAAATGTATTCAAATGATTAACTGAAGATAATTCTGTAGTACTGGGATTGATCAGTTAACCAGTAAACCTATTCGTAAACTTTTGTGGGACATTATTAGCTTGAGAATTATGTTTTCAGCACTTACCATCTTTGCCGGGGGTGTAGCTGTGGATATATCTGTTAAGAGACAATTTAAAAACCTTAGAACCTAAAAACACATCAACTAATGAATCCCTATAGTATTCGTTGAACCTTACCTGGTTAATTGTTGTAAAATGCTCCTGGAGGTAGCTCTCAAGCTCCTCCAGATGATTGAGGATGAGCTCTTGGTTAAGATTGATCTGCAGTTAGTAATAAGTGGCTATTAAGTCAGAGGAAGATAGATGACAGTAGAAATTGTCACGAAGAGTTTTGTTTAAGCAAATGCTTATTGTTGACCTTGCTCTGTCCATGGTGATGAATGAGTGTGCAAGGGTCTTCCAAATAAAACATGGAAAGTCTTTATGGAAATCCTACCGGAAATTGTTTGTCATATAATATTGCTGTCAAATGCAATCCAAATGATTCATTTCCTATATTGTTTGACAACTTTGTCGATGCCGTGATTCAATTAAGAGAGAAATATGGTTATAATATGAAATCCAAATAAATAGCAATTTTTCTCTTGAGCTCAGCAAAATGAAGAGTAGCATATTCGGTTCCCCTCAAAATCAGTAGTGGATACTCGCTTATTAACGTAGGGGGCTTTGAAAGTTTTTCTTACTTTTATGTGTAGAAGGTGTGGGTGAAAAACCAGAGACAAGGGACGTAACAGAATTCGAATTTTTTAAAGAATATTTCAATCATTTTACGACCAAGAAAAAGAAAAGCTGCAACAATTTCAATTGTCACAAAAATACATCTCAAAGACGTATAACTAGACTGCGAGCAGTCTCCTGCATCTAAGTTCTCAATGATAATGATCAAAGAATTAACAAAGAAGTAACAAAGTATTTTCATGCCTATATAACATTTGAGAACCTCTAAAACTGACAGTCGCTCCTTAAGTTTTCATAGTTTTTAGTAAAATGTTTTAGGTGACCGTGTCAGTTGTCAATCATTTAGTGAGCTGAAGCGACCATGGCTCCATTTACGTATGAGGTAAAGTATATAACTCAAATCTCTTGAAATTTCTATTATCTTTACATGGAATTTCATTGCAATAAGAAAATAAGTAATTTAATTTCCTGGTTTATAATAATAATAATAATAAATCTTTATTTAACGTGGGTATCAAATACAGCAGAATATAGTGAGCTGGTTTCCAATTTGGCCCACAACTAAAATATATAATGATAATAATAAAAACAACAAAGCTAACTACTGACGACGAATTTACATGAATTTCAGATAAGGTAATATAGATGTGTGACTTTTTTCTATCAGAATTTGTTCAAAAGTATCATACTTACAGTCTCTCGTCGTCGCTGAGCATGCCCTCGAGGTGCCTTTGCACAATCATCATCACCACGAATACTGTAGGATTTCTTGATTCTATCATTTATTATTAAACCTCTTTGGCTTTTGAAAGCTCGCTTTTGTGGCTTAGATAAGCGTATGACTTGATTATTACGTATGTAATCCTCACTGTGCATAACCCTGATGTAAGTGAAGGAATGTTAAACGTAGTATATAAAACCCAGTTCGTGAAGTTCGGAAATTATTTAGTAGGATTGATTTTCTACAATATTTTTTATAATGTTTGTAGCCAATGGATATTGCAGCTCATGATGCGGATCTGTGAAATAGTCATGAGGAGAGCTGGCTATCATGTCAAGTTTTGTGAAAGGTGTCTTTAGAATGAATTCTTATATATATTATATTCACTGATGAGCTAATAAATGATTGATAAACAGTGTCCGCTTAACCTTCCTTGGTCGAGGATTTGTAGATGTCCCTGGAGGTAACTCACAAGTTCCTGCAGGTAATCCCGCACTTGAGGGTGGTTGATAGTAATCTGTTGTATATACATACCACAGGCTTATCATTCGTGACATTTCGTAAACACCCAAAGATGTGTTGTACTCTTTTAGTATTTTTAGGAGCCACCAAATATGGAAAAGTCATTGACACAGTCATACACTATTAATAAAAATATATTAAGTGCTAGTCACTTACTGTTATATTCAGATCAGTCATCGGGGAGGCGTGTTCACTACTGAGCTATTTTAATCTCGATTTCTTCTTGGGAGGCGGATTGGTCGCACAGCTAGAAAAAATTATCAAACATGAAATATACAAACTATAGCTTACTGTATATAGGATATGAGCTAAGCAACTTTTTATCTGGTGACACTTACTTTTAACAGTCTGCATCCTTCCAAAGAAAAGCATTCTTCGCATTTGAATGCCTTCTGGGAGGGGAGGCCACCTCGGCAATGGTCTTGGAGGTGGGAAGTTTCTTCCTCCATGATTATCAGCAATTTGCCTATCCGCCATATTTACAGTCGGCGATGAATAATTCTCGATATCCAGAGGATATCAGTGAATATATCTGTCATCGTTGAGTTTGACGTGAAAATAAACAGTTACTCAGAGACCTGTTTTTTGCCAGGTTAGTTGTGTGATTATGACGCAATTTACATGCAAGATAAAGCGCGCAGGGTTTTGTTTATCATTCACTCGGCAATTGATCAAGGAGAGAATCATGGCAAGACGACAATCAGAATCCTAATAATACGGTAAGAATTTACTCAAAGTTGTTCGAATCAGTTTGTCTCCAAATCTGTAGATTTGCCTCTAACGTAAATAACCACTTATTATCTTGGTCGGAATTGTTGGGGCAAATTTAATTCAGTCTTATGTTTTCTGAAATGTATTTCGAATGTGTAGCCAGTCACATTTTGATAAAGCTCTGTTTTCCTTTAAGATGCCACAGACAGATCACCTTCAGTACTATAGACACCTACAAAACGCCCAAGACTGAACTGAAAAATATATTTTAAAATAAATAATCCTGATTTGTTAGATCACTGGAGAAACGATGTCACATTAAAATCTTCCTGCTAGTGGAGTCTCACCCTGTACCAACCCTTACCCCCACAGGAAATTTCCTTACATAGCGGTGAGTGCGCTCGCCTCTTGCCAAGGCGACCCGCTTGGTGTCTTATGTGAGTAGAGTTGTTTGTTGGTTCTCTCCTGTGCTTTGATGGTTTTTCCTCCAATTGGAATGAAGTGGAGGAAGATTCACTTTTAATTCTCATTTATTTATTTATTTATGCCACCCGCTTTTTAACTGATTTGCATAAATGTGCCGTGGTTTTTCTTATTCGTAAAGTATCAAATTGGTACTTACCTGTGGCATCTCTTTCCCTTAAACTTAAGGGTAGTAAACTGGGCCAGTTTTTCTTCAGTGGCATGTCTAGGAACGTGGCTCTGTAGCTCAGCCTACAAACTTGATCCTGAATATTTCATGAATGCTTCATCAACACGTTTCTTCTTTTTTATGGATTCTGCCATTCTCTTGAACTCCTCCAGATTAATACATTTTCAACTTTTCTAACGGACTTATCTTGGTTTGGTCATCCAAGCCTCGTAAAAAAGCACATACCGCACCACACACATAAAAAGTTCAAACATCTCATTTCTCAATATTTTGTTGTAACTGATACCAAAGTACTGCTTGAAATACATCAGAAGTTGGAACTTACTTGGCTCCTTATGGTTCATACGTGACGATAAGTTATCCCTTGGAGGGATTGAAAAGCCTTCTGGCATGCCGCAACCCGACTAGAATTTGCACCATTGACGAAGTAGTCAAAGTTGGTCGTCCTCTTGTGCGCAGGATTATCTGGGAGGCACTTTCCACCACGACCCTGTGGCCCAGCACGATTTACTTTCTTAGGGACAATTAAACCCAAAAGGTAAAGGTTTTTAAATTTTGAATTCCCTAAGTCATTAAATCGTTTGAGAATGTGGCTTATCGTGGCGTCGTCAAACTGACCTATGCATTCTCTGTTGCAGCCACAGTCTGGGCCAGTTTTTCTTTCAGGGAGCACTTTACCTGAAAAATAAAAAAGACAAGTGAATATAAATAAAAATTATCAATAAAGCGCTGCGAAAAGTCCTTAGTTACTTAAAAATTTAATGAAAGACCTGTTTGTGCTCATAAAATGGCATGAAAAATATTTTTTTTCGGGCTTAAAATGAATAGGTTGGTCATACAAAATAAAATCAGATTGACTGACTCTGAGTCCACCTAGTTATAGATTGATGATAATTTTAGACCGTTATACTATGCTCGCCACATAATATTGAATTCCCTGGAATGAAATGGCATGGTTCTTAGAAGGACCTCGAAACGATTCAAATATTATTGCTAATATTTTATAATTGTAATAAACGTTATTGAAATAAGAGAAAAGAAATATCGATTTTCAATTATTTCAATTTTCGTCAGTAGCCAAGTTTCAAAAATATCCTTTGACAGCAAAGAAAAAAATAACAAGTCCTCTAAATCAGGCAAAGTTGACAAATGGTCCGTTTTTAAATCGTATAAAAATAAGTTCTTAAATATTTAAATATTTAAATAAATTAATATAAAAAGAATTAATATAAATATATATTTCTATGCTATGGCAACTTACTAGTGTCCTGGCCCCTAACAACATTTTTGGCTATTCAAAACTGTGTGACAGTTTGATGATGTATTCTATGTTGTATGATAAACGGTTTGCGTGTTTTTATAGCTCAATCATTACTTGACTTTCAATTTAAAAGTAAAAAGAAAAAATAGAGAAAATGCAAGCAAACGTTTTAAAAGAATAACCGCTCGAAATAAATTCATGAAATAATGAGTTCATTGCTTCGTTCAAAACAGTAATTCTAGTGTTGTTTTCCAGCTTTTTGTGCGCAAAGAGTTACTAGTTTTGACTATTACTATGGTGTGGTGAAACACATTCAATATTATTACTGAAAGGGAGAACTTAGAAAGTTATTATTGGTAACTTGTTCCTAACCACTTTTCATGACTTTTTCATTACTTATTTAAGATATTTAAAATACAAGGTTTACTTACCCTTGTAGTTTTCGTAGCTCTGGCCACTTGCCCTTGCGTTTTTACGAATGTTCTGTTTCCAACTAAATGAAAAAAAATACTTTGCATGAGTTGAACTGTCAAAAACAATTTTCTTTCTTTAGATCTTTGCTACTGTACCTTTCCGGTTTCGAAGTCTGCTTCTTTGCTCTCATTGAAGGCAGAGGCACGTTTTCTTTCTCAGCCAACCTCCTACTATCTGGCCTAGTGTGGAAGGATTCCACCCTATTCCCTAAAAGGACGTCTTGACAACCAAAGCCAACGAAGTCTTCATTTTCTGACTCGCTATCTTCGAACATAGCTAGGAAGGAACCGTTGAAATTGGGTGCAGTGCGACCCTCTGACTCGTCAATGAATTGATACGGATCCATGAGTGTGTAGTTTTGAAAAAAACTGTTTTGATAATTTTGTATTGATAATTTAGAATTTGGTTTAAGCTCGTTGAATGACAGATTGAGAATGGAATGGAATTTCGATCGAGCTCCTGTTTATATACTGAGCACTGGTGCTTTGTGGGATCGCCCTTTTGAAATCCTAGGTCCCGCCTTATTCATTATTTCCCATTGCACCATTGTCTTGATATTGTCATCATTGGTTCATGCACAGCTAACTTTATGATCTAAGCAACAATAGAGCACTTAACCGATTTAGCAGGCTGAATTAAAAAAAAAACAAGCTTATAAAATATAAAGTTCTGAACGGCCAATGTGTGTTTTTCTTTTAATCCGAATGATAGTTTATTATAACAACAATATAAGAATTTAGCCTTTACAAATTCATCATAAGACGGATAAATACTTAAAGTTTTTAAAACAGTCTTGATACTTGATATTAAAGGGCTAAAGAGAAAGCTTAAACTTCACTATTTCTTAGCGTTTTCTTAGCAATTCTACTCTAAGACCATTAGATTCGACGCGGCAAAAGTTTAACATCTAAACTGGGCCTAACGACAATGTCAACAAATATCTAAAGGTGTTAGTGATCAAAAGCCTGTGTTTACAAAAGCTTAATAAATCGTATACGTGTAAATTGGCATTTACAGTGCCCGTGGATTCATTAGGCACAATAGAGTTGTCAATTAGAGGATAAATTGGCAATAATCCGTTTGCAGCGTCTATAGAATTCTGAAACAAAAGAGGACGTCTAACAAAAGCTGTGAAGATAACGTAACAGTTACGAGTTCATTAACTAATTAGGTTCATGCGAAGTGCGGCTACATTACGTGCATTTGCTTTTTGACAAAATTGAAAATCTAAAAATTGATATTCTGAAGAAAAAAAATGCTCAATTTCTATTAGAGAAATCAATTGAAAACCAAAAACTAAGTTTGCATCACTGATAAATTACTTGCTGTTTGCTAATTAAATGGCACGCTCTTTTCATTGTGTGTGGCGTTAGCGAACGTCTATGGGAGCAAGGACACTTTAATGGGAATTAAACACGAATCAGAAGGGATTTTGATGAACCAATAAGTGCGGTGGATTTGAGCCAATCAGCCTTTATACGCAGTGGTCCTTAACTCGACCATCATTGTGGTTATTTCTTATCATGGATTACGTAGCCAACATCAACAGAATCCGAGAATGCAGAATGGAAGAAATCGAAATGCTGTTTATTCTCAAAACCCAAGTAATAGAGGCCCATAGAAAGATAGCAGCAACTGAGCAACGCCTCGGAAGATGGTCAATGATGGCAAGAGCAAATAGAACGAACTTCTATGAGATTTTAGCTTCCTACATGGAGCTCGAAGAATCGATGATAAGAAGTTTGGAAGAATATGACAAGGTAGAAGAGAGACTTCTGCAAAGGATTCAATAAAGAATCCTTTAAACCCTGAGGATAAAAGGCTCTTATGAGAGCCAAAAACAAAAACGAAAGTTATTGACTCTGTGCTTTATATCAAGTTTGATTTTTGTCTTATCAAACTGATCAAACTGAAAAGAAATCAGGCCGAACAAACACCGACAAGATTAAGCTTTAATTGTAGCGTGATTTCATGTCTCGCCAAATTAAAGTCCGTTTTGACTTGAAGTTATCGATAATAATACCTAAATAAATAGTTGGAACATTCAAAAAACAAATTCTCCGAAAGAACGATCGTTTATTGTAAGAAAAATAGAGTACTACTTAGTAACTTTACTTTGAGTAAGATTTACAATTTTACAAAGTATCTTGCAATATATTACAAATATTATATTTACATAAAGTTTCATTGAATCGATGGAAGTAGTCGCGAAATTACCAGTATTTACTTAATGTTTCATTGAATCAACTTAAAAAAACGGCAACTTCTTTATAACTCGGGTGTTACGGAAATTTCGATGGTCATTCTGATGATTCGATTGTTAAACATGAAGTCCGATTAAAGAATATACACAATACTCTGGCCGAATGAATTCAACTAATATGACCTCTTACCAACATGTGACGCTTCATAGCTCAGTTGGTAGAACATTGCACTGGTTCTGCAAAGGTCATGGGTTCGAATCCTGTTAAAGCCCCGAAATTTTTTTTTGACTTCTATACTTGCATTTACTTAAATTGCTTAATACTCCGATACATACACAATATGACACTCAAGTAATGAGTGACTTATTTGGGGCTTGTAGAAAGGGATAAACTTGGACTAGACAGCAGTATGCTTTATCAATTTTCAAATTTAGCGACGAGATAAAAACTATAATTCATATCGAGAAAGCTATTCGTGTCTCGTCATAAATAATATTGCAGATAGGCAAACAATTATTGCTTCTCAACAAGCCAATTTACCTCCTCTACCAAAAGATGTTCCTAAACACCAGGGCCGCCTGGTTGTACGAAGGGTGGATAAAGCTATCCGATGGATAAATCCTTATCCAGTGGATAAGTCGATGCTGTTATCCAATAAGTTTATTCACTGGATAAGAATTATCTGTCGGACAGCGCTATCCACCCTTCGTACAACTGGGCCAAGTAATTTTGCCAAAGAATATAACAGCTACGAATCACTGTTCCACAATTTTTTATTTACATTTACTCAATTACGATGTCGGACCTCGAGAAGTTGACGCTGTATTTCTGGTAGAATCTATTTTGACAAAATACAAAGATTGTATGATCAGAGTGCTGTTTGATCACAAAATGTGAAGTCTTTTAAGAATACTTACAATCTCAGCATCTTGAGTGGTTAGGGAACCGCTCCCTTAAAAACTGTTGAACGAGCAGTAACATTAAATCCCTAAGAAATAAAGAAAAATGTAGTCAAATGATTAACTGCACATAATTCTGTAGTACCGGGATTGATCAGTTAACCAGTAAACCCATCCGTAAACTTTTTTGGGACATTATTAGCTGAGAATTGTGTTTCAGTACTTACCATCTTGGCCGGGGTTGTAGCTGTGGATATATCTGTAAAGAGACAATTTTAAAACCTTACAACCTTGATACACATCAACTAATGAGTCCCTATAGTATTCGTTGAACCTTACCCCAATAATCGTTGTGAAGTGCCCCTGGAGGTAGCTCTCAAGCTCCTCCAGATGATCGAGGATGAGTTCTTGGTTAAGATTGGTTAAAATATGGTTATAATATGAAATCCAAATGTATAGCAATTTTTCTCTTAAGCTCAGCAAAATGAAGAGGAGCATATTCGGCTCAAACTCAGTAGTGGATACTCGCTTATTAACTTAGGGGGCTTTGAAAGTTTTTCTTACTTTTGTGTGTAGAAAGTGTGGGTGAAAAACCAGAGACAAGGGACGTAACAGAATTCGAATTTTTTAAAGATCTCAATAATTTTACGACCAAGAAAAAGAAAAGCTGCAACAATTTCAATTGTCACAAAAATACATCTCAAAGACGTATAATTAGACTACGAGCAGTCTCTTGCATCTAAGTTCTCGATGAAAATGATCAAAGAATTAATAACAAAGAAGTAACAAAGTATTTTCACGCCTAGATAACATTTGAGAACCTCTAAAACTGACAGCCGCGCCTTGACTTTTCGTAGTCGATTTTTACCAAACTTTTTTAGGTGACCGTGTCAGTTGTCAAATCACTTAGTGAGGTGAAGCGACCATGGCTCCATTTACGTATGAGGTAAAGTATATAACTCAACTTCCAACTTTACATGGAATTTCATTGCAATAAGAAAATTAAGTAATTCAATTTCCTGGTTTACATGAATTTCAGATAATAAATCCTACAGTATTCGTGGTGATGGTGATTATACAAAGGCACCTCGAGGGCATGCTAAGCGACGAGGAGAGACGGTAAGGGGTAAGCAAGATACTTTTGAACAAATTCTGATAGAATTTCATCTGATAGAAGTCACACATCTATATTATTACATCTATATATCCGTGAAGTTCGGAAATTATTTAGTAGGATTGATTTTCTACAATATTTTTTATAATTTTTGTAGCCAATGGATATTGCAGCTCATGAGGCGGATCCGTGAAATAGTCATGATGAGAGCCGGCTATCATGAAGGTAAAGTTTTTGTCAAGTTTTGTGAAAGGTGTCTTTAGAATGAATTCTTATCACTTTCAATTAGCTTTCTGTCTTATTGTTGATTCCATGCAATACTTAGTACTTTCCCTAAAGTCTGGTCTATCTTATCTTTAGGAAGAATGAGGAGAACATCGAGAAGGCCACCTCGACAAGACTAGTGATTTTAATTAAGAAAACAATCTCTGTAAATAAAATTGAACAATTTATCCCAAAACACTCATCACAGAGGTAGTTGTCGTTTCATTTTAATCATGACTATCTTACTGTAACTGGTAAATCCTAGTTAAAAAAACCTGTAAACACTTTTTTTTCAAAACTTAAGAAATTTATTCTCTAGAAATTAAACAACAAAAGCCTTTTAGTTTTGTACGATTGTCGGTGATTGTCAAAACTACTCCAGTCATTGACTTCATGCTTTATACGCAGTTTGTTCTGCATTTGCAGGTTTCTAGAAGTATGGAAAAAAACAGTGATCTCACACGGATTCGAAACATGCCTCCGTGACCTCTGGTCTGTAATCCGAATAATTCGGCCACACGGTTTTATATGTTCATAAGTCAAAATATATTGTTTATAAATGCAAACCGGTTATACGCGCTCCCGGACTTCCGAATGTTTACAACCGCAACTTGGTAGAATAATCAGTTCGATATCCTATTTTGACAAAATACAAAGATTGTATGATCAGAGTGCTGTTTGATCACAGAAAAACTGTTAAGTCTTTTAAGAATACTTACAAGGATAAGTGCGACAAATTTTTGTTTGTTTGTTGAAGCTGACTTCCATGGTTGAAGTTCGTTTATTATTGGAAACGTTTTACGAACTGAACAAAATCTGAACTTTTGTTTTGATAATGACAAACTCACATTCGGAGCCAACAATCCATAAAAGTGATAATCAATGCTGAAATTGTTTGGGTGGCAGGGGATTTTTCTTTATAGAAAAAGATGGTGCTTTAGCTGTGAGTTTAATCTTAAGCAATGATAAGCGTAAGAACTAGGCCCAGCTTTTTAAAAACGCATAGCGCTTTATATTTGTATCATCTTTGGATTGAGATATATCCCGCTATTTCGATTATAACGTGGATCTACCTGAAGGGAAACTAAGTTTTTTATGATCGTTGATAAATTATATTTTCATGTTGTGAAACAAAAACCTATTTAAAATTTTAGGCTAAAATAGGTAGGTCTAAATGAGGTCTAAATTGATATCTTTAGCCTGACAGGCTCTTAAATTCAAGGTTCTTATATGCTGGGTTTTACTATACTGCATGACGAAGACTCACGACATGATAAACGACTAGTAGGTGATCAATTAATGGCAGATCAAGAAATCAGATGATATCAGCAAATATTTTTATTTACAACTATATATATAAAATATTATTTTTCTCTCCTTCTCTTCGGTGGCGGAGCTGTGGGTGGTCCCATTGCGGTGGAAGCTAAGTATGATAAAAACAATGGACGCTTGGTTAAAGTCCTTTATAATCTATAGAGATCATAAAAGCTATGATTTAGAATCTTTGAAAAACTTACATGGAGGAATACGACGAGGGATCCTTATAGGGAATTGATCCCTAATGAACATACAATTTTGTAGTATCATGTAATCCCTAAGAAAGAAAGAAAAATCATCAATAAACTATCATAATGCACCAGTACCTGTACTGTTTCCAGGCTGAAAGGGATTTAACCCATGACCTCATCTGCCTATCCCATGTAACCCAACAGAATGATGATCAAATACTTACCATCGCTGGTGAGGGTGAATTCCAGGAGTATGCTGTCAAGTGGAAAACAATTGAAAGAGCTTAGTACTTAAAAACACTGATGAGCTAATGAATCATCGATAAATAGTATCCGCTTAACCTTACTTGGTCCAGGATTTGTAAATGACCCTGGAGGTAGCTTGCAAGCTCCTCCAGGTAATCCCGTACTTGAGGGTCGTTGATAGTAATCTGTTGTAGATAATAAGTTGTTATTTACGTTAGAGGCAGGTCTACAGATGTGGAGACAAACTGATTCGAACAACTTTGAGTAAATTCTTACCGTATTATTACGATTCTGATTGTCATCTGTCTGTCGGTCTGCCATGATTATCATCTTGATCAATTGCTGAGTGAATGATAAACATTGAATCTTAAAGGGGGACGTAGACAGTTGACACATAGAAAAGCTCATCCTTCAATACTATTATTCTGATATTGTGAAATACCCTCATATGTCTCCTCTTCTTGCAGGTCTGCCCTAATTCCTTTGGAGTATTGCCTTTTCTGTCGGATTAAGTTCAATTTCTTAGCGAAAAGGTGTCGGTTCTCTCTCTCTCTAGGATCTAATGCCAAAAAGGAATGATTTAATTAATATTAATCATGATGACTTACAAATTAATTAGCAAATGTATGAAATACTAAAACCTTTAAATTGAAACCAAGCTTCGATTCTGATTCATTTTCAGCTATTACAGAGTTTTTTTTGGAGAAAATTGGCCAAAGTAAGGTAGATCTGTAGATTCAATACCTGTTTTGTATATTTTGTTCCCTTTCCACCTTTTTGAGAAGCACGATGAAAAATTTGATTTTGCAGATGATTTTTTTTCTCTACTGGCTGGCAATTAAATTCCTTTATGGAACCATATTTGTGAAGCATTTGTGGCACATGGTAGATCATAGCCAAGATGAAAAAGAAAATTAATAAATATAAGAATTAAATGCGTTTTAACCCCTGAAATAAATGAATTATACTAACCATGAATATATGGTGTAACATCTTTAGCATGGTTTAGATGTAGATATACCTGACCCCATTGCCTGGCAAACATTTTGAAATCAGCAGGGGTCAGGTAGTTGTCTTTGACTGGCTTCACTGACATGGCCTTTATTAACGTTTGAAACCCCTGTAATACAAAATATGACAAATGATGAATATATAGTAGACTAACTCGATGAAAACCAAATGGAACTTAGAAAAAATCTGAGCCCCATGTGGATGCAGTGATTTAATTGAGCCCACAACCCTCCAACTTAATATTTTCAATAATGTAGTTAAGATTTTAATATTTACAAGAATCTTGTACTGCTTTTTATAGCCATGCAATATGTGTACTTACACTCCACAATCCCTTCCTTATCCACATTAATGCCATCAAGCACTTGGATAAGATCCAAGTGCACCAACACTATCTTGAGTTCTTTTCCTAATAAGGTTTTAAAATATTCTTAGTTTAAAAAGGTTCACAAATATGATAATAAGAATGGCCTCACTTTTTATTGTAAATATGCTGTGTGAATCAGATTATTTTGTGTGCCCCTCCCTCCCTCTGTTTAGCCTGATTTTAATGTCCTGAATGTTCCCACATTTACGGTCCCTTGTTATACCTTATATAAATTTTCACATAATAATATTTGTAATAGAAACTGTTTAAACACTATACCATCAAGTTTCGTAAACTTTGTGCAAGATCCCTGTCCACTATCATTTTGGACCTCATAGAATTTGAATGGGCAGGAAATCTTTTCCATGGCAGTTGTCAACTGTTTTTTCTTGTAATGATTGAGAACCAAATCAGTAACCTAGAAATGTGGCAAAAATGTATGAAACATTGTTAACACAAATAAGTAAATTTCAATTTTGGGTAGCATGGGTCAGGTTTATGCTGCTAATGTCATTTGCGTTGTTCTCTAAACACCATGGAGTACTTGGTAACAAGACGGGAATTATTTGAATGTAATTGTGTCGTTCTCTAAAGATCATGCAGAACTGGATATCAATACTTATTAAGGTAACCCATGCACCCAACCCAACCCATAAATACTTTACTGTCACATGTTTACACGAACTTTAAAATATTCTCATATCAAACAATGTTGTCATTGTTTAACCATAGGATATCCTTGTGAAAAGGATGTTACTTTTGCACAAATTCCATTGACCAGCGTTCTGCTTACGTTTTTCAACGATGCCCTAGCTTTGATTTTCAGGCAAAGAGTCTTTGGGGTTAAACATTGCCTCTCCAATAGATCCCTATGATTTCCTTTATCTTGGGCATTTTAATTAAAAATATGTGTTTTTTTCTCTAGGCAATTATGAGAGTTTCTTACGGTTTTTTGGAATAATAATAAAAAAAATAATTATTATAATATTTTATTAGAAACTAACATTGTACTCGAAAGACTAAAATACTGTGGTCAATATACAAGAATAAGAAATGATTAAAATGAAGACCAACATTCAATTTCCCCCATTGGGTTCTGGCATTCGATTAGTCCGCTTGGTTCATGTTTAGCATGATCACTTTGTCATTTTGATCATCGAGCTTTGCCACTCAAAATTTTACCCATTTGCAAGAAGCCCATCTTACCTTAAGTTGTGTTTCGATGCCATTCAATTTCACTACATGTTGTGTTTGGCTTCATGATTTGGCTAGTTGGTTGTCGTCGTACATGTAATGACACCTTCTCTTTGCAATAAACGTTTCCTTGGTATAATCCTCACAATAATATAACACGTCCTGCTAGAAAAATCCGGAAATTCGTATTTTTTATTTCCTAATGTTTTTCACATTTTGTGTTTGCAAAGCATGTTCTTAATTTTAGGAAGGAAATGTCAGTTTCGTCCTGATCGCTTTCGGTTTTTCATGCTCTGTTTGTTGTCGCTGCTTAACAAAAAATAAATAAATGGGCTCATTACGGTGACGCTCAAAGAATGTTCGATAAACTCAATACCTTTCACTTTTACCTAATGATTGCGAGGTGTTCTGATAATCACTGGAAAATTTATCATTTCCACATAATGTAAATAAGTTTTAAACAGTTTGGAGCCCATAAAGGGCCAATGCAGCGAAGTTTTTTTAGCTTTTTTTTTTGCGGCATCTATGCGATGACGTATTTCAGCTTCGCCAGTTGATGGTTGATTGTCATGTATAATGCTTCCAAGATATCTGAATACCTCTACATTCTCAAGATTTATGCCATTTAGTGTTGCAATGAATGTTGGATATGGTGTGTCTGTAGTTGTCTGATGGTTAAGTATCATGCTCTTTGTTATTTCGAAGTGGTATCTGTGAAGTGTTTTTTGTTGCAGGTTTATTGCGAGTTTTAGGCTGTTTTCATGTTGAAAGAATAGTTCAAGGTCATCAGCATATCCTGACCAATCAAGCTTTTCTCGTTCACCATAAGCTTGATAGTTTGCACGTTGAGTTCTATTAGTGAGTTCTATTATTTTGTCTTGAAATTATATTGAAACATGTAGACAGAAACCAAAAATTCTCGATTGAATTTCTTAAGTTTCGTTGGACAGACCATCATATGTTCTTAATGAACAGAAAATTTCATTGTATTTCTGTTATTTCAAAGCTAACAAAATATGTCATACATTTCTTTTATTCAATATTCTTTTTCTCTTGGGAGAGGAACAAAAAACGTCTTTGAGTATTACTTTATTTCCTAGATCAGTTAGATAATAAACACTCATGCTTTATGGGATTTAAAGCTCCTCGCACTGACAGAAAGCCACTTGGGCTTTGCCACAGTCTACTCCAATAGCACCACATGAGCTCCTTCAAATGTTAAAAAATGGCAAAAGACGAATTAGTAAAAGTGTGACCCAAAGTTCAGTGTCATTGTGTACTTCAAGTTTTTAGGAATAATCTTTGTTCGTGCAAATAATCTAAATATGCAATGGAAGGAAACACCCAGAAGTAAGTTGCCAAGAATTTTTCAGAAGGAAGGTCAACTTCGAAATAAGGAATCCGAACTTCAACGTTTTCAATTGTAGGTGACATGAGTGTGACAGCTGAAGACAGGTGGTGACCAGCATAATCTGTTGAGAATGCTACAAGTTTTAAAGTAATTAATCTGAAAGTGTTATCTTCAGTGCATCTTTCCATCTTCCACAGCTCACTCCTTTCCAAGTTTGTTTCTGTAAATTCTGCCTACGTTTTTGATGTCCAGAAATTTGTGATTGTTTTTACCTTTCAACTTACTAACTGCATTACTAGTTGCATTGGATTACTTTGAAAAATATTCTTTCAAAAAACAGCAGTAGATCTGTACTTCTGTTTTTCAGGAGTTTAGAAGTGCCTTATTGAAGTTTTCAATATCATCCTTTTCCATTACTTCCTGTATTAAATTTTCAGTTAGCCTGTCTGTAATTCTCAACATTAAGTGGAGCTCATCAAGGACAACATGAACAAGTTTTATATTGAATAGTGGTTTGTTTATGCAAAATCGTTATCTACAGAAGGGATAACTGAACGATTCTAATCTCATCACTGAGCAAGACTGTTTTTAAGCCTTTAGGCAGCCTCACTTCCTTGGCCCATGTTTTTGAGAAACATGGGCGAAGATCTCGTGGAGACTGACCAGTAGATGCAATCCACAGTGTGGACATTTGTTATCTGCCGTGTTGACGGGCAGATGATGGAAATATATGAGACATATTTGATATTGGACTAGGTCCTGAAATGACGTCATAAATTTGTAATTTCAATATTGAATATCTCTGCAACGAAAAGAGAGGTCAAAGAATAGTAAACCCTATGCTTATTTAAATTACAAGGGTTTTCAAATTATGAAAGCGCTCACATAAACTTAAAGGATAAATTATAAAATATTTTACAAAGTACATACAAAAATTGTATTACAGTGTAAACTTGTTTATAAGGATACGTTGTTATGCCTTTCAATGCATGTCTCACTTGTGAAATTTGAGGGGAAGTAGCACTATCCTTTTTCTGAGCTCACTTACTTTGAGCAGAAGATTTCGTAAGAGGTTTTAACTCTATGGTTCATCTGTTTTGTTTGCAAAAAAATGCATTATTTCAGACTGTCTAATTTCCTTGGTGGTAGTTTACACACAAAAAATGTAAACTCCCTTCACTAAGTCTGATAGAATGAAAATTAATGATTACTAAGTCTTTTGAGATTAGAAAAATTCAAAGAATTATCAAATGACTTGTTTTTCTTCTATTAATGTTCAGTGTCTTCTAAATCGAGTGTAGATAAAGTTATTCAACAACAAATAGTGCACTTTGCTGTGCGTTCTCTTCAATCATTTGTGTCTGTGAGAAGCATGATCAATTCAGCATTTTTCATTTTTGACATCCCTTTGGTGTTTAAATTCCTTGCTTGGATTTCTTGTTTTAGCTGCTTCACAGTCATTTTTGCATAATCATCTGAACTGAATTTGATTGGTTATAAATTTCATGTTGGCTGGATGCACCTATAAAAATAAATAAAATAAAGAAATGAGTAAATGAGAATTAACAGTGGAATCCACTGAGTAGCTCTTCCTCCACTGCATTCCAATTGGAATTTAGAAGTTGATTTTTGAGGAGGGAACCAACAAACAAATCTACTCTACTCTACCTGCTGCTGCTTCTGAACAATGTATACTGCATTCTCCCCTTGAGCGTTTTTTCCTGCTTTCTACAATACCATCCTCCCAGTATGCTGTTTTTTTTTTTTTCGTATTTCCTCTTTTGCCTTTCACAGTGCTGCATCCCATTTGTTTGATGTTTGAAAAAAAAAACTTTTTGGTGTCATCATTATTCTTTTTCACTCCCTGGCCAGTGAATTGTTTAAAGTTTTTGAATTTTTGAATAAAGATGGGAACATGATAAACAAGTACTTGCATATAAGGAGTTACTCTTGCTTGTGAGTAGCCCATTCTTATTGAACCAAGAGAAGAAAATAGATAAACAAACTCCTTTGCTTTCTTAACAACATCTAGGTAGTAATTATAATTCAGTGAATTTGAGTCACAGTTAATCATATCATAAAGTTCTTCAAAATCTTTCCAGAGTTTTATTACAGTAGTTTTGGATGCTGGAAAGAGGATATCCATGTCTTTAAGTTTGTTGGGTATTAGTTTAAGCTTTATTTTTGTCTGACTCCATTAGACTAGTCCAGTCATACGACCCACTACCCTTCCCATCTGCATTTTTCTTCTCCAATATGGCAAATGTTATGCCAAGATCATTTATGGCTTTCACAAGTTTAATCAAATTATTGCCATCCAGCTTCTTTCCCCTTGCCTTATTGAAGTTTTCAATACCATCCTTTTCCATTACTTCCTGTATTAAATTTTCGGTTAGCCTGTCTGTAATTCTCAACATTAAGTGGAGCTCATCAAGGACAACATGAATAAGTTTTATATTGAATAGTGGTTTGTTTATGCAAAATCGTTATCTACAGAAGGGATAACTGAACGATTCAAATCTCATCACTGAGCAAGACTGTTTTTAAGCCTTCAGGCGGCCTCACTTCCTTGGCCCATGTTTTTGAGAAACATGGGCGAAGATCTCGTGGAGACCACCCGGTAGATGCAATCCACAGTGTGGACATTTGTTATCTGCCATGTTGACAGGCGGATTATGGAAATATATGAGATGTGCTTGTAAATTTTTTTTTTTGAACATCAGTGCTGTATGCAAGCATAGGAAGAACGGATACAGAAGTTCCAGAAAACACCTGGCCCAGGTTTTAGTATTCAGGATTACTCTATGGTATCTGCTTACTTTGAACCATCGTCCAGGAATCCAAAAATTTAATAGATCGATATAATCCAAAGTTTTATCATTTTCTTTACGAATCAATTCATGCCACAGTACAGTACAGGGTATGGAACATCAATAGAGAGTGCTATTGCAAATGAATTATCAATATGAGTTTTACTTATATATGAAAGAGGAGGTTCTGTTTCTTTAAGTTGACAATCAAGTTTTTTCTTTTCAACTTCCAGTACGAAATCAAAAAAAAAAAAAAAAGTAAAAACACATTAAACCCAATGATTCTCTCTCACCTGAGAATTGCCTTGTCCAATATGAATTGTCTTCAGTGTAAACAGCTAACAATTATTCTCCTACATTAATATATCTTGTGCTCTTGTACCAAATGTCATTAATGTTGTCTCTAACATACCATTTCACATTTACCCTGGATTTCAAAATGATGCTGTTCTTCTCAGGAGCAAGAATAAAGGGGAAAGTTCCATCTTGGATTTTTCTTCCAAGCCCTAAACAACATGAACTAGCATCAAATTCGACATGTTGGTCTTGCCATTTCAGTTGTAATATATAGTCAGAAGAATGTTCTTGACCACTGCTTGATGGTACCAAAGGCACAGTTACGACATAACTTGTCACCCAAGTTCCTCCTGGAATATCTCTTAAAATAAAGAGAGCATTGCCTGTACTAATCCTACCAATGCCAGCAACCCTTGATTCTCTTACTTGAAGAAATGCTTCTGCCGTCTTAACAGTACTATAGACCCCATCTCTGTAAAAGGCAATAATTAAAATATTGTTAAGTCATTATTGATGTACTTATCAAATTAATATATTGTTATTTTTTGTCTTTATATGACAACGTTCTTGCAATTAGGTGTAAATTAATATTATCAAAACAAATTTATACTCAAAGAATTCCCAAATTAACAAAGAATTCCCTACTCCCAGGGAAAATCATGAAGATTGTTTCTAGTATTTTGCAATGCCCCTTGTTAGCCCCCCATTAAAGCTGCTGATAGGTGCATAAGATCAAACATCTAACTTTACATGAGCTGAACCTAATGACATAAAAGAAGACCTCCTTATTACCCACTGTTTTCAATGTGTTCGGTTCATGTGAAGTTCTACATATGACCTGAGCCTTAGTCATAAATACAAGTTTAGTATGTATGTACGTAGAAGCAAGTTATAACTTTAATATTCAGATAATTTTTATTTTTTAAATTGTTTTGTTACTAACAGGTTCTGCATCTATATCTGGAATCCATATAAGCATGTGTTTTGCAGTTGTTGATGCTGTTTGTAGTCAATTCGTCTGCCGCCAACTTCAAATTGTTTTTTACTTTTCTCTCATACCATGGCTCAAACCGATGGATGGTGTCACCTAGATAGATGCTTTATTGACAATCTACTTAAGCAGCTGAAGCTGAATTGCATAAATGTAATTACAATTAACCATAAACCAAAAACTTGAATAATAATATATAATTATATAAATATCAACACTTAATAAAATTAATTAGATTCATCATAATTCAATGCACTTGCAATCATGAAGCTGTTCTTATATCTGTTGGTTTTGCACATGGGAACAGCTCCGAAGATGTTACGGTATACATAGATGAAACTATTGACGCCGAAGTCGTCACAGCCGTCGAAGTCGACGGCAGAGTCGGCGAAGAAGAAGAAGTGGTAGGCAGAGTGCTGTCCAAGCTGTTATGTGTGTTATGTGGCATGGCCAAGCCACCAGCACAACCAAAAAAAAACTCCCCAGAGGATGATAACCAAAGAAAAGAATAGCATCCCACGAACAAAGAATCCTTACTGAACCGTTTTCTGTTGAGATTGAAACATGATGGCCCTGCCATGATGAGCTTATGAACAGATATTGCAGTTGGCTACGTTTCTGAAATATTTTTCTCTCATTTCCTGTGTTTCTTCAGTGTTATCTATTACACTTTCAGCAGTCAGGTCCATCGTCCATCCATTGTTAGGAAGAATGACGTCTTCGCACAGACAAAGGCAGTTTCTTTCAAGTTTCGGTATGGGGGAAATGCTAGTTCTTAAAGCAATAAACAAAAAACAACAAAATTTATAAGAAACAAAGCAATTTATGCAGCTATCTAAAATAAGTTCATAAAATGTATTATGGCACTAGCAAAATAGTTGTAACTAGTTACCATTGGATAATCTTGACAGGTCAAGGATCCACTGGCTTTTGAAGCTAAAGAGCTGAATCATTTTTGGTATTGCATCTTTTTGGGTGAACATATTGGTCATCCTCTCCTGTTACCAGATTCCCATCTAATGGCCTACCAAACCTTGACCACTGGCCAATAACAAGTGGTGACTTAATGGTGACGTAACATGGAAAGTTACATTGTAACAATCCACATTTAATGAGTGCAGCATGCTGATGAATCTTCTTAATGAAAGGTCATCGATATCTACAATTTATAAAATCAATTAAGATGGTCAAGCATCTTATCGTAGCAAAATTCATTTACTACTACTTGCATCATTTATACTATATAATTTATACTATACATTTGTCAAAGCAAACCCTTTGAACTCTAGATTATTCTGTTTGTCAAGTCTTAATTGGTGATTGAGAATTCTCCAGCAACCAGATAGATAGATAGTTTATTTGAATAAGACATTGCAGCCATAGGCTGAATTACGTACTATTTACATGAAAGTGATGAAATGAAAAACAAAATACAATATAAAACTATAAAAGACTATAGAAATTTATATGTTGAAAAAGGGAAACTAATAAGAATGTCAAAGGATATATATATATACATAAATTTATAAATCTAGTTACGATAAATACGGCTCAGGATAAAACTGTTTTTACAACGCCCTGTCTTGTATTTTGGTAAATTGTAAGATCTTATTTTTCTCAAGGAATAAATTGGCGTGTTAACCAAAGCTCTAACTGCAGATTCATTGGCGTTCTGGAAATAATGTTCGCTGCTTTCTCCCTCAGAATTCAAACGCAGAGATGCACACATAGTTTGTTGCTCTTGTTCAATATCCATTCCTCTTCGGAAAAAGTTTTCCAACGAAAAGGTCATTAACACTTATGTGAGTAGAGTGGTTTGTTGGTTCTCTCCTGTGCTTCGATGGTTTTTAAATGATTATTACTTAACACAAAATAAAAACAAGTTGGAGCTACAAGGTTAGTCTGGAGTGCCTACAACAGGAAATAAATCAAAAATATAATTAAAACGTAAAAAAAACAGCTCAGGGACTGCAAACGGCTCCGGCTGTTGGTCGGTCTGCACTGCTTTAGACACCATTTCCACATATATTTGTTCTTTATTTCTTACCTTGCCTGCATCCCTTAGAAGCTGTTAAAGACAAAATATGGGCATATGATTTGAGGAATATTCTGTAGGTATACGGACAAGAAAAACCGTTACTACAGAAACAACGCTAGTAAGCGATGTGACTGAATTCCACAAACTTGGCCTTACCTTGACAATTGGGTGGACTTTGTACCAATAGTGGCCATGGCGCCACCCAGCTGGTTGGGGCACTGGATATTGCTTGTATAAAGGCATTTTGAATTTGCTAGATCAGGATTCACTTAACTGCGATTCTCAGTATTCCGCTGCGAACTCGGCAGTTGAGATTTGCCCATTGGAATTTGTTCAACTGAAGTCAGATTTTACAAGGGTTCATTGTTGTGGCGTGTTCATGTGACTCTGTTCAGGCTTGTTAAAACTTTCAACACCCAACCATAGCATGTAATCTAATGCCTGAAAGATGAGTTTATAACTGACCACCCAAAGAGTTTTATTATGAATTTCAGTGAAAGTTAAATACCGATCATTCATTGATTCAATAAACTGTTATTCTTATCATAGTTTATAAACTCACTGGGCCGAGTATTTCACTTAACATGTTTTCAGAAGCAAACAAACAATGTATGCTGTTTTCGAAGAGGTTCGCCCATGCTTTATTTATCATATCATTATGGCTTAAGATTATTTTAGTTATCGCAAAGCTCTTAAGTGTGAAGATGTTGAAGCGTTTGAGAGCTCCTCCCGGTTATTATAGTTCACTTTTTAGTGACTTTAACGATGAGTGTTTTAATTCTAAGTACCAGCCTGAAAGGAAACCAGCCGTCATGGGAATCTACGAGGTAGAGCGAGTGGTTGCTAAAAGAATTCGCGGAAAAAAGATGCAGTACTTCATCGAGTGGAAAAACTTCCCGTCAACAGACAACACATGGGAACCTGAAGGACATTTGACAAGTGACCTTATATCGATGTTCGAGAACCCATCACCACCATCGGCAGCTCATATAGAAGAAGTTAGAGAGCGACTTGCAGTTATCTTCGAAAAAGGACTGAAATCAAAGCTAGACTACGAGGAATCCTTGATCATGAATCATGAAATTGTTCGAACAATATTTCCTCATCTGCTTTAGACCTTCTTGCTGAACCACACCTGGCCGACGAAAGAGAGCTTATCGATGCCGGGTTGGCTCCCTTTCTTCAACGCTATGTAACAGTCACGGGTGGCCGTTGCTGTGTCGCTACGCCAGTGAGCATTAAACTTCAGCTGGGCCGTGCACCTAGCTTTTTGGATAAAGATGGCAAGAAGGCCTCATCAAGACCACTTGAAAAAAGTCAACATCAAGTTCGGAAAAACCCACCATGCTGGTTTTCGCTGGACGTAAAGTGATCACTGCATTCAGTTAAACCACTGGCTCCTTTAGGAGGCCAACACATGAAATAAAAAGTCCACTGATCTTTATGCTGAATATGTCTTTACTTGACTTGTATACACATAATCATAGCATGATTATAGTTTATTGAAAACAGAAGCCAATGGAACTATGGTATCACTTGTATTCATTTATTTTTCGCATTAAGCTTAATGCTAGTAAGCTCTTAAATTCTTAATAGCTTAATTACAAATTCTTATAACAGAGTTCAGTCTGCTTAGTCAACTTCAGTCTGCAATGGGATATATTGAATAGCAGTTATTGACTATTTGACTTTGACTATAAGCTTACTATATTTTTGTATTAATACTAACAAAGACTCGTATGAGGAACTTGAAAGACTCACTGGGTTTTGTGAGATAAGAGCACTTCCTTGTTAAGCTTAAGACTAATATTTAATTTTTGTTGTGCAAGTTTTGGAAAATGTTAAGCCTTCACCAATAAAACCAATCATTACTTTCTGGATTATAATTTTATACCAATTTCTCAGAATCATAATTTTTGGTATTCAGCTTCCATATTTAAGCTTACTTATTTTGAGGTAAACAAAATTTTTCTGTAGTAAACAAAGTCCTATAACTTGTGATGATATTAAACAATTATTGGATTATGTAAAATGTATATTAATACTTAAAATATAGGAGGATGTTTGTTTACGTTAGTTACAATATTTATCTCAGATTCAAGGTTACCACAGAGAAAAATATGAACTGAATTCAAAACTTTTTAAAAGGAAATCCTTCGTTAAGGTACAAAATGTTTGGCTCTTTGGGTTATGTTAAAGAACAATATTTAACATCAACAAATATCCTCCATATTTTAACCCAAAGTTAAAATATGTTCTATTACTTCTTGTTTTCTGCTTTTTTTTCTTAATGTTGGTCCATGAATCGTGTTAAGAAGGGAAATTATTGGGGAACAGACATTTTTTTTAGTTGTGTGAGTTGTGTGAAAATTCTAAATTAATCTTTTCGCTGTAGGTTTCATCTACTGTATGTTGCACTGTTGTAGAAATTCTTTTCACTTTAGATGCAACTTCTTGCTTGCCACCATTGTTCCACAAAGAATTGTTCCTCTTTAGGTATGCCCTCACAGTTCTTTTGTATTCTCTCAGAGATTCCTGTCTCTTTTCGATGAGGAGGAGGTTGGTGGCTGTATCCCACCGATTGATTTTTCGGTGGAAATACAGCCGAAAATCATCATATTTTTCTCTACACCTGAAAGAAGAGAGAAAAAAGTAATATTATTTTAAGTTCTTAAAACATGCACATACATGATTGTACACAATAACACTTCATACTGAAAGTATTTGATTTTCATAGTGATTTGAATTAATTGTATCATTCAAATATTCACTACATGTAGAATCAATGCTGAAAGTACTACATTTTTGGCTATGTGCACTTTTATACTTATGTTATTCATAATTTGTTAGACCATAGGATTCGGCAAACCACAACGCTTTTTCGACTTTGGACCTGTAGAGAGTTAATGAAAATTTGCTTTTCACTACTGTTATCATTGAAGTGCGACCCGCGAATCACGGAGCTTATTAAGATTCACTATTAAGGACTCAAACTAGTTTCTTGTGATTGACGGCTGTCAATAAAAGAATCAAACAAACAACCAACAATCACACAACCTAAACAGATTCTTGTGGATTGCGGATCACAGTTTAATTTAATGAACTATTTCATAAAAGTTAGGAAACATTATTATGAACAAAGAAATCAGTTGTTTACCTTAGACCTGAAAGTTGACGTTGCTGTTGTCTTTTACACACATCGTCAAGTGGCTTTCCTTTATGCACTAGGTTTTTGGTGTCTTTTTGATGTTCCAGCATTTGAGCAAAAAGCTCGGAACATCGGCTTTCCAACTACTTGCTTTCTTCGAGCACCTTAGTAGCGTATTCCTCCTTTCGCTTGATGTATTCTACGGGCTTGCATACTATTTCTTCTGGATAAATTTCTAGAATCTTCCAAGTTCCCGCTTTTAATTCTTGGCGACGATTGCCATTCCTCACTCCATTTAAAGACTTTAGGAACATAGAAGTCTTGATGGCAAGACATTTCCCCACTCTCGTCTGGCTTGAAGAAGAAAGCTGGTATCCAAGGCTTTGGATACTGCTTTGGAGAGACGCAAAAACTCTCAAAGCGTTCCCGTTGAGTTTTCTCCATTGCCAGAACGCTTCCCCATTTATTTGAAGACGATAGATAGTATCATCTCCCCCTATCTTAGGTGGCAGTATGTGTAGATATGCTGGATTGACCGGGGGTTCATTGAGCTCTGAAAAAGCTCCCGATCTAAAAAAATTGAAGTTTGCAGTGAAGACATTATAAATTGATAGTATTGAAGTGGTCAAGGTGACGAACTGAGAGAAATGAGCCAAGGCTTTACTGACTCAAGTTTGTCAGTTTAGGTCAGTTTAGCAGGGTATTGTCTTAATTGCTATTGTTTTGGAAAAGAAGTGCAAGATACTCTTGTGATTGGTTTCGAAATGAATTCTAAATAAAAGTCTATTGAAAACCAATTTACAAGTTTTTTCTTTTGCCCAATCAATATGACGCCTAATGCTTAATACCCGACAGTTAGAATGAAAGCCAGTTAGCCGAACAAAACGTTTGCGTTTACCGAGCGTTGTTGCATTCGCGTGTGTGGCAGCTAAGATCTTGTGGACTTAGATCTCGGCGCTTGCTTGAATCGTGAATATTTTAATTAAAAAGATAACATACATATTTGGTGTTACTGGTGTTACAACAATTAAGAGATAAATGTCAAACTTAAACACTTTCTTCATACGTAAAACTATTCGACATCAGCACCGCTGGTCTTGACGTTCATACCACCTGTTTCTTCTAACTAAGTTTCTTTGTCTTGATTCTCCTACTGTCTACTCTCCCTGTCTTGATGAGGTTCCCTTTCAATGAATACACTTTTATAAATCTAAGACTTACTCTGTAAATTTGTGGCTTTGCGCCAAAGATGAGCACCAATTCCGATCAATATCCTGCGTACTCGATTTCTGGAGAGACAAATAATTTACAGCAATCAGTATAATAGTATAAGCTTTAAATAAACGCAAAAGCTACGCAAACGATGTGATGCCTGTACACTTCATAAAGTTTACAATTATCATACTCACCTAAATAAAATCCCTCCAAGAAATGGGTTGTCCTAGAATTAATTTGAAAAGGAATCCTTAGTATTTTTCAACGGCTATATTTATATTTATAAAGACAGTTAAACAACGATAGTATACTTACTCTTCTGACCATTCTTGTAACAAGTTCATACAGCCTCTGAATGGTCAGCAATATCATATAAACTAAGGGATTTCGCATGCAAATCTAAACAGTAACAACAGCAAGCGCTTCAAGTTAACAAATAAAACCACAATGCGTCAAAAATCAATGTTTAAAAATCAGTACCTCGAACACTTCTTTCTGCTGATCGTCCGTAATGCTGAATCTAGCCAGCGTGTGCGTTTAGATTCCTTGAGTCTCTGGTTACAATTCCCGCCATGTCGCCCAACAAAATAGTTTATTATCTCGCTAGTTAATGATTTATATCATTATACATATAAAGCATTTTTAGAATTTCAATGTCATCAATATTACTTTATACATGATTTAGATTTAAAGACCTTAAAAACGGCCTTAATGTATGTTTTACTCTAACTGGATGATTTAAATCGAAAAAACTTAAACTTTGTTAAAAATTGATGAACAGTCATAGACCTAACTTGATGTTTGTAATTCTTTTAGCCAGCTCAGTATCCCTGCTCGTAGAGAACTTCGTTATCCTTCAGAGAGAATTTGGGGGAGGAGCCTAACCACTCAAGCATGCCGTGTGGGTCATTTAAACTTCAGCTTCAAATACAATTTTACCTCTGCATCAAGCAAATATATATTGAACCTCTTCGGGATATACTTTTATTTATGTGATAATCTTGAAATTTAACACACAGTATCCTCAATTTGTTATCTTTGATTTCCCACCTATAGAGAAGTCAAAAGTCTTATATTGAAGAGGTAAGCGCTCTCTGAAAATGAGCTACATACTTAAAATAGTCAAATAATCCAAATGTTTGAGGTTCAGGGGATACTATTTTTTGAAGGATTATTGAAAACAATTTAGATTGATGTGTTAGTTTAACTCTTATTCTTCAAAAGCCCACCTCTAGAGCTTTGATTTAGTGATATATAGTAGTCTTAATATGATGAAAAGCGTGCGTAATACAATACAATACAATAACTTTATTTATGGAGGGATACATAATAACCAATAACAGTTTTCTAACTTATGGCCCTCAAATTAAAGATAAAATAAAACAATATAATTACAAATTGTTATAAGTTAGAATATATTAATTAATTTATTACAAAACTACATATATATTAAATACTGGAGTACAGTATAGATAGAAAAAATAGAAGTAGATAATTTAGGATAAACAATGACAGTTTAGAGGTAGCGACAATTAGAGCAAAGAAGTTCTTCAAGATGATCAACAGTGGAAATGCGAGATAAGAAGAATTTGAGTAGTTTATGCTTAAGAGAGGAGAGAGAAGAAGTCAACGATTTAGGCGTTAGTGGAGACGGGGGACAGACAAGGTGTTTGAAGTCAACTCCAAGTTCATTAAAGAGTTTGCCAGCACTATAGGCTAATGTCCTCTTACCGTAACTCACTGTGTTTCTCTGCAATTATCACTCATATTAAATTAGAATTTTGAATTTCGCGGGTTACTCAAGCGGATTAAAGTCCCAGATGTGATGCAGCATTCTCGATGGTTTGGATGATAGGTATAATTCGAAATGCATTTTTTATGTCTGTTTTACCCATAAAATAACCCCTGCCTACTTTTTTATCTAACTGAATAACATCAGAAATGGTTGCATATTGGACACTGTTTGACTAGTGAAGATCAAAACCCCCTCTTATGTCCCGAGACTGAATGCCCTAAAATAAGCACTTTAGGCAACCTACCAGCCATTATAAAAGTGGTCTTAAGTCCTATTTGTTCGAAAATAAAGACCCGTGTGGCAACCCTTTCAACAAACAAAAGCAACCTAAAGTGACCCGAATTAACTTATTAAAACAAAAACCATGTAAGGGCTAATCAAAAATCTGTAAATCCTGCCTATGTCTTTGATAATGTCCAGAAATTTGTGATTGTTTTGGTGGTCATTGAAAAGATTGGAGGTGAAGTATGCAATAAAAAATTACAAAAGATTGAGTGACATTTAAGTACTCATATATATATATATATATATATACACAAGTTATAAAGAAGAAAATGAATAATAATATTATAAATGGGAATAAATAGTAATTAATTAAAAATAAATAGATAGTAATTTACCCAATGGGTATTAAAATATCTTACTCCAATATAGGCTTAACTGGAAAGTTCTCTTCAATGGCATTTATTTCTTCTTCGCAGAAGTCTGCCATGAAAAATGGGTTCCACAACGGATTCCATTGCTTCAAGATGCCCAGTGCCTCTTTAATTGAATCTGTTGACTCATCTTGTACATTGAAAGAACCCACAACTTGATAATCAACATTTGTTTTCACAGCCAGAAAGAATAGTGGCAGTGAGTATCTGGTGGTCTTATAAGTGGCATCAAGGAGGCATATGTTGTTGCCATACCTGGCCAACAACCTCTATTGTCATGGTGTTTGATGAATAAACAGAAGCTTCTGCTTGCTGTGAGGAATGGTGACCTTTACCTCTACTTCTTCATCTTCACCATTGTTGCACTCCTCCTCAGCACAGCTTTCATTTGACTTTGCATTATCCTTGTCCTCATAAGGCCTAAAGAAGAACTTGTCTTTTGGATATTGTTCTTGCCACACTTTAATTCTGTTGGCAACATTTGTTTGGTCATAACTGGAAAATCTATTCTTGACCAAAGCACGATACATGTGATTATGTATGTCTTTTTTGGTTTGAAAGTAGCATCTGCTTGTAGAGGGTGGGACATCTCTTCCTAAAAATAACTCATTCCTGACAAATTCTTGTAAATGCCTTCTCATCTCTTGAACTCTAGTGACACCCTTTGACGCCAGGTCATTGATCTTTCCCACAACTCTTGGATCGACAACTTGATGAATTCCTCCAGACTTAAAATAAATAAAGCATATTGAAGTTATTGCTTGCAATAATTGGCATGTTGTAAAACGTTGACTGGACTGAACTGGACTGGACTCAAAATGGACTCAAAATGGACGCTTTATAACTGGCGCAATTGCTGTCGCATTCTATCTTGTCACTCTTCGTATCAGCACGGACGGTGTGAGGGGTTGGGCTGGATTTGCTCATTACCATATACATTGTTTATGTTAAAGAGCGACCGTTCTGACCGTTCTGGCACTTCTATGATCTGGGACTTTTCAGCGCTGACTGCAAGGTTGGAATCCCAAGCCGTTGACAGCTTATCACTTCTATCTTGGGACTGGGATGTCTTTGGCATTGAAAAACTTCCGCTTGACATCCTCCTTTTGTTTAGCAGTCATTCTGTAGAAATCTGCTTCATTAACTTGTAGAAACTCGAATTCTTTAGTTAGGCTGTACTCTCTTCCTATGACAGCCAAAAACTGCTCTTCCTTCTGACGCAGCACTTCTTTCTCTATTCTTTCAATATAGCTGAAAAGGCCCATTTTGCTATTTCCATACTTTGAAATTTTTTCTGCTTTGATCAGTCTGTTCATGCATTCATTTGCATTTTGGGTATAAACCCTGGGTGTAGTAAACAAAGTCCTATAATTTGTGATGATATTAAACAATTATTGGATTATGTAAAATGTATATTAATACTTAAGATATAGGAGGATGTTTGTTTACGTTATTTACAATATTTACCTCACATTCAAGGTTACCACAGAGAAAAATATGAACTGAATTCAAAACGTTTTTTAACAGGAAATCCTTTGTATAAGGTACAAAATGTTTGGCTCTTTAGGTATGTTAAAGAACAATATTTAACATCAACAAATATCCTCCTATAAAAATGTAAATTTTTGATATGTGATATGTGGAAATACCGCCGAAAATCATCATTTTTTTTTCTCTACGCCTAAAAGTAGATAGAAAAAGTAATATTATTTTAAGTTCTTAAAACATGCACATACATGATTGTACACAATAACACTTCATACTGAAAGTATTTGATTTTCATAGTGATTTGAATTAATTGTATCATTCAAATATTCACTACATGTAGAATCAATACTGAAAGTACTACATTTTTGGCTATGTGCACTTTTATACTTATGTTATTCATAATTTGTTAGACCATAGGATTCGGCAAACCACAACGCTTTTTCGACTTTGGACTTGTAGAGAGTTAATGAAAATTTGCTTTTCACTACTGTTATCGTTGAAGTGCGACCTGCGAATCACAGAGTGTATTAAGATTCACTATTAAGGACTCAAACTAGTTTCTTGTGATTGACGGCTGTCGATAAAAGAATCAAACAAACAACCAACAATCACACAACCTAAACAGATTCTTGCGGATTGCGGATCACAGTTACAAGAATGTATTCTTATGGGACTTTATTGGTATTGTCATCGGCCGAAAAACGCGTTCGATGATGTTAATTTTTTAATTTAACGAACTATTTCATAAAAGTTAGGAAACATTATTATGAACAAAGAAATCAGTTGTTTACCTTAGACCTGAAAATTGACGTTGCTGTTGTCTTTTACCCACATCGTCAAGTGGCTTTCCTTTATGCACTAGGTTTTTTGTGTCTTTTTGATGTTCCAGCATTTGAGCATAAAGCTCGGAACATCAGCTTTCCAACCGCTTGCTTTCTTTGAGCACCTTAGTAGCGTATTCCTCCTTTCGCTTGATGTATTCTACGGGCTTGCCTACTATTTCTTCTGGATAAATTTCTAGAATCTTCCAAGTTCCCGCTTTTAATTCTTGGCGACGATTGCCATTCCTCGCTCCATCCAAAGACTTTAAGAACATAGAAGTCTTGATGGCAAGACATTTCCCCACTCTCGTTTGGCTTGAAGAAGAAAGCTGGTATCCAAGGCTTTGGATACTGCTTTGGAGAGACGCAAAAACTCTCAAAGCGTTCCCTTTGAGTTTTCTCCATTGCCAGAACGCTTCCCCATTTATTTGAAGACGATAGATAGTATCATCTCCCCCTATCTTAGGAGGCAGCATGTGTAGATATGCTGGATTGACCGGGGGTTCATTGAGCTCTGAAAAGAGCTCCCGATCTAAAAAAATTGAAGGTTGCAGTGAAGACATTATAAATTGATAGTATTGAAGTGGTCAAGGTGACGAACTGAGAGAAATGAGCCAAGGCGTTACTGACTCAAGTTTGTCAGTTTAGGTCAGTTTAGTAGGGTATTGTTTTAATTGCTATTGTTTTGGAAAAGAAGTGCAAGACACTCTTGTGATTGGTTTCGAAATGAATTCTAAATAAAAGTCTATTGAAAACCAATTTACAAGTTTTTTCTTTTGCCCAATCCATACGACACCCAATGCCTAATACCCGACAGTTAGAATGAAAGCTAATTAGCCGAACAAAACGTTTGCGTTTACCGAGCATTGCTGCATTCGCTTGTGTGGCAGCTAAGATCTTGTGGTCTTAGATCTCAGCGCTAGCTTAAGCTAGCTTAAGCTTAATATTTTAATTAAAAAATTAACATACATATTTGGTGTTACTGGTTTATTACTTAAAATATTAGATATTTGCAATAGGTTTTCATTAATATCTTGAGGAATCCTCGAGGTGCAGAGATTGATTATTTTTTAATGACCTCAATCACAGAATCGAACATATAATACAAATAGGAAAAATATAATATTTACGACATTAAGAGATAAATGTCAAACTTAAACACTTTCTTCATACATAAAAAACTATTCGACAGCAGCACCGCTGAATTCAATCTTGACGTTCATACCGCCTGTTTCTTCTAACTAGGTTTCTTTGCCTTGATTCTCCTACGGTAAAACATGTGTAATCATGGGCACTTGTACTCTACCACTGCAGCATCACACCCTTCTTTACATTCGCATGTCTGAATGTTATCGAGGCTTGCTCCAAGGAATGGTTTTCTTTTGGATATCAGAAATCCTTTGGAAACAAGTTCCAGTTTGTGTTGGATATGACTTGCAGTCCTTCTATATGCATGGCGTGCACTTTCCTCATGCAATAATCCCCACTCTCTTCCATTTTTGGATTCTTCTATTGAATGAGAAACAGAGGTTGGGGGTGTCTTGGAAACAGCTATTGATTCGACCAGCGTGCATCTGCTGTTTCATTTTTATCTAGGGTTATTTGACGGGTATAAACTCTTTGGCACATTGTTGCTGTGATGAACCCTGTCCTGTGCATATACCAATCTTCACATTCCCACTGCTTTAAAGTAAGGTGATTTACATATTCAATCTCTTCTTCACTGAACGACAACACATTTTGAATATTTTTGGACTCAAGCTTTGGGTTATTTCGCATTATGGTTTCCAGCTTTTCTTTTAAGACTGGTTTTCTTGAAGCTGTACCGTTACTTTCACTATCAGTATCAGCTTGTTCTGCAGAATTTTCTTTTAAATACAGCTTGCGAAACAGTGGCAATATGGCAGGTTGGTCTACTTGAAACTCACTCATCTTCTTAGGAAAGGTTCGCAGGTCCTCTGGGTCCGGTGCTTTTCTGTCTTCAGGGTTCCTGATGTCTACATCTATGCTTTGATGGTAAACACGCTTTCGTTTACTTTTTTTGTTGGAGTTATGTATGACAATTTATGTATGTATCTATTACCTTTTATGGTTTCATCTTCATTCAGGATCACCAATAAGAGAAATAATAAATAAAGAATCAATTTAATTCGTTATTCTTGAATTTTATATGAGTGAAAAGTCATGGGCACATGACATGGATATGGTTGTAGCGTGGACATGGCAAAGAATTTTGAATGATTTCATACACCACATAGCACTGACAAGGTCGCAACAAGGCACGATCTGTGTGTACGTTTTTCACAGTTATACAAAAACTGTGGTTCAACTGAAAGAAAGGAAAAAGAAATAAACATTACAATTTGAGGAAGAAAAACTTACTTACATTTATATATATCAATGCTTACAAATTATACCCTGCCTCATGGCTCAACTCCATTACAATCTAGAAGTTGCACCCCTCTATGTAGCTGTTGCGAGTGGTGGCTTATGGGCTGAATTCAACAGGAGAAAGTACTAGTTGTGATTCAGGCTCGATGTGGTACCAATGGTCTTGTGATAGCTTCACTCCAAGTCAAGATACTGAAAAGTCTACATAGTCTTCTAAAGAAAGTATGTCTCTGGCAAAGCCAAGAAAACCTGTTGGGAAAAAGGCAAAATGACCCCAGTTAAGAAATGCATAGTCACAACACACCAAAATGAACAAAAATATTGCCGTTGATAATCATTTCATTTTCTCCTTCCTGTTTGAATGTTGGACACCAATCCACTTAAATTTATAGTCATGTAAAGACTATGTATTAATTTGCCAATTTCTACCAAACTTCCATCCCACCCTCTGCTTGTTAATTGTGAGTAATGTATGAATAACTAAGAATAAAGAACTGAATAAACGAATCAATCAAGCGATCAAGAAATGGGTGGGTGGAGGAATATATAAGATTTTAATGTATAAAATAAGCTGACTATTTACTCACACAGAAGTCTTTCTTGAGCTTTGCCAAAGGTTGACTCAGCAACAGGCAGCTCTTGCCTCTAAAGATTTATTGGCTTTGTAAAGTACAGTTTAAGTTCTTTAAATAATTTTTGCATGAAGGTGGGGAGGAGTTTGAAGCCTATAGCATACTTCTTGGTCTTTTTGGTTGGCTCACTGGTCAAGTAGTGATCTGGTGTATCAGAAGCAGTGTGGAAGAGAGTTTCTCTGGTGGTCTCAGTGCTGGCTGGGGGCAACTGCAACTTACATTTTAAGGCTTGACGCAATCATGTTTGATTATTCTATTGCACCCAGCCTGGCTGGTTATCGTGCGAGAACTTTGATGTATCGAAAGTGGCCTATTGAGGAATAAGCCAAGTTTATGACTTTCAAAGGCCTATCACCCTTAATATAATCAATTCATTAGTGTATTCCTGAGGTCTGGCCTGATTGTGCGGAAGGCCATGCAGGCGCGACATGGCTTGTCGGTCCCATCGCCTAGTGGGCAGGTGTAGGCTGGCTCGGCCAACTCGAGAAGGTCTCTTCCACATCTGAGGGGGCAAGCAGGTGGGTCCTCTTCTTCGGCACAGGTGCAAGACCTAGCGCACAGGCCCCAGAGTTTGTTGACGATAATCCCGGCAGAGTCTTGTGGTTGGGCTGGAAGTGGCGCATGTCCCGGTTGGTAGCCGTCTATGGGTGCTGCAGGGAGTGGCAGTGGCTGGTTCCTTCTCAAGAACCTCTTGAGCTTTGCGAGCGAGGCAGCATTGGGCAGCGCCTCGGTCCTCAAGTCAGCAACTCTGCCAGCCTCAGGTAAGACGTAGATGGCGTCTGCAATGATTCAATATAGAACACGCATCATTGATCCTCATCATCCTCTCTTTAGACCTATTAGATACCCAAACTCATCTAGCCCCCACCTCTCTGCTTATGTGCAATCATAATAATTAATAAGAATTTCATCACTTATACTGCGCGATATTCATAAAGCATTTAGTATAAAACTTATAAAATGTCATAAAGGAAGAAAACAGTCGTAAATTATGTTAACCATAATAATGAACATAGTTAGTAAGTAATTATAAAAACACTAACAATAAGCCAGCCTAAATGGATGTGTTGTAAGTCGCTCTCTTTAAAAAGAAAACTCCAGCGCTATGCGCTCAAACGTCGCAATGTTGATTCCAAACTCCGCCAAACTCTGTGTCGCGCATTACCTGCAGCTCAACAGCTTGGACAGGCTAGATCCCACGCCCTCGATGGCCTGTCAGCTGATGTTGCAGGCCACATCGCTCGCCCCCATTCTCTTCAGGCAGAGGTTACTGGCTCTCGAGCAGACGATGACGTTGCCTGGGTGGAAGCCACCGTGATCCTTGGCGATTAGCCTCGGGAACCTGTGCGTGAACTGCACTGAAGCATAGCTCCACTTTGGTGCCGACCAGATTGCCACATTCCCAAATCTGTCAAATTTGGGTGTGCCATGCGTTGTGCATGCTACTGACCTGTTGAGCCGAACCTCCTGCAGGTTTTGGTCCAAGGAGGCCACTCCGAGGCGAGCTTCTGTGCCAGGGCCGTCCCTTCCTGCTTGAAGAGACCACGAATGAACAGAGGTGCCCTGGAGGCCCCTGCGACAAGGACAACTGGGCCAGGCGCTACACCGACTCCTACCCAGCCATGTTCTGCCTGAGGTACTGCACTGCTTCTGCAGCATCGTGGAAGACGACTGGTTCGTCTTAATTGTCTTCCAGGGCCGACCTGTCAGGCGCCAACCTGTCGGGCCAGCGCAGCTTGTCCAGCACTGCCAGGTCGAAGCTGAAGATGAGCAGCTCCTCCCTCCACCACACATAGGCCAATGGGAAGTATGGAGCCACTACTCTGCCCTCCAGCAGTCCATCCAAGGCCGCGTAGTTTGAAGTCAACCTGTGCAAAAAGGAGAAAAGCACAGATTTGCTTGGTTGGTTGGACAGGCTACAGCATTTCCATTTAATTTTTCTTGTAAACGTGAGCATATGTCTTAATAGGAAAGTATGTCTTTTCCAACGTATAAATTCTAATTCTGCCAGCAGAGTGAATGTACCAGCCAAAAAATAAAGATAAATAAATAAACAACAACATTCCAATTCAAGCCAAAATACCAGGCAAATATATGTGCTTTTGAATTTATGAAGTAACTTTTTGAACATATGTCTTTATAGGAAAATATGTCTTTTCCAACCTATGAATTCTAATTCTGCCAGCAAAGTTCAGAGAGAGTGCTTTTGCTCAGCCTCACAAATTTTAAAGCTGCAAAAGTTGAAAATTGAAATCTTTGCCAACAGATTTAAAAGAAAAAGACATCCTTGTCTACCAGCATTGAGATGTGCCTTCCACTAAGCCCCACATTACTAGACACCCGTGTTGAGTGAAAATACCAGCCAAAAAATAAATAAATAACAACATTCCAATTCAAGCCAAAATACCAGGCAAACATGTGCTTTTGAACCTATGAATTTGAAATTCTCTTTTAAAATTCTAAAATTCTCAATTTCAGCCAAAATACCACAAGACATGGCAGGCACTAGGAAAACATGCTTTTTGAATTTATCATAAAATTCTGTTAGCAAAGATCAGAGAGGAATATGTTGATCTTTGCTTACAGATTTAAAAAAAGAAAAGACATATTTGTCTATTGGAAAGCCTCATGAATGGATTTGAGAGATGTGGACAGTTTAAAAACTCCTTGCTTTTTCTTCAAAGGTTTTTGGGGTTGAAAGGACTGAATGCGAGCAATTAAAACCCTGGGACTGTCTAAAGTGCTCCCCTTCTCAACAAGCCCAACAAAGTCCCCCACCTTCAGAGATACCTGATAGTCTGGACTGTCTTCTGGGTCAGAGCTATGAACTGTCTCATCCTGGTTCAGGTTAGAACAAAGAGACAAGGCCAATCGTTTGCGCTCGTTGGAATTTCTTCTGTCATATGTCTGTTGTGCTTGTTTTCTGCTGTGTCTCAGTGTCCTGGCTACGGAGTCTTTAAGAGAGTCACTGCAATCACTGCAAACAGAACAGACCGGATGAATATTTAGTTCCAGGCAAGGAAAAAGAAGAGAGAAAAAAGATCATGTGTACATTAATAATCATTTACCAAGGAAGTCCACAGTGTGCAAGAGTTCTCTAGTCCCTTTTCAACAAGATGGGACAAGAAACTTGGTACAAGTTGGGTGGGAATGGTGGTTAAGGTTATGTACTTGGCCCAAAACCAGGAAGACAGAAACAGGCACACACACACACACACACACTAGACCTATTTACAAAATCAAACAAAATGAAATGACTGTTACTTACCTCCTACTATAAGTGTGTGTCACAAAAGAGCTTTGTAGCCCATCAACAAAATGAAATGACTGTTACTTACCTCCTACTATAAGTGTGTGTCACAAAAGAGCTTTGTAGACCATTAACTGACAGACTGACACTAGTCAGTCGGTGGAACAAAAAATTGATGCGGCTACAGAAGGCAGAGCTGGAGTATGGCTTTCCAAAGGCATTCTACAATAAAATCAAATGAATAGCATAAGTAATGTGATACTCAGAATAGTTGCTTTGATTTGCAAGCTACACATTTACAAACACAATAATTGCAAATCACTAAAGATCGAATCCATCTTATTTTGATTGTTATTCAGCCTTTTGTTTGTACACAGAACTTAAAACAAGGGTGGCAGCAGGAATTTAGTAACCTTTCAAAACATTTGACTACCACCCTAGAAATCCGGGGCCGGGGCCGGATCCCCGGACGTAGTCACATACACAGCCGGAAGAAATCACTTTTCCTGGAAGAAGTCACACTTTACCCGGAAAGAAGTCACATTTCCGCGCAAAAAGTCACATTTTTGTGGAAAAAGTCACAATGGAAATCCTGAAAATATCACCTACAGTCTAGTTACATCAGAGAAAATCCAAATCAACTCTATTGTGCGTAAATAAGGACATTTTACCTTAGGTAAGTGTTCGTGATGATGTTAGACTGTCCCTTCTGGTTTGCTGAGTATTATTTCTAAGTCTCCCATGAAAAGAGATATTAAAGCACCTTCATATTCAAACCTCTATTGATGTCTGACTTAAAAGTAATATTAGGGACCTTAAGCACCAACAAAATCGACGATGCCAAAAATATAAAGAGAAATTATTATTTAGAAATTATTGAAAATTCCAGAGCAATATTAAATTAAACTAAACTAAATTGGAGGGGCTAATCATCCTTACTTGCAGCTGAGGAGCTGAATTGCGAAGGACGCAGCTCAACGTGGTCGAGTCGAAGGCATACGAAGGCGCCTTCGGCAGCCGCCATACGACTCATGTCGTATTAAAAATTAAAACTAGGCATACCCATTTTTTTCCTTTTCAATGTCAATAAAAAAAAGCCAACAACAAAACAAATCTCAGCTCCTAATTTTCCCCAACATGACACTCTTATAACAGTTTATAAGCTTAAAACTAGTTTGTATCTAGTTGTTTATCGCTATATGTTTTAGTACTCCCAAGCGAACTTCAATGGTTTGGACACAACAGCACAATCATTGCCTTTGCCGAGAAATTATAGCAGCTGATCCTTTTACAGATACGAAGAAGGGGACTGTGCTACGCAGTTCCAAGTGGTCTGAAGTAGCTAGTGCACTGTCCAATATCAAAGATATTTCAAGTCCATTTCGTGTGGATAAACGGTCTGTCAGAGACAGGTACAATCTGATCGCTGAGAGATTCAGAAGGAAAATGAAAGCTGAAGAGAAAGCAAGTGGGATTGACACCGAATTAACGGAGGTAGAGGAGGCATTGCAGCTCATAACAGAGAAAGAAGACGCATCTGAAGAAATGCAAAAAGAACAGTCAGAAACAAAGAAAAGCAGAATGCAAGCAGACAAAGAAGGGGCAGAGGATATGAGACAGAAAGCTATGGAAAAGTTAAGTGAGACACGAAAAAGACAGGTGAAGGAGGATAATAAGACGACACCCTCAAAAAACAATTAGAAGCTGAAGCTACGAGGCATACTGAGACACTTACAATGTTCCAGCAACAGCAGCAACTGCAAATGCAATTTTTTCAGCATATGATGGCTTAGCAACACCAGCAACAACAGCAGTCCCAGAGGGAACAAGCAGAGTTCATGAAGAATTTGTTTGAGAAACTTACATAGTAAACATTTTATTGGCATCTGCTATTTACAAAAGTAAAGTTCAATTTTTTTCATTCAAATGAACATTATATGGAAAATTCAGTTTTGATTAAGATTATTTAACATTTTTCATGAATTGAATGTCATATAAATAGTATAAATATTGATAAATACCAATATTTTTGTGAATTAAATTATTCATTCCCTCCAAATACAACTATGTATTGTTAAACATATTAAAAATATCATTGGAAAGATTTCTGAGATCAGCTGAATAAAAAAAAATAGAAGTATATGGGTTAATATTTATGCATGTAAGTATTTCATATAGGACACTCAATTGCAAAATGAAGCCCTATACAGTCATGTTTTACTGACACAAAGTACTGAGGCTCTTATCTGATTTGTTTTCATATCAACTCTTGAATTCAAACAAACACAAGAATATTTTGGGGCTCAACTTTTATACTATATTTTTTATGAACCCCACCATGATTTTGACTATATGCACAGTGCACTTGTACATATAGCTCTTATTACATGGGTGCGAGGTCCATACCATAGGTTATGGACCCAGTTCTTCCACCTCCTTATGGCTCAGGCACATATAATGTAAGGGCCATATAAAGCTGAGAAAAACAAGGATCCATAACTCATGGTATGGACCAAGCAAACAAGGTTACTAAGATATTCGGCAAGGCTTGGGATGTGAGGTAATTTTGATTTTAGGTCTGTACCAAAAGTTATGAAATGCAATTCAATCAATCATAGTGCACAAAATTACCTCGTCATATGATAAATGAATAAATATATATGTATTTATAATATAGCTTAGATAGTACGCGCGCTCTCATTGGCTAATTCACTCAAAAAACCTATGCTCTATTTCACCGGTAAAGACATGGTTTGTGATTGACAGCTCACAAATGAAAGTTTCTCTACTACATTTTAACTCCAAAATCTGCACAAAATGGGCAATTTTCAAGATTTTCAAGATTGTTTTAATCTTTCGTAGTGAATTTTCATTCAACAAGGTTTTGTTTTTTCAAATAAAAAGACAAAAGAGGTACAAAATATACTTGTAGAGTGCCTGCTCAAGGTTGAAATTCGCAGTATTGTCTAACATTGCTGACTAGGCTTTCTTGTTTACAAATACGCTTGAACAATTTGTTATAAGCTTAAACTAAAACTTTCTGTCAAATTTAATCCAAAGACATACACTTTTCAACTAGAATAGTGCTCTGAAATGGAGTAAAAGAAGTAAAAGTCGAGGAAATACCTTGAGAAATACGAGAGTAAATATGCCGAAAAGATTTTTCGCCAAAGCAACTTCCAGCCAGACAGTAGATCGAAAAGCGACGAAAACTACGGCCCGAAAACAGTCTGGTTTCACTTAGGAATGAAATTAAAAGCTTCCTAAACAATCCCTCAAATAACAAAACTATAAAACTTACCCAGGATGTGAGGTTTGCTCTGTGGTAGATGTAGAAAAGAAGTTCAAAAAGATCTGACAAAATCCAGTGTTGTTTTTGAAGTAGAGCTTGCACGATCCAAAGTTGTGCACATAACGTATAAATCTTGAGGAACTGTCACTTCTGTTTAAATTTTAAGTCGGATTTCCCAAACTTTTTTGTATAATGTTGATGTTTACATCCTTTTTATAATTTTTTCCAAGACATTTTCGTGAAAACTGCTTCGTAAGACTCTGCTTCTTTGTGAATGAGAAAAAGTACGACAAATGTGATTCGCTTATTTGCCATACTTTGGAGAATCTCAATTTTGATCAAAAAATAAAACGTTTTTATAATCTTAAAATATCTTCTGCTATATCATAAAAGCAATAGAAACTAAGTTCTTATGACTCTACCAGTGAAATAGAGCACGCGGGATGTTGGGAGAAACACGATAAAAGTTCAAAAATCATTTTTGAACTTTTTCGAGTGTTTCTCCAAACATCCCAAGTAGAGTCATAGAACTTAGTTTCTATTGCTTAAATAATAATATTATATCACATATGTATACCCATCACTTTTGCTCTAAGCTCTAAGCAAAATATTCTTGAATTGTCAGAGGCTCCATTCCAAAGTAGTCTGCAGTTTGATTGCCGTAAAGGCATGTGAGAGCATTACGCAAAATAGCACAGACTATGTACATTTGACATATTGAACTAAGGCCAATCTTCAAATTTTTCTTATAATCAAGAAACTTGAAATAGTTTATTACATCTCCAAAAGCCATTCCACTGATGTACGAACTGCAGACATGGATGCATTATACTGCTGCATTTGTGGAGTAAGGATAGCATTTCGATATGGTGCTTGTAGATGAACACGGTGTGGGTATGGAGGATCACCATATACACAAAGTGGACGACCTCATGGTGAAAAGGCATATTGCTGTAAATGGGTGAAGAGATCTAACTTCATCAGCATACCAGAATGATTCATCTTTCCTTCTAGTCAGATTGAAAAATAAATAATCACTAAATTAAATAACTATTTTAACAGTTGTAATGTTGTGGGGGATAGAATTGTGTTCTACAAGATGAATTTGTTAATCAAATCATTATTTTTACATTGCTAAGTTTAGTTATCAATATTAACATCACAAAAGATTTCAATCCTTGTGATCAAAAGAAGGGAGTTATTTTGTTTAATTATTTGAACTCCTGCAGTCTGGGAACTTTTCTCAATGCATAAAAAAAGGAATAACTTATCTACTGGACCATATAAATGACCGATCATTCCATTGGGTAAAGCGATAGATTGAAATTTTATAGCGTGAACCCGTTTATGGCCATTGTAAACCAATCTCTGGGACTGACCAGGGCGACAGATTGGTTGTACCCGTACCATCTATAAACCCAAAACAATTGTCTAGAGCAGCACTTTTACGATACACAGCTTCTTTGTACTGCTGTAGAGACACAGGATTGAGAAGTGTAGCATTCCAGTCTGTTAATCGGTGGTGGTGATTGTCATAGATGAAGCGCATTACCTCGTTTGTTATCATGCTGATTACTGGAACTGGTCTAGCAAACCTTGGAATGAGATCGCTGTAGCGGCACGGATAGGCAAAACGTCGGAGTAACATACACAGACCCTCTATTCCATCACAAATGCTTCTCTGCTCACACTTAAAAACATCTGGAATTCCAAGACACTCAGCTAGGAGTTGCAAATCATGTTTTTCAAAGCGAAATTCAGCTTTGCACTCGAAAGGATCCATGCTATTGAGATCAAATCTTTCATAGCTTTCGTGAGGGAATTCCGGATTTTTAGATCTGTTCATGTCGTATGAGCACAAACTCATTTTCATCAACAACTCCATCTAGGTAGCTATCTAAAAGAAGCAGTCTTACTTCTTTAAATGATGCCATTACCTTTCGAAACGCACTGTCACAATTATTTTAACAACATGGTCTCGCGTTTTTTAAAAGACGTGACTTGCTTAACGTAAACAAATGACGTGACGGACGCCGTTCTCGTACCAGTCTTTATCGACCATTTTATTGGCGTCCGCATCGTCGATTGTGTTGGTGCTTAAGGTCCCTATTCTCGGCATACCTGAAGGGATAGTTCTAACCATTAAGGAATCTTATATATAGAAAGAATGTATGATATGGCTTGCCTGCAGTGAGACTGTCTCATTGGAAGTCATGTTGGATTCAAACCAACCTACCGTATATGGTATACCATTTGACTTTTCGGCCTCCGAGCCAGCTCAGGAGGCCTTTTTGGGTGGGCCAATCACTCTCCAGAATGTACATGATCTACGAACTTTTGACGCTAAAATCCCTTGCATTACTCTCAGTTCTTTGATATCATGCTGATTTAAGCTGTGTTAGGGCTTCATGATGCCCTCCAGCACTCAATAGATGAACAAAATGGCTCTCAAAATCTCTAATTTTCGAAAATAGTCGAAAACAAGGCAGCCCAATTCCAAGAAGAACGGCTTCAAGCGGCAACTAATTATGCAGCCAGTAAACGTCATCCCTCATTTACATAAAACACTGACAGTGTCAATCATAACTCCAAATATGGTCTTGCTAGGGCTTGGAGAACGTTTAGGTCCAGAAAAACACTAAAAAACCTCAAAAACCTCCAGGAGTCAAAGGGTTAAGTAACGGCTTCTTACTTCATCGCAGTCTTGCGTCTTTGCTGGAGGAGCTGTGCCTCCCTCGCTGCCATCTCCTGCCTTCGTTTCACGTTGTAGAAACGATCAGTGGTTCTGGAATGCAACATAATAAGAGTACAAGGATTTATAGTATGTACCAAGGCACGAATCAGAAGAAACAATGAATGCTTACCTTTTAAAAGAATATATTCACAATTTTCATCATGGTCACAACCATATACATATCTAGTAGATGTATAGCTTTACGACTGAATTCTTGCTTTGGTGGCATCTTCTGTTTACCCTTTTTAAACCTCCATGGGTGGCCGTATGAGCTTGCCTTTGCCCCAGAACTAATTGACGAAGATTGCCTTGATGAAGCCAAGCCTGACAGAGATGGCAAAGAACTGCCAGGCGGCACAGAACTGGAGTTAATTGCGACCGAATTTGCGACCGCTCTTGAAGCAGATCTTGCTGAATCGGCTATGAGATTTCGGGTTCGCATTAAAAGGGTACTATTACTTATTCCTCCCTGCATTTGTAACTCCTCTCTAACACATTCCCGAAAAATTTCACTGATCAATCGCTCTTCCTTTCTACCCAACGCCATTTTGTTTAGAACATGTGCGCTAGCAAAGCCCCCTGTGATTTCTGGGTAAAATAGGATCAGGGTAGCTTCCGTGTAAAGTCCATAAAGGTCTCGGATACTCGATTACACTCGACAGGATCCGAGCGGATCCGAGTATACAACTCCTGAGAAGAGTCCGAAGAGTCCAAAGTCTGAAGATGGCAAGCAAAATGTCAGATCAAACCGATTTGAGGAAGGGGGGCTAGGGCATTTTTGTTGCTTCTCCTTATTTGTGGTGTGCTTCAAGGCAGGCACAGCTGGTCCAGCACTGCCAGGTCGAAGCTGAAGATGAGCGGCTCCTCACTTGACCGCACATAGGCCAGCGGGAAGTATGGAGCAACTACTCTCCCTCCAGCAGTCCATCCAAGGCCACGTAGTTCAGCGTCAACCCTGTGCAAAAAGGAGAAAAGCACAGATTTGCTTGGTTGGTTGGACAGGCTACCACTAATATCCAAACATGCTAAAGTTGAAATGCAAAACTGCCCAAATCGAAAAATCTAAAATTCATATACGCTAAAGAGAAAGTTGAGTCCTGCAATTTTCGCTTCAGCCAATTTGACTTAGTTCACTTTCGCTCCAGCCAATTTGACTTTGTTTTTTGTAATGGTTGGAGTACTAGGGGTAGACTGCTTTGAGCCCATTCTAGGTTAAATGATTTTCAACCCTTGCCCCACCCTGCTAATGTATGACCAGTCCCTTATTGAGCATGTTTTAACTGTGTTTTATATTTATCTATATCAATGAAGAGATCAAGTCGCAAATTCTTGGGGTGCAGAACCAAACACCAATTCAGAAACGAAAGCACTACCACATTCTGGAAACATGAAAGCTCTGTAATTAAAAAAAATTTAATTAAAAAAAAAAACTCTGCATGATACAAATATATACAAATATTACCTCATTTTTGGTTTTTGGCATATTTTCCTTTACAGGCAGTCCTTTTGCGCTTTTTTCCCCTCCATTGTTCAACCTTCTTCTAGTCTGCATGTGAAAAAGAAACATTTAAATCAATACTATATTAATAGGGTTTCATAAATTTATAAATATTACTATATTGTGAAGAAATTGTTGTGATTGTACATGACTGTACATGATTGAATAGCTCAATTGTCTATAACCTGATTACTAATTATCATGTCAAGGAAGGGACCACGTTAGATGCAGAAACATGTATATGCAAGCCATATAAGAATTTATATATACTTGAGAGTAGGGGGGGTTTGTTCACACAAATGGGAACTCAAGCACAACAGGACAGTTCCTTTTTTTCATTAATTTTAATGCCTTATTATTATTATTATTAATATTATTATTATTATTATTATTATTATGGAATGATAAACCTGTGAAACAAAATCTGATAGTCAATGTCTAATAGGTTAATAATATTGCAATCACTCCAAAAATCTACAATAGCTTACCATCATCTAACCTGCCTCTATCTGTAAGCAATCCTTAAATAATTGAAAATAAAGGAAAGTACAAATTATGCATTATACAATCATCTTTCAATGCATAAAACAATGTTATAAAGAGTTCCCTCTTCTTCACTTTTCAGTTGTTAAAATAACACAGTTTTGGGAGTCAATCATGGGACAAGATTTGCAAACAGATAAAATGCATGTTAATCACCCAAAGCATTCTTTATAATATATTGGACTGCTTCCTAAAAATAAGAACATTTATGAACACGAAGACACGAAGAGATGTGAGTTTGCTGACTGAGTTTCTCAACTCCAAAAATGAAACGAGAAGAGTCGAGGAAATCCCGCCAGAAGAGCTTAATGAGTATATCAGTGAATTTATCGTAGCTGTAAGAAGAAAAGATGGTGAGGATTTCGAGCCTTCCAGTTTAAGAGGGCTAATTTGCAGCTTTAATCGGCACTTGAAAGCCTGTAAGTATCCTTGCAGTATTTTTGAAGATAGCCAGTTTGAACAAGCGAGACAAGCTTTAGAAGCTCGAAGTAAAGAACTCAAAAAAGACGGCAAAGGGAACAAGCCGAACGCAGCAGAAGCTATTGCCGATGAAGAAGTAAACATTTTATACGATAAACAATTACTTGGAATTGCAAATGCTGAGGCCTTGCTAAACACAATGTGGTTTATGAACACCAAACACTTTGGATTGAGAGGATTTGACGAGCACTGTCGTATGAAGTGGGGAGACGTTCAACTGCTAACAGATGTGAATGGAGCTGAATATTTACAATATTCAGAGAGACAGACAAAGACAAGAACCGGAGCCGAGCCTCGAAATGTCAGAGCAGTTAAACCTAAGGCTTTCAGTTTCGCAAATGGTTCGCCGGACAGAGATCCAGTGTTTGTTTACAAAGTTTATTCTGAGAAAAGACCTAGCTCGATGAAGGATAGCGATTCACCGTTTTATCTTGGTATTAATTATGCTAAGAACCCTGATAAACCATGGTTCAAGACCAATGCAATGGGAGTCAAGTTAAATAGTTTAATGAAAACTATGGCAGACAAAGCAGGTTTTGATGAAAAGCGAAGACTCACCAACCATAGCGCACGAAAAACTATGATGCAAAAACTGAACGACAACAACGTCCCGCCAACTCATATAATGCAATTATCTGGCCACAGAAACCTTCAAAGCGTCAACAACTACAGTACCATCTCAAACGAACAACAGAAAAACATGTCTTTGATTCTGAGTGGAAATAATACTACAAGTACGTCTATAGAAAAAAGGCCAGTGTCGAGTTTACAAAGTGCAGTGCACACCGAGTGCCGTGAATCTTCATTCATGAAAAGTTCTAGTTTGCCTCCAGCAGGTCCTTTCAGTGGAGCAGTTTTTCACGGAGGACAGTTTAATATAACAATCGACACCGTTAACAAGTCACCGAATTCCGCAAATCACTCATTTAAATCAACAGAGTCTACACGTAGCTTTAAACGCATCAAGCGTGTGTTGGAGTCGTCAGACGAAGACAGCCCACAGTGACAAACTAAGCCAAAAGAAAAAAAAAATCAGCCAAAACTTCATTGGCTTACCGATTTTACTTTGTACTAGTTATGATTACTGATATTTTTACATCATAGCTTCTAGTAAAAGCTTAATTTTTCGAAAAGAAATTATTACACGAGTTTTGTAATTGTTTTAGAAAACCAATTAAATGTGAATAAATTAAAAACAACAAAATCTCAGTATGTATAAAGTAAATAAATTACAGCATGAAAAGCGCTTTGTACGGGATTTTCGCACGAGCTGGTGAAGTATCTGAAATCGAACGAACTCGTGCGAAAATCCCGTACGCGCGCTTTTCATGAAGTAATCTCTATTTGTGTTTACATATTTGTTCGTTCACTTTCTATGAAATTACACTTCAAGGAAATTAATGTGCAGATCCACAAATAGAATTACCTTGTTTTCTTCAAATAGGTCTGGTATGTTTCCTTGAACTAGGTCAATTGATGCCCAAAATCCAGGGCTTAATTCGGAATCCATTGAAGATCAGCTGAAACTCAGCTCGGCAAAAAATTGGCAGGAAACATCTTTGACGTTGTTAACAGTTTTATGGGTTACATGTGGTAAAACTAGGAACGCCTGGTAGTATTTATTCCACTGACCCTTCTCGGCTGATAATCCACCAAGTCAAATTGGCTGAAGCGAAAGTGAACCAAGTCAAATTGGCTGAAGCGAAAATTGCAGGACTCAACTTTCTCTTTAGCGTGTATGGATTTTCGATTTTCGATTTGGGCAGTTTGGCATTTCAACTTTAACGTGTATGGATTTTCGATTTTAGAATTGGGCAGTTTGGCATTTCAACTTTAGCGTGTGTGGATTTTCGATTTAGGCAGTTTGGCTTTTCGAATTTGAATGACCCCTCTTGGCCACCGTAGCTACAGCATTTCCGTCTAATTTCTCTTGTAAATGTGAGCATATGTCTTTATAGGAAAGTATGTCTTTTCCAACCTATAAATTCTAATTCTGCCAGCAGAGTGAATGTACCAGCCAAAAAATAAAATAAATAAATAAACAACATTCCAATTCAAGCCAAAATACCAGGCAAATATATGTGCTTTTGAATTTATGAAGTAACCTTTTGAACATATGTCTTTATAGGAAAATACGACTTGTTGTCTCTATCAGGCGTAGGTTCGATATACCTTCAAATTCCTTCCGAACTGTCAGTTGCAACGTAAACCTTAATAGCAGCATAAAAATGCAAGAATATATTCAAGCAAGTGAATGTACAAGAATATATTCAAGCAAAAACAGGTATTCGGACCCAAGCTAAGGAATGAAGTAGGGTTGTAGGGGAGGGGGAGAGAGGTTGTTTAAGAGATATGTAATTTTTTAACGACTGTATAATGAATGGTATGATACATACAGAAGAATGCTAGGCTCTTCGCCGACGTTCCGGTTCGACGACGTCCTGTTCGACGACGAATTGATTCGTTTCGCAAACGTCCAAATATCAGTTCACAAACGGATTGTCATAACATCTAACTTTCGGCTCCTAACTTTATCAATTACAAACTCGGTTCTTTTTTTCGTGGTTTATATATATATATATATAGGGTAAAAAACGAAACCAATGAGTATATATATAGACAGGTAATCGCAAAGAATGTACTCGTTTTTGGAACGATTTGTTATCGACTTGTTATCGATTTTAAAGTCGAGGAATGCGAAGCTGTTATTTACATATAGAGGCGCATTTTACTTGTGTTATTTCTCTCATTAAGTGCAATAACAAGCGATAAATGGTATGTACACCTACTTGCAAAAACGTTGTCATACAACATTTGAACATTTGTAGTTTCAAGATTAGGAATAAATTAAAAGTACAAAAGAAAGAGTTCTGTTTCAATGATCTTCTTTTGTACTTGTAATTTATTCCTAATCCACTAAACTACAAATGCTCAAATGTTGTATGACAATGTTCTTGCAAGTAGGTGTATGTTGTTATTCCATTTATATATTTTCCATCTGTTACAATTGTTGAAAATATATCTTGTTATTTCTTTTAATATACATCATTTTTGTATCCATTTTGGACTCTGCAAATATATCTAGCTTGAGAAAACAAATGCCAGTAACTAAAAACCTACCAATCCTTCAAATAGGAATAAACACTTAGACAATAATAGCATTTAAAGTCAGAACTGAAAAAGTTTTATTAAATGATGAATATTATTTACATACAATACAATAAGAACTGCACACTATAATTTTAGAATTTTAGAAATTTCCCTATGTAATTGCCTCCCTCAGTCCTTTCCCTCTAAATATCTTCCCCTGTAAAACTGTTTCACTAAAATTGATATGTACACTAAGAAATAGAAAATGTAATTACTCACAAAAGCCTAAAACTATTTACTATTTACAAACAACGTACTGGCCCATTAATTTTAGAAAAGTCTTCCCCTGTAAAACCCTATATTTTTTGCATTGCACCCTTGTTAGCTTGTGATCAGAAACAAGTTTTATGGTCAATGAGGCCAATTGTGCTTCCTTGTGTAGCAGTTCTACCAGCATGTATAATGGCAAATTTGAACGTCCACAAGCACGTCTGTTTAAGGCATTATGCCATCCCTCAATATCGTTGTTTGTGCGAATTGGCTGGCAATAAACACACCAATCCCGGGGGGAGAAAGGGTGTTATCAATCCACTGCTTTCTAATGTAGCTTACTAGCTGCTGTAGTGGAGTGGTTGTGGCATTTGCTTCTAGGTCTTCGAACTGATGAGGATGAGCAATCTCGTGAGAGGGCAAGAAAGGCAAGGCTAATAGCTTGCGGATATATCTGTGGTGCCTATCATCCTGGCTGTATTGTAAGTAACATAATTGAAAAACTATGTGTATATTTAAAATACCATCTGAGTCAAGTCAGTATTAGAGAGGTTGTGTATATTATGTTTTGTTGCTTGTTGCATAACAAGTCAGGCATACATTTACATATATGATTATAATACATTTCAAGCTTGTTAAGCAACAAGCATGTGTGTGTGTGTGATGATATAGATAATAAAAAATAAAATGTTTTTTCATACCTTCCGCCAGACAGCTTGTGCCCAATGAAAGGCACATCCTTGAATGGTGACAAATGCCAGTGGCACTTGCTGGAATTGATGTTTCACCAGCTTGAACTTGCCATCAATGTACCACGTTTTGGCTTTTGCAAGTGTGGCTAGTTGCTCTTTGGTGGCAAAGAGAAGGTGACGTCGTTCTAACATCTGTAAACCAAATAAGAGAAATCATCATCAACACTTTACTACAACTATTATTTCTAATATTATCATCACTATATTATTATCATCATCACCAGTTATCATCATACCAGCAATCATAAGATTGTATAAGTAGTTATTAATTTTTGTTCTATGTTCATTGTTACTCATTATAGAGTTTGAAACCAAAATTAATATCGTTTAAAACCAATAAACAAATCATCACGTGACAGGACAACCTTTTTGATCTGTCAGATCTTGAGGTCTCAGTCGTTGTCTGAGGCGGTTTGCTGCACGAGCCAAGTTTACTGGTTTAGGCAAAGATGAACAGGGTGCATCACCAATCTCATTGATAAGAACCTGTTGACACAAAACAAGCTTGTGAGTACATTGAATAATCTACTTCTTTTGATGCTTCTTTTCACAACATTTCTTAACATTGATATTTTATAGGTGCATAACAATCATCATTACTTTGATTATTCATTTACCTCATTCACTATTGCTGATGCAGGCTTAAACTTTTCTTGTACAGCACATTCTTTAACTGCAGCTACAATTTTCACTGTGGCTGTGGTGCCGACGTTAGCTGAATGTTTGTGCGGTGTACTTCCTATGGTGAATTGCCCATCTCGCTCGATCACTGAGGCCTTACATGGATTATCTCTGGGGCGGATGCTGTACTGCCAGTAGGTTGCATAAGATCTTCTTGATGAGACGTTGTAGGAATATCCACGGCTGTCGACAAGCTTCTTCTTCCTCTGCTTGCTGCCTTCTTCAATAGTTTTAAATGCGATGGTAGGCGGTGGTAGTCCTACAGGTTCTGGTAAGGGATCGAGAATTGAGGACTCTTCGTGAACTACTGTGTTTGGTGGACTTGAAGGGGCAGAACTCATCGAGACATCTGCAAGTAAATTAATTCAGTTAGTATCATTACAATAATTGATTATTATGGCAAATACTGTGAAATACTAAAAGTTGAGGAAGCTTTGATTACCTTCACTATTATCCTCATCCATCAGGTACTGCTCCAACCTCAACTCAATTAGTGTTTCATCTGTAAGATAAATAAACAAAAATTAATTAATGTCCTAACTAAGTGGTTACTCATACAGAAGTTACTCATACAGAACACTCACCATGGCTACTGCCATCAAACGTTAGATCAGTGGCAGCTGAACTCTCAGGAACAGGAGATTCTAAAAGACAAAATATAAACTACCTGTTTCTGATAGAAAGTGAGATGCTGCGATACATAGCCTATAACATAATTGCAAAATCTTATACTTTAATGGAATATATGAAGGTACCAAGAAATGAATAGAATGCTATGTTAGGCAGATAATTTAGAGACAAAGTGTCTGTATCAGGAATACATCTCTTGAAAAGCATCCATATAAAGTTTATCTCCTTCGTCTAGAATTTGATCAATGGTGGTGGCAGTCCACTCTTCCATTGGTAAATTCTGAGCACATAAAAGGGCTGAAAAACTAATAAAGCAACATTGTCTTCCTCGTGAAATGTCACCAAATCGTTCGTGGCCTTGATGAATGCTTCCAGCAATAAATAAGTGTGCGGTTTGACATATCTAAAGTGTCTAAAGAATGCTTACCTTGCTCGATGCAAATGCAAAAAACGTGTCGTGGAAGAACGTGCACATTGTCATGCAAACTTGTCATTCTCAAGGTCCGAGCATTCTCCGATGATGCTACGAAAAAAATCAAATTTCTGAACCCTGTGCGATCAGACTCCGAACACCTTCCGAAAAATCTTCTAGGAAATCCTAAAATCCAGATATCACTCGCATATTTCAATGCCACCACAGGGATCCCAACTTAAATTGAAGACCGTCGTAATTAGTGTCGCTGCTCCCTGGGGCTCGCAGCAATAAAATTAGTTCTTGAGTGATTGTTACTCATGTAACCTAACCAAGCAGTTACTCATCGAAACCATCCATAAGCTGACGGACTTACCATCAAATGTTGGATCAGCGGCAGGTGGGGTTACAAATGATGGTACAGATAATTCATTCTTAAAAAAAATTTGTAAGTAAACAATATGGCAAGTGAAAAATAGAGGAGAATGTTAAAATAAATACGGCGAGCAAACATGACGCAATTTTTGGTTTAATAATATGACCATCAAAAATTCTCGATTGTGATTGGTCTGCTACTTGTTAATTTTTTTGAAATCACTGTGCAAAAAGAGCGAAATCACTGTGCAAAAAGTCAACAACAATGGGGGATGAAGATTTCCCCCGTTTTACATCTCAAATCTTGAAGAAATAAATATTCTTAAAGAAAAAGCCAGTAGTAGTAATACAAAGCGAAGCACAAAAACGTGTATAAATCTTTGGAAAACGTGGGCTGAAAGTAAGGGACTAGAACCCAAGAAAAAAGCAATTTTTCTTTACTCACCTGAAGACCTCGACAAGTACCTGCAGCAATTTTACGCAGAAATCGGCACCAAGGAAGGCGAGAATTACGAGCCAGGTAATCTTAAAGTCATATCCACAAGCATTGATAGGTATTTGCGTAAAAATTGCTACGAAAAGTCGATTCTTAGAGACCAAGAGTTTCACCAGTCCAAGCAAGTACTGGAGGGGAAAGTGCGAAGTTTGCGAGAGGATGGGCGAGGTAAGAGGCCTAACAAAACCCGAAGTCTTACCAAAGATGAAGAAGCTCTCTGGAATGAAGAGAGACTTGGAAACTCCTCTCCACAAGTATTAGTCCAAACAATCTGCTGGCTATTAACCCAATACTTTGGACTGAGGGGATGCCAGTAACATCATATGATGAAAGTTGAAAATTTCAAGTTTGGCGTTTCTGATAATGGTACAGAATTTGTTGAGTTCGCCGATTCTTAAACAAAAACCCACCAATCTGGTTTAACAGAAAAGTCAAGATCTTTTATCCCTAAAATGTTTGCTACTGGAGGTAGTTGTATGGTTTGGGACCCAAGGAGTTAGCTATAGCGCAGTAGAATATCACACCATGTTGATCTTTTCGTAACTAACTGATTTAATGTTCACAATCAACTCCTTAAATAGTATTGACAAGTCTCTTGAGTCTCTCGAGTATTATATAACGATTATGTAATCTATATTAAAGTTATTCGTGTTCCTTTGTTAGTAATTGACTATTTATTAATCTCTTATTGTCCGTATCTAGTAGGTGGTTTTATTGTTCTTCCTCTCCTTGTTATAATACGCGGATCTGTACATCCTCCCCCTTGGATGAGCTTGGATGTTTGTGACTTGGATGGTCTTAATGTTTGGTAAGCTGCGGAACTTGGATGATCTTGCGGCTTGGTTGTGGAACTTGGACAATCTTGCGGCTTGGGTGTGGAACTTGGACGATCTCGCAGCTTGGCTGTGGAACTTGGATGATCTCGCAGCTTGGTTGTGGAACTTGGACGATCTCGCAGCTTGGTTCTGGAACTTGGATGATCTCGCAGCTTGGTTGTGGAACTTGGATGATCTCGCAGCTTGGCTGTGGAACTTGGACGATCTCGCAGCTTGGCTGTGGAACTTGGACAATCTCGCAGCTTGGTTGTGGAACTTGGACGATCTCGCAGCTTGGTTGTGGAACTTGGATGATCTCGCAGCTTGGCTGTGGAACTTGGATGATCTCGCAGCTTGGCTGTGGAACTTGGATGATCTTTGAAAGCTTCTAGTAAGTGAAGTCGTTGAACTGGTCTGTTTACCAGTCCCTTTTTCGTCAATACTTTAACAGTTCTAATTAAACCATCGGTTCCAGGGAACGTTTGGACGACTTTTCCAATCTTCCATTTCCCTCTAGGAATATTGTCATCTGTAATCAACACAATATCCTTTTCTTTAAGGGGGTTCATCTCTTGTGTCTCTCTTGTGTCTCTCTTCACCGTTGTCTTACAGTAAGTGTTGGTAGATATTCACGCATCCAGCGAGTCCAAAAGTGGTTAAGCAGTTGTTGCTGATAATAATAACGTTCGTTTAGGGAAACACTTTGAGTTGGCACTTCAGGTTCGCTACCAAGATCTCTTCCTATCGCAAGTAGGGCAGGTGTAATTATTTTCCCATCTCTGATGTCATCACCAATGTATGTGAGAGGTCTTGAATTGATTGTAGCTTCAATGCCTGTCAGGACTGTATACATCTCTGTGTATGTCAAAAGTGCCTTGCCCAATACTCTTCTTAATGTTTCTTTGATTTGGCGACATACTCGTTCCCAATGTCCTCCGCGGTGACTGGCTCTTTCCGTAATAAACTTCCATTGAACTTTGTCGTTGGCTAGACTGTTCACAACCTTTTCTGGGTCAATGCTTGCTTGTTTTGCCTTCTGTTTTGAAACCTTGAACACCTTGTCTGCTTTGTGGAATGTGGACTGGTTATCAGAGCGTACGATTCTTGGTACACCACGTCTACTAACCATACGATGATAGGCTTGTAAGAACTCTTCCGTTGTCATGTTGTTTGTAAGCTCTAGATGAACTGCTCGTGTATCTTCGCACACGAATATACAAATGTAGGCTTTCACAAGGGATTTATCTTCTCTTGTCTTTAGGTATAGAGGGCCAGTAAAATCCAGACCAATATTCGTAAATGGAGGAACGATGTGTACTCGGTCTGCAGGTAAAGGGGCCATCTTCTGCTCGACTGGCTTTGTTTTCAGGTGTTGACAAATTAGACACTTGCGCAGTACTCGTTTAACCTCTCTCCTTCCTTGTGTTATCCAGAATCGTTGACGGACAATGCTGAGAGTAGTTTCAGGTCCTGCGTGATTGGCTTTACAATGGACATCTAATATGACCTTTTCTGTAACATTACACTTGTGAGGCATTATTACTTGGTGTTTGGCTTCTTCTGAGATGGACGCGAACTCTAATCTTCCACCAACAACCAGTAGACCGTTGTCATCATTCATTTGTGGGTCTAGCTTAGCGATACTGCTTGACTTGCTCACTTGATTTCCTTGTTGAAGTGCTCGTAGTTCGTCTTGAAAGGCATTTTGTTGTATTCCTTTCAGTAAAGAGTGCTCTGCATCCTTGACCTCATCTCCGGTGAGATATCCCAGCTTTGGTTTCTTGTGTAGTCTTTTCCACTTCAACAACCATGCGGTGACACGAACTAACTTCTGCCAGCTCTTGTAGCGCTCTTCTAAGCATACTTCGGTGCTGCTTGTCATGGTAATTGAAGTTTTCTTGGCTTCGATAAGTAATTCTTCAGTTGTCTTCAAATCTTCAAGCTTTGGAACTGTAAGTAGTTTATCTGGCCATTCATTAAAATCACGTGATAGCCAATCTGGACCATTCCACCATGTCTTGTCAGCAATCAGTTGTGGTAATGGCTCTCCACGTGTCAGTAAATCTGCAGGGTTCTGTGCTTCAGGACAGTACTGCCATTGCGATGGTGGAACATTTTCCTTGATTTCTTGTACACGATTGGCCACGAACACCTTCCACTTCTGGCTAGATTGTCTAATCCACGCGAGAACAACTTGAGAGTCTGTCCAGCACTTCACTTGTGTAACGGTTGTAGTTATAGACTCCAGTATTAACTTCATAATTCTTGAGAGAATTAATGCGCCAAGTAATTCCAATCTTGGAAGAGTGACTTGCTTTGTTGGCGCGACTTTGCTCTTTGACAGCATAAGATGTGTTTGAACATTACCACTAACATCTTTGCATCTTACGTAGACAGCTGCACTGTAAGCCTTTAAACTTGCATCACAAAATCCATGTAGTTCAAATTCAGTCACATCATCTAGTTCAGCAAACGGACACCGTGGTACTTGCAGCTGTTGTAGATACTTCAGTTCTTCTTTCCAACTCTTCCATTCAACTTTGGTTTCTTCATCAAGTGACTCATCCCATTGAATACCTTTAGACCAAAGTTCTTGAAACATCATCTTTGTTCTGATTGTAAAAGGACCAAGTAAGCCAAGAGGGTCAAACAACCTTGACGCTGTACTAATAAGGCTTCTCTTCGTCGTTTCATCTTCGGCATTAAGTAATGTTTCACCTTGGTTGAATTTGAACGTATCTCCTCTAGTATTCCAGGCAATGCCAAGTACTTTAAGCGGCTCTTCTTTGCTTTCAACTTGAACTAACGGTGCTGTTCCTCTTAGATCAGGGTCTATGAGATCGCGTAGTTCTTGTGAGTTGGTGTACCATTTTACGAGTTGAAATCCACCAGTCTTCATTAAAGAACATAGGTCTTTGTGCAATACATAGGCTTTGTTAACATCATCTGCACCAGTTAAAAGATCATCTACATACATGTTTTCTAGTACTTCTTTGGATGCATCTGGATACTTTTCTGTGTTGATTGAACAGTGATGTTGGACTGTTGCGATGGCTTGAAATGGACTGCTAACAACTCCAAACGTAACTCTTGTCATACAGTAGACCTTTGGATCTTCATCAGTACCTTCTCTCCACAAAAAACGATGACAGTTTTGGTCTTTTGCTGCTAGCTTGATCTGAAGAAACATCTTCTTGATATCAGACATCATGGCGATTCTGTTCAATCGGAAACGAAGCAAGATGGACAATAAGTTGGGTTGAAGTGCAGGACCAGGTAGCAAACAGTCATTCAGTGAAATGCCATCTTGATTTCTTGCCGAAGCATCAAAGACCATTCTGCACTTTGTTGTTGTCCTGTCTTCACGAATAACAGGGTGATGCGGCAAATAGAAGACTGGCTGTTGCACTTCATCATCTTTGTTGATTTCTCTTGCGTGACCATCGTCTAGATATTTCTGCATGGCTTCTTTGTACATTTTTTCTTTGTTCTTGTCTTTACGCAGTGATTCTTCGATCTTTATCATCCTTTTTAGGGCTTGTTGGTAATTTATCTTCAACTTTGGACATTCAGAACGCCATGGTAAACCGACCTCATAATGTTCACCGTCATATTCAACCATGGACTGGAACTGTTGTAGAGCATGTTGTTCTTCACCAGTAATTTCCCTCTTCTCTTTGCTGTCTGTAATGCCAATTGACTCGAGTTCCCAGAATTTCTTGATGGTTGTATTGACGTCTTTGTATACATCTTCTTCGATCTTCACAACTGTCAAGTTAGAGATAGACTTGCGTTTAACGTCTTCGTTTGGCGCTTCTTCGATGCAGCCAGTCAGCATCCAACCAAAAATTGAATTGACAGCGAATGGAGCAGACGCACCGCCCTTTCTTACACCGTCCAGTATCACTTGGCCCCATTGGTCGGCTCCAATTAACACATCAATAGTTGAGGAATTACGAGGAAATTCGTCGGCTAGATGAAGACCCTCGAGGTGTTTATACCTGCTGACGTCAAGTTGCACTTGGTCAAGAGGCGTACACACTGTATTTACAGACCATGCTGAGAGGTTTACTCGACTTGTACTGCCAGTGTGAGTGGAGACTTGGAATTTCACGTTTTTCACCTTTGTTGTTCGTGTCTGTCCACCATGCATGTAGATCGTCATTGACGTAAATGGACCATTCGTCTTGAGACCAAGAGCGTCAGCAACTTCCGATCTAATGTATGAGTGGTCACTACCAGAATCAACCAATATACGTACACTAACTTCTCTGCCGTTTGCATGTATCTTTGCTAGTGCGGTTGGTAATAATCTGGTTGTTTTACTCCTATTGGCCATGAACGTACTCGTCTGCAAACCGGTATGGGCTTTAATCTGTTCATTTGCGTCTTGCTTCTCTTTGGTATCTGGCGGTATTCTGTGCAATAGAACGTGATGTTTCCTTCTGCAACCGTCAATTAAACATCCGGGTCTTTTACACGTTGAACTGCTGTGGTGGGGTCCGGTAGGGAGAAGACAATTGAAACACAGCCTTTTTTCCTTTACGATCTCCCATCTCTCTTGTACTGACTTCCTTAGAATCTTATAACATTTGGATGGTTCATGATGGTTTTCACAGAACGGACATTCGCTTCTTGGGCCGTTGTCTTTAGCGCTGGTATTTAGTGCTATTCCTGAGTAACCTCCAGATCTTTCATTGCGGTGATAACTACCTTTGATGTTCTGCTCTTCTTTGGCACGTGTTTTGGGCGTGACGCCTGCTGCTTCCGACGCTTCCTCAGACATGACGTGGGCTCGTAGAAAATTGAAGAAATACTCAACCGTCACTTTCTTGTCATCTTCTTCACTTTCGAGCTTAGACAGTTCAAATTCCCATTTCTTTCTTACGACCTGTGGTAACTTAGACTGCAAAATAGGAACAATAATGCGGTTGCAAATTTTAAGGTTAGGCTCGTATGCTTCTAGAGTGTGGTAGCGATTAATTAAAGTATCGTGTAAGTATCGTAGTGAACTTGCGCTTATAAAGTTTTTCTTCTCGACGTTTAGTAGGGCGTCTACTAAATGTTCAATTATAATGCGCTTTCTTCCATACCTCTGTTTCAAAACTTCAATAGCTCTTAGATAGTTTTGGCTTGTCACTTCGATGTATTCAATCGCACGTTTGGCTGCACCGCCCACATACATTAAAAGGTAATTGAACCGTTCTCTATCCCCAAGGGAATTGTTTTCATGAATACATGCGTTAAATTGGTCCCACCAAGTAATCCACTCTAAAATGTCTCCATTAAATACGGGTAATGTAAATTTTGGCAGACGTAAATGGCTAACTCCAGAACAAAACTTATGGTCATGGTTATCAGCTTTTGACTTAGACGACTTTGAATCGCTTTCATGCTCTCTCGCGGCTTGCTTTGAATTAATATAACTTTCTCCTTTGCTTGAGATATGTAAAATATCCTGTTCAAATTTAGTCCAATTCTTGATTAAAATTTCGACTTCAGATTCATCGTATAACATTGAGATAATTTCTTGGACTGTATTGCCATAATTTTCCTCCAAATTATTCAGGCGACGCAATGTACTTTGCATTTCAATACAGGCAATTAGCTTGCTTTTCTAATTGCTCGATTTCTCCAAAAATCATTTCAATACGTGTGCCAAATAACTTCAACTTTCGCTTTAACTTGAAAACTTGCGATGAACTTTCTTCAAATTGATTTAACGATTCACTTAGGTTAAGATCAGGTACTTCACTTTGATGCCGATTTTGAGCACTGGCGCCGATAAACAACATTAATTGCTTATTTAATTTCTCAAAATGTGTTGTTAGTTTCTCATCAATTGCTTTTTCCTTCTCTCTCTCGTTCTCCTGTACTCTCTTAAGTTGATCTTCTACTGTCGTTCTAAATTCTTTCATCTGCCGTTCTACAGAATTTGTGTTTACTTCTTTAGGAGTAGAGCGATTAACTGGAGTAGAAAACGAGGCGGCAATTAAGGGAGCGGGCCGTTTTAACTTAACTAACCTTTTAATTAATTCCGCTCGGGTACCAATTGCCGAAGCGCCTTGGGCTTCCAACTCATTTCGGATATCGGCCGTGGCCATTCTTTGTATTGTCGCAGACACATCGTGGGCCATCCTTAATTGATCGATTCTTGAGCTTGACTTGAAAATGTAGACTTCTTTACATACTTGATATACTTGACTTCTTTATATCTTAAACTTTCAACTAGTTGAATAACTTGTAGACTTGAATTCTTGACATGTCTTTAAACTTGAATAAACTTGACTTGAAACTTGAAACTTGGGCCTTAACCTTGATCGATTCTAACCTTGCTCTGCTACCAATGTATGGTTTGGGACCCAAGGAGTTAGCTATAGCGCAGTAGAATATCACACCATGTTGATCTTTTCGTAACTAACTGATTTAATGTTCACAATCAACTCCTTAAATAGTATTGACAAGTCTCTTGAGTCTCTCGAGTATTATATAACGATTATGTAATCTATATTAAAGTTATTCGTGTTCCTTTGTTAGTAATTGACTATTTATTAATCTCTTATTGTCCGTATCTAGTAGGTGGTTTTATTGTTCTTCCTCTCCTTGTTATAATACGCGGATCTGTACAATAGTAGATGTCCAGTAAAGTTGTTCAAAGAATTACTTTCTCGACGTCCAGCATTGATGAAAAACACAGGTAAACTCTATCTTGCCATAAATCATAGCAAAGCTCTAGTTTCCTCTGGTATTTGGTATAAAAACCAGCCAATGGGCATCAACAAGATTAACTCAATTATGCAAGAAATCATCAGTGGAAGTTCTCTTGACAATGACAATGTAAAGAAAACACTGAAAAACCATTCTGCATGAAAAACGCTGGTCAAGAAGCTAAAGAAGCAGGGTCTTGAAAGATCATCAATTGCTAAAGTCACAGGGCACAGAAACCTCCAGTCAATCGACGCCTATGAATCCAGCGATGAGCAAAATTGTTTCATTTTTTAAATTTAATATACGTCATTTACTCCTTTTCTACTCATCTTAGTTCCCATTTCTAATGATTGTGAATGTTAAATTTCAAAGTATATACATTATATTACTAATATTTTTTTAATAAAGACATTTTTATACTTCAAAATTTTCTTCAAAATTAAAACTACACTCCTTTTAGGTTATCATTCATTAAAGGTATGGATGTATATTCACTCTGTATATTTGATGTAAATATGTTGTATTGCTTTTAAATTTATAAATTATATTGTGTTAATATCTCGCATTTAACTATAATTATTTCTTGTATTCCAATCTGCCAATAAGTTGGAGAGTGTGCTGCAATTTAAATTTCTATATCTCGGATTATGACAAACCAAACCCTCAGATGACTCCCAAATGATAAACAAATTCAATTTCAAACTTTGCATGAGGAGCTTAACACCGGAAAAAAAATCGCAGATTGTGATGTAAGAGTACACTGAGTGTACTCTTACATCACTAAATTTGATACTTTGAAGGCAGTTCAAAGAACCTCCGTTTGTTATTTTAACACTAGCTCAACACCTTGAGTCAAATCCTTCGGTGCCCCCTGCTTGCTTAAATGTCAACATGTATATGGAGGTTCCCATTGTTAATGAAAAAGTTTAATAACCAAAAGATTACAATTGAACTGAAAAGCACTCATAAAAACGGGGCCTTTAAGATAGCTAGCGATGGACGCATTTTAGCGTTCTTAATATCTATGGCAGCTTTAACGTTTGATGAAACAGAAAGAACACATCTTTGGTCCAGTTGGTAAGTGATTTTACTTTTTTTTTGATTTGATAGCTTTAATTCTTATTGCAAGAGCATTGTTTCATGTATGTCAGGAGTTTGTTTACTAATTTACTTTGAAGTGATCTTGAAGAAGAGAAGGGAAAACTTTGTATCAACTCAATAATTATTCAAATCCAAGACAGATAATAAATGATAATGATTGGGTAACTTATCACCTTGGTTTATAATTGCAGCATACATTTATCAGTATATGCATTTCATTCATTTACAGAAGGAAAGAGGCATGATGCAGGAATGTTAAGAATGTCAGGGCTCCTAAACCAGCTAGAAATTGACTCTTACACCACAACTGGTCAACCTATCTGCATTTATGGGGATCCTGCATATCCCTTGCGGCTGCATCTCCAGGCTCCATTCAGGACAGCAGCTCTTACACCAGATCAACAAGCTTTCAACACATCTATGAGTGCAGTTCGCATTGCAGTGGAGTGGGTATTTGGAGACATCATGAATTATTTCAGTTTTCTTGATTATAGAGAAAAATCTCAAAATAGGACTTAGTCCTGTGGGTACTATGTACTCAGCTTGTGCAATTCTTAGAAATGCATACACCTGTTTATGTAGCTCAACCACCAGTTCATCTTTTGATATACAACCACCAACTATTCAAGAGTATTTTCAAATTTAAATGTGATAAATTGATATGCATAAAGATAATTTGAGCACAAAAAGTACAAACAGGAAAACCATGAAACTGACAGGTAAACCAAAATTTCACAATTTCAATTGTACTAAATCCTTTTCAATTTGACTAATAAGTACTAAATGGTAGATATTGCATATGATATCCATTGAAATCTTTGTAAAAACAAATTTTATCCACAAATTCATAAAAAATAGTGGTTTAGTGGAATGCAAACAGTGTATCTGCAATGATTTTACACTAATTATAATTATAAAGCTACCTATTACAATACTGAATCCCACATGATTATTCTTTAGTTTTCAAAAAATGACAATTGGATAGGTTTTGCTATTACATTTCAAATTCCTATAAAATATCTTGGGATATTCACTTGAAAAATCATTTTATACTATATAATTACTATGCTGTCTTGAAAAATTCCTCTGAATTTGAAATTGGAGTTGGCCTATGGTAGAGTACAAACACTAAAAGTGTGCAACACTTTGCACTATTTACTACTAAATAGTGTTAATTAAACAATAGAAAACAATAGAATTAGCATAATTTACCAGTATTTAGTGGTATTTATGTTGCACACTTTTAGTGTTTGTACTCTATTGTCCAATTTTGGCTTTAGTATTAATAGGCATGGTTAGCACTCTAATTGGTATTTAAGAAAACAAATGGGTATACAGTTTGCACTTCTAAATATGCGGATAATTATAAAGGCCAGCCCATGTATATATATAAGACTGAAGTGGAAATTACAGTATTAAAATTTATAGAATACATTTATATTATTTGATGGGCTATCAGGATTTGTACTTTTTCTCTTGAGATCCTTCTTAACGACAAGATTCATTTAAAGAGTGATAGAAAAATAGAATTTTATTCATGCTTTCAGAAAGATCATAAATTATTATGTTTAAAGCTTTTTACAGCAAAAGTTGAATACATTATTCTTCAGATAAATGTGTTTACTATCATAGAAATAAATATTACATATGAATATTTGTAAAGCTCAGAGACAATATAAATATGCTTAGCATAATTTGAATGTGTTATCATTATCAACTGTTGAATAAATAATTTTCATTCAGAAATGGGGTCAAATTTCAAAATATGTTAATAATTAATATTATAATTAATAATTAATTTTAGTAGAATACAAACAATAAAAGTGTGCACTATAAATAGCACTTAAAAGTGCTAAATTATACTAATTCTATTTATTGTGTAATTAGTGCTATTTAACACTAAATAAAGCAAAATATTGCAGGCTTTTAGTGTTTGTACTCTATAAAATTTCAAAACAAACAAAATATTTTTTAAATTTTCAGTCTTTCCTTAATTTCTGAACTTTTTCACCATCTCGTTGATGGCATTAACCATTGCCATATTCATGGCTTGTTGTTGTTGCATGAAAGAAGATTGCTGCTCCAACATTCTTTGCTGGTATGACCGCTGGCTTTCTTGTTCAGCATGCTTTAACTCCAATTCCCTCTCCCTTAACTCTTGTTCCATTACTTTCTCCTGCTTTTTAGCCTCTAATGATGCTGTCATGATATCTGTTACGCTGGCATTCCTCCTTTTTTTCTTGTTTGGAGATATGTCTGAATCCTTCTCAGGGTCTGAATCACATTCATAGCCACCATCAACTTCATCTGCACCAGAGATTTTCCTTTTCTTGGTTTGTGACAATGTCTCCGCTGCTTTCTTCCTCATATCCTCTGCATTTGCTCTTTCCTTCTTCATTTTCTTTTTCTCATTTTCTCTCTCTTCTTCCATTTCGTCCATTCGCTCTGATATATCCTGCAAAGCTTGGTCCACTTCGCCATATTCTGCCTCAATGCCACTCACTTTTCGTTCTTCCTCTTCTTTCTTCTTAAAACTTTTTACCATCTTGTTAAATTTCTCTCTGACCGACCTCTGGGTTACTTTTAAGCCTGCCTGTGTTAACCTCTCAGAAATTCTGGTCCAACATGCTCCTCTTTCCTTTGAACCTTCTTTAAATTCATATGGCTCTTCTTGTAGAACTTCACTAATCAGAAGCTTCTCGTGAGCTTCTTTCCAGATAAAAAGTTCTCGTTTCTCCATCCTGCATTTAAAGTGAAATATTAAGTCAAATTATGGTATTTCAGTAAGCCATACAAGCATTGCATCCTTACCTGCATACCAAGCAGATAAAGCATCTCTATATTCACCCAATTGAATTGAAGTCCTATTCATTCTTCCATTCATTCATTTATTCATTCATGTATCACAAGTTAAAGTAGGGTATCTTTATCTTTTGAAAGTTAAATTCAATAGAAATTATACTTTTTTTAAGTCGAAATGTTGTAATTATGATTAAAGAAACGAGAAGAAAATAGATGTCTTATACGGGGGGAAAATGCTCTTAATGTACTATGCAAAATTGATAAAACTGGTTTTGGTATTTTGGTCAAAAAGTAGTTAAAATAAAGTTATAAATTCGTATACAAAAATGGTTGGGGTTTTACTGTCTTAGACCTAAAATCCATAACACAAAATCCAAAAACAACAAAGCAACAAGTCGGAAACTAAGGTAAAAAAATAGAGATTTTAGGTTTTATTAGCAGCCAGTTTCGAAGAATACTGATAGTTAACTAAGTTTACAAAGTGTTAGACATCTTTTGGGATTTGTTTCAACAGTAAAAACAAATATTTTACTTTACCTTAAACTCGTACTCTAGACGACGAGATTTCTTTCAAAGTAGTACTCCACAACAGGACGACGTTGAGATTTCTCACAACAATGAGCTTGCGTTACGGTGTCACGTATACTGAGCATGCGCATTAAGTACGATGAGGAAAACTCGTACTCGTACTCGTACTCGTCGTCAAATCTAAAGGTCTCTATTTATTCTATGAACACGGTTGTCTGACCATGCTTGATTCTCGGTATGACGCGCACGACGTTGACAGAAGGACGTTTTTAGAATTCAATTTAAATGGAAAATTTCATAATACTAATATTATTCTGCTTCTTTTGCAGCAAAATGGCATAGGCTTGAATTTCACTTGGTACCGAAAGATTTTTTTCAGCAGTTTTTAACAGATTTAGACAATCCTGAACCAAATTCCGTGAAGCTTACCCACCATTGGCGAGCACCAATTCTTACGTCATTGACCAAACGAATCTCCTACAAAATCTATGACTTTGACCAGCTCGTTGACGCCCTAAGAGTGTCAGGAGCAGTTGTGGATATAAACGTAAGTTGGAGAGGTCAAGAAACCTTGCAAGAAAACGTAGAGGAAGAAGTAAACCCTTTGAATGAGCTGGAGTTAGCGCGATCACGCGCTGGAACTACATCAAGAAAAGCAAGGGCAACATGCTGCAGTAGCATTGTTGTTAACAAAGTGGAAGGACGTTGTTCCAGAGAGCTTGAGTTCGTATGGTGGCCCGACTTGTACTCTGATAATTCAATAGGCAAACTGTGCATCCGATTTTACGTGAATAAGGTTCATTTACCTGGAGTATAAACTGCGTATTAGACCCCTTTTACGTGACGTCATAGATCATCAATTTGGAGGGCAAACATAGCGTCTAAGTAAACCTGTAGTTAAAGGTTGTAACATATTACATTAATTTTCCTCTGCATAACTTTCTTTTGACTTCTTTCTGGAATGCAATTTTTTTCGAAATATCCCAATATGCCAGGCGTTCCTCTGGTATTTTTTATGACGCCACTTCAAGGGGTCTATATGTACAATTTTTTTAATTTTTTTCGGTACCCACATAATTTTGATATGGAAACTAGTGCCCAAGTAACAAACACTGCAGTCTACAGATCTGCTAGTCAAAATTGTTATTATCATTAATATTTACACAAAACAGTATTAATGCACCTAAGTTTGTGATCCAAGTAGGCATACACAGTTGTTACAGGTAAACTAGTGCCCAAGTAACAAACACTGCAGTCTACAGATCTGCTAGTCAAAATTGTTATTTGATTAATATTTACACAAAACAGTATTAATGCACCTAAGTTTGTGATCCAAGTAGGCATACACAGTTGTTACAGGTAAACTAGTGCCCAAGTAACAAACACTGCAGTCTACAGATCTGCTAGTCAAAATTGTTATTTGATTAATATTTACACAAAACATTATTAATGCACCTAAGTTTGTGATCCAAGTAGGCATACACAGTTGTTACAGGTAAACTAGTACCCAAGTAACACTGCAGTCTACAGATCTGCTAGTCAAAATTGTTATCATTAATATTTACACAAAACATATAGTCTACTTGACATGTGTAGTTGTTATAGAATGCTAGTAATTGTAGGATATTGAAATAATTTCTATCCTGAATGCCATTTCAATATTTGCAACATAAGGTCTTTTCGATGAAAATTCATATCACAATATCTCCACTGAATATTGTTGACTTTGGCAGGGCCCTGTCATAAAGTCTTTAGCTGCCATGATCACCCCAATCCCACAACTTCCAACTCCAATCATACTGGAATCCACAGGTGTCTGTGATGGCATACCAAATCGTTTCAATGAGTTCAAGGAATGCCAGAATGGATGTTTCAATAATGGTACTGTTTGGAAAATATTAGACAGGATATCTAAAGCTTTTTTAATGCATGGTAGTACATTATCTGGTGGAGAAATTTTCAACCCATCATCAAAGTAGATATGCCTGTTTCGTAGATCAATATAAACTAGTCCCCAGTGCCTTGGCAAATAAACAGGGACTAAGATTTGGGAAAGATTTACTGTCATTGTTTGGGTAGAAAGCTGTTTCTTTTGGTAGGCATCATCATTTGTTTCAATCCAGTCATACAGTTCTGTTGGAAGGTACAATGTTGTCTCACAACCATTAAGCTTTAGTTCTTCTAGGTACTTGCCAATACAGATGTCAATGACAAAGTTATCAATGTACCTTTCTTGTGTCAAGTCACTAAATGACAAAACATCTATTGATTTCTTCCCCATTTTTATCAAAGGGAAATTTGGAGCTCGGTTCCAGAGGGCATCAGATATTAGTATTTGCTTGCTGCCTTTACAGCCAGTCTGCAGTAAACAATCGGCTTCTTCAGAAACTCGTGGTGTGGTTTTGGCTATCTCACAGAATTTATTAAGCACTGATATACCGTCTTGAGTAAAGATACCCAGACTGGGAATGTGAACTCCAGTTGAGCGAGCTTGCCTGACAACAAGACCTGCCTTTCTTACAACATGCTCAGATGGTCTGGAAGCTAAGGTATATGGGTCAGTTGCATTGAATATTCCCTTCACAGCTTTCACTCTTGTTGGTAACAGGAAAGGTTTTATGGGTGGAAGACCATGAAACAAAGCTGCAAGCTGTCCTCTTTTGCAATTTAGTGACACATTATTTAACTGAATGCTAATGGTCGGGGGGGATTGGTTGCATAGAATCTGTTGGCTGGGTTGGTGAGGAGCTTGATTGCATGGAATCTGTTGGCTGGGTTGGTGAGGAGCTGATTGCATGGAATCTGTTGGCTGGGTTGGTGAGGAGCTTGATTGCATGGAATCTGTTGGCTGGGTTGGTGAGGAGCTTGATTGCATGGAATCTGTTGGCTGGGTTGGTGAGGAGCTTGATTGCATGGAATCTGTTGGCTGGGTTGGTGATACATCTTGTGCATTTGTTTCAAGCTTCATTTTTTTTCTTTGGTGGCATCAGAGTGGCAGCTCTCCCTTCATGACCTTTGATTTGCAAATAACCCTCCTCCCACAATTCATGATCATATATTTTGAGGGAGGAAATTATATCATCTGTCACACTCGTACCCTTGTCTTTATGGAATTGATAAGATAGAAAATCATTCCCAAACACATCGTTAAACAATTTATCGATTTCACTTATCCATTCTTTAGACTCGTTGGCCAGGGTTATTGCCTTATCACTCTTCCATCCACACCCACGAAATGTAAACTTCTTCTTTCCTGAGGAAACATAAAGGCAACATAAAAAATACTTTTAAGTAAACAATAAAAGACAATATGTTTCTTTTTGGGGAGAAATAAGCAAGCTTAATAGCCAGACTACTACAAACTTTAACAATAATGGTGCTATTCCACTGTGAAGAAGATTTCTGGCTTGTTATTATTCGGGGAAAAAATATTGTGCAAATGTACCTGTTTCTAGCAATTCCAAAGCTTGACGGTAACGATATCGCATTGACAGCATGTGCGTAGCATACCAATGTGTTAAAATTTGTTCCACTTTAAAAAAGAAACAAAACGATTGATTAAAAATCACAATTAGCAAAAGAACCATTAATTAGCATTAATTAACTATAGTGATGTCATAATGGAATAGGGCAATTAGAATACAGGGATACATACATAATAATATTAGTAACAACAACAGCAACAACAACAATAAGAAGCAGCAGCAATAGGTAGAAAATGTAATTACATGATTGGCCAGGCCCAGATGCATCGTGATTTGTTGCTTTTGCAAACAATTGTCTGTGATGCTTGTGTGAGGACTCAAAGCCTTGACCTGAATATTTGTACATTGAACGAAATTGACGGAGCAGCATAGCACTATGGTCAATGGTAAGATGGCCATAGTCTCCAGTGCCAAGATGGATACCAAACAATTTCTTTAGCAGAAAGCCCCATTCCTTGCACTAAACATATAAATCTATGAAATACAATATAAATAGAAAATAAATAGATATATAAAATATGATACATATATTACAAAAGCATTATCTTCTATAGAATGATGTACTATAATGCTATGTAATGTTCTTCGTAGCTCACTATAGAACCTTTATAATATAGCTTAGATAGTACGCACGCTCTCATTGGCTTATTCACTCCAAAAACCTATGCTCTATTTCACCGGTAAAGACATGGTTTGTGATTGACAGCTCACAAATGAAAGTTTCTCTACTACATTTTAACTCCAAAATCTGCACAAAATGGGCAATTTTCAAGATTTTCAAGATTGTTTTAATCTTTCGTAGTGAATTTTCATTTAACAAAGTTTTGTTTTTTTAAATAAAAAGACAAAAGAGGCACAAAATATACCTGTAGAGTGCCTGCTCAAGGTTGAAATTCGCAGCACAATGACTAGGCTTTCTTGTTTACAAATACGCTTGAACTATTTGTTATAAGCTTAAACTAAAACTTCCTGTCAAATTTAAACCAAAGACATACACTTTACAACTAGAATAGTTCTCTGAAAAGGAGTAAAAGAAGTAAAATTCGAGGAAATACCTTGCGAAATTCTAGAGTAAGTTTGCCGAAAAGTTTTTTCGCCGAAGCAACCTCCAGCCAGTCAGTAGATCGAAAAGCGACGAAAACTACGGCCCGAAAACAGTCTGGTTTCACTTAGGAATGAAATAAAAAGGTTCCTAAACAATTCCTCAAATAACAAAACTATAAAACTTACCCAGGATGTGAGGTTTGCTCTGTTGTAGATGTAGAAAAGAAGTTCAAAAAGATCTGACAAAAATCCAGTGTTGTTTTTGAAGTAGAGCTTGCACGATGCAAAGTTGTGCACATAACGTATAAATATTGAGGAACTGTCACTTCTGTTTAAATTTTAAGTCGGATTTCCAAAACCTTTTTGTATAATGTTGATGTTTACATCCTTTTTATATTTTTTTTCAAGACAATTCCGTGAAAACTGCTTTGTAAGACTCTGCTTCTTTGTGAATGAGAAAAAGTACGACGAATGTGATTCGCTTATTTGCCATAGTTTGGAGAATATCAATTTTGATCAGAAAATAAAACGTTTTTATAATCTTAAAATATCTTCTGCTATATCATAAAAGCAATAGAAACTAAGTTCTTATGACTCTACCAGTGAAATAGAGCACTTGGGATGTTGGGAGAAACACTCGAAAAAGTTCAAATTTTTCGATTTTTGAAGATTTTTGAACTTTTCTCGTGTTTCTCCCAACATCCCAAGTGCTCTATTTCACTGGTAGAGTCATAGAACTTTGTTTCTATTGCTTAAATAGAGCCTAGGGTACCTAGAGTAGAGAGAATGGAATATGCCTAATTTTATTAGACAATAAATATTACCTTTATATCATGTATATCAATCAATTCATCCTCCTCATCGTCAAAAACTCCATCCCTCATTGTCACAGCTATTTCTGACCAGTCTTTACAAACCTGTAAAAATGGGTCTATTTTAATTTCAAAAAAGTCTAAATAATCAAAAGTTTCATAGTTTTTATTTGCTTGACATGTGCATTTCATATATCATTGGATCGAGGTAAAGGTATTGAACAGCATATTTTTAGAAACAGCTACATTTAATACATGCAACTGTCAGAGTATGCTTTTGGGATAATAGTATTATCATCTATTTAAATGTAATAAATAATTCTTATACCTTTATAAAAAACTCTACTTGCAGCTCAGCAGCAAAATCACAATATATATGGTCCAGCATCTCATCATTCTTCTTATTAGTAAGTTTCCTCTTTGCAATTGACTTCTTGGAAGGCTTTTGGACTTGAGCTGTGAGTTTGATATACTTCTCTGACACCGCCTGGGACTGTAAGGCCCTTTGCTTCTCAAGTTCAACCAGAAATGATTGTAGGCCTGTGAAAACAAAAAAATATTTCAACTACCGGAATATGAGCTGTCAGTTGAACACAATGAGAAAAGGGAATATGCATATTTTCATTAAATAAATATCAGAAACGTCATCACTTGAAGTTAAAGATAAAGACCTTATGCATGCGAGCGAGGTGAAATATGCATGCAAGGTGAAATATTTCTTTATTTGAGTGTTGTTAGTGTTGCATCTTTAAATTAATAACTGCAACATCAGCAAAATGGTCTTCAATTTTAGCTTGTTTTTGTTTTTTTTGGTTTGTTTGTGTTGCTTCAAAAAAAATCTGAACACTCAAATGAAGAAATAGTTTCACCTGATTCAACAAATTGCTATTATTATATAGAATCAATTACTATCTCAGCCATTAGTTGCACTTTAATTAAATAACAATTATGAACAGTTAAATTCTACAATTAATAATAGACATGCATACCTTTGGCTCTGACAATATCGATGGTTTCTTGGTGTGGACCATAATATGATAATGATAAACCCTCAAAAAATTATCATTACATTCTGCCTGCATGCATGCATTCACTTACCAATCTTCTTTCTTCCAAAAATGTAACATAGTGTGACGACACAGAATTGTAGTCGTGTTCTTTCAACTCTTGCCCATATTAATCACAGCTGTTATCGTATTCAATTACTGTAATCCTTGGAACATGAATCAAACATGAAAAAGGATTACTTAATAATAGGTAAAAATGTACTACATGTCCAAACAATAAGAATCTGGAATCGGCCTTCATTGTGTTTATCTCTAGTGTATACCTAGTTAATCCCTTATTGTTTGGACATAAGACCATTGAGTAAATAGTCTTTCAGTACCATTCATTTTACTTTGGAAACCGCGGTTGCCAGAGACGCTATAAAATGGGAAGTCCTTAAATGTAATTTTAATATTTTAGCTAATTTATGAGTTGTTTACGATATGTTCTGTTTACTGTTACCAAAGTTTTAACTAGCTTATTCTCATAACGAACTTCGCCACAACTTAGATTTCTTTTGATAGAAAGTCGTACAATTAGTTCTTTGCATTTGTTGTTTTACTTCAATGTACTGTTTAGCGAATCTATTAGAAAACTTAGGAATTACTTCTTCATAGTTACCAGCCGGGGGGTGCACACCTTATCAGTTGTTAAGTAAGAGTTCCCTTAGATTGGCATCTGTCCTTCGAAACCTTATGCTCCGCCTTAAGGGTTTATAAGGACGGTTTGCAAACCCTCTAGTTAGTTGTTCGGATCCTCAGCAAGGTATAGAGACTTCTCAACTTTCTTAAGGTATGTGTGCATCCCTCTTTGTTACCTAGTACTTCGGCAACCATGGTTAAATAATGCGCAACCTATATTCTACTATTTAAACTTTGCGTGTTCTTAAATACATATTATTCATTGAGTGTTCTTATACGAAGTTATTATCATTAATTGTGTGAAATTTAGTACTTTCTACAAAGTACCATTTGTACTTCATGATTGGTTAAATTAAATATCTTTATAATCGTACCTCGGCTTGTTTATTATTTCCTCAACTCAACGAACTCGCGCTGTCGCGGACAAGAAATTGTTCCGTCACAATAGTCTAGGATGACTTGTTTTCCAGAGCCTGGACTTCCCTTTAAGTAATTGGCAACATTATCTATAGGAAGGGCAGTCTTCACAATCCTTTCTATGTTGTTGAGGATTTGCCTCTCAGTGCCACCTGAAAATAATACAAGTTTGAACAAAATTCGTGCTACTGAACATTTTTGTACTCTTCTTCCTAAATCATATATCCTGCTTTAGAGCTAAGAATCCTGATAATGTATTTCTAACTTTGTGTGTTAGAGAAAATGAGAGAACTCCTAATACTTACCTGTGAATGATCATACTTTGACATTCTGTTTCTCTATTGAAGTTTGTTGACCTGGCTTGGTTTTAATTTTAACCCTTTGAAAGTCTTTGCAAACTTCTGGGCCAAATTCTGCTAACACGTTGTTTAGAAGAGAAAGACTGCCAACACGATATGAAAACAGACCAAGGGATCCAATTAACTGCTCTGTGTTCCTCATTTCACAGTACAAGGAACACAGATTAATATGGCTAAGATCTTCCTCAAGTAGGCAAATTAGGTCATCCCGTATTCCAGTAGACCTGTTGACAAAAGAAAACGGAAACTGAATACCAATAGTTTATTAAATAAATATAACTCAATAAAATCTTAAAATAGTTATCAAGACTTAATACCTTCCGATATTTTTTTTTGATTTAAGGCAATTCAGGCAGGTTTCCTCTGGATCAGCTCCATGCGAAATGCATGCCTAAAAATATTAAGATAAGAATTTATTTGAATAACACTTACATTGAGATAATCAGTCACAAATGTTTGTGTATTATTCGTAGATTTTACTTTTCCAAAATGAAAGCTTCAAAATCAAGGTTTTACTTTGAAGTAGTTTTCAACAACTGGGTTTTATTTTTCACAAAATGGCCAGAATACGAATATTGCAGTATATTTGTACTTGCTCCAGGGTTTCTCTTGCAATATTAGTTATAATTGAGTATAGTTGGATAGTAATAATATTATTGAGGGGCTAATTGAGATAGCATAACCTTACCCTTAATGCATCACAAAATGCACAAAACTCTACATCGTAACCCCTTCCTCCAAGTAAAAAAGTTTCATCATCTTCCTTTTCCAGTAAGAGTAAAAGGGCCTTGTAATCAAGAGTAACTAGAAAACAAAGATATAGGTGTTTCATGATCAGTCACTGTTTGTCATTATAGGATTTTTTTATTACATACACAGTCTATAGAAATTACCAGTAAATTTGATTTGATAGGTCTTTCCATCTATTGCCAGGCCTTGTTTCTTGATTTGGTCTTTCTCTTTGTTTAAACTCTTGAGAATTTGCCTAAAATTTCCCCTAAAACAATTTAAAAAAATTACAAATAAGATGATAATGCCAGGAAATAAATATAAAACAAAGCAAATCTTAGTCAGTTTTGAAAAATTTAACAGTCATGTACTGAAAATATGCATAACTCTAACCTGCTTTCTTTACAGTTTGCTATAGCCATAGGGTAGACTGATAAAGCACTTTCTGAACTCTTCCAAGACAAATGAATGAGGACAATTCCAACAGCTACTTGGTTTCTTCCTAAAATAAAAATTTTAAATTTCAATCTTGCAAACCATTACACTTGTATAACATTTTTTCATGTACACAAATAATAATCTGACTTGATCAAATGTACATGGCATATGTGAGACCTCTTTTTTTCATAAGTTAACTCCAAGTGGCCGTCCATCAATTTTAAAGTTGAATTCTATGCTTTCTGAACAAGATGGGGACATAAGTTGGCTGTCTTGTATAGACCACACCAATACTGATTTGAGGTCAACACCATAAGCATTAAAATCAGTTGATGGTAGCTTTTCTATATTGAAAAGTCTTCTCACAGTTGAAAACACTAAGTTTTTCAATGCCTTGATCCCATTCTTTGTAAGAAAAACAGGGGTGTCTGTAGTCCACTAAAAATAAGCAATCAAAACACAGATATTAAACCAAACTGTCTTAATTAAAAAAAAAGAATGTATTTTAGTAGTACATTTTAGCAGTCATGTTAGGGTGGCATGGTTGGTGTAGTGGTTTACCACTGGCATCTCACCACTAGAACTGTGGTCTGGGTTTGAATGTAAGTGCATTTATAAGAATTGTATTAAGAATGCTTTTTCCAGCTATATATTGTACATACCCCACCTTCTACCTAGATGAGTTAGATTCAGCATAGTCTGCCAAGCAGCATCAGGAAGCTTTGCTTCAAGCTTAAACAATAGTAGTACCCAATCAGGGACTCTCATTGTATCATGTATGCGTTTGAGGGTTTCTCCAGTTAGCAGTTGACAAAACCCTTTCTTAGGTCCAGAAGCATTCATCACAACATCAATGGTGTCAGAGATGGTATTTCTCACATATTCCTTTTCCATCTCTCCTCCAAATACAAAACCATTACCCAAAACACATGCCATTGATTCATTTCTTTGGTTGCACACATCTTGGACATCGTCTAAGACATTCTGACAAAGAGATGCAATTTTTCTTTTCTTTGTTGTACTACCAAAAGAACCGCTTTTTGTGTCTTCTATAGTTTGGCTGGAAGTTGTACTTGATGGGCTAGTCGATGACATAGATGAAGGACTAGATGATATAGATGTAGGACTAGATGACATAGTCGAAGGGCTTGATGGTAGTGAAAAATAGCTATCATTTGAATCAAGGGAGCAGTTCCTTTAATGGTTGCAGCTTTTTTGCTTTCACGAACTCAATTTCTTCTTGTAATTGCTTCACTTGTACCTGCAAATGCTGCATCTTCAGGTTAGGGTCTTCGAAATTCCCGCCAAAAGTTTTGGCGCCATCTTGCTTCAGCTCTATGTCATTTATTGCTGAAAAAACCCTACTAAAATGCGACGATCCCATAAATCCATCGTGTGAGAGTTCTTTCTCTTTCTACTTTTCTTCTAGTTAAGTCCATTAAATAATTCAATTGACAGGATATTGTCAAAGAATTTAACGGCTCTTCTCATTGGTCCAGCTAATGTTTGGTACGCACTACAGTAAACTAAGTTGTTGGCACTTTACTCATGACCTCACGTTGCAAAGTACCGGGTGCCATACGACTGAGCTAAAACCATGCCTAAACGAGGAAAAGCGAGATGGCGGGATCCTGCATATAGCAGTAGGGACTGCGAAGCAGTAAGTATATATTTTGAAGTATGATTTTGAATGCATCTTCCACGCCCACTAAAATATATCTCGCTTCTTTCTAGTACTATGAAACGTATGATGAGGCTGAGAAAGCGAGGCGGGTGCAGGCCTCATGTAGACATAGGTCCGAACATAGGCCTGCACCCAGAATGCCACCAGGGTTTTGGGACCTGGATTTCCCAACGTCACCAGAAATTTTGGCATCTGGAATAGTCAAAAATATTCAAAAATAGCAATAGTCAAAAATATAAGCATAAGAAATATTTCATAGGCGAATGTATTCATTACTTTTATACCTGCCCATTGTCATGAAGAAAGTGCCATACTCAATTTCAAAGAGTAACCAAAAACTCCAGATACAATTTTATTTTGAAAGATATTTGGATGATCGAAACGTCTTGAAAATACATACTTTAAAACAAACCAGAGTCAACTAATTGATTTAAAAATATTTGGATGTAGTTGCTTATATTTATTATTATTTTTTTGTGTGGTTTTGTTGGGTCATGTGACCAGCTAGAGTCATGAAGCTCGAAAGGTTTTAGTGCTAAGTGCGCTCGGGCATTTATGCTCTTATGATATTCATTGAGGTTTATTCATAACCTACATGTATCCGCGGGAATAGCTGACAGAGCGGCAGAAAAGACGAAGAAGAAGGAGAAGGAAGAGACTTTGCTTCTCCGAAGATAAAAAAAAAACAAGAAGAAAAAAAGAAAAAGGAGGACGACAAGAATGAGGAGGAAAAGAAAGGAGAAGCGATCATGAAGAAAGAGGAAAAGGCGGGAGGGGAATAGGCAATATATAGATATAATGATATAATGGTCTTCAGTATTTTCGGAGGGGCTTATATTCCAAGGTTTACGGTATACTAGAGTAGTTTTAGTCACACAGACCGACCGATGGATGAATATACCTCACAGAAACTCAATGTTTTTTTTTATTAACAGTATCAGTATACAATATCCGTATCAGTCGTAGCAAAAGAGAAGAATGTACTAGTGCTTGTCAGCTTCTAGTGTCAGCATGTTGACTATTGTTTCACAGATGCAGCAGTCAGTGTCCTTAGATCCATTGAAAGAGAGGTGAAAAGTTCATCACAACATTTCATTGTCTGATTATTTACAGTGTTTTATACGTTGAAATTGTCCAAGTAACACAGAGCGCAGAGTAGTTGGATGTTGCATTTTGTTTTTAGGTTTTTATGAAACATTCAACTGTGTGACTAAAACGACACTACAATGTGCCAGTACTTAGCATACTCAGTGTAAATTATCATATTTCATAGTTTTTTTGTTCTTTATCAGCTAGTACTAATTGAAAAGTCATCTTTCTTTCATGGGCTAAATAAAATCACTCTAAATGATAGTAATTGATTAATAAATGATTGAATTATAATTGCAAATGAACTTTATTGTCAAAAAATCAGAAAGTCAGCTTTACAAAATCGGTATTGTACGGCCTATTCAAAGGGGCTTCTATTAGGGTTTTCCGATTTAGCGGAACTTCGCGGAAGTTTGGTCCAAACTTCCACGCTTGGTAAATTGAGCTCAATTCAATTATCACATTTATCAAGTAGTTTTTCACCTCAAACGGCTCGCGCTTTTGTTCAGTGGTTGTAAATAGACCCCTTGCAGCATATCGAAATGCAGCTCAATTCGGAGGACAAAACAACAAGTTTCAATTCTCAGGAGATTGAAATCCTTTTGTTTTGTCCTCCAAATTGAGCTGTTTTGACGTCACGTTAAAGGGGTCTATAGAGCTATTAGGTTGTGACGTATTTCCGGGTCCAAATGCTCACAAAAACCGCTAAAATAAAGCGAAGATGTTCTCAATGAATTAACCTCCAACTGAAACAATTAGAACTTTGGACAACCAATCCAGTCACGAAGAAAAAGTAAGAAAAATCTTTATAAAACTGCTTTTCGTTTTGGACCCGGAAGTTGTTTTTCCATACGAATGACGTCACACTTAACAGCCCTATAGCTAAAGATTGTAAAACATACTAGTGAGAACTGATTATATAAATATATCAATACTTATTTAGCTAATTGTAACAAGCTTCACTCTAAACTTGTATTCTTGGACTTTCATGCCCTGTCAACACATTTTGAACAAAACCATAAATTTTTTCCATTTTTTTTATGCAAAACGAACATATTAAAAAATGTGTGAAATTGGTTATATATATTCTTGTTAAAATGTGCAGTTTCCCATGTTTTTTATGAATTTACTTTTTCTAGTTATTCAAAAATGTACATTCCACCCTTAAATGTGACATTGCTATCATATAATATATCATACTGTACAAAAGTCAAACCCATGCATTCAAATTTTATTACACATTTCAAGTTATTACAATATTGCACAATATTTATTACATTACATACAGAATAGATATTTTGTTTGTTTGTTTATGTACAGAAGTTACCTTTCTTAAAACTGTCACATAAATTTGCCCTTAAATTTATAAATAAATAGACCTGTGTTACATAAATTTATGTTCCTGAACTTACATAAATTTATGTTCCTGAACTTACATAAATTTATGTTCCTGAACTTACATAAATTTATGTTCCTGAACTTACATAAATTTATGTTCCTGAACTTACATAAATTTATGTTCATGAACTTACATAAATTTATGTTCCTGAACTTACATAAATTTATGTTCCTGAACTTACACAAATTTATGTTCCTGAACTTACATAAATTTATGTTCATGAACTTACATAAATTTATGTTCCTGAACTTACATAAATTTATGTTCCTGAACTTACATAAATTTATGTTTATGAACTTACATAAATTTATGTTCCTGAATGTCTGTTTAGGAACGTTATCAAAATTACAATTCAAACCTTTCAGCCATAAACGATTAAACGATAATAAAAGATAATAATAATAATAATGATAAAAGATAATTTCGAATATAAATTTCAATAAATATCGCGAACCTATTTATTTTAGGAAATGCGAATTTTCTGTTATATAATCTCGCCTGAATATTCAATACAAGAGTTAGGTCCAGTTAATTATGACATCGAACATTTGGCTCAACGCTCTATTTTCCCATCAAACTCAATCGAACGTGCATACATAAAGAAAACTCACTGAATATGCAGTAATTTTCAGTCCACAAGGAGAAGATTTGTTTAAACATGTGACAATTTCTTGCAAACTATTTAACGGGTAATCAGTTGTAATTGTATTAGAACTAGAATGAATGAAAAACGTTAATAGACCCTTTTGTCATAATGACGGACATAATTTCGAATGCAATATAAATTGGAAAAAACACTTTACGCTCTAGTACAACGATTGATGAAATTAGGTGTTATATTGGTCAAGAAAACATAACATATACCTGCAAATGCGCGCCTCCAGGCACATACAAACGTCTGTGAATTTTCACGACCAATATGAAACAATCAAATTTCATTTCGTTTTAAATAATTCAAAATTTCGATAACCATTTTGGCAAAGGGTCTATTGAGTGTATTATTGAGTACTAGGAACAGATATTACGTAACTCCCCTACATTCCTTATATATTTATTCTGTATGACCTTGGTGTCTTCAGTTTCTTGATGGTCCATGGTCAAATCATCCTCACTTTCGATTTGCTCATCATCGTTAAAATCATCGTCATAGACGGAGCTCGTACCTCGTTTTGAAACAGCCACATGAGCTTTTCTTACAGTGTTACGAATAGTAGAGTCTTCACACAGGCAAAGGCAGTTGCGCTCCAAATTCGTTATTAAAGAAATGCTGGTTCCTAGAGCGCAAAATCAAGAATAAGAAATCCAGTAACGCAGCTATTTAGAATAAGTAAATAATTACCATCGGCAGTTCTTGACAGGTCCAGCACCCACTGACTTTTAAAGCTGAAGAGATCAACCATTTTCTCTAAAGCATTTTCTTGATGGAAAACATTTGTCATGTCCTCTCTGGGTATCAAGTTCCCATCCAATAATTTCCCAAACCTTGACCACTGGCCAAGAACAATGGTGGAAACCACGTTGTGAAGGAATCCATTACCTTTGAAAGCATGAATCATAACTCAGTGTTAGTGACGTCTTCATATGACACTGCCTACGTATAAATGACTTTTAGGATTGTGATTGGGTAAGAAATTACAGGTCAATTGAAGACGCTGTTGGCTTGCATTGCGTGTTGTACAGTAAGAAATAACACAAAATAACTATAATTGTGTCTTTCTTACTTGTCATTATATTTGCATTATTGGCTATATAATTTCCTTTTATACATACCTTTTCTGAACCCACAAACATCGCTTGACAAGATTTTCTCCATGCCTGTGTCGATTCAGGAGTCGGATCCTCCTCGTAGTTTTTCTTTGCCATGTAGTATGCCCACTTTCTACACGTTTTAACTCTTTCCACCCATCGCGTCTTTCGGCTACCTTCATCCATACAGTTGTGGACGTGTGCAAGTCTCTTCACTTGTTCATCTGTAAGGTTGTTGTCGTAAATGGACACCCAAACCTTGTCGAGCTGGGAATTCAGGTTTCGATCATTCTGCTTTCTCAGCTTTTGAACGAAAAAAAAGTATAAATTGGTGGAATGCTCCATCACCAACGTTTCTGTGGTGATATATTTTCATAGCGGTATGTCATAGTGCAAAAACAACACGCTGTTTTGAAAAATATATATAAATAATAAATATTTTTTTATAAATAGAAATGGAGTTCTGCCACTCTCCCCTTCACAATGTAATGACGAATCGAAAGCGCGAATATGCTGACCTTTTTATATGCTGCATGACGATGACGTCCCCCAATGACTTGAATGGTGCATATTTTTAACAGGTCTTTCACAGTCTGGGCCTCCCGTAGATCATCCCTACTCATACTGGCGACTGCCAGCCACGATTGCGTTTCATTCTGGAGAGCAGACTTGTCTTTTATTTTTTCGACGAGGCTGTTGACAGTTTCTTGGTCCAGTGACCTGTCCAACCATGTTTCTGGACAGTCAGACAACTGATCCAGCCTCAGTTTGAATTTTCCTACAGAAAAAAGCATAATTATTGGTGACAATAATAATACCATGACGCATTCATAATGTTTAAGTTCGATAACATTTAATCAAGAGAAAATTATATAAATAATTTTCCCTTGACATTCTGTGCGATGATCTGTTTTAAAATGAGTTTAGGTAATCGTAACTTTAGATCATTTGCATACATAAATGTTCCAAATATAAGACTACTGTTTTACTGTTAATTTGCGTACCTAAATGGTGAGCTGCTATTTCTTCGTCTAAAGTTTCTGAATGGCGTGTCTTTTTTGCAGGGGAAATGAGGTATTCCATCTCTCCTGCTTCCATACTAGCTCCGTCTTTAACTGGCCTCTTGGGAGCCGGTGGTGTTAGTTTTGCCGCGGCCAGGGCTCTTGCTTTGCCTTGATTGATTCCCACAGTTTGCTTTTCTCCTTTTGTTAACTGCTTGAATTTGTTAACAAACTCTTTGCTGTTCGATTTTGAGTTCAAAAACGATGTAGCAAATGGTGAAGCTTCACAATCAAAGTTTTTAATTTCAAAAGAGAATTTGGTGAAACCAGAAACAGCCCTGAAATTCTCGCAAGTTACCTGCAAAAAAAAAAATACTACTGACGAAACTGACCATAGTTAATTTGAACTGACCGTGTGTTTGTTGATTAACCCTAGAGGTCAAATGTTGCGAAAACCAAAATACGTTTGTTATCCAGTCAATGAAAGTGCAGTTGTAGTGACAATGCGCATAAATCGAACTGCATAGTTTTGAAATCCAGAGTTCGAACAGGGGCGCGACCGGAAACCACTGCATTTTCATCATTTTTACTACTAAACTTGTTGAAAATGTTGAATTCTTTTTAATCAAAAGTCTCTATAGAATACCCTTTCACTTGATTTGCATAACAAGAGAATCTATTGTGTTAATGCGTCGTTTCCAGAGTGAATTTCTATAGTGACTGGATATTCTATATTCGCTCCGAAAGAATACTGCTTCTTTAGTGTAATTTCCGGTTATGCCATTGCCGTGGATGATATCCCGTGGTTTTTGGCGGGAAAAATCTAAAGAAACGAAATAGACGTAGCCTGCGTGCATCCGGAATGCTATGTTCAGCAATAAAGGAACTCATTAGTTCGTGTTCGTCCGAGTATAAATACAATAAGAGTTATGTAATCGTCCGTGCTGTTATGCAATACCCAAGAGAATTGTGATGTATATAAAAGTAATGAAGTTGTTCAATAAATGTACATTAAATATTCAAGTCTTTGACGAGTATATTACAACTGGCGACGAGGATGGCGGCTACTGTTGGAAGTTTAGAACCATTTGATGGTGCCGATGACTTTTCGGCTTACAAGGAGCGTTTAGAAGCGTATTTTGTGGCAAACGATATCGGAGTTGTAGCTGACGATGCAAATCCTTCAGTAAGACGTTCCGCCGAGCGTAAAAAAATTGCCGTTACTATTTCTTTAATTGGAAAGAAGACCTACGCGACGCTCAAAGATTTGTGTTTACCAGATTCACCAACTGAAAGATCGTACGAAGAGTTATGTGATTTACTGATGAATTACTTCAAGCCAAAAGTTTCAGAAGTTGCGGAAACTTATCGTTTTCACCAAGCCGTTCAACTCGAAAATGAAAGCGTCATGGAGTATGCTAACCGTTTAAAGCATTTAGCTGTTCATTGTAATTTTGGCACATTTCTTCCTCGTGCTTTACGTGATCAATTTGTGGGAGGGGTTCGAAATCCATCCACAAAGACGAAATTGCTTTCTGAAGACCGTAATTTTGAACGTGCTGTTCAAATTGCAATTGCTGACGAAGCTGCTCACAAGGAGGCTAAATTTCTACATGCTACTACGGTAAATTTCACTAAGGAAAAGTTTTCACTGAAGAAACCTAAGAATAACAAAAGTTCATCGAACGAGCAAAGGCGTCAAAAGCCGGCCAGAGAATGTTATCGTTGTGGCGCTACGGATCACTTGGCAGATAAATGCAAGTACCGCACGACGAAATGTCATTACTGTTCTAAGTTGGGACACCTACGTAAAATGTGCTTGAAGAAAAAACGTGAAGAAGCAAAGTCTCATCATACTAACCAGATTGAAATTGCGGAGGAAAGCGAAGAAAATGAATACGAAGTGCATATGTTTCATGTGAATACAAACGAAGTCACTGGATCGCAACATGCATCTAATTATTCAATCGCTGTCAACATCGAAGGAATTGAAATTCCAATGGAAATTGACACTGGGAGCGCTGTTACTTTATTGAAGAAGCAAGATTTTCTAAAGCTTCGTGATGATTTGTCTACTCTGGGTAAACCTAGTTTATCTTTGAAGAGTTATACTGGAAATCTTATTCATTGTTATGGAGAGAAAGAATTGAAAGTGAAAGTTGGAGATCAAGAAGCTAATTTAATTATCCGTGTTGTTGATGGTTCTGGCCCATCGCTGCTTGGAAGAGATCTGATGTCTAAAGTAACTTTACCTTGGCGTAATATTTTTGGAGTTTCTTCAATGGCTCAAGATCATATTGTTCAACAATATGGTGAATTATTTGATAATTCCGTAATTGGAAAGCTTAAAGATGTACAAGTTTCTTTACGTGTGGATGAAAGCAATCCTGTGTTTATGAAAGCAAGAACTGTTCCTTTTGCAATTAGGGATCAGTATGAGAAGTCTTTGGATAAATTGGAAGCGGATGGAATTATAGAGAAAGTGGAGTATTCTGAATGGGCTTCACCAACAGTACCAATATTGAAACCGGATGGGTCCCTGAGAATTTGCGGCGATTATTCTGGAACGATTAACAAACATTCAGTGTTGGAACAGTATCCATTACCTACGATTGAAGAATTAATTGCTAAATTGCAAGGTGGAAAGAAATTCACTAAGCTGGATTTATCTAGTGCATATCATCAATTGGAATTATCACCTGAGAGCAAGAAATTTACTACGATTAATACAACAAAGGGGTTATATCAGTATAACCGCCTACCCTTTGGCGTGACAAGTGCTGTTACTATTTTTCAACGTACCATGGAGGGGGTACTAAGTGATTTGCCTGGATGTGTTGTTTACATCGATGACATACTTGTGACTGGGCATACTGACGAGGAACATATGCATAACTTGCATCAAGTTCTTACTCGATTACAAGAGAGGGGTCTCAAGCTGAAAAAGGCGAAATGTGATTTTATGGAGGAGAAGATTGAATACCTGGGATTTGTTTTGTCGTCATCAGGGATTTCTCCATCTAACAAGAAAGTAGAAGCAATTCATCTTTCTAAGCCACCAACTAACGTTAAGGAACTGCAAAGTTTCATCGGGATGGCTAATTATTTACGTCACTTCATTCCTAACTTCGCGGGAATTATGACACCTTTGTACAAGCTGTTAAGAAAGGATCATCTCTGGACGTGGGAAAAGGAACAGCAACAAGCTCTTGAGCGTATCAAAGCCGAAATAACGTCTGACAAAGTTTTGCAACACTACGACCTTAAAGCAACCCTTGTCTTTCAAGCTGATGCATCTTCGATTGGAATTGGAGCTGTGATTTTACAACCGGCAAGCAATGGGGAACTTAAACCTGTAGCTTTTGCTTCGAGAGTACTTACAGATGCAGAGAAAAAGTATTCTCAAATTGAAAAGGAATCATTGGCTATTGTGTTTGGAGTTACCAAATTCCGACAGTACTTACTTGGTCGACATTTTGTGTTGAAAACTGATCACAAGCCTTTGGTTACACTATGTGGAGAACATAAACCAATTCCTCAAATGGCTTCATCGAGATTAAAGAGATGGTCTTTACTATTGGCTGCTTACCACTATACCATTGAATTTATCCCTGGGAAGGAAAACTACTGTGCGGACTTTTTGTCTCGGAGTCCTATGGATGGGAAAGCTACGAAAGAAGAAAAAGAAAAGAAAGAAGAGGAATTCACCCCAACAGAAATACCAACAACACCAGACTTAGAAATAAAGAAATCGAGCTGGCCAGAATTAGATTGTAAATCTAAACAACCGACTTCAACCGAAAAAGAAAAGAAAGAAGAGAGAAGACAATGGAAACCAACTAGTCAACTAAATGAAAAACCACTGCCAATACAACCAAGCCCACAAAGTCTTCCAAGTCAACAATTTCAACCACGTTATCCAACAAGAGAGAGAAGAAAACCAGAAAGATTTGGACAATAAAAGAGACATTCATTCTTTGTTATAATATTAGAGAAAAAGAAAACAATCATAATAAAGAGGAAAAGGAGAAATTGCTATGTTCAGCAATAAAGGAACTCATTAGTTCGTGTTCGTCCGAGTATAAATACAATAAGAGTTATGTAATCGTCCGTGCTGTTATGCAATACCCAAGAGAATTGTGATGTATATAAAAGTAATGAAGTTGTTCAATAAATGTACATTAAATATTCAAGTCTTTGACGAGTATATTACACGGAACATAACTGTGGTTAAGTCCGTCTGCGAACCAGCGACAGTTTTCTTGTTCTATTACCCCCAGCAGCGTACCTGGATTTGGGTACGCGCTCTGATTGGCTCTTTCTTAATTAGCTAAGAATGAATTGGCATAGCTGTCAATATTTTCACAAATCAATGGATTTTTCAGGCACAGGTCGGATACTGGATATTGTAGGAGATTTTTCTGTCACTTAAATTTCTATAGGCGCTTGTTTTACTAACAGAGAAGAATGGTTTCAAGATATATCTACTGTTTTTGCCGTTGAATATTGCGTCTACTTGTTTGTTGACCTTTGCTGTTTGAATCATTACTCTAATTACATATTGTCACACCATTCGTATAAGATAATTCCTTCCTCTGACAATGCTATCCATTATTTGCATTATTTGTCTTCAAAATTTTATTTTATATGTTTCTAAGGAAATATAATACAAAATTTCTGTAGTAAAACACCGAAACTAACGCCAAACTTGGATCGCTAAGAAAGTCGTTGAATACCGCGGCAAATCGTTACTCATCAATATTGACAGGTATATGTCAGTGTTCGGTTTATCTTTCTGCAGATCATTCTTTACCGAACCAATCAGAACGCGTGTAAGAATGAATTGGCATAGCAGCCAATCACAGTCTATTTTATATAATCGTGCAACCAGAACAAGGAATCTTGCGCTGATTCGCAGACCGTCTTAACCAGAGTTAAAGTCGGGTTGCACGCAGGGTAAATAGATGAAGCAAAGAAACTTCACAAACTCATTTCTAAAGATTTAGGATTTTTAAAAATCAACTTACCAATACTATATCCTGGTCCTTAATTTGAGCTGACTGCAGGACTTCCAGGTTGAGCACTTTTCCAGTCAAATCCCCTGTCGCCGATTTTAAACGGCTATCGTTGTATTTGACGAAAACACCATCTTCGTCGGTTTGTTTTAGATACCAGGATCCATTTCCAGGAACTTCGATTTTACCTCCGTTTACTTATTCTATTAAAAAGGAAAACAGAATACTTTAATGAACACATCGTAACCAACTCCACGGCATCAGTTTTTCATTGTTAGACAAAGTTATACACTACTACTGTCACTTGTCATTTAATTTCAAATTCATATTGTATTTTAAACTATATTTGTGTGCCTAAAACTAAATTCACTTACTTTATACATGGTATATCCGACTTAGTAGAGTGATCCTCAAGAGAAGACTATCAAGGCACGATAACACCGTTCTTTACTGAACAGAGGACAGTAAGCAAAAGAAAGAGCATGCACCAAAGGATCTTGACTAAAATCGCACCAAAGTGGGTTGGTTGTTCAGGGATATTGACAGCTCTCGATCTTTGAAAAAGTCCAGTGTGATGCTCGGCCAATGAGATCTTTCGTTAGTCAGGCAACTGTTGGTGTTGATTTCCAGTTTCGGCCAACGTCAAAGGACGCGGATTACCATAGAAGAGATCAGTTTTCACACATTTGATAAAGCAAGAAGACGTTCTTTAGTTACTACATATTTTTTTTGAGTCTCCCTTTGACAGGGCTTTTCAGTCAATGAATGTCGAAGAGCACTCGGATCCGTTTTCAAGTACTGACGAGGAACCTTTCGATGGATTTAATGTTAGGGATCAAAGATGTTTCCTCAAAGAAGCGGAGCATGCAGATATATTCAGTTCAGTGTTGAGAAAAAGAACCTCTCACGCACAACCTTCAACGAAGTTTCAAACACCGCATTCAAATACAGCCGACAGTGAATCCGAATTTGAAGGAGAAGAGGCATCAGATTTTGAATATGCTGTTCCAAAAGCAAATGTCACAAGTATGGAGGAAAGAAGGATCAGTGGGGATGAATCAGAAATAGAAGGGGAAGAGGATTTCTCGACTTTTGCATACTGTTCTTCAAGTATTGAAGGGGAAACTCTATCATCTGATATTGATATGACTACCCAGGATGCAAACTGTGATTATGTGGCTGAGAACAACTCGCATGCAATTGATGTTGAAACTGGAACTTGTTTCGAGGTTATTAAAGAAACTGAACAAGAATTAAAGCATGTCAACAAGACAAGAGGTAATTATTTTCGTAATTATATACGCATTATCATAGTAAGTATAATTGTATATCATATCCCCATTTCCAATGGAATTGTAGAGAGCAAATATAGTATAGATTCACACTTTAATATCCTTCAAAATAATTATTTTGTTATAGCTAAGCGTAGAAGCAGTATCCAAGATCCGAGGCACATGACAAAAGAATCCTGTTGCGCTGAAAATTGCATGAACAAGATCAGCAAAACCCAAATGGTCGAGGCACGCGAAAACTTCAGAAGGAAATATCCAACTTATTATCACCAAAGAGAATTCATACTGGATTGGTTTGAGTGTAACCAGCCTTGTGCAGGAGAATTTGTGTACCGTGTGTCGGGTATATCTACTTGTTATACAGCCTGGATCAAGGTCCTTGGCATACCTCGGTCTACATTTTATAATTGGAAATGTGACTTTTGCAATGGAAGAAGAAATGCGGAACACGGAGCGTCACTCACGTTAAAGCCTTGCGAACTATCTGAAGTGGCTCTCAACTTCTTACAAAAGTACTTCGAAGAGAACTGCGACTACTTGCCAACAGGCGATATATGGCATCTTCCATCTAGCTCGAGCAAATCCGACATCTACAAAGAAATGCAAGAAACTCTACGTTCTCAAGATCAACGTTGCTGTTCCATGACTCTTTTCTTAAAAATCTGGCAGCAAAATTTTCCTCAAGTAAAAATCCCAAAGGTAAGAACATAAATCGAAAGGACATAAGAGTCTGTATGGGGAAAAAAGAAGGGTGTATGTGTGTGTCTGGGTTGGAGGCGTCAAATATTAAATAAACGAAACAAAAGATTTTAATATTAGCATTTTATCTTCTTCAAGGCAGACCGCTTCAGCAAATGCGATACTTGCTGCAACATAACTAGAGATCTCAGAAACTTGAGAGACTATGACAGACCAGCAATTTATCAAAGAAGAACCGACCACAGACTGTTTGTACGGTAAATATCGATGAATCATTTGCTCATAGTACAAGGCCATAACCATGGTTTTCCAAAGGGAGGGAGAAAATTAAACATCCGTTTATTTCGATCCTCGCCAAAACGCCGACCCATAAAAAATTGATGAAACTGATAAAAGTAACTAAAATGTTTATATTATAAACTCGTAGGCGTGAAAGAAATTGCTACCAAAACAAAGGAGAGTTAGCTCACAAATCCCCACAAATATACTTCTCAGTGGCGATTGATGGAATGGATCAAAATAAGACCGAACTTCCATTTTCAAAATATCTCTTTAAAACCTTGGATAATGCGTGGAAACTAAAAGTTCACATCGTAGGATCTATGGTACATGGCAGGCATCCATTATGCTTCTTAGACTATCACCAACACGCACATGATTCAAATTTGACTTGTAACATCTTACTCCAGGTAATGTATACGTTGCATCTCTTCAGACGCACGTTCCCTATACCCGCGTTCAAAAACTTGATTTAAAATCAACGATTTCAAACACTTTGCTAACAAGTCCCAGAATGACTTTCGGTCTCAGCTTCTGTTCTATGTTTTTGAACTCGACTTTTCTGCAATTATAAGTGTGTTCAGGCTTATAGTACTTCATGTAACTTGATTATGTGTTTCATTACAGACTTTCTGGATACACAAAGAGTTTTTGCCAAGGAAGGTGTTTATTCAACTCGATAATACCTACAAAGAGAACAAGAACCAGTATGTTATCGGGCTCATGGCCTACCTTATAGAGAAATCAGTTTTCGACCAGGTGAATACTTTTACAGCATTGCTCTTGTTTTGTTTTTCGTGTTTTTATTTTTCAGTGCTTGTCTTATTAGTATTATTTTTTCCTATTTTTGATATAATGTATTTAATTCAAACTTGCTATTACCCTGCGAGCAGAGATTCGTTTCTACCCGGCTAGTGAGCGATAGGAAAAGGAATAGAAATGGAAGCCTCTGCTATACCGAGACGTCATCCACGTCCGGTCGTCATCTTCATGATAGTAACATTGGTGTTTTTTTTTTTTTTTTTTGCAATTCAGATCGAAATTTCATTTCTTCCTAAAGGCCATACCCACATCGATGTCGACCAGCTCTTTTCTCGCCTCTCGGTTGCCATTGGCAAATCAGGCTGCCTGACATTCCAAGATCTACTGAAATTGCTCCGACATTGTTACAAGCAGAATGAAGGACCAATGACTCAAGAAGGAGCAAGGATCCAGTATGCCTTGCTAGACCAGGTCTTTGCGATAAGAGAATGGATCCAGCCTCACATGCAGCCATTGCATTGGCTGAAGGATCATCACCATTTCAAGTTTACCAGGAACGGGAATGGGAAATGTGAATTCGACCACAAGCCATGGTGCAATGGTAATTTAAATTGATGTCAAGAAAAGAACAAGAAATTAGGGGCTAAGCTATATAGCACAGCTGATAAAAAAATTAAAAAATTGCAATTTCTAAAATCAGTGTAAAGAAACCTAAATCGTTGCATGGATTCATTGTTCAACGTCATAAATAACAATCTTTTTTTCCATTATTGTCGTAGACGAATTTGATAGAACACGATGGAAGAAACTGATAATTTTGGACAGTGTACCAGAAGGTTGCCCAGAACTTGTTTTGCCGGCGTATGAGGCAGTGGATCTAAACCGCATTCGATCCATGGTTGGCACATGTGTGAAGAATGGTGTCATGAACGAAGATCCCGAGGGAACGCAGTGGAAAGAATTCATTGATCACGAAGAAGAAAAGCAAAAAGCCGTAGAGGATGCAGAACAAACAGTGTACAGTAAAGAAAACGGTAATTCATGATATATTACGTATAATAATAATAATTTTATTCTTAAGCGCATTTCACAAAAACCTCAACAAATATAGCTGATCAGAGTCCTCAGATTGTCATATTTAACTAGATAAAATGCGAAAATCCGATAAAGACAGATATTTTACTATAGATTGTAATTATCATCACCACCTTTTGCAATTTCATTTCCCCCCACCAAATCATACAATAAATCAGTATGCTAGCAATGGGTTTTTGAAACTAAAAATCTATTATTGCTTGTTCCAGTCATGAGCTGTAAGATTGAGTTGGAACTCCCAAAAAGCTAACGAATTGCTTACTTCCAACAGGTAATCCTTCAAAGGCACACAAGCCAAGCCTAATCTACTTAACATACAGCAGACAAAGATGGCTAGTTGACGATTTAGAGGAACGAACCCCTCCTAGTACTAATGTGACCCCTCTTCTAAGTGAAGTTTTAAAAAGAAGCAAACGACTTGAGCATGGTGAAGATTTGCTACCTGTATGTATCTTAATTTACTGAATGCACATGTTTCCGGCTTTGAGAGGCTAGACTGCAAAACAGTCCCTACTTTTTCGGGATTATCCGTGGAAACAGGTTTTGAAATGATCGGCATTGATGGTTGGATTGATGCTTTTTTGAAACAGACTTATCAGGGTCGATACAGAAATCCTCAGGCTCGTGAAAGACAGCTCCAACAAGAAGTGTATTCTGTTGAGGATTTAGACCAGCTGGCTCCAGGCATGCTCTTGGCAGTTGATGTCGAAAAGTACCAGCCAGAAAAGCCGCAGATTGCCAAAGTTCTATCAATGAAAGATCAAGGAGAAATTGAAGTTCTTTGGTATTATGGTACTTGGTCTGGTTCCTGGCATGTGTACAGAGTACGACAGGGTAGAAACACGATTGAAAGCAAGGAGGTGATTCCGTTAAACACCGTTAGATTATTTAATTTTACTTTTACGCCTACAGGCAAGCTAAAGCAATCTATCAAAACTTAACTAAGGGAGATCTATACGAATGAAGACGGGTCTGATCAGGAATAAATGAGAAGTCAATCAAATGTTAAAGCCTCGATATCTGATTGGTCACATACGACTACCCAAAAAGGAGCGAAAACTAAGACTTTTGGAAGAAAATAATTTTTTTAGAAAAAAATGGATTTGTTACAATATTCTGAAAGGGCATGACAGTAAATAACTGCTTACCAAATTTCAGTGGCCTAGTGCCATTTGTAGCCGAGATATTAGCGTGTTTATGAAATACAAATCCTTGTTAATTTGACTCCGTTCTAAACGTATGGCGCTATAACCTGAAGCAAGGCTTTGACATTTGTTTGATGTAATACAGGAGAGAGTTTATCCGTTTTGTATATGAATTTTTAAAAATATTACTAGCAAAATTCCTGTTTATCTACTTACTTATTCCTTTAACATTCCTTTTAATGTTTAACATTTTGGTGTCACGGTTGTGCAGAAGTCAAGGTTTCACTCTAGAATAAGGTCGCTCATTTATCGGCGGACGTGATTCTCGTTATTGTTATGGCCGTTATTTTCGTTACGAAAATTCTAACAAAGTATGAAGCTACAGTAGTTGAGCCACTACATTGAAATGTTGGAGTTGAAACAGAAAAAAAGTTCAAATTATTGCAAGCGTTTAGTGATCGACAGTAAATATACTCGTCATTTGACATACAATTATTGCATTACTGTCGCAGAGTAAAGACTTCTAGAAGTAACTATAGGGAAAAAAATTAAGGATTCAATCGTTTATTATTGTCGAAATCAAAATATACTGGCCATTAAAGTTACCGTGTTACATATTTCCAAAGAACAGCCAAACACGTTAATTATGCTAATACATAAATTTATGTTTTAACGGAGTTCAGGCCTTGGTTCACATAAATTTATGTTTTAACGGAGTTCAGGCCTTGGTTCACATAAATTTATGTTTTAACGGAGTTCAGGCCTTGGTTCACATAAATTTATGTTTTAACGGAGTTCAGGCTTTGGTTCACATAAATTTATGTTTTAACGGAGTTCAGGCCTTGGTTCACATAAATTTATGTGTTAACAGAGTTCAGGCCTTGGTTCCCATAAATTTATGTTTTAACGGAGTTCAGGCCTTGGTTCACATAAATTTATGTGTTAACGGATTTCAGGCCTTGGTTCACATAAATTTATGTTTCAACGGAGTTCAGGCCTTGGTTCACATAAATTTATGTGTTAACGGATTTCAGGCCTTGGTTCACATAAATTTATGCGTTAACGGATTTCAGGCCTTGGTACACATAAATTTATGTGTTAACGGATTTCAGGCCTTGGTTCACATAAATTTATGCGTTAACGGAGTTCAGGCCTTGGTTCACATAAATTTATGTTTTAACGGAGTTCAGGCCTTGGTTCACATAAATTTATGTGTTAACGGAGTTCAGGCCTTGGTTCACATAAATTTATGTGTTAACGGAGATCAGGCCTTGGTTCACATAAATTTATGTTTTAACGGAGTTCAGGCCTTGGTTCACATAAATTTATGTTTTAACGGAGTTCAGGCCTTGGTTCACATAAATTTATGTTTTAACGGAGTTCAGGCCTTGGTTCACATAAATTTATGTTTTAATGGAGTTCAGGCCTTGGTTCACATAAATTTATGTGTTAACGGATTTCAGGCCTTGGTTCACATAAATTTATGTTTTAACGAGTTCAGGCCTTGGTTCACATACCATTTGTACATTTTGTATTCAAAACACGAACTATTGAATAAAAAAATCATGTGTCCAATTACCTTGGGTGTGCCTGGTATTTTTGTTTTCTTATCATGATATTTTGAATATTGTCCATTAATACCATTTCACAATGCAAGAGCGACAACATTTGTTCATTTTTGAACGATATTGACAATAAAACTTTAAAGGATAAATTTTTTTCATGTATATGGACATTTGATCAATGTCAAAAGCCTCCGGTGTAGTAGTTTTCCTGACAATGTACTTTTTACTATGAACAATCTGATTTTTTTATCTGTTTTTTTCTGTTTTGTACATGTTTGATACCCAGTCATGGAAGTCTAACATCAAGGTCTCTCATTCAGATGTACAAAATCAGTATACATGCCCATTAAAATCCCTAATATTAGACAGATTTGTCATAATAAATGTCATCATTTGTTCAAAATGTGTTGACAGGGCATGAAAGTCTAAAAATACAAGTTTAAAGTGAAGCTTGTTTTGTCTGGTACTGTTTATTTTCAGACAAGTATAAGCTCGCTTTTTTAAACATTAACATGGTTTTATTATTATTTTTTTATATTTAGCGAAACACAAAGCTCCATGTATTAGTCTATTAAAGTCTTAATTTCTTAATCGACGGATGACTAGCTTTCGGCGGTTTGACAAAAAGCCACACGTGCAAACAACAAATGGTAAAAAACACCGCTTATGTCTGAATATTGAATTTACAGATGCATACACTTTTTGAAATCCGATAGAATGTTCTACCTGCATTCTTATGGAACGCAAAGCCCTATTTGCTTGTATTTGTCAACGATTTCGCGCATTCCGCCTGGGGGCTATAAGTGGCAATCTAGCAGCGTAGCCTCCGTCAGCCAGTAGACGAGCTCTCCTAGGCAAATTACGGGCTCTACTGTGTCCAATACGTGGAAGGGCCTGGTAGCACTGGGCGTCATTCATGTGACCTGGAAACCTGTTAAAGGAAAATATTGTAATTGCTAGCATAATTCTTCAACAATGGTTTAGTTGGTATTAGTGGAGAATTGTTATTAAAGATGAATTGTACGTGGATGGAGAGACGGACTGTCATTTAATGTGATCATCTGAGGCACTTGGAATTCTAGCCATTTATATTATCAGTTAAGACCCCGATCCCACGATCTCCCGAACAACTGCCCGACTATATTCAACAATTTGAGCTAACCAAGTGTCGATTTAAATATAAATTCATACTATACCCTGTGACGAGAAGGACGATCATACCGTCAGCATCTACAACTATCTGTGACGACATAAAGTGTCAGCGTTTATCTCTGCGGTAAAATTCTGCTTGAAGTGCTCCGGACGGACGGCGAATCCGGTGAATAGTCCCGTCAATCATGCCCACGGCGTTGGGGAAGTTTGGAAAGGTGTCCAAGAACTGGTGCCACTGTTGCAACGAGTACCATTTTATATATTGACGATAATTCACAAATAGAATAGGAACAACATGGTAGATCTCCTCCGCCACAGTACTTTTAGAAATCCTGAATATGTATGCAAGAACATGCAACTTTAAATATTGCCGAAGCCAAATAATAACAAGCAATACTCGGTTGCGCACATCAAGTATGCATGCACGTCTCCTGCCCGTTCGTGGCGTTCGGGGAAAATGCCTCGGTGCAGTCACTTCGAAATATGTGTTTTCAACAATAGCTTCCAAAGTTTCAGGCATTTCGCCCGTCATGTACCAAAATATGATAGGATTGAGTTCTAAGATTTGCCACACATCCCTTCCTCTATTTCTAGTTCCGTTGAAATGTGGAAACAATATCCGAATGAGTGATCCTTGTCTGTTGTTTTCTTCGAGAGCAGTGGCAAGGGCAGTAAGTGCTAGGATAAAAGTATGCAGGCTGGATATTAGAAACGTTGGTGGAGGTAAAACTTGAGGAAATGCTTCTTGGTTTATACATAATAATTCAGAAGCCAGAAGTATTATTGACATCAGTAGTGAGTAGGTGCAGACGAAAAAGGTTGGAGGAGGAGGAGGTGGGTAGCTGTCGTCCGGCATCTTTATTTCTTTTTGACGATGAATTACACGTCCTTCTATGCTTTATCCATGTAAAGAAAAAATTATTAGGTAATACCTCAAGTGTTATAATTATGCCATCAATCCTTGTTCGCGCTTTTCGCAGATAATGACAATAATCAGATCCCGGCTGGTGTGAGGCATGTTTTTTCTTTTGCAGTCAACACGAAAGACAACACATGAGAAATCGTGATTTTAGAAACAACCAAGTTCACGTGTAAAGTAATTAGCACTCCCTATATAAACCGGAAACATTTTCGGGTTTCTCGCACACTCAACCATGGGAGACTTCGAAGATAACATCTTTCTGAAGGCGGCAATGGGAGGCAAAATACAGATTCCAAAGACTTCGAGTTCTTCTACCATAACCAGCACGAGCACCTCATCAGCCTCTAGCAGTCCAGGGCAAAGAAGTAAGGCAAAACCAAAGAAAGCTAACGCTCCACACCGAAAGTACAGCAACTTAGAAGACCAGCTGATACTCAAAGCAGTTGAAGTCAAAGGACGGGACTGGAGGGCGGTATTAGCGTTTTTGAAAAGAAACTGGGAAGTGCTTGGATCTGAAGGAGATTTATCGAGATTGTGATGTTGGCGACAAGAGTATACAAGACCGTTTACGAAAGCGAGCCTCAACCTTTCTCAGCAAAAAGAAAAAGAAGTAAGTCATGATTTAAAATTCTTTGTGTGAAAAAATATATATATAGAAGTGCTAAATGTCCCCTTCAAGAACTCAGTGTTGAAAATTTAAATATGTGGGGTTTCTTTATTTTATACCTTGGGGCATATAATTTTGGTTTTTGCGCTCGTTTCAAAAGAAATAATTTGACACGTTATTTAGTGAATGGTTCCTTTTCGTGCTTTCAGGGCTAGTAATGATCTTTCCATAATAGAAGACGAATTTCACTCAGTAGACGATATTTTGCATTCCCCGAAGAGAGCAGCTGAAACATCTGAGGAGGATTGTGACGAAGAAATCGAGGATGAAATGGACGAAATCCTAGGAAAGATCAAACAAAGGGACGAGAAGTACCGGTTAGATGCAGCTGAACAGCTTGAGAAGGCTAGCGCTTCAACTGTTACCGAGGGCGTAAAGCGAAAATCAAAGAGTGACAGAGAAGAACAGGGAAAAAAGAAGACGAAGAGAGGAAAGGGAGCAGCATCAACAGCAACGAAGAAGCTTGAGAACCTCTTAGACCAAATGCCTCAATTTCTGGCCACTGCAAACCAAACAGCTGAAATGCACTCGAAGGCACTGAGCAAGTGGGAGAAAAAGTTTGGTCTAGATAGTTCCTCTGATAGCGAATAATCTCTGTTTGCACTGCCGATAGTGGATATTACTGACGTTTTCCCGTTTGTTTCTTATCAGTTGTCTAATGGTAGGCACTTTTTTTGCAAAATTCAAGGAAAATTAAACCGTGTTAGACTGTTGATTCAACGACTTCATTGCTTTTTGTGTCGTCAATTAATAAGTTTGAAGAACAAGGAATTTATGGGGGCAACATATATTTTGACTGAAACAACCCGTAGGAAGTAAAATGTTATGGGGGGCTTAGCTTGTTTCAACTAACAACACGCCCCTTGTCTGATTACTTAATAAAGCAGACATTTTCACAATGCCCACTGCAGTCTTATCCTGGATACACAATTTTACCAAAGCCTACAAAAACGATAAAAACTTTAGTAATTTAATGGCGTTCGCGTGAAGTGAGACTCCTTATCAATGGAAATAATGACCCACATTCCCGGGGGGGGGGGGGGGGCACTCCCATACATTTGCTATATGGGTATGTGCCGCTGGATAGGGTATGGTTTTTGGCCTTGCTGTCTTATACCGGGTATACATTTTACCCAAAATTGTCTTAAATTGTTGATCGCCGAGATTTATCAACGCGGAAATATGTCATTAATGTAGCACCTCTTAAAAGTACACAGGAATGAAAAGCAAGCGTATTTTACCAGGTATACATGTCTTATACCGGGTATACATTTTACCCAAAATTGTCTTAAATTGTTGATCGCCGAGATTTATCAACGCGGAAATATGTCATTAATGTAGCACCTCTTAAAAGTACACAGGAATGAAAAGCAAGCGTATTTTACAACAAAAGATATGCCAGCTACCAACATGCATGTATGAAGAAATGATCAAAACCAATGCTAATCGGAGTGTTATATATGTTGGATTCTGTACGTACTTCATGAAACTGATTTCGAACTGTGATGGGTTTTGTATTATGGTTCATAATGTCGGCTATTTTTTCAGGTATGAAGCTTTATGTTCGCAACAAAACATTTGCACGAATTCTCACGTACACGTTTAAACTGTAATTACAATTTCACGCCCAGAACCAAAAGACTCGATATACTCTATCCAAAAACGCATAAATCGTTAGCATTTTAGAATCTCATAGAACTGTAGATACGGATCGGACAGATAATTTACCAACTTCTTGAAATAATTTTTTACCGACAATTATTTATGTCACCAGCGCTGGTTCAAGATCGTTTCTCATGACGAAAATACGCTTGCTTTTCATTCCTGTGTACTTTTAAGAGGTGCTACATTAATGACATATTTCCGCGTTGATAAATCTCGGCGATCAACCCTTGTGCGGCCAAGCTTATGCCGTAAACACGGCCAAGCGTCAAATAAACAACCAGTTTTATTCATGATGAAAAAGAATTCAACTTTAGAGACACTGAGTAAAAAACTGAAGCGTACGTCTTTTTAAGCTTTCGACTAATCTAGAGTCTTGATCACAATGAGTGAGTCAGCTACTATACGCTGTGTCTCTAAAGTTGAATTATTTTTCATGGTTAAAACCCGAGTAGATGACTTTTCACCAAAGTTTTATTCTTTATGTCGATAAATTGATTTTTACTTATACAAAATGATTGTGCTGGAAAATTGGCTAGTTCCATTTCCGCGGAAGTTCCGCTAAATCGGAAAACCCTATTTCATTAGAGTCAGAATCATATAATAGACTTTCATGTTCTTGATTGTGTTGGTGTAGCTCAACCCATGCTTGTCCGTATGGTGCTTCAGTAGAACTTTTTTTTTTTATAACTTTACTAGAAATGAACGTTGTGGAGCAGAGCCGTTTGCAAGGAATTTTGCAAGACATTTTTAACAGTTTCCTTCCTGGACCACGCGTACAGCAACGGATGTTTACGTGTTCTTTTTTTTTTTTTTTTTTAGCTATTTTGTTGTTGTAATTCTCGTAAAATGATTTCATAAAAACGTGTATGAAACTAAAGCATGTTTCGATATTTAAGTTATCAACGTATTCACAAAGAATACACAACAGCAAGATTATTTCTACTGGTGAGCTTCAAATGTAACTGTCAACCGGCTTGACTAAATATCTAAAATTCCGTAGCTTTAGAGCACGTCGTCGGGTGTGTGTTTTCGTAGGACGTAAACTTGTAAAGATATAATCATCTTCATCATCTTAACGAGGAAAAGATGAAATTCGTATGAATGAAAATATATGGCTCGACATTTTTAGCGTTCGTATATGTATGTGTATCAATAAGCAGTAAATAAACGGAAATGACCTTAGCGGCTCCCTTGTAAAACTCTTTTGCACGTAGTTTGCATTTTTACCAATACCCGGTGACCCTACCCCTTCTAAAAAACTCAAGCTCCTCGTTTAAGTATAGCGCAATATGATCCGACCTCTACAGAGTACGTGCGGATTACATCTGTCACTTATAGTTAGTTACATGTTGACACACATAAGCACCATGATGACAAATTCTTTGGATCCCAACTGCGAAATTTTTTTCTGGTGCTAAGCTCCTCATGAATCTGGTTAAACCATTCTGGAAAATATTTTTCATTTTTTGAGAGGACGAAAAGTTGATATTCTGAAGGAAATGCTGCAACATAATAATGAATGTGAAATATTTAACTAAACATCAATTTCTACATTTTATTTAGTCAGCAAAACTATATAAGAGTTATCATGCTAACTTACCATTCTGCATTACTGAGCATATGAAGGTTATCAAAATCAAAAATCATTTTGTGATGTATGAAATAAAGGTGAATACACAGAGAAAAAAGTTGAATTGAGTCAAATGAGTCATAAGTCCAAAAGGAAAATTCTGACTACTTATTAAGCCTATTTAATCTAATTCTACCGATGACGTCACCAGTATTTAATGTCAGCAGCACGTTGCTAAGTGATGTTTATTCCTTCATTAACACATAGTCAAGAGGAAGGAAAAATATCATGAATCTGCCCTAGCTCTCTGACGGAGTTTCGTCGTTCCATATCAACTTCCAGAAAAATATTTCCTGTCCGAAGGTCTCCTGTCAAGAGTACTATTATTCAAGCAAGCTAACTACTTATGCGTTCGGAATTCACAGCGGAGATTCTAGAAATGGGACTGTTTATGTTTGGCCAGAAACAACTGTGCCAAAACATCCCAACCCTTGTTGTCTTGTCTACATTGTCACCTGAAACAGAGGATGTTAACAGAAAATAGGACATCTTCTGGGCTGATAACACTCGTTCTCAAAATAAGAATTACACTGTTGTGCTTTTTTTTGTTTTGAAAACATGGTGTCGTCTGATGAAAGAGAAAGAATAGATTACAAGTCTAATAGTCAAATATTTTTTATGCATACACCTATCATTATCTATACGTATTATTATTACTATCATATGATATATGAACACTATAGAGTAATTTTATCCAATTATTTATATGTATTGATTATTTAGTATTAAGTCATCGTCTTTTAATATTTATTATCTTAAGCTTGGTTTTACCATACATATATTGATTTTAAGTTGCTTGGTTATGAGCAATGACCTTGACATATGGTTAAGTTCGTTTCACCAAGCCTTCAAGGGTTTTTCCAAGCCTTCAAGGTGGTAGATCTATGTTCTTGTGTTAAAATATAATACAATCTGAATTTGTAAATATAGATTTTCACAATTTACCTTTTGTATATACTTACTTTGCAAACACATTCGTAATTCGTATTTATTTACGCGATATAATGTGATTTTTTAATAAACATTATTATTATTATTATTATTATTATTATTATTATTATTATTATTATTATTATTATTATTCCGTCATCCCAGAGTAGTTTGGATGAGAAAAACGCTTGATCCTCGTGAAAACCCCATTGAAGTTGATTTTAGAAAGAAGCCATATGTCGATTTGAGAAACTGCGATTTGACACTTCTGAATAGAAAACAGATTAAACTTTCTGATAAGAAGAGCAAAGACCTCCTAAGTTTATGCAAGTATCTGAGTCCTAGTGCACAGACATATTATCGAAGCTTGGTAGGGAAGAAAGATTATTATGCATTAAAAGAAGTTGTCTTCTAATTGGAAGGGTTTCCTAAGTTACTACTCTTAAAAATATAACAGGTATAAATTTCACTAACTGCTATAAATCGGATGCTTCTCCTAACACTTTGCTTGTGTTCTGTCATTCACCGCTTGCTTTATAACTGCAAACAGCACACATGCGCGTTTTCCATTTCTCCAACATACAACTGGGAAAACTGAGTGGAATCTGCTACGATTAAAGAAATGCAATCCTTTCAATTGCTTATCGACAAATGTTTCCACGTAATGATTATGAAGTATTAACATTGCCGGCTATTGATTATAGTAATCAAATACAGCCATCGTGATTTTGGGAAGTAAATCTGCACCCAGTCTAAACCCGAAAACAACAGAGTGGTTGTGCCTTTTTGTTCCAGCTTTGTCAAAAGTTTCTTTTTATGTTCTCTTTCGGAAATTTGTCCCCCATGCAAAATCTGAGGTTTTTGCCCTGTTACAGTTCAAAATGTGTACAGTACCTTAATAAAAGTTTCAAGGTTATTCCACAGTTTTAAGCGGTTTTCGTGTGCACACATTGTTTCATGGCCTCTTTGTTACTTGGAATAACGAAGCGAAGAAGAGTATTAAGAAAGAGGGGACACGACTATCAGCTCCCAAGGACGAAATCAGAACGTTTTAAAAACACTTTCATTAATAGATGTCTATTTAAATTTGTATAGTATGTATTATATATGTATATATATGATAATTTCTTACATCAGTATATGACATTGAACATTTTTTTTATTTTTTTATTTTTTTATTTTTTTATAAACTCACGTCTGTTCTATTTTTTTAGCCAACCACCTTAAACGGCGAGGAGATCAAATATCAGTGTGTATCCCTCCCTGCTCTTTAAATGGACGTATCAAAAGGTTTTGGGTATAACTTCAACCCCAAAAAGAATATCAGAAGCAATTCTAGAACTGATACTGAAGCACGATCTAGAAGAGATAACTTACCGAGAAGTAAAAAGCGGAAACTGAAAAATAGAAGAAAGACAATAGCTAAGCCAAGGAAGAACAGGCCTTATGCAAATGTTGAAGAAATGAGCTTAGAGTGTTGCACGGATAATACCTGCCTTTTAAATCAGGGACGTCGAATTATCACTATGATACGAAGGGACTTTGACAGTAAACTCTACGAACAGCAAAACACTTATTTAAGTTCTGTCGTCCACATTAAGATATTGGAATTATAAACCCTATCTCATAACTTAAGATGCAACATTCAAATGAAAAGATATTTCACCATTCAACTATTCCACCCCATGTAGAATCAATGCTGAAAGTATTGTATCAGGGGTCAGATACACTTTAGGATATGCAAGAGCTTTATTGAGATGAGAATATGGGATATAAAGTGAAACGACTGTTTATGATGTGCTTGATCCAAGAAGAGCATTGAATGCACTGAATACATTATATTGGCTGCCACTTCATTATCATAATTTTTTAAATTCATATTTTGATTAAGCTTTACATTAAAATTATAGATTAGAATGATATCAACAAAGTTAGAAAGTTTGAGTTAGAAATATTAAACTCTTGAACTGCACTGCCCATCTCGTTACACTGGCAGCGAAATTTGAACATATAACTCCTATACTTTTTGAACTTCACTGGCTTCCTGTAGAATATCGCATCAAATTCAAAATTCTCGTTCTGACCTTTAAAGTCCTCAACAACACTGGTCCTGTTTATCTTCAAGAGCTGATCTCCCATTACAAACCGTCTCGACCTCTAAGATCCGACAAGAAGTTCCTGCTCAGCGTACCCTGTTATAAGCTGAAAACCTATGGTGGACGAGCCTTCTCTGTTGTGGGTCCTGAACTTTGGAACAAGATCCCAGTAGATATTAAAAGACTAAAAAGCATTGGAACATTTAAAAATGGCATCAAAACCTTACTTTTTCGTGATGCATTTGAAAACAACGGAAAATAAGAACTATTTATACTGCATACAGCGCCATTGAACTGCTGGAAATGGCACTATATAAATGTATTATATTATTATTATATTATGAGAATTTAGGATTGTGAAAAACACTGGAAAAACACTAGAGACTCTAGTCAGTCCTCAGTTGACTGAACACATACAAATCTCTTTTTTTTTTATTCCAAATAACTTCACTGGTATTCGATTTATAGCAAATAGCAATAAACTTTCCAAAAATACATATCTCTGCTTGCCCTTTCTGACAGTGGTGCTCAATGTTAAAGATAACTTTTTATCATGCTAACGTGACTTAAACATTTGTCTTACAAGAAAAAAGAGCTTAGTATGAAATTTGTCACCTCCATAATAGTAAAATTGCAAAGTTTGCTTTAATGAAAATATAATTTTTTGAAACTAAGCATTTTTGCAAAGAAATGTATGTTACCTGGCATCCCATGCCTGACAAGCCTTGTTGTCATTCTAGACATGTACATTTCTTTCCAAAAATTCCACAAAAATTCATAACTTCGTCAATTTAAGGGCAATTTTTACATAACTTTGCAATTTTACTAATATTGATGTGACAAATTGGATAGTCTTCCTGAAAAAACAAATATTTTATAATGTCATGCTAGGTCTATATCATATCTTTACATTTCAAATACCGCGAACCTAACATCTAATTTCACCCCAGTTTGCTCCCAGTTCGACCTTTAGCTCAGCTGGTAGAGCGTCAGTGTACAAATCCGAAGGCCGTGGGTTCGAATCCTATCGAGGTCGGAATTAATTTTTCCGAATTTTATTTCCAAGGGTTTTTCGCCCGGAATAACCTCGTTTCTCTTAGCACTATAACTTTAACTTATTTCCTTTCTATGTATTTCACAGTGCTACGCAGTCCTCGTATTCATATCTAGGTCTATAGTGGCCATTATTGCATTTGGCATATGAACTTAGTAGAAATCCAATAAGTTATGATGTAAATCTAAATATACAGTTGACTGAATTTTAAATTTGTTTTTTTCCCCTTCACTACTAACAGCTCCCCAGAGTTCAACTACAGAACAACTCAGACAGGAGAAGCATTTATACAGTTAGGGCAATCCTTAGTCATTGGGATTGGTGGCCAAAGCACTGGGATGGGTCTTTTTACTCTCAAAGATATTTCTCCAAATACTTGGATTACTATGCCCCCGCAGCTCCAGTGCGCCTTGGCCAAGCTCACACCCAATCAGACTATATATTAACGACCGCAAGAAATGGTTCCCAGGTGGAGATTGATGGAAAGTTTTGCCCTCTTGGTTTGGAAAAGGTCATCCAGGATGGTACTTTCCCATTTGTACTCGCCCCAGAAAAGTTCTCATCTCTTCTCAAAAAACGAGTGAACTGCCGGACGAGAGATATGGTTTTAAGAACACAAGAGCTGTTTTGGCTGGAGAAGAACTGTTGACCAGATATTCACACAACAGCTCATACTGGAAAAACCAGTTTACAGAAGCCAATCTCCATTCTCTAAGACTGGCCTTGCTTTCATCCAGTGATGGATCATTGGCTGAAGCAGAAAGAATCATACAAAATTTCAGTTTCTCTAGTGAAGGTTAGTCAGTTAATTTGTTTACGTTTTCAATATCTTTGATTGCATAACAGACCCTGACATTGGCATGTTTTTCTTCGAAAATTCTAAATCAAAATCCCATAATTCAGTGCAAAGATGTCCAAAGGAAACACTAGCTAGGGAGGGGATGGAAGAGACCATTAATTGCACGTTTTTGTTCAGAAATTCTAAATCAAAATCCCATAATCCAATGCCAAAATGTCGAAAAGAAAATAGAGGGAGGGGATTGAAGGGACAATTGCATGATTTTCTTCTCAACAGGAAACCCATGACCTCAAATTCAAACCTTTAATGTTTTTCTTTTTTTCTTCTTTTTTTCCTCCTTTTTCTTTTTCTCAGAAAGATCCTAACCAAGAAAAGCCTAAAAAGCCACACACAAAAAAAAAAAAAGAATTAAAAAGGATTACAACTGCAAGAAAATAGAAAAGGTAATGGAAAGTTATATAATCAGTTCTAACAAAAACTGAGGGAATTGGGTGGGGTGAGAGGCTACAAAGCCTGCTCTAAGAAAAATCCGTATCCTTGCTACTTCGCATCCATTTCATACATCTCGATTTTTACCATTTATTCATTGTTTCGAAAATTCCTCAAAATAATATCTTAATTTAAATCCTTTTCTAAAACTTAAATTATATTATTTCGTTATAAAATGCAACAAGAGATAAAATCACACATTTTTCGAGAAATACTCAGATTGTCTAGAATTTTCGCTCTATATCATGGTCAAAATATTAGCTAATGTTGCTAATTACTAATGTTTTTTTTTTTACACACAGGTTGGTGATAATAATAATAGAGCGATGACAAAATGTCGCAAGGCGTATGTCAATGATGATCTGATGAGGGTCTATGCATGGCTCGCTGCCAATAAGCTTACAATTCACATCATGAACAGAATTTTTGCTTATTGGCACTCAACAGCGGTTATCAAGACTTCCTGCTCCCCCTCACCTGACAATCAGTGACAAAACTATTACTCACGTCTCCTCAACTAAATCTCTTGGCATCATTATTGACCAGAATCTAAGTTGGGATGATCATATTCAGTGGATATCGAAAAAGATTACATCAGGTATAAGTGCCTTAAAAAGGCTTTGACAATTCGTTTCACGAGAAACATTAATTGTAGTTTATAATGCTCTCGTTCAACTACATTTCGATTATTGCAGCATAGTATGGGATGGATGCAACAATGCTACGCCCTAAGATTTAAGTTATTATTTCAATTAATTGATTTATCTTTATTTTTGTTTTACAACACAGCATCCTTGTAAAGCAGGCTTTATTTTCCTTTTTATTTATAATTATAGATTAACATATTTAGCTTAGTTAGTGTAGTGTAGTATCTTAGCTTAGTATAGTATTTTACATGTATTTTTAAATTAGTATATAACCCTGAAGGATTTACCATGTCTAAATAAAGTTTATTCTATTCTACTATCTAGAGTGTGAATGTACTGATGATAAATGGTGCACCTATATCCTAGATATTCTCCTGTGTGCAATGTAACAGTTAATGTATATATTGTGTAAACATGACTCTTCTTCAACCACTGTAGCTATAAGGTATTCATCCTGGTATTGCTCATAAAGCTTTAAGATGCGTTTGAGATAATTTTTTTAAGCTTTTGATGGTTGCCGGTATGTTTGTTTTAATTACTGGACTGAACACAAGTTCATCGTGTCGTAATTTATAGCAAAAAAAAAATATGTACATATATATATATAAGATCGGCTTCAGTATATAGAGATACAGATTTTGCAAGGATTAACTTTTTAACAATAAGTGAAGGATTGGCTTCTTTGAATTTTCGAGCCTTTTGCAGACAGAGACAAATTTATTTAGCTGCAGCAAATTACCACTGCACAGAAGTTAATTAAAGTTATTCTGAATTTTACTCCAACCCAGTCTTTGCCCTTCCAAGCAATGACCAGATAATTTATTTTTAGAGACATTTAGAAGGAAGAAACATCTATATGAAATGGAGATGGATAGAGTGACTGCAGCTGCTTTGACATGTGATCACACATTTAAGATAAGCAATAATATCGGACTTGTCAGAGAAGAAGACAATAAAATTCATTAAACAATTTGATCAATTATTTATTGCTCTTAATGAGAATGGCGAAGTATTAGCTTGGAAGCTAACAAAATCAACAGCTTTTTGAGAAATACACGATGTAGTAAATGAACTAAAGACAAGATTAGAGGACTTAAACTCAAAACTTGATGTGATTTGCGTGGATGACTATTGTCACATGCGAAACAAATATAATCGTGTTTTCCTGATGTAGATGTTTCATGCTTGTCAACGAATAGTAAGGTCAGTGTCTTGTACAAATCCTCTCTACCGTGATATGATAAAAAGTTTTACTCAGATCTTTAGACAAGATGATCAAGGACATTCAAGATTAAAAAGCACTCCCAAAAAGAAAAAAATAGAATCTAACCTTGACTCTTTATCAGGCCAATGCAAAGTGATATAAGAACAGAATGGACCCAGTCAAACACTCCTGGAGCAACATCAGTGGTCACAAATTGTGTGAACTGCCACCTTGCCATACCCATTTACGAAATCCAACTACATGTTCAGACATGTGAAGGAGGAAGCAGCAAAAGTTCTGATGCCATTGAAGTAGAGAATGACGAGAAAGATCATGATAGCAGTGAAGATGCCATCCTTGAAATCAGCATCTTCGATGAATAGGAAAAATCAACTAAAAAAGATATTATGTTATCATTATTACATGACCGAAGTGATTTCTTTGTTATTTGAAGAGATTAATATCTTGTATTTCACTGTAGATTGTAAGCTGTGTGGGCTACTATGAACATGAAAATATTCAGGGACCCTTGTGAGGACCCTTTACCTCTTTCTTATATTTTCCTCACCCCCCTCACCCCACTTTTTTCCATACTTTTCAATCTTAGCTCCCCCACATAGGATCCTAAGGTTTAATGCAGATTATGAGACTTCAACCTTTTGTTAATGAATAATTTTGTTTAGCTTTCGACCCACTGGGTCATCTTCAAGAGTGAGTGGGTTTTCATCAGTCCTGAGGAAAATGACCCAGTGATTTGAATTTTGCTCACACATTTTACTAATAATAGTGATTTAATCTGATGTTTTGCATGCTTTTAGCTTTTGTTCTTTGGTAACAGAAAAAATAGTTTCATGCAAATATTTATTAGTTTACTACGTCAGACAAAGAATTATTCTGTTTTTTCTCAAATCCGTATTTCCTCATCCGGCGATAAACAGTCTTGCGTGACAGACAGACAATTGAGCCAATTTCGTGACACTTAATCCACATTCCAAGTAAAGTTCAAGTTGCTCTCTAGGTATTGTTATAGATGGACGTCCGCGACATCCCGTGGATGAAGAAAAATTGGCATATTTTGTGGGGCATTACCTACTGCCAACTTCCTTCTGGCTTCATGTAGAAGCATTTCTACCTCTTGTGGTATTTCAAACAAAGTTGATGTACTTGCAACAAGGCTTAACACACAATCAATACTCAAACACAGATAATCTCTTCCGTCTTCATCTTCGAATAACTGTTGATTAATACGAAATATTAAATCTTCTTTGGCAGAGCGAAGACCAGACAAGACCTCAACATCCATGTTTGTATCTGCGTTCTAACTGGTCTGCAGAGTTACAGTGCTTACTGCATTCTATACTGGCCTGGGGCATTACGATTTGATCTGACTTGCAATGATTCGATTTGACGTGCAACAATTCGATCTGACACTTGAATCGATTTATATTCAGAAACGACAATCCGATTTCAGCAAATGACTAATCGATCCAAGTAACAACCATTGCATTTAACGTCAACCATCTAAGAACATCAAAGATTCGATTAGTCAACTTCGACCAATCATTTTAAAACAACTGCAGCCAACCACCATCGGGTAAATAATGTTGATGATTGTTAATCTCCAGTACGATGTTATTTTATTAATTTGTACAGCACTTGCAAACTGATGGTGTGATCCGATTGTCAAATGATGATCAATGGCGATATTTTTGACACACCAATACTATGTAATATTAATTGTTGGTCTTTGTCTCCTGTACTAGCTGCTGACAATAAGTCCTAGAAAAGAAAAGACAAACCACATGGTTTTTGGTTTTTTCACAAGCGCACGAAAAAAGCACAGGAAACCCAAATAACAGGTACTAACAATATCGGTCTGGTGTAGATCCGCTTGGTTTTAATATTGGTTATTCTCATAGTTACTTCAACTATGTTTACTTAGTTATTGCAATTTGTGCTTAAAGTAGGTTTATTGAGAAATTTACTTGCATGGCTTTTTTATTTTTATTTTTATAGAGTTTAATAGTATGACCTTGTTTTTTGGAGAGCTTCTGCACCATTTTTTCCTTTCAAAACCATAGAGTTAAAGCTTGAATCCATTTTACATAAACAAGTGAAATCGTGATCAAATTCTGTCAAAGCTGTCAAAGGAAAGTTTTATAAATATTAATTCGTTATCTGAGTTAGCTAAATTTGTTTAATTATTTAAAACTTTGACTGAATGCACTTTAAGGTTACATGGGCTGATGGGCTTGCATCACATCATTATGTTCAAAGGGAACACAGTTTCAGTTACCTAACATGGCGAGACATGTCTACCCAACAAGGCATTCGGCATGTGTTCTCGTCAAACAAACTATGGACTGCTCCTAGCAAGGAGCTATACTTGCCTTCATACTTTAAAGAGGTCTGCGACCAGTATGTTAAGAAACCTGATGCCCATCGTGTGTTTCCAGTTGAGGTAAGTACATAAATACACTTGACTGCCATCTCAAGTAGAGTGGTTTTAGCATGCAGAATCAGCATTGTGAATGTAAAACTACTGTAAATACACATGTCCCACCCCCACCCCCCAACAAAAAAGATTTTTGCATTTTAGGTGGGATTGGGAATTGAATATAAAGACAACAGCATGAGGGGCTTTGAGAATATAATATATAATTTAATATATATAATAATATTATTATATGGACTTTTGAGACTATGGTAGGCATTTTGAAATGCTAAGTCTATAGTTCTCTGCAATTAATTTTATTTTTTGTTCTTTGTTTTATAGTGCTGTGGTCTTCAAAAAAACCTCAGACCCTGCAAAACCCATTTGGATTATTGGGTCTAACCTACATATCAAAGTCGACCGAGAGACTAAGACTGCAGAGGCTTGGCATATCAGAGTCGCCTTACTGTGTGCTTGACCGTAAGGCGTCTTACAACCTCCCAACTATCAACTTCGAAGGTAAATACAGTATCTTGGTGTTTTCTAGTGCGTTCTGATTGTCCATTTAATTATAGTTATTAAATATTTAGGTGTAAGGAGCTTGAAGTGACATATTTACAGCATCTTTCAAGAAATATTGTTTTGATGTGCTGCATCTTCAAGCTCTTTATTTTTATTCTTGCATGTCATGTAATCATTTCACAATGTACTAAATCATAAAGAGACACACAAAAGATTTTGAATGCTTTCAATTTAATGATTCAACCAGAAACCTAATTGTTACTTACAATACTGGAATTCAAAATTTAGATGTAATATAATTCAATTAAAATATTAACTATAAAACTCTTTATATGGTTAATTATTCCGTTCTTTTGTATATAATCACTGTTGCATGAATTGGTCAACTTAATAATTGATCCACTGAAAATTAAAATCAAAACAAGAAAAGACAAACCACATGGGTTTTGGTTTTTGCACAAGCACACGAAAAAAGCACAGGAAACCCAAATAACAGGTACTAGCAATATCGGTCTGGCGTAGACCCGCTTGGTTTTAATATTGGTTATTCTCATAGTTCCTTCAACTATTTTTACTTAGTTATTGCAATTTGTGCTTTAAGGTATCAGGATACGTTTGAGGCCTTCGAGATTAATTACAAAATTAGCCAAATTTCTCGCTGCCTTTTCAATAATATTATATAAAAGTATACATTTTCTGAAAGCTAAATAAACGTAGTTTTTAAAAATCAATATGGAATTTTCTGTTTTAAGACACTTAAAAAGTTTTATGGCTTTCTCTGCAGTTTTTGAGTGACCAAAATATCGTTTTAAAAACATTCTAGCTCTTTCGGATTACATCGGATCGAACTAAAACTTTGGATTATGATAAATAACAATACGATCTAAAAAACGGTGTCTCAGATTTTTGAAATGTTTTTTCATTCAAAAGATATTGTCTATTTTGCAATCATAACCGCCGAAATTTCAAACTACCGGATTTAACGAGTCATTGCGGACAATCTAAAAAAGATATCAAAAATCTGAGACACCGTTTTGAAGTTCATTATCCACAGAGTATGCTAATGTAATTTTGATCGACATAGCGGAAATTCTGACCCTGCGGGAAGTCGTCGAATGAAGTGAGGTAGAATGTCACTTTGAACCCAATAACTTCTTTTGTGTTCCAAAACAGACAATTATAAATAGATATTCGAAAACTACATTTATTTAGCTTTCAGAAAATGTATACTTTTATGACAAAATATTGTAAAGCCTGTGCGAAATTTGAGGTAGCGCGTATAGGGGTCCTAATCATATCTTGATACCTTAAGTAGGTTTACTGAGAAATTTACTTCTGTCAAATCTCTATTAGGAAAGTTTTATAAATATTAATTCATTATCTGAGTTAGTTAAATTTGTTTAATTATTTAAAACTTTGACTGAATGCACTTTAAGCTTACATGGGCTGATGGGCTTACATCACATCATTATGTTCAAAGGGAACACAGTTACAGTTACAGTTACCGTATCAGTGAATATTCTATTGTTTGGTTGACTTTAGCTATACAATAGAATCATGTCACGGTCATCAACTCCGGATTCGGAACGAAGCAGTTCGGTCTTTCTTCGTGACTTTCTTCGTGACTGCATCGTCATATGGTCGGCTGTTACAAAAACTACTGAGCTTCCCCTACAAAGTAAATTTTAGGCCATTCCTATAGGGACGTCTGGGGGAGGGCGAGGAATTTTTGACATGGCACAAAAAGATTTCACCGCTCCCCCGGTGAGTAATATTTTTGCCTTCTTTTGGCAACGGGAAACCGCTAAATGATTTATCTTTGGCAGTTTTAGTCTCTGACTCTGTTCAACTTAGTCTTGACGGCATTTTACTTGGAAATTTATGAATCAACCCGAGTCGAAGTCACAAATAATACTAGAAAAAGCGGCCGACCACTAAGATAAGATTCAAAGCAACAGTCGTTGAAGGTGACATGTAAAGTTTACTACACTGAACGAAGTCGCAAAAAGCATGATCATTAACTTTTATTAAAGTTGATGGCTCTTAAAAGAGCCTTGTTTGATTGAATAAATTTTCATTCTAGTCTTGTCAAAAGACTATCCTCTAGCTTGTCAAGCTTGAACACAATTTCTAGGACTGCTTTCTTGAGTTGAACATATGAAGTTCTTCGTTCAATATATTCCGATACTGCTGATATCACTATCTGGGAGAAAGGTCCGAAGCGTGCTGTAAGTAGTGAAACCGTCTTACGGGCTTCAATCATCAGTTTCTTCAATTCATCAAGAGTATCCAAGTTTGCTAAGCGGTCTTCCCGGACATTGTCGAGAGCACTTTGGTAATCCATCCTTGTAGACCAAACACGTAAACTGATATATACATGAAAATTGCGTCTTTGCTTTATAATAAGCCCGTAAAATGTTTTGATTGACAGGTAAGAACAATTGATTCCAGATCTGTCGAACACATTGTAACGACCAAGCAATCAACTTATTAAGGGAGTCTTTCGTCATTTAATGTTTAAAGTTTCCGCGATGGTAAAACAACTTTAAAGAACTGCAAACAACTTTGTCTTTTTATCTGGTAGCAATAGTCATGTATTTACAAATATTTTACCAAAAAATATTTTTTTCTTAAAGAATCTGAAGTCATTATGGGATAAAACAATTATCGTAAACAAAGTAGAACGCGTCATGTAAACAGACCTTACAATAGGGATTACCGTCACCTAATCCCTCACACCTATGAAGTAGCGGCGTGCGTCCCTCCCCGTTCCTACGTGACAGTTTTACACAAAAGGCTTATGTTCGACTCTTAACAATAGAAGGTATAAAAAGCCAATTCCCATCTTTTAAAATAAAAAAATCAGAGAAGAAACAGCTGAAAACAAAGTTCGCCCAAATATGTATCCTGTATCCAAAGTATTAGATCGTCGTACCGATCTTCAAGACCGTGTACAGTACCTTGTTCGCTGGAAAGGCTATGGGACGAAACACGATTCTTGGGTGGACGAAAAAGACGTCAACAATACTGTAAAACTCGCTTACAGTAACAAAAACCAAGGTAAACTACATTATCTTAGAGTAGCTTTAAAAGTGCGTTTTCGTGTTTGTTTCTATCCTTTAATCTTTTTTTTTTTTATTATTTTCTCTCTCTCTCTCTCAGGCATTCCTGGCATCCTCCAAACGCTTGAAGTAATGATAAGCGCAAAGCTGAATATGAGAAGATGTCCCACCAAGCGGTCCATACAGAGACGAGTCAGTGTCACGATTCCAATGGACTACGAGACCTTCAAAGATCTCTTTGGATCCCTTCCTTCCGCACCAAAAGATCTAAATCGTCGAGTGAGGGCTAAATTCTCCGTGCCACCTTCCGAGCTCGACACTCTGTTTTCGCAGTGGTGGTCGTCAAACACCTTTAAAACCCCAACAAAATGTATCATACAGCCTAATGTGCCAGTTCATTTGGCTTTTATCGGGGGAAATAAGGTGTTTTACGACCACTCTGCGTGTCCCCGTTGTCAAGGCCAGGATATCACCAAGTGCACTCCTGTCAGGAGAACTGTCATGTCGGCTACCTTCCTGAAGTTAACATTTCACCGCCAAAGAAGTAAAAATGAAGAAAGAGATGAAGGTAACATAATGATCCTCTTCATTTTAACAGAAATCACTTGAGATCAATAGCTTGTTGCGTGACACATCATCTTACTTTTTTAATCATAGAAATGCAAGTATTAACGTGGGCTAAAGACAAAGGCTCTTTCAAGACCAAGTCCAGAAAGAAGAAGAAAGACTAAGGACAAGAAAAACCCATATTTAAACAACGGCTCTTTTAAGAGCCACCAAATGCTGCAAAAGTCTTGACCATATGCTATATCTTGACATGCATGAATCTGAAATGAAAGTTAATAAAGAAAAAACTTAAACATTTGTATATAAACAAACGGGGGGAATAGGATAGTAAAATTAAATAAGTGAATACGATATTTCTCAATTAGGGTAAAATAAAGTGACATTTGACAATGAAACCAAAAAAATATGACGGCATTTTGTAAAAACTAATCACAAACAAGCTTGTTTGTATGATAAAGAGGGTGCACACATCAAAGTGCCTGATGCAATACTTTCAGTGAATATTTGAATGGAGAAATATTTCTTTATTTGAGTCTTTATTTTGTTTTTCTTGTAATACTAAACACTTGCCATTATAAGACTCCAAATTTAAAGTAAACATTGTGGAAACCATGAGTACGATGATGATGCTTTTTAAATACTGTTTGTGTGAACCTGTAGTTCAGTAAAGTTTGTATAATTAATGAAGCCTGGGAAGACGTCACAGTCATTAACATGTTGCAAGTATGAACCTTTATAACTTAAAATGAGACGCATCATTCAAATAAAGAAATATTTCACCATTCAAATATTCACTTCATGTAGAATCAATACCGAAAGTATTGCATCAGCTGTTAGATGTACTTTAAGAAAAATCTAGCTTCATAACCACTTATGATTAGTAGGTTTTATGATTTTACTTTTTTTTCCTTCATTAAAGGTGTATGTGGGTACTTTATGTCACAGCACTTGAAACTACCACTACTGACATGATTACAAAGAAAAACCTAAATTTCGTAGTCAAACTTGATGGTAAAAATTTCAACTCAGAAAACAAGAAGATATTTCGATTTGAATCATCTCAATCTCAGTCGTAAATTAGTTAATCTTGCTTTAATCCCACTTTGTCTTTCAAAATCACCTTTCTTATGCTATTGTTTAAATGTATCCCACTTTAAAGACTTTGTTTATCACACCTTCTAAAAGTCTAACTAGTCTATTTAGAAAAACGAAGAAGCACTCATAACGTACATCTCGAGACGCACAGCAAAGTTAAATCAGCAATTATCAAAATGTTTTCTACGTTCTCTCTTAATAATCAAACCAATCCACAAATTCTAAGCATTCCTTTATTGCAAGTTTTGGAAAATCAAGCGAGAAGTTTAAGCCAACGACTGCAGCAGTCAGAATCTCAGTGCCAAGCTTTACGAGAAGAACTTAGGTTGACTAAAGAGAAAGTTCGTCAAAAGCCACGTATTACCTTCAACAACAGCCAAAAAAAGTTCTGGGAGATGGATAAGGCAGCTCGTTCTAGGAAACGACGACGAGTATTTGATTATTTAAAGTCCGTCAGCGAAGACCTTCCTAAAGACTTCAAGCCTAAGAAAGTAAGTCGTAAGAAAAGCGAATGCCGGTCATTACTTTTTATCATTTTTTTTTTTTAATCATTAGACTAATTATTCTTTTCAGTTCACCTTCACCGTTGACGGAAAAGAGTTAGAATTTTTATTCGAAGAAGAGGACGTAAGCGATAGCACTTTACAAACGAAAAGAAAAGTTCTTGGTGCAAAAGACACTGGGATCGTAAGTGACGAATCGTACCACGAAATCAGGATGGCTCTACCCGAAGAAGTGCGACAGAAAGTACCAACACTGAACGCTGTACGCCAAGAGAGACTAAGACAAAACAAAGAATTGAAGATTTGCAATATCCCAGAGGTCAGTAAAACGTCTTAATTAATTAAAAAGTATGCCTTGAGTTTGAGCAGTATTGAACACCTATCATTCGATCTCTCTCATTTCCCAATATGCGCAATCCGCTTTGGGATCCAAATTTTTCCACAAAAGTAATTAGCGCTAAAAAAATTGGCTAATGCACTGCTCTTCATCACGTTTTAAAGTTATATTTAAGAAATATGAAGACTGATCCCTTGTACACAAGACCATTTCCACTAAATTTTCTCACATGAGATTATTTTCGAAATACTTCGTCATATTAGAAATAATAATCTGTAACAATTTGGTTGCTAAGCCTGGGGGGGGGGGGACTCCCTGATGATTGGCAGGCCTTTCCAGGGTTTACTAAAATATTTCCTGTGTTAATAACAGTAAGGGTAAACTGTTATTAATAGTCCAGCTATATTGTGCTCAATTTCATTAAGGGGGAGGCAAATTTGATACTAAGGGGGGAAGGGAGCCAGGCAAAAATTGTTGCAACTTTTAAAATTTTATTATATCTTATCAAATTAGCACTAAACTTATAAGAATTCCATTTTTTTTAAAAGCTCATATACATTAAGCTCTGAACATCTGGTAAGTTTAGGGCTGATATAAAAAGATATAATAAAGTCTAAACAATTTCAACAATTTTTTATCATATTGAACTCTCAAATTCAACATCACTAAGACAAGACTTTGCAAGTAAAGATAACCAACATACCTTTCAATATTCAATTTTACAGGCAAAAGGGGAAGATGGAGCTGTCAGGTCTCTACAGGAAGTACTTGAATACCTTTTAAGCATTCCAAGTGTGAGAGCTGCTGTTGAGAAAGAAGGAAACATGATAAAGTTAAGGTTTGCAGCAGATGGCAGGAAAACCAGTGCAAACATTGGCACAGTGATGGCAGTTTTTAGTATTCTCAATGAAGGAAACAACAATGCAGAACACCAATACACGCTCGCTCTTTACAATGGTATGTATCAGATCTACATTCAGCATATTTCAAAACAAGTAAACTTGTAAAGATTTAATTTTCAAGAGGTTGCATTTATGAATATTCTATGTTTCCTTTTAAGATTTCTGATACTCAAAAGCAGGATTTTAAAAATTGTAATCAAAGAATTTTGCTCAATTCAATTCATACTTATTAATTTTGGTTAAATATTTTATCATACAAAGGTGTAGAGGACTATGAAGCAATAAAGGTCTGCCTGCATCAAACCCTAGAAGAGATTAAACAACTCCAAACTGTAAAGATCAAAGATATGGAATATGGAATTGAATGGCAAGCATTATTCATTTTAAGTTTACTTAGTTTTTATGTTACTATCTAGCAATATCTATATGTATGGACCACAAAATTGGCAGGACTTTATAAGAGACTAGTATGGGAGAAGGTAAAAAGTCATTGGTAGGGTTATAGCCCTTACAGCCTCTCCCCTCATGGGGTCCCTGTTATGGACATCACACCAATAATTATTGAATAATATACCAAAATCACTTATAAAGAAACATTTACTTTCAGGTTTTGCTGTTCTGATTGGAAATTTTTAGCATTGATTTATGGTTTAAATGCAGCCTGCTCAATATACTTTTGTATATGGTGCTATTGTACGAAAGAGGACATAAGTAATCTCAATAGTAAGTAATCCCTGATGTCATCAGGGAGTCATAGAATGCCAACTACTATAATCATTTTCAGTTCATGAACACACTGTTCAATTTGTTCACTGTTCAATGTGTTTGCTTTATTTCAGTTAAAGACTGGCCAATAGAGAGAGACTTAAAAAAATGCGAAGAAGACTGCAATGGCCATGAAATTGATGACCGGCGTGGCTGCAAGGAACCACCTCTTCTCAGCATACCAATTGACCACGTTATAATAGACACCCTTCACCTCTTCCTAAGAATCATGGGTGTCCTCTTTGCTCAGGTACGTGATACACTTTTATGCAATTTTTACTAGGGAAGCATGTGGCATTTCTCATGCAATAATTTTACTAAAATGTTGATTGAAATTTACTTTTTACTTTTAATTTCATAGCTTCCTTAACTTGTTTTTTCTTTTTTTTTTATAGTTAGTGGAAAGGCTAGATGAACTAAACCGGAAAGATACTTTGGTGCAAGAAATGGAAAAAATTGGCATCTCATTCAAGTTCTTCTACGTCCGCACTCAAGGGGAAGGCTCTTCAGAAATGAAATGGAGTCCATTAAATGGTATTTAGAAGAAATTAAAAACAATGCATTGGTACTTTAAGAAATGTAATGTAACTTTCTATACCTACATTAATACATTTGTAGTCATTAATAGATATTTTCTCTTGATGGCAAATTTTATTAGGTAAGGACTTACACAAGGTACTCTCTTCGTTGGACATTAGGAGTGTCCTTGGGGATTATCAGCCAAGGAAGGCCATCACCATTATGAATTTATGGAATGTATGTATTAATTAACATCCTATTATTATATAAATATTTATAATTCATTTGACACTAAAATTTCTGGGGAGGTTTTCTACCTTGGCATGGCAATCCAATCAAAAGTCCTAGTAGATAATCCATTAATTGTGGAGTCAGAGTGAATAATGAACTCAATATTTGAATAATATATTCATTAATGGATTCTAGGGGGTATGCTTGAGCCACTTTGACTGTATTATTGGTAGTATAATGGACTGAATATATGATCCGAATGTGTTACAATTTCACCAACAGGGATTTAAGACACTCTTTCAAGGGCTACAGTGTGATGTTGATGATGACGACTACATCGAGCCAGCTGCATTTAAGGTCATGGCAAGAGAATGGGGAAAGCTATTCTTAAAAGCATTTTATGATGAAGACATAACCCCTTATATCCATGGTAGGATTAAAGTGTTTTAAGTCTTATTTTAAGTTTAGCTTCCATATACAGTCAATGTCATTAATGTATTCCACCAAAAAAAAAACTTTAAACCAAAAGAAATGTCAAGTGATACCTAATACACTTGCTCTAAATGCTCAATACAAATCATCATGTGATACATCTTTTGGTCTTTAAGTCTTTTTTCACAGGACAACCTTTTTGAATATGGGCAATTAACAATAACTAATGTCAGAGTCATACAGTCTTTACATTGTCATCCATATTTATAAATTGAACATTTGCTTTAAAACTGTATAATCAAAACCAAAATCTTTTTGAATTTTTGCAGCTTTGATCTACCATGTTCCACAGTTCCTAGAGAAGTATGGAACCATATACCAGTTTAATTGTCAACCAGTTGAAAAAAAAAATCACCAACAGAGCCAAACTTTCCATCGTGCGTCCCAAAAAGGAGGGAAGAACTCTAAATACACCATTCAGGTAACAATATATATTTTAAATTGTCAATGACACATCTTACAATATTCTCAGTATAGATTCTACATGCTTTCCAAATTTATCTGTACCAGCTGTTAGGTTTTGTATATTAAATGATGGCTCCCCTGATGTCACAGTCATTAGCATTTGACATTGATAAACCTTTATAACTTCAAGATGCATTACTCAAACTGTTTTTTTTTTTTTTTTTTTTGCCACACAACAGATCACCTCATTTTGAATCTATACTGAGAATATTGTCAAATGTTTCACATGCACTTAATTAACTAATGAAAGAAGGCCTTATTTGTACATGAACATGTAGATAGTACCGGTATCTATCATAACACCTAATTTGAGTCAGTACTTCTTGTAATACCATTGACATAAATAAAAGGAATCAAGCTAAATTGAGGGTGACCCTAGTTTTAGGTTTGCCTATTAGCCCTAATCTTCTTTGATTGTTAAATTAAAACTATTAAAAAAGCTAACAATGTTACTTTAAACTGATCTTTAGGTTATGGAAAAAGAGAACAGACTTCTTTTCTCCAAGAAACATGATCTCAAACGGCTGAAAAGAAGTTACAATAAAAAGACCAGAGAAGAAGAAGCATAAGGGATTAAGCTAAAAATTAATCCTAAACGGCTCTTTTAGGAGCCACCAAACAAATAAAAGTCATTGACAATACATATGCTATTATACACACATATGCTATCATAATATGTCTAAAAGACAAGGCACCTTGGAAGATTTATAGTCATTTATAAGTTCAAAGGCATCGACACACAAAATGATACTAATTTTCAAAATATTATTTAAGCTTAAAGATATTTCAAATCGTTAGTCAAGCTTAAATTACCTTGAACTTCATTTCGCCTAAAGACGTCCCATTACTAGTCTTACAGAAAGAAAGTATCTTGCCTGTATAACTTTAGTATCAGCATAGTTTCTACTTCCCATATCGATGCCTTCCTTAGCTTCGTGATTGGACTTAAAAAAAGACGCCGTATAGCCCTGTAAAGCTTCTTAGTTTTTTCATCTTGCATGCTAATAACTTGGTTGGAAATTAAATTACTGCGACATAATGAAGGCTAAAGCGCGTGCATAATAAGGTCAATGACCGCTGAATAAAAAGCACAAACGCTGGCCATGGTAAGTAATGTGTCGACGCCCTTCCGGCGAAGCTTTGCATTTGAATTTAAGCTTATCTATTCAACAACAATGAGCAGCAGCAATACGGTAAGGATTCGATATTTCTTGGCATTGTTTCGTACTTTCCTACAACGAACTAAAATAATCATTTGCATTTGTTATGTTGTTAGATAACAGTTTCAGATCCACAAGTTCAAGCATATTTGGAAGAGCTTGTGAACTATTTACAAGGTCACCTCCTGTTAGCGGACCAAGTTAGTAAAAAGTTTTAGTATCTTCAACTACTGCCTAAAAGCATTTAAAACTTATGTGTTTTCTTTTTCTTTCTTTCTTCAACAGAATAACCCTAACATCCATCCATTTCGGAGATGGTTAGTTGATTTCTTAGTTGATTATTAGAGTATTTTTACGAATGAGTTCTCCGCCATCCGAGCAGTAACATGATACGCCATGTGCTTGATAAAAACATGAATTGATTCCTTGTCAAAAGAGAGAGTTTCTGCTCATTTATTAATTTCAGTTATTTTTTTTATTATTTCAAAGGGATTTAATGATATGGCACAACGCCATGTTCTGCCTCAATCAAATTAATTTTGGCAGTAGGACTAGTGGAGAGCGACGTAACCAAACTGGTAAGTAAACCCACTGAACTTGCGAAAGTTTTTACGATCTTAAACTTTAATTGTTGTTGTTCTTTATATTTTAAAGAACTGCAGGACAGGGAAAGGATGGGCCCACCATCGGAGCCACCGCGAAAGCGCCGACGACGTTAGCCAGTGACTCGATGATGATCTTTTAAATTACTGTCGGTATAAATGGTTCAGCTGATAACTATTTTCTATTTTTTTTTTTTTTAATCGGTTCTGTATTCTGTTATGTTTCTTGTTCTACCTTATCAGTATTGTAAAAAAAATTAAGCTCTAATAAATCTCCACCATGTATCTAAGTATATCCTGTTTTCTTTAAAGGGGCACTTGGATGAAAATCGATGAAAATTGGAAATGCCTTGAAACTTGGTTAAACTTATCTATATGGCCCCAATAGTAGCCAAGGAGCATATTTTCTTCACAGTCAAAATTTGCGGATGAAAATTATATATTTTTTTCAGCATCTAAACTGTGAGTAAATGACGTCATTTACTCAACCCTAGTTCTTTTAGTTTTTAAACCAAAATTTCTCAACCGCGAGTGGCTCCAAGGCTAAAATTTTTGCCAATCTGGTTTTCATAATCATGATTGAGTCATATTATTCTTAAATACTTGAACTATTCGGACTTTCAAAATATGGGGCGTTTTCATCCAAGTGCCCCTTTAACTTGTATTATAAATGACCACAATATGTTTAGAAAGAATAATAAAACATTTATGATTGATCGTATCTGAATCAAGGGTTGTCATTTTTATTACCTTCAATTTATAAGTATTTCCGGTGCGTTGGGTGAGCCACTCAGTTACTCAAGCCTTCTTGTTATCCTCCGGCTACGGCGAATAGGTCGTACAACTGAGACAAGAAGACATTATTAAGAAAATTGGTTCGTTTAACTATAAGGGGTTACTTAAGGACCGAAGTAATTTTAATGGGCTGATATCCTACTGAAATGATAGTTGCCGGGTTCAGTATACTTTCAAGTAACGGTACTTACTTCTAACTGCTTGCAGTCTACCAAACAAAAGTCGCATTTGCCGGATTACTTCTTCTGGTATGAATATGCCGGGGTTCTGATCGGCAAGTTCTTCAAAGTGGTTTGGCTGCTGCTCTCCTGGCATGACTCACTCCTGTTCAGTATGTTAGCACTGACTGAGCTGTTTGTGATAATAGCGCGGCGACAGCAATATTTCATATTCTGCGCTGTATCTGTCATCACTCAGTGATCTTATCAGATTGAGTCAAACTCTACGCTTTGAATCACATGTCATTTTTTGATAAGATATTCGTGTTTGGGTAATTTTTTTTATTTCAGTTTTATTTTTTGTAGTGACTTGTACTTCTATAATTACATGCATCAGCAGCATTGATTTCGACTTCTGACAAAAAGTTCTGAACAATAATTTACTGAATACGGTAATAACAGTAGTTTGGCTTACTCTAATCGATTTAAAAGCTATCCAACTAAGTAAACCATTTTAATAGCGCGTATGCAATCATTATTAGTAAAGCCGAGATTAAAGCAAAATCATAGTTCATTGTCGGTAATCGTCCTTTATTTACAAATATAAAACAAGTGACAGTAGCATGTTATTAAGCAAAAAAAAAGTTATCAATACATAATAAAATAAAGGAACACCAAAGTTGAAAATAATAATGTGGCTGTCAAAAGAATCATGTGGTGGTTGTAACAGCGGGACACGGTATCTGTTTGGACGGCCTTGGAGCGATCCTCGACTTCAAGCTCTAGGCTAGTTTGGACAAGTCCAGCATCTCTGAGAATCTATAATTAACAAAATAAGACCATGTAAACTGATGAGCATGGGAAGACGAACTGCCTTATAGTGTTCTTGATCACTGAAATTCAAAATTTAAACTTACCTTTACATTTTTGTGAACCAAATAGCGGTAGTGTCCATGGCGCCACCCATGTGGTTGTGCCACAGGATATTCTGATGCGTGATAACGGGGGAACGGCATTTCCAATATCAAACACACGTTCGCAAGTAGTTCGTAAATAGCTAGGCTAAAATATAGTAGATTGTTAACAGAGTTAAAATGATAGACACGCCTAAGAAAAAGTATGACCAGTAATTTATGGAAATGACGAAAGAATGATCAGTTCAATGATCTTACCTGATTCAGTGTTCTCTGTTTGTTTACTGACGACCGAACTGAAACTTAAACCAAACACTCGATGGTTTATATAGCGGGTTTAATGCGGGGCATGAAACGGGCTGTCAAAATTGTTTGCACCTTTTATCTGAGCAACTCTTCCGGTGTTCACCTGAAGAAAATTATTCTGAACAACAGGATTGTAATTTGACACTGCATTTCTCAAGCTAGTAAAGCCGGTAGTGCATAGTATTTTCAGGACGCAGAGGGACTACCGATCATGCTAATAATCATGTCTGATCTAATACCGTGTTTCTTGTGTTCAAGAATGTTAACGAACAAACGTCGCCTCAGAAAGCATATCGAAGGCTTCCACAATAAGTACCATAGTTCTGGATTTCGCCACTACTGCCCTTATTGCAATAAAGAGTTAGTTTATCTACACTCTTTGTTTGCACATATGTATCGATGTGGACTCTCGAGACGTCAGCGAAGCAAGTGATGTTAGTCCGTCATCACAATCAACAATCAAACGGCTCCTTTAGGAGCCACCACTTCATCAAAAGTTATGATCATGCTGCTTATAATTTGTATATTACATATTATCATATGTCACGATCGTTCTTTAAGTTACTATGTCTATTTGAAGGCTATTGCCAGTGCTATATTTCGGTGTTTAAAAACACTAGATAAGAATCGGAGAAATCTTAATAATCACATACACATGATACACACGGTCTTTCGGTGATAAAGACAACACTCAAAAGTGTGCGGGCAAAGTTAGACTGAAACTTGTCAACAACCCATCGAAACTTCAAGTGCAAATTTTGAATATGAAGCGTATCTTTCACGTGGTTGCATATGTAATATCTAAGCTGTAAATATTTACACTGACACGAAAATAAACTCATGTACATAACTGTTTATCTGGTGCGAATAAATACTTATGGGGGTACCCGTGCGTAGTTCGCAATCTCACTTACCGGGACCCCTTGGTTATGAAAAATCTTGGATTTGAAGTCTTATCATCTCCCCCCATGGGAGAAAAATAGACATCAACACTTAATCCGAGTATCATTGTCGGCAATTCAAACTTCCCGCTCCGAAGATTATCTGAAAACTGATTGGATGAATCAAGAGTTTGAATTTGCCGCCTTGGTCGTCTCGGTGATTAAATCTTTTGTTCACTAATACAAAGGATTTTCCTTATATGGTAAATTCTTCAATAAATTCTACTAGCAAAAGTCTAACCAATTCACTGATACGCCTAACATGGTGAGACATGTCTACCCAACAAGGCATTCTACATGTGTTCTCTTCAAATAAACTCTGGACTCCTCCTAGCAAGGAGCAATACTTGCCTTCATACTTTAAAGAGGTCTGCGACCAGTATGTTAAGAAACCTGATGCCCATCGTGTGTTTCCAGTTGAGGTAAGTACATAAATACGCTTGACTGCCATCTCAAATAGAGTGGTTTTAGCATGCAGGATCAGCATTGTGAATGTGAATATTATTATATGGACTTTTGAGACTATGGTAGGCATTTTGAAATGCTAAGTCTATAGTTCTCTGCAATTAATTTCATTTTTTGTTCTTTGTTTTATAGTGCCATGGTCTTCAAAAAACCTCAGACCCTGCAAAACCCATTTGGATTATTGGGTCTAACCTACATATAAAAGTCGACCAAGAGACTAAGACTGCAGAGAGGCTTGGCATATCAGAGTCGCCTTACTGTGTGCTTGACCGTAAGCCGTCCTACAAACTCCCAACCTTCAACCTTCAAGTCAGGATTCCTTTGTGCAAAGACGTCTTTTTACCAGATCTATTGTGATGTGCCTCCTACTCGCCGCTTAACAAGAGCTTCACAGCGTGCACGAGTTACACAACCTCGGTTACAGCAGCAGAGGAACAAGAAAAACTCCAACACGGCTAAGCAAACAACCGTGCCAGAAGTACCAGCTGCCCTCATTGACCAGATCATGTCCAGAGTGACAGATGAAGTGACCAGATGGCTGCAAACTACAGCACCACGACCTCCGAGCCGACGTCTGACTCACGAAGTTATACATGTTCCATATCAGTGGGAAAAACATAAAGTATCTTGGTGTTTTCTATTGCGTTTTGATTGTCCATTTAATTATAGTTATTAAATATTTAAGTGTAAGGAGCTTGAAGTGACATATTTACAGCATCTTTCAAGAAATATTGTTTTGATGTGCTGCATCTTCAAGCTCTTTATATTTATTCTTGCATGTCATGTAATCATTTCACAATGTACTAAATCATAAAGAGACACACAAAAGATTTTGAATGCTTTCAATTTATGATTCAACCAGAAACCTAATTGTTACTTGCAATACTGGAATTCAAACTTTAGATATAATATAATTCAATTAAAATATTAACTATAAAACTCTTTATATAGTTAATTATTCCGTTCTTTTGTATATAATCACTGTTGCATGAATTGGTCAATTTAATAATCGATCCAATGAAAATTTAAATCAAGACAAGAAAAGACAAACCACATGGTTTTTGGTTTTTGCACAAGTGCACGAAAAAAGCACAGGAAACCCAAATAACAGGTACCAGCAAAATCGGTCTGGCGTAGACCCGCTTTGTTTTAATATTGGTTATTCTCATAGTTACTTCAACTATGTTTAATTAGTTATTGCAATTTGTGCTTAAAGTAGGTTTATTGAGAAATTAACTTGCATGGCTTTTTTATTTTTATTTTTATAGAGTTTAATAGTATGAGCTTCTGCGTCCGCCATTTTTCTTTCAAAACCATAGAGTTAAAGCTTGAATCCATTTTACATAAACAACTGAAATAGTGATCAAATTCTGTCAAAGCTTCCTATTAGGAAAGTTTTATAAATATTAATTTGTTATCTGAGTTAGCTAAATTTGTTTAATTATTTAAAACTTTGACTGAATGCACTTTAAGCTTACATGGGCTGATGGGCTTACATCACATCATTATGTTCAAAGGGAACACAGTAACAGTTACAGTTACCTAACATGGTGAGACATGTCTACCCAACAAGGCATTCTACATGTGTTCTCTTCAAATAAACTCTGGACTCCTCCTAGCAAGGAGCAATACTTGCCTTCATACTTTAAAGAGGTCTGCAACCAGTATGTTAAGAAACCTGATGCCCATCGTGTGTTTCCAGTTGAGGTAAGTACATAAATACGCTTGACTGCCATCTCAAATAGAGTGGTTTTAGCATGCAGGATCAGCATTGTGAATGTGAGTATTATTATATGGACTTTTGAGACTATGGTAGGCATTTTGAAATGCTAAGTCTATAGTTCTCTGCAATTAATTTCATTTTTTGTTCTTTGTTTTATAGTGCCATGGTCTTCAAAAAACCTCAGACCCTGCAAAACCCATTTGGATTATTGGGTCTAACCTACATATAAAAGTCGACCGAGAGACTAAGACTGCAGAGAGGCTTGGCATATCAGAGTCGCCTTACTGTGTGCTTGACCGTAAGCCGTCCTACAAACTCCCAACTTTCAACCTTCAAGTCAGGATTCCTTTGTGCAAAGACGTCTTTTTACCAGATCTATTGTGATATGCCTCCTACTCGCCGCTTAACAAGAGCTTCACAGCGTGCACGAGTTACACAACCTCGGTTACAGCAGCAGAGGAACAAGAAAAACTCCAACACGGCTAAGCAAACAACCGTGCCGGAAGTACCAGCTGCCCTCATTGACCAGATCGTGTCCAGAGTGACAGATGAAGTGACCAGATGGCTGCAAACTACAGCACCACGACCTCAGAGCCGACGTCTGACTCACGAAGTTATACATGTTCCATATCAGTGGGAAAAACATAAAGTATCTTGGTGTTTTCTATTGCGTTTTGATTGTCCATTTAATTATAGTTATTAAATATTTAGGTGTAAGGAGCTTGAAGTGACATATTTACAGCATCTTTCAAGAAATATTGTTTTGATGTGCTGCATCTTCAAGCTCTTTATTTTTATTCTTGCATGTCATGTAATCATTTCACAATGTACTAAATCATAAAGAGACACACAAAAGATTTTGAATGCTTTCAATTTATGATTCAACCAGAAACCTAATTGTTACTTGCAATACTGGAATTCAAACTTTAGATATAATATAATTCAATTAAAATATTAACTATAAAACTCTTGATATAGTTAATTATTCGGTTCTTTTGTATATAATCACTGTTGCATGAATTGGTCAATTTAATAATCGATCCAATGAAAATTTAAATCAAGACAAGAAAAGACAAACCACATGGTTTTTGGTTTTTGCACAAGTGCACGAAAAAAGCACAGGAAACCCAAATAACAGGTACCAGCAAAATCGGTCTGGCGTAGACCCGCTTTGTTTTAATATTGGTTATTCTCATAGTTCCTTCAACTATGTTTAATTAGTTATTGCAATTTGTGCTTAAAGTAGGTTTATTGAGAAATTAACTTGCATGGCTTTTTTATTTTTATTTTTATAGAGTTTAATAGTATGAGCTTCTGCGTCCGCCATTTTTCCTTCAAAACCATAGAGTTAAAGCTTGAATCCATTTTACATAAACAACTGAAATAGTGATCAAATTCTGTCAAAGCTTCCTATTAGGAAAGTTTTATAAATATTAATTTGTTATCTGAGTTAGCTAAATTTGTTTAATTATTTAAAACTTTGACTGAATGCACTTTAAGCTTACATGGGCTGATGGGCTTACATCACATCATTATGTTCAAAGGGAACACAGTTACAGTTACAGTTACCTAACATGGCGAGACATGTCTACCCAACAAGGCATTCTACATGTGTTATCTTCAAATAAACTCTGGACTCCTCCTAGCAAGGAGCAATACTTGCCTTCATACTTTAAAGAGGTCTGCGACCAGTATGTTAAGAAACCTGATGCCCATCGTGTGTTTCCAGTTGAGGTAAGTACATAAATACGGTTTCATAAATACGCTGGACTGCCATCTCAAAAAGAGTGGTTTTAGCATGCAGGATCAGCATTGTTAATGTGAATATTATTATATGGACTTTTGAGACTATGGTAGGCATTTTGAAATGCTAAGTCTATAGTTCTCTGCAATTAATTTCATTTTTTGTTCTTTGTTTTATAGTGCCATGGTCTTCAAAAAACCTCAGACCCTGCAAAACCCATTTGGATTATTGGGTCTAACCTACATATAAAAGTCGACCGAGAGACCAAGACTGCAGAGAGGCTTGGCATATCAGAGTCGCCTTACTGTGTGCTTGACCGTGAGGCGTCCTACAAACTCCCAACCTTCAATTTCGAAGGTAAATGCAGTATCTTGGTGTTTTCTATTGCGTTCTGATTGTCCATTTAATTATAGTTATTAAATATTTACGTGTAAGGAGCTTGAAGTGACATATTTACACAGTTACAGTTACCTAACATGGCGAGACATGTCTACGCAATAAGGCATTCTGTATGTGTTCTCGTCAAACAAACTATGGACTGCTCCTAGCAAGGAACAATACTTGCCTTCATACTTTAAAGAGGTCTGCAACCAGTATGTTAAGAAACCTGATGCCCATCGTGTGTTTCCAGTTGAGGTAAGTACATAAATATGCTTGACTGCCATCTCAAATAGAGTGGTTTTAGCATGCAGGATCAGCATTGTTAATGTGAATATTATTATATGGACTTTTGAGACTATGGTAGGCATTTTGAAATGCTAAGTCTATAGTTCTCTGCAATTAATTTCATTTTTTGTTCTTTGTTTTATAGTGCCATGGTCTTCAAAAAACCTCAGACCCTGCAACACCCATTTGGATTATTGGGTCTAACCTACATATAAAAGTCGACCGAGAGACCAAGACTGCAGAGAGGCTTGGCATATCAGAGTCGCCTTACTGTGTGCTTGACCGTGAGGCGTCCTACAAACTCCCAACCTTCAACTTCGAAGGTAAATGCAGTATCTTGGTGTTTTCTATTGCAATCTGATTGTCCATTTAATTATAGTTATTAAATATTTAGGTGTAAGGAGCTTGAAGTGACATATTTACAGCATCTTTCAAGAAATATTGTTTTGATGTGCTGCATCTTCAAGCTCTTTATTTTTATTCTTGCATGTCATGTAAACATTTCACAATGTACTAAATCATAAATAGACACACAAAAGATTTTGAATGCTTTCAATTTAATGATTCAACCAGAAACCTAATTGTTACTTGCAATACTGGAATTCAAAATTTAGATGTAATATAATTCAATTAGAATATTAACACTCTTTAATCCCATACAAGCAACCATAGTATTATTTTCAAATTTTTTCGACCTGTCCAAATAAAAGATCAAATTGGAATGTTTTCATTAACATTTTTCTTAGAAAAGCTGAGGCTGTCCAATTAGCAATAACTGGATAGCTTATATCAGCCAATCAAAATTCAGGAAAAGAAAATAGCAATCAACTTTCAACCAATCATTATGCAACTTTCACTTGCCAGCTTTGTTTACCTTGGCCTCTATTCAAAATGGCGGCCAAGGGAGAATTTTTTTAGCAGGTTTGAACTATATGTTTTTGGCCCAAATTATAATAATTTTGCACACAAGGAATTGCAAAAAAAGGTTTATTTGATTACCAGAAGTTTATTCAGAAAGTTTGAGATGCATACAAAAATAAATAATGCAAACAAAAAGGTATATTTCGTGATATGTATGAATATGGAAAATTGCTGAAGAGTTTAACTGTTGGCATGTCCAGACAAAAAAGAGAATATTACGTTATCTTTTGACCTATTTGCTATTTCTACTTTCTTAACTTAAGCTTTAGTTCGTGTACTTTATGTCTGATTAATCTGCAATAGCACTGCATGCTTGCCCAATTTGGAAATAATTGGATGAAAAAATTTCCTCTGACAGCAAATTCCTCTGAGGGCCTAATGGCCTCATCCAATTTTGGCAGTCGTTGGAATTGTTTTCACCTAATTTTCTCCGAATTGAACAGCATGTAGTCCCATTACCTATACAAATCTATAATTATCTTTTCTTTCTTTTTCAGGAAATCTCAGTAACCAACCCCTGAAAAGGATAATCTATGTAATGCACCAATACATGGGATCCAATTTCCTATCTGCCTTGCTTGCAATAGGTGGAGTTGGCCTAGCTGTTCATTATGAACAGTTTGTGATAATTTACAATGATTTTCTTACAGTTAAATAGTTGACAAAGTTGAATAAAAAATTTTGTGGATATAATATTTTATTTCTTAAACTTGTATTACAATATGTCAAGTATTAATGGAAATACTATGGAGACATGAAGTTAGGGAATAGTTACTAAAACTGACTTGTAATTTATGTGGCTAGTCAGTTGTGACAGTTAATACTATCAAGTGCATTGCTTCACTATAGTTTTATTCCAATCATTAAAAATAATTTACTTTGTATAACTGATAGATTCTTGAAAAGCTTGGGATGAAGCAGGACTACTTTGGACTAATCAAAAGGGACAGTTGATCAGTGCTAGGGACAGATGATCGCAGCTAGGGACAATTGATCGCAGCCAGGGACAGTTGATCAGTGCTAGGGACAGTTGATCACAGCTAGTTACAGTTGATCAGTGCTAGGTACGGTTGATCAGTGCTAGGTACGGTTGATCAATGTTGAAAATTTTCGCTTTTCCTTTTCTTCATGGTGTAGATGACCAATACAGACAATCGCTCTTAAGCATTGCAAAAAATTAATGCATTATAGACTAGAGATTTATCTTTTAGGCAACACCAAGAAACAACAACAAGAAGGAACTATGTTCTAAAATAATTGATGCCCATATTTAGTAAATTATCTAACAAGAATTCTTCGAATGTGATTTCCATTATTATAAGCCCTTTAAATGCAGTTATAACCCAGCAAGTGGGAGATGCTTCATGTATTCTTAAAAAAATTAATCTTTTTGAACATTAAAATGTGTTCAAGTTAGTTATCCTTATGTAAAATATTATTTCACCTGGTAACTCATTAAATATTTTGTGTATAATATTTTGTGTATAATATTGTATTGTATTTATCAGTTGTTTCAGATGATCATCAACAAAGTGATTGTTAATCAGACACACAACTTGGAAACTCTCAAAATTTGTCTGAGCTGGATAAATATCAATACATTTTGGGTCATCCAGAGGATTTCTTAGACACAAACACTATGAAATCAATGAAATCTGTCAAATGGGCCAAAATTGTTAGATTAATTCTTGTTGATGAGAGTCACTGTTCAGTAAGTGGTCTCAAAATTTCAGACCAAAAGATGAAAATATCGAGCAGCTAAGGGCAGTATTCACAAATTCAAATATTGTTGCAGTGACTGCCACTGCTAGCACTAAGATGCAACAAGATATGGTGATGATTCTAAACATAAAAATGATAACAATACTGTTTAATGTTTTTGTGCAGTAAATTTATGATCATTTTTAATTGGCCTTGAAAATACTCAGCTTAAATTAAATTTGAGAAACAAGATGAACATGGTTTAAGTTAAATTTGTGAGCTACGTGGAATTTGCCTGTTAAAGTTAAAAATAACCAATCTCAAAGACATCATCTCTGTTTCCCTCTCATTGATTATTCCATTCTTTACATACACTATGGGGTGCTTCCCAGTGGCAAAAATCGGGGCATCCTTATTATAAGAAAGGACATCTTTGGAATAATGGGATTTAGGTGCTGGCAAAATCACTGGCTCACCTTCTAACAATAATTTTTTGCACTGCTATGTGCTCATATAAAGTCTTTTGTAACTTTAATAAACGGATTAAAAAACACGGAATATACTTTGCCCATGCCACTAAATCAGAAATGTCTAGTCGGACATATTGTTTATGAAAATGAACCATGAATAAGCAGGCTGGACAAGAAGTCATACAAAAAATTGTGTGCAAGCGAAATTTACTTAGTCATGTAATCATGTAAATTTATGTGAATCCTATGATAAGTGAACATGTGAGCTCTTACTACATGTTTTTAATAGGTGCCAGGCAATAGAACACTTGAGTTACAAGTGCCCTGTAAAAATAAGAATATGCAGTTTACCAGGCTCACATTCTGTGGTAATAAAGAAGAAATGGCGATACATAATGAAGAAAACCTTGCTCACCATGACCAGCTTTTGGCTGACAGCAATTCAGAGCTCATGAATCTTTTTATATCAAAGGTATATAGTGTACATAACCTTTTTTCAATGCCTTCAAATACTAATTCTACATGAAGTAAATGGTTGAATGGTCGTAAAGTAATGAAGGTTCATACTTCTGATATGTTTTATCATATTTTGCTTTACTTTGTCAGACATCCATCCATCTGTTTGTTTGTTCGTTCATTCATCTATTTTTCTTTTTGCATTTCATGAACTCTAATCAACCTGGCCTAAATGTTTTTGGTGTTTATATGATTTTCAGTCTCAAGACCTCGACCTCTTATCTGATTTCAGCAGAATCCAAAGAAGTATCATTTGACAAAAAAATGACTTCCATCATTGAGATAATAGGTCACATGATGGAACAGCTCATACTAAACAGCTACTGGTAAAAGAATGTGGCAGAAAGCGCAACAGGAGTTTGATGACCTCATAACACCTGAAAAAGTAAAAACCTTTGAAAGAAGCGGTGTAGCAAGACAGGCTGTTTGATATCTTAAACAACTGTCTGTACACATATGTACACACTTATACGTGATTTTTTGATGGCAGAGACTATGGTAAAAAATAATCACAGATCTGGAGTATTTGCAAATATGCAAGTTGCAGAATTTGATCGCAAAACATAGTTGTCAATGTTTTTAAGCACAAAACAGTTCATATACACGGACCAGCTCAAGCAGTTTTTAGCCCCACGTTACACAGCTGGGTCAATATATATTCGAGAAATGTAAGGTCTTGCGTCCCAAACGCAACTTATGCTTTGTACCTGTTCAAAATTGTCGATTTGGAAACACAACATCAGGTGAAAGATTGAAGATCGCTTTAGCGATTCACATTCCAATCAGAATGGCATCTTCCAACACTAAAATTAAGTCTAAAAGTGTTTCAAAGTCAGTTATGGAACTGCTTGAACTAGCAGTTTTTTCTTTTGGTTCCCAGAGTGGGTCGAAAATGCAAAGCATAAAGTAAGAAGAGATCCTGTGATAGAACGAGTATGATATTATCATGTGTCAAAGACGAGACAAGGAAAGAGTTCCAAGAAATGGAAAAAATCCTTAATGGTACGCTAATGGCTAATTCTATAAAAGCTGAAACGTAGAAGCATATAGCCACAGTAGTTGCAAACACAGAGTTGCAAAGCAGGAGTGATTCAAAATGTCATCATAGGCCCCTTTTAAAGAACTGATCAGATCCAAAAGCACCAATCACATGTAGGAATAGTTTTTTTTTATTGTTCCCGAAAATTTCAATAGGAAGACGCTTTTGTAATTATCAATTAAAGAAAACAATAGGTGTGATATCTACAGTATATTTAGTAAATAAACCCCTCCTGGTGGCTGGGATATCGGCTGATAATGTCCGAGGATGAGAAATGGTCCGAAAAAAGAACATTTGAGGACCATTTCTCATCCAAGGACATTATCAGCCGATATCCCAGTGAGCCAGAAGGGGGTTTATTTATTTTATAACCCAACGACTTCACTCAAATCGACTCTGCTAGCTGAAATACGAAAGCCATTCAAGTGTATGTTGACGCGAAACGCACGCTGTGATTGGTTTAAAAATTTTATTCAAGTCCGTTGAGTTTGACTTTACATTTACATATGTGCAATCGGCAAACACGTTTTTAGACTAACACCACAGAACAGTGGAAATCTTAACAATTTTAAGAGTTTTTTTCGAGTTTTTAAACCCAAAATGGAAGGAAGAAACAGTTTTTAATTATTCTGCTGTGAGCTAAAGTAGAAATTACAGCCATGAAATGAAGAATTAGAGAAGTTTAAGGCAGCAGATCGAACTTGACAGTTTGCCTGTTGCACCACGCTTTGGCCCTGGACGTTGGCTGAACTTTCAGGATTATTAAGGAGAGAAAGGGGCTGCTTCAGGCCTGCTGAACCAGGAAGTGAAAGAGCTTTATCTTTGCAACCAACGAACTTGCTCACGATCGCAGATGACTCAAACTGCTGCTCGATAGTAGGACGTGCGTGGTATGATTCTATAGATTGATCACAAGCATGGCCAGTCACGCTTCTTACTCGGCTGTTTTCCAATCCTGCCGTCTTCAAAACTTTGATAGATGTTGCTCTGATACAGTGTGGTGTATATATTGTAGATAGATCAGCTTTCTTACACATGTTTGTCAGGAGATTCTCAAGCTTGTGCTTTCCCATTGGCACATTGCAAAACCATACTGGATTGTTGCTGTCAAACTTAGAGGATTTGTGATCTCGCGGCTTTTGCCACAAAGCCTCACATTTTGGATCTCTTTTGGCAAGGTATATTTGTAGACATGTCACTGGACACCGTTCGTTGCCAGGCACATTCTACCACGGTGGATTGTGACTCATCTTCGATGTCATTTATTCCTCCCCGGATTTTTCGTCGCTCTTTCTGCTAATGTGAAATACTTCAAGCCACTTGTTGTTGTTTTTAGCTCTAGGTCTGTTGGATGCATGGCTCGCTGATTTTCACGGCCCCTTTTTCCAAAGTACAGCATCACATAAAACCAGGCTGTGTTGACTAGACTTTCTGGAGTTTCAAGGCCAAGCTGACCGGAGCTGTAGAGCATTTCAAGGTCTTCTTGGCTTATGGTCTTTTTGTGTTTAGTTGAAGAAATCGCCCCACGTTTTGCAAGCTCTTTTAAATTGGCATCGAGAGCTTCATTAGCCGGTTTGAACTCAGAATTTCGGATGATTGAGAACGGTTTTCTGTGTGGGGATCCAGAAAGATATCTATCAAGGCCTGCTCTAATAGCTCTCATTGTGTTTCGACTATATGCTTCGCCATTGACGTTTCTTGCTTCAACGTAAAAATGTTTCATCACAGATGACAGCTCTGTCACTGTCATCAACTCAAGAGGAGTTAAAACATTTTTCTCTTGACTCCAAGCTGTAAGTAAAAACAATTATCTTTTGTAAATGAGTTGCTTATTTGTTGGTCTTTTGTAATTTATAAAAATAATTTGGAAAACAAACAAAAAAAATTCGTTCATGCCGGTAAAAAGTCCCAGTTTTATGTGTTTTCTTACCATTAAAGACGTTAACTGCATATTTTGTTGACTTTTTGGTGTTTATTGGCGTAGCTTCGTCGACCAATCTTTTTATTTCAGTATCACTTGTTTCTAAAAATCGATTTTTTCTGTTTTCCATGTCTTTTTTATGTTTTTTTTTTACCTTGTTTGTTTCTGGCTGGACAAATATCACTTCGGACGGGGGATATCGCCTGATACCCGTCCTGCACGTGACCCATTTGAACCAATGACAGCGCGCGAAAATTCATTGTTGGGTTATAATGTGTAATAGTTGATTATAAATTTTCTTAACTGCAAAAAAAAAATTTTTTTTTTAACTCGATAATGAATTCGACATGCCGTGGTTAACTAGTACTCTGAAAATGAAAGTCATACGTTTGGAAAGAGAAGGGAAACATATATGTGATATTCTACATATACTTGCCAAACAAGACAAATTTACGATCGACATCTTTCCTCTTTCTTAAAACGCCAAGAAGAAACTGGAGCAATGAACCCACCACCACCGAAGAAAAGAAGAAACCCCAAAGTAACCCCAGAAGTAATGTGCTTCATTGATAGAAAGATGGAGGAGAACGATGAGACCACCTCAACAGACCTCAACTAAATGCTGGTTGTCCACTGGGTCAAAGTAGTGCCAACTAGTTCGAGAGCCAAACAGTGTAAAGTGCCTTGAATATTGCCAGAGACTCCTTTCCACTCAAGAACATTTTGACGTCATCTTCACAGACAATGTACAGTTGCCATGGAAAGCCACACGAAGTTGTCATTCCATCGATGGTGGGAGCCACCCGTGCTGAAGGGCAAACCCAAGCACTCATACAAGATTCATGTGTGGGCAGGCATTTCAAGGCGTGGCGTCACTAAGATTGCCTTGTTTACTGGTATAATGGCTGCTGATTTCTTCACCGAGAAAGTGTTAGAGTTCCATCTGAAGCCATTCATCAACAAATTCTATCCAGACAACGATCCCAAACATACCAGTAACAAGGCAAAAGAGTACTACAAGAAGACTAATATAAACTGGTGGCAGACTCCTCCTGAAAGTCCAGACCTCAACCCCATCGAGTTAGTGTGGCACAAACTGAAGCATTACTTGAGGAAGACCCACAAGCCCCAAAATAAAGAACAGCTAGAGAACGGAATCAAGACCTTCTGGAGGACACGCATGACCCGAGAAAAATGCAACAGATAAATCGACCACATGGCAAAAGTTGTTCCTGTAGTCATTGAAAGAGAAGGCAGTGCCTCCGGTTATTGACCAATAACCAAAAATCGCACAAAAACGGCTTCTTTAGAAGCCACTCAAATAAATAAAAGTTATGACCTTGATGCTTAATAAGAATAAGCTTTTTTAAAAAGGCACCAAATAAATAAAAAGTTATTCTCATTTCAAATTTTATAAGCTCTCATCTCAGAAGTTAATTTTTCTAAGACATGAAAAAAAATTGATTTTTGTAGGAATTGCTGCTCCACTGTCGAGCAAAAATGCTGAATATTTATTTTAAATGCGGATTATCTCGAAAACCCTTTTTTCTTTTGGGATCAGCTTTAAATTTCACTCTAAGAAATCATAGTTTTAAGAAAAGTTTAAATTTCTTGCACAAGCAACGATTAGAGAATGCAGTGAATGTAAGAGAAAACAGGAAGATGAAAGAAACTCAACAGCTCCTTATTGGACAGTTTTTCGATCCACTTTCAGTATCAACAATCACATAAATTATTTTGTGTTTGAAGAAGAACAATATTCATGTCTGATTGGCAACCATGGACAAGAAGTTGGCTCTATTAGACCAAATCCGGCAAAGCAGGTTGTGTGAAATCGAAACATTGAAAGAGCAGCAGTTCAATGGCGCTGTATGCAGTATAAATGGTTCTTATTCAGTTCCGATCTTTTCAAATGCATCACGAAAAAGTAAGGTTTTGATGCCTTTTTTAAATGTTCCAATGCTTTTTAGTCTTTTAATGTCTACTGGGATCTTGTTCCAAAGTTCAGGACCCACAACAGAGAAGGCTTGTCCACCATAGGTCTTCATTACAGACTTTAACTCAGTTCTATGACTTTGAAGCCAATTTTGCACAGATCAAGAGAGAAATCGAACAAAAACTGAAGGAGATGGACTCATTGGAATCAAAACTTGAAAAATAGTTTCGATTCTCCATCAATAATAAGAAAACGCCTGTGTTAAGAGCCACAACATGCGTAAAAGGCTTGACCATATGCTTAGCTTTTGTTGTTGTTTTTGCCATTAAACTGGATATCAATTTGCTTACTAAGAATTTGGTCAAATTCCCCTAAAAATGAACTAATAAAAGCTGTTTTTACGGCACTCGTTAGACTCGCGTGTCTGAAAGAGTGAAGAGACTTGTTCGTTCCAAGTGAGTACTTTACTCGCGGCCAGTACTGTATATTAATCGCAATCAAATCACAAACAACAATAGAGAAAGGTGCAAACAAATTGCGAGCGATCTGCCCACGATCGAATGTACATGTTTGTGGACTGCACTATATGTTAGATAGGTAATATCATGCGTGGGCTAAATCAAGTGGGCAATAGAGTCCTTGGGCAATAAGCCTGTAATTCCTATTGAAGTAATAATGGCAGGTGAAGATTTTGAAGAAAGTTTAAGAGAAGTTAAAGGGGAAAATTTTAATCTGAAGGAAGACCAGTATCAATCAATACGTCAGCTATTCAATGGTAGAGATTTAGTGTCAATTTTACACACTGGTTATGGGGAAAATTTGATATTTCAAATGCTTGGTCTTGTCGCACAACCTTTTCATGGCTTTGGATAGTCCTGGTTGTGACAGCTGTCAATAGTATTATCAACGATCAGATCCTTGTAGCTCAATCCATTAGATTTCTGCATGCTCTCTGGCAGAGAAGCTACAAAATATCAATGAAGTAACAACTGGCAAACACTCGATTGTGTTTGCATCTATGGAATATGCAACTCGTCAAAGATTTTTGCAAGCCATCAAGAAAGCATCACTGTTTCATGATAACATGGTAGCTCTAGCAGTAGATGAATCTCACAATATGTATTCTTGGTCAGGAGTAAGGTAACAAAACAAAATAGTCCACATAGAATAGGAATTAGTTTTGAAATCTTACCACAGGTGCTAAAACGAAGGGAAAGAGAAGTCATTGAGAAACAGCAGCATTTCACGCTGCATATGGTAAATTTTCAATGGTTCGACCTTTCATTAAGGTACATTGTTAGTATAGCAAGAATTGACCTTTTGAAGTTTATAATTCCAAAAAGGTTAAAATATTACAAAAATAAATAAAAACAGAGGTACATTAAACAGTTCACTGCGAAAAAACATGCATCTCAAAATTATAAGCTTATTTACTAAAGCAGATGCCAGTTGAGGCAATCATAAGTGAGTTCATGCTTGTACTTTCTGATTTTATTCAGAAATGCCTGTAGCAGCACTGTCTCTGCTATCAAGAAGTCATTGGATTTCAAAGAGACTCTGATCGTCAAGATAAGCCCAGAGAGAATAAGCCCAGTAGGAACATGTGACTTATAAATATGTATTTATTTGTATTATCAGAATGACTATGAAACGCAGGATGCATTGTTGCAGTAGAACAACTGCTGAAATCAACTAGCTATCAAAGACTCGTCAAAAATATTATTGAAGGTATTTTTTTGAATATCGTAGGTACATATCAGTGAGGAATCCCAGATTGCTGACCAGTGCAGCATATATGCTACAAGCGATCATTCAGACAAAACCATGTGAAAACCATGCAAACATAAGCATGGGTATTGCGATAAAAGAAAAAGAACTCATCAGAGAAGTTTCTTTTTCAAGCAACAACGATTTAGACGAAGCATTGAATGCCCAACTAGCAACACAGTCCTAGAAGTGCCTCAAGCTAAGGCCAGGGCATTACGATTAAGCACAACATGACATCTTGGGCACCATCAATAGCAGCACCATGCTCATCATTGATGATTTGGCCATAAAGTTTATCCTTCATATGTAAAAGGTAAAAGTGGGATTTCATGGCACATATCTGTCATCTATCTCTGAGAGCATGGTGAGCTACAATGGCAAGCATCCATCTATCTCATTCAGCCCTGCTGTTGTGTTAATAATGCAGCACATGCTTCAAACCTTTTTGTCAATTTGCACTAAAAATTAAAGATGCTGTTGAGTTGCTTCGTAGGCCTATAATGGAATTAACGTTTGGTTTGTTTTGAATCCTGGTTTAGATTCGATGGGCTGCAAGTTTTCCACTACTGTCCAATTAGGAATCCATAGATGAGTTGAGAGAATCAAAGAAGTCACAAACTTTGCCTACAAATTTTTTGCACAGAAAAAGCAGAAAATAAAACTTACAGAGCTTTTCAGGTTAGCTTTAGCCCATGGGAATAAAGTTTGGGTAGTCTGGATTGGATAGGTTCTATTCATTGTTAAATATGAATATAAAAAATTCCCGACTGCTGACAATTAAGGATTTTGAACTCTTTGGCTATTTCTGAACATCCGGTCTCAGAATTAAATTGTTTTGCAACATTTTTGCCAATAAAAGTTTTATATTTTGTGCAACCTAAAGTTAATTTAATAATTATTGAAATAAAAGTTCTTCTCACTGTATTTCTTTAGGCCATCTTCACCTTAGCTTAGACTCTGACATCTGTCCAGAAGCTTGGCTGGACAGGGAAATGAATCCGGTTCATGTACAGGTCATAGCTGAAGCCCTCAAGAAGAAAAAACCATGGTAGCTAAAAGTTTGCAATCATGGGTTGGCATAGCTGATATTCGCAAAGAAGACTTAACTTCGAGGGAAATGCTATAGGGTGCCAGATCACAAGAATTGCCACCTATCACAGCACCATCAGTGAAACATCAGCAACCCCATCAAAGTTAGCCACACATACTACATCTGACAATTCAGTTAATGCCCAACCTTTGGTGCATGATTGTATTTGGTCACTAAAAAAACACCACCTGGACAATAGGCTTAAAAAACCTGGAGATTCCTCGCAACATCAACTCTTTAAATAACATTAAGGATGTATGGGAGAATGCATCAGGAATCTGCCCTCCACTTAAGAGGGTCCATTGAGATGAGGAACTTTAGAAATGGAAAAAAGTAACACTTCATTATACAGTCGAAGGAAATATATGTATAGCATATTTATGAACTGTTGCTTTAACGAAGCCCTTGCTATGGAGAGTTTAGTTTTGAAAAGTTATACAAAGCCCTTAAGATGATTTATCATAACAATATATTATATATTTTAGTGTTTTATTGCTTTTATACTTATTATGTATGTTACTTTATATCATACAATAATCCTAATTCTGGCCATGATACCAAATATGGGTTATAACATGGCAAACTGTGGATGGGCACTCGTACAAGGATTTGCCTTTTTTATGTAATGCACATTGGCCAGTTTCTTCATATAGTTGAGTCATTGTGTAAGACGGAGCAACAAAACCCTCCTCCTCCTTGTGACTGTCCTCTAGTTGTTGTGTTTCATTTCCCTTGCCCTTACCTTTACTGGGACAAATTTTATCTTATCAACCTGACAATATTTGTTAATATTTATTTTTTTTCCCCTAGCCATTTAACTCCAACTTTTGTGCCTTTTTCTGGCCAAGGGTCTAGGCCAGCAAACAAGCTAAGTCAATGCAGCACTGATTTTATTTTCATTGTCCAAGGTATCATATAAACATGGTTATTGTATAGAGTTTATACACATGTATGTAGTTTCAGAAATATTAACAAATCTATGAAAGAATCATCACTTGCCCCATTTTTTCTGTACATGTGGTACATTGTTTAAAAGTAAGAGAAGTACTCATATCCATTTCAAACTAGTAATAGTTATTAGTATAAATACAAAGGTGATTATACAAAATCGCGCGCTCTGATTGGTTTTCTATCTCGGATTATCAGCCGATAATCACCTTTTCGGACAAAATGGCTGTCGCGCTTTTAAAAAATTAAATATTTTCACTTTCAATGTTGTTTCCTTCTTTCTTTTTTGAAATAATCACCTCAGGCTCAGTGATTATCGATGAATATTTACCTCGCAGCTCAAAGACTCGCCGCTCGGTAAATATTCATCGATAATCACTTCGCCTTCGGCGAATAATTGCTAAATATTGCTAATAATAATAGATTGAACTGTAAATGATTTGTGTTAGCCAGACATTTGACTGAACACACCACAGTACAAATTATCTTTGAATGTTGAAAAGACTGACTTTGTCCTATTTAACCCACCTCAGTTCAAGTAAAATCTCGCAATATTTCCTCAGTGATTATTTGACCTTGTAACAGTGAACCACAAGATTCTTTTACATGTACTCCACCAATCATAGTAGCTATGGATGGAAAGACGAGAGGTTTGTGATTATCATACCCATCAATATGTCATACATAGTTTGGCCTTCAGGCATAACACTGTGGTTTCGTTTCACGAAATTTGTTTGGGGAAACTGCTCCAAAGAACACTTACAAAGACTATTAAGAATTCAGAAAAGATGTGCCAGATTGATACTAAATGCAAATTTTTTCAAAAACTCAATAAAGTTATTCACTTAACTTGATGGCTCCCCATTGACAACATTAGGCCAAAAAATATGTGTTTCTGGTTGCCCGACCAACCCCATTTTTTTTAGCCGATTGGCTTTTGTTTTCTGTGATCTGATTGGTCAAATTTTATGTTTTCTGCAATTTCATTGGCTCTTCAAAACGGTGCGATTTAAAACTCGAAATCGTCAATCATATTGCAGGATTTCCTTGTGATTTCAAAATGGATATAATTAATGAGTTACTGAATACATTTTGGAGGGCCGTAAAATAGATAATTCCTGGGGTTATTACATCACCATCTTTAAATAAAGTTTTCTATTACTGTATATTGTATTGCATTTTATATACTCGGGCCTATTCGCTATGGTTTTAAGAAAGTTAAATATAGTTTCCTGCTTGTGTCGCAAGACCTCTCGAATACACAATTTTAATGATTCCAAAGGAGTATAAAGAGACTGCTCCTAATCTGTTGCAACTACAGTACAGCCCAGAAGTTTGTCACTGTACTGTGTCTGTAACTTGCATGGACTGTGTTAACATAGTACACTCATATGAGTGTAGTCCATTCAAGTGTGTGTTCTTGTAACTTTGCAAAACTACATGCAGCCCAATAGCTCATTAAAGGCACTGTATGATTAGACATTTTCAAGCAAAAGGGAAGTCCTGTCAGTGTATTGAAGATCCTGTAAGTATAATTTTTTGCAACTGCATTTCAAACTCAAACCTCGCATATGTGTATAAATATAATAACTTTCGCACAACTTAATTTCAAGCATATTTCTTCAATAAATTTTCCACAAATTCTGTTGTATTTTCAGCTACAGCATAAATATATTTAAAGCCATATTACTTTTTCGTTTTCATTTATTCTAGGTCGATTTGAATGTAGATCCAGTATAGATTTACAACTAAAAAATTGGGCAATTCAAAAATACCGGAAAGAAGAAGAGACTTTCTACTGCTTCAAACCTTCTGAAAATGAAGCACTGAACTCAAATAATCTTATTGTTCAAATAAATTATATTTCAATCGATTCACACAAGGGATGAAGGAGGGAAAAAAGTATGAAAAAACCTCAAAGTGTTCACGTAATGGCCGTAATGGAGTCGTCAACTATGAAGTCGAAAAATACACTTGCGATATTACGACTCCGGTTGGAACTGGAGTCGTAAACTTAAAGTGATCCGAACAATCTACATAAACTACCTTTGAAGCTTTGAAAATTCGGATTATTTAGTTGTTTTTAAGCAATAAATCGTTCAACTTGAAGCTAAATATTTGAGTATGAAAGTCCGCCAAAGCATGGCGCCAAACAACGGAACTTTACGATCAACTTAACTCGAAAAAATTGCTCAAAATGAATGAATGAAACAATAAATATCTAACATAACTATAAATTTACCTTACGGATGCCTTGTAGCTGATAAAGATCCATATTTGAGGATTTAAAGAAGGATTTTTAGTCAGCAAATGTCCAACTAACAACTTTTCTTGACGACCGTTGAACAGATACCACGTGACTACCTCGTTTACATGTCATGACAAACCAACACAACAGGGGAGGGGAAGGTATTGGATTTATGGTTCAGAGTAACTTTGTATCAGTTTTCGCAGCTACTTTAGCAAGGAGTAATTATAAAATGTTCTTAGAAAGCTATTTTACACCCAATTTAACGCTTATTCCAAAATTGAAAAGAAAAATGGGGTGTCCCGAGCTCGTTTTCGAGATAATGATTTTGAATATATTACCATCTTGACAAGTTTTCGAAAGAAAAATGGCGGAAATCAAGCTTTGCACACAAAAATTTATAACTCAAAAATTAAAAAAAATCTGGAAGCAATTTTCTCAGGACATCTACTTTAAATAACATTTTCGAAGATTAACTAAAAATATTTTTAAAAAGGTTTAAAAATAAGCTCCTAATTCAGCATCTTGTTAGGTCAATGAACCGAAAATCGTACTCAAATGATAACAACAAAAACACATAAAAATTATATGATAATATACCTTCAAGTGTAGCATCTTTTTCTTCCCTTTCTCAGCAATAGTTTACGTTCGCTATGGCGTAAAATAGGGTTCTTGCAGCTTTCTAACGCACTTTTGAGGCCATTAAAACACGTTCCACGATTATCCACTGTTTACCCACTCTTAGTGCTTACTTTCCGATTCTTGCTGATCTTTATACTTTGGCGAGGCAGTTGGTTTTCGCTGTTTGGCTAACATATCCTTGATTTACCTTAAAGCATGGAGTTTCTCTTTTGACACAGCTTTTGCCATTTGTAAGTCTCTTTTGTAAGGGTAAGAAATATCAGGGATGACGACTGAATAAACAATCATACCAAACGCCCAAATATCGATACGCTTGAGATCTGTGCTTGTTACAGAGGACATCCTTGAGTCACACATAATATCTGGGGCCATGTATACCGGAGTTCCTCGCCCAACATCACTCGTATGAGTGCCTAAAATCTCTTCAGTTTGAATTTCTTTGGACCTGCTTTCTCCGAAATCGGTCAATTTGCATACGATGGGCTCCTTTTTGAATACTTCAAGAACTTTTTCTTGGTCATCCGAATGGCAATAATGCTGATTTGAGACCAACACGTTGGCAGTCTTTAGATCTCTATGATGTCAATCAAACTGATGAAGATATTGAAGACCCTTTGCAATGTCAATATCTTGTTTTGGACAGGAAAAAAGCTTACGGCATCCATATCATCCAAGCAACTTAAAAAATCTTCCAAACAACTAACACGTTGAGCCTTCTCGTTACAGCGCGACGCGCCTTACCGTGGCCACCCTGCCAAAGTTTCGTACAAGTTAACCAATCAGAAAGCGAGAACCTGTTAATTTGCATGTGAACTTGCTTTGTTGTTACCGCAAATATTTGAACTTCGGAGCAAGAACTTGAAGAAAATGCTTAAAAATCTCTATTTCTAAAACCAGTTTTGCTCTTTTGGCTTGCTAACACTTAATACTTTCGTAGGCAGTCTTTTTCATGTGGAAATTCTTTGCAAGAAGTGATTTGTCGTACTTGTACGAAACTTTGGCAGGGTGGCCACGGTAAGGCGCGTCGCGCTGTAACAAAGGGAGTGAAATCAAAAAATAAATATTCCAACATAATGGCGGTAGGATCAATGGAAATAACTTGAAACTGGACAATGTTTTCGTCATGAAAACTGTTCAGAAGTGTTGCTTTTTTCAAAAACTTCTGCTTTTCATTTTGATCCGACCCTAAAAGCTTCTTAACCACTACTTAATTACCTTTGTGATCTTCCCTGAAAACCATCCCAAAAGCGCCTTGTCCAATTTAGTCTTTATTAAGCAATTCATGCCACTTAAATTGCGGAAGTCCTTAGCACTGCTTAGAGAAATAGTTTTCTTTAACTGGAATTTTCGGAAGCTTAAACATGGCGATCGAAGCGAAATCTTGACAAGCCGATCTTCCAGCTGCAAGATGGACTTTTAATTTCGCGCCAAAGTTGCCAGTCGCGTTTATATGTTGGGCTACCTGTGTTGCAAGAGCTCATTGCTTGGGTCCCTGTGGTATTCAAAATGGCGCCTGCTGACAGCGCAGGGAAAAAGCTTTATTTGTCAAGTTATTCGGTTTGTTCAAGAGATATAGCCTAAGAATCGGAAAGTTAGCACTAAGAGTGGGTAAACAGAAGGCTATCCATTGTGGAACGTGTTGATTAATACCAATCTCATGGACTTTGAATAGCTGACTTATAAACGAGGCTAAGCGTGTGCAAATGAGTCTGCAGTCTTCAAAAACAGCGGTTTGCATCGAATGCGAAACTGGCGTATTTAAAGGGAATCAAAAATTGAATAAAAAGGGCCCAATAAAAAGTAGAGTTTGTTAATCAAAAGAGGAATTTATACAATGAACATCGTAAAAAAAACTGTAAAAACCGAAGAAAAGTAGAGTTGAAGACACAAAATTAAACACTTAAGGAGACGTTGAGTTGAATTCATGCAGATGCAAAATACCATGCAAATGAAAAAGTGTTACAAAAAAATTGGATAATGAAAAACGCACAACTAATCTATTCTTAAGAAGTGCTATTGACCAAATATAGTTAAAATAAAGATATTAGGGATGACAAGATGAGGAGGTCACAGACATTACAGAGACACAACTAAGTCGACTGACAGATCTGATGGCTCACTATATTTCGGGAGGGGTTTTCGCTTTATCTCACCCTTCAGGTGGTGTTTAATTTACAGACTTTAAATTAAATATAATTTCACTTCTGCTTCAGTGCTTCATTTTGACTTTATTAACCCTTTCTATTTTGTTTAGTTAACAACCTTCAGATATTTATTAGCTTAATCTCGAGCAATGACATTGACGTTGATCAATAAAGCTCGATTGATAACAGTCAACAATTTTTATTAAGGTTACTGGAGGCCTTCAGTGTGGACATGAAGCAATCGAGCCGTACGTTTTCTTTGAACCAACTTTACACCAGCATGTCCCCAAACCTAGATTGGAAAAGCAAAAACATCAATTTAGTATCGATCTGGACGTGCCCAGTTTACAACTATTGACTGTTAAGGCTATATTCATTCATTATTTCCTCTGGGGGAGAGGAAATGTTTTAACTGTTTATTTTTCCTATCCCCACAAGTACTGTAGGTGAAATAATGATTTGCATACAAAGAAAACATTATTGAACAAAAATAGATATTACAAAAAAATTAGCATCCCCCTTAACTAATATTAAAAAAATTGCCATCCCCCTTTTTCAAGTAAGTCAATTTTGTGATCCCCACTAAAAATCCTCTGCCCCCTCCCCCCCCCCCCCCCCCCCCCCCGGCAGTAAACATAATGAATGTAGCCTAAATTGCACACAAAAAGTTATATCACAGATCGGCTCATCCTAGAAATTTTATCCGGCTTTATGCCAAATATGCCAAATATTGTTTCAAGCTATCCAAAAAATCTGCTTGTAGTTTTGGAACTTTTACATTTGTCCCTGACTTGAAAAAACCGAGTAAGGACATTTTAAAAGCCGTTTATTTTCTGAACTAATGTCGAAAACAGTCCAAATTCAAGCATTTTATTATCAGAAAAGCTGTTAACATATTTATTGGAAAACATTAGAAATATGTCAATTAAGCTGATTTAAAGTTGTTTGCCTTCTCAGAAACCACGTGATTAATCTACATTACAGTGCCATTGAAACCATTATGGCGTCTATCGTGAATAAAAGCTATTTGCCTTTGTAAACTGGAATTAAGGCTGGTAACTTTTGAGTCTTTGGAGTCCGGAAAGTTCATTTTTCCAAAACGTTTTAATGTCGCATTTGCATAGAATCGCTTTATTGTATATTCAAATCCTTTCCTTAAAAAAACCACACACATACAAAAAAATGAAAAATGAAATAAAAAAGCAACAACAAAAGAAAACCTTTCTTAATATTCCTTATAAATTGTCCAAATTATGTTTTTCAAGACGAATTTTTTTTAAATTGTAAGCCATGATTTACAGTTGACTTAACTTTGCTGTCAAAAAAGAACAACAACAAGAACTAAAGACAAAAACAAAAATAAACAACAACAAGAGTAACAAACAAACAAACAAAAAGTAATTCCACAAATTAAAATTTTGAAGGTGATCACTTTTCTTACCTAAAAATCCACAGTCCATTGAAGCTCCACGTGGACAGCAATAAGCCGACCAAAAGGTGCTGCAGTAAACCAGATTACCTGTTTAGAAGACATCAAAATCATTCATTTGCTAATATTAAATGGATTTTTGTTATGCCTGTGTTTTCGCTGAACATTGTTGCTTTTGGTTCTTCTAGATGTTGCAACAAAACATGCCGCAACATTTTTATGCATTGATTGATAAAAAAAAAATGGGTGAGCGAAAAAGTGATGGCGCAAAAGTACCATTGTTGACCATATTCTGTGACCCTTCACTCTCGGTTTTGAAAATAATTTCTCGAGTGGCTTTTTGATAAATCATAGATGAAATATCGCCCTTATTAAGAGTTTTGGACTTTTCTGAGACTTATAATGTATTGGATTCAATTGTGAATAGTTTTCAGGTAGGAAAAATGCTTAAACGCAATAAAAACTCGCATCGGACTGTTATTTGTTAGAAAATTTCATGCTGCTCAGCTGGAAGGGTTTTCTACAGTACTTACTGGAAATTTTACAACATCGATCACTTTCCCAACATGGCGCACGCTGCAAAATAATTGGATGATGGTTAAGCATGATATTTATTAGTAATAGCAGGACATGAGGGTGATTAGGGATTAAATGTCCCCAAAAGCCAAAGGAGATTTTCTTTCATCCCCGAGACATCGCAGGCGGAGGGACTTTTATTAACCTTTATAAAACTCATGAATAATTAATGAGGAAAACACAATAGAAATCATTGTCCGTGGAGGAGGTTGTATATCTGATACAAAATCGTCCTGATTTGCATAAACTTTAACTCCAATTTTCTCAGCCAAATTCAATTTTATCTTTAAAATTTTAGTAGAACATGAATGTATACACCTATACATTTCAAAAGTAATATACAATATTCGTGTCCGTGTTGTATCAGATATACAATCACTCGCCTTCGGCTCGTGGTTGTATGTCTGATACAACACGGCCACTCATATTGTATATATTACTTCAAGGCTTGAGTGAAAATTTGTATTAAATATCTTGCTTATCTGAAAACCAGCGTAATATTTAGCTTTCCTGCCCTATGGCCCACAGCAATGACATGGACCAATCGACGGGTTTCTAATGTGAGCTGGATTGTGTTTCAGGTTATTTGCTGTGCAATTTATAAGACGTTGGCTTCCGAGTTGGCGTTCTTTTACTTTGCATGCTACATCGTGCTGACGAGTCCCAAATAGGACAAAACAGCTGTCAACGAATGCAAATCCTGGCTCTATCATGTTGGTTTTGTGATAAGCGTCTTGTTTTCTACGTAGTATTCAGCTATACCTTATATTTCATGATTTGTAGAGATAATAATATAGTTTCTACTGCACTTTGGAAAGAATTTGCACGAGTATCTTTTTGAAAGAGTCCTTTATTGTCTTTTCAGACCTTAAATTGGATAAACCACTAGTTTACTCCTCGTGCATCTGATAAAACACTCCCACCCGTTCATCAAACATTACAAATATATATAGGATATTACATGGTCGCGCGGAGATACGAATTTTATCTTCGAGTGTTGATATTATAATATCAGCACGAGAAGATAAAATTCGTATTTCCAAGCGGCCATGTAATGTTCTGTTTATTATATGAAATCTTCAATGAAAAATAATGGAGAATTTGAGAAGCTGAGCAAAAAGTCGAAATTTGTCGCCATCAGTGTTGATATAAATCGTATCCCCACTGGCCACTGGTGGGAGTGGGGATATCAATTTTATCATTTTGATGTCACTTAATATCGCACTCTATTTCATATAATAATTATACATATCACTTCAAGCTTCATTGTTTATCATTTGTATGTATTCATGTAAATGTATTCATATATAGAAGAGAGACTGTTGTTTCTATCATTGTACATTAGAATACCTTGACAAGGCCAATCGTCTCCATACCATCAGCGGTTAGCTGCTGAACGAGCACCAGCAGTAGGATGCAGCAAATCATTATTTTGGTGTTCATCTTCAAAGATCCTTTGAAACAATAAGTTAGAGGTGTAATGATTAGATAGATAGTAAAGAAGGAAGGAAGGAAGGAAGGAAAAAAGCAAGTAGATGGATGGATGGAGGAATTGATGGAGGGAGGAAGGGAGGGAGGGAAAGAGGGATGGATGGAGGAAGGGAGGGAGGGAGAGATATATGGATGCATGGATGTTTGAGTGCTATTTTTGTGGAAAAATAAACACTAAACAAGGAGCAAATTAACTGCAAACATGTTTAAAAGCCTCATTAGGTATTCTAGAACAACTTGGTAACAAATGTTTGTTGAAAAATGACTGAAATCGATATCCTTCGTATATATATGTATATATATCGCAAAAGTGTCAAAGTTTTAGGGATTCGGTGTATATGTTCTTTTAGTTTTTAAACCAAAATTTCTCAATTGCAAGTGGCTCACAGGCTAAAATTTTTGCCAATCTGGTTTTCATGATCATAATTGAGTCATATTATCCTCAAATACGTGAATTTTTTTTTCGGACTTTCAAAAAATAGGGCGTTTTCATCCAAGTGCCCCTTTCAACAGCCTATTTCAACAAAGGTGTATCAAGTAAAGAAGCTAAAAGGCGAACAAGGAAATTTGAGCTGCAGATTCTGCAACGCCAAAGAAGAGAATGTATCCCACATATTGTGCAACTGCCCAACCGGAAATCGCCCAGACGTTATATAAAGCACGACATGACGGCCGCATGCTTCGTCCAATCTACCACGAGATTTTGAACATGTTTGGGTTTAACAATGGTAACAAATCAACACCATGGCACAAAGAATCAACCCTAAAAAGCTGCGTCGAAAATGAAAATGCAAAGATTCTCTGGGACATTCCTATACATCAAGACATCCCCCAAGGAGCGGAGCCAACAAACCGGATATAATGGTTCAAAGCAAAAAGGACAGGCAATGAATCATAGTTGAAGGAACAGTGTGCAACATCGGACATATTAGCGAAAGAGACAGAATGAAAACGGAGAAATACGCGGATCTGAGAGCAAGTCTCAAGAGACTCTACCCTAACTATGAAATTAGTATCGTTTTGGATTGCTGTCAGGATTTATCAATAGACTCAATAGGGTAGGACTTGTCAGTGGAATAGAACTGATATAATATATCTTTACGAGAACGATAAAATATATGTCTATGTTCTTAACCATCATCCAATATGTTGTAAAGTAAAGTAAAGTAAATCTTTATTCGTTCATAAAACATACATTACGAACGTTACAGGGAAATATTATACTTAAAGTGTAAGCGATTTATAAAGCTGTCTTTGAAACGTTCTGTCCTCACTTTAGGCATATAGCTAGATACACTCCTAAGATCATACTTAACGGACTTTTTCTTAGGGATCATTTCCCTTAAAGGATGCCTTTGATTATCACGAACTTTACAAACGATAGACCTGTCAGTTTTCTCCACTAGATTGTAGATATCCACTCTATTTGTGAGATATTTTCTTCTATAGCACCGATCTAGAAATTCCTGAATAGTGGTCAGTTCAGGCGGGCTAGCACTATACTGTTTTGCATCATAAAATGAATATCGAAATATTTACTATTTATAGAATTCAAAAAAGGAGAACAATCTATATAAAAAAGAAAAAACTAATAATAATAAAAATAATGATGACGATGATGATGATGATAATGATTTAATTTAAAACAATAATGCTAAAAACTAATAAAAATTAATTCTAAAAAGCCTTGCAGACTCAGGACCGGCTAAAAACAGTATTTCGTTATGTATGTCACGCTACTCTTCGACTCAGTTGACCTTGTCACGTCGCGACAAGATCCAATCACCCAAACGTGACTTTTAACTTGTGTACGTGGCCAAAAAAGAGTAAGTGATCATGAGTGTTTCACTCGATATTCGTTTATGTACTCGCTGAAATAAGCTGAACGTTGCTACAAATTCCTTTAGAAATGTTTTTTAGCTGGTTTTTATTCTGGTCTGTACATCACTTATTGTTTTTGGAAGCAAATCTTCGATTTGTTAACCGAGGTGACATTTTTGTGTTTCATATCGATGAGGCCGAGGAATGCAATTTCTTTAAAAACGCTTGATTTATATGGTAAGACAGGCCGATTTTGTTTCATTTTCCACCCTGTCCAAGTTTATGGTTAATTTGGATGGTTTTCGTTAAGACTTGTCTTAAGACAAGACACTCTAAGAGCTTAGACTGGGTTCACACGAAAATTTTAAAATAAGTTTCTTTCGGTACTGAAGGGGAATTATTTTTGTTTGTCTTACAAGCATCTATAAGCTCTAATTGGCTGCTGTATCACAGCGAAGGACCGACTTACGACAGAGCTAAGCTCCAATTACTGTAAAGCCTAGGAGGAATTGGAATTTGGAAGTTGATTTTTGTGGAGGGAGGAAAACTGTAGAACCCGGAGAACCACCCTTGAAGCTTCTTCTTTAGGTCCTTATGGTACAACACATCCCAATATTCTTTAATTTTACTTTTTTTCTTGAATTTCAAAGATATTTAGTTACTAACGAGAGATTTTCTTTACTGAAAAAGGTACACGTTTACTAACCTTTGAATGTTCGTCCAAACGGTCCAAGTGAGTGTGCAGAATAAAAAACTGTAGCTGTGCTCTGTTATTAAGCTAATGTATAGTAAGATGTCTGAATCTATGTTGACGTATCATTCGACAATTGGTTCTTAACATTTTTTTCGATACTTGACTGAATAGCAAATCAGTTCTTGTCTGAGCTGCTCTTTTCCCCTCGAGCAGAAAAGAATCGACGTTTCTCGTAAACAACGGCAGTCAAAAACATACCTTTGCATATTTGTGTCTGAAACTGAATAACATAGCAATGACTGATAACGATGAAGAAAATAAAGTGAGAACGAGGATACAAACAAAAAAGAGAAGGAGAAGGAGAAGGAGAAGGAGAAGGAGAAGGAGAAGGAGAAGGAGAAGGAGAAGGAGAAGGAGAAGGAGAAGGAGAAGGAGAAGGAGAAGGAGAAGGAAACGACTCGTGCACGTGGTCTGACATAGGGCCATAATATTGTACCAAATACAGTTATTTCTGTTTGCTTGTTATTGTCGAAGTTTGTGCATAGACAGATTTTTCAACTAAGTATGTAGAAGGAGGAATGCAAAATTATGGGGAAAAAACTTCAAAATCCTTTTTTGGAAGTAAAATATTTCAGTATTGAAACAAAGACGATGGTGTCCCCAACTACCCAACACGTCCTCTCAAATGTAGTCAGCCATTTTGAATGTAAAATAGGTACTAAAATATCAAAGATCTCAAAGTGATCTTCTGTCAGTATTCCTTCATCTACAAGACCTTTCGAGAATTCGAGAATTCGTTTTTTGAGTTAAGCATGCCTCCATGACTTAGATCAGCCCAGAGGCTGCTTCAGAGTTCATTCCGTAAGTTAGCCGTACCCTGCCTTACAGCCCAGAGATTGTTTCAGGGTTCGATCTGTGAGTTAGCTGTGCCCTGACTTAGATCAGCCCAGAGGTTGTTTCAGGGTTTAATCTGTGAGTTAGCCGTGCTCTAACTTAGATCAGCCTAGAGGTTGTTTCAGGGTTCGATCTGTGAGTTAGCTGTGCCATGACTTAGATCAGCCCAGAGGTTGTTTCAGGGTTTAATCTGTGAGTTAGCCGTGCTCTGACTTAGATCAGCCTAGAGGTTGTTTCAGGGTTCGATCTGTGAGTTAGCTGTGCCATGACTTAGATCAGCCCAGAGGTTGTTTCAGGGTTTAATCTGTGAGTTAGCCGTGCTCTGACTTAGATCAGCCTAGAGGTTGTTTCAGGGTTCGATCTGTGAGTTAGCTGTGCCCTGACTTAGATCAGCCCAGAGGTTGTTTAATAATACAGTAATAATAATAATGATAATAATAATGGGAAGTTCTTATATAGCGCATTTCACATCGTCTCAATGCGCTTTACAATTGTGACCAGTGGAGGACTTTACGGGCTGCATATTATAAGGCGCTATTAGCAGCCGTGCAGCTTGCAATCATGAGTGAATTGTTAGTAATTAGTGTTATGCCTCCAAATTGGGATAGGCTGTTGAACCGGGAGACAATCCCCTTCTCTTACACGAATAATTCAACAGGTTCTTTTATGTCACCCATTTACAGGTTAAGGAAGGGTTGTGAGACAGGGCCTACGGTTTAAAGTCCTTATCCGAGAAGACTTGAAAGTCTAACCATTTGTAGATGTGATTACAAAGGCAGCACCTTCTCCTCAGTTATTTTAAGACCCTAAGTGTTGGTCCGGCCGGGACTCGAACCACGACCTCCCGCACAACAGACCGACGCTCTTACCAACTGAGCTAACCGGGTGGCGGTCAAGGCTTTTCAGGTTTTGATCTGTGAGTAAGCCGTGCCCTGACTTACAGCCTAGAGGTTGTTTCAGGGTTCGATATGTGAGTTAGCCGTGGTCAGATTTGAATTAGTCCAGAGGCTGTTTTAGACCATGGATAAAATTGAGGGTTATCAAGATTAAAGAGTAACTTGAAAAATAGCTATAAAGAGAAAAATAGAATGAATAAAGGTTTGGAAATTACACGAGATTAAAAGCACCATCAGACCATGATCGCGTGTGCAATAAAAAAACATCAAAGAAGGGTCTTAGTACGTGCCAAATGAGTATGGATTCCAATAGACACTTTGCCAAAATTGCGGCCGCAAATTCGAATGACTTAAAAATAAACTGAGTGAAAAACCAATACCAGCACTAGAATTAGCACCTTTATTTTAGTAAATCTACAAAGATTCATTATTCCGGGTGTTATATTGTGGCCGAGAAAACATTTCTTGAAAATTGACAAATTTACAGACGCTTGTATGTCTGGGGTATACGCTACACCCCCAGAGATACAAATGTCTGTAAATTTGTCAATTGTTCAATTTTCAAAAAGGTTTTCTCGGCCATTATAACACCTGGAATAATGAATCTTTGTAGGTTTACTAAAGTAAAGGTGTTCTTTCTAGTGCTGGTATTGGTTTTTAATTTTTAACTCATTTATATTTTGGCCGCTATGTTTGCAAAAGGTCTATTAGGCCGTCTCATATCATAGCTATAAGGTTTAAATTCAAGAAAAATACAAACTGAACCCACAACGTAAAAGATCAAATTGATATAAGTATTCTACGAAATTCTTAGCTCTTTACATGCAATACTTTCCGAGATATCAGCTTCTAAAGTTACTGGGTGACAAAAATACTAATGAGCCCATACATTCTCTGTAAAATTTAGAGATTTTTAAACCCGCTTCACGCAAAATAAAAAATATTTTTCAATCTACTACAAACGTTTAGACAAACAAACAAAAACATAGTCCCTCACAGAACTTGCAGAAGCTCTCCACAACACTATAGGTTTCATATAAAATTGGAAGTCAGATAGGGGTTACGTGCACTTTAAGGTTTTTTTCTATACTTGACTGAATAGCAAATCAATTCTTGTCTGAGCTGCTCTTTTCCCCTCGAGCAGAAAAGAATATACTTTTCTTGTAAACAACGGCACGGCAGTCAAAAGCAACATTTGCATATTTGTGTCTGAAATTGAATAACATAGAAATGACAACGATGGAGAAAATAAAATGAGAACGAGGATACAAACTAAAAAAGAGAAAGAAGAAGTGAAAGAGAAAGAGAAGGAGAAGGAGAAGGAAACGACTCGTGCACGTGGTCCGACATAGGGTCATAAAATTGTACCAAATACAGTTATTTCTGTTTGCTTGTTATTGTCAAAGTTTGTGCGTTTACAGATTTTCCACTAAGTATGTAAAAGGAGGAATCAAAAATCACGTGAAAAAAAATGGAAAATCTCTTTTTGGAAGTAAAATAGTTCAGTATTGAAACAAGGACGATGGTATACCCAGCTACCCAACACATCCTCTCCAATGTAGTCAGCCATTTTGAATGTAAAATAGGTACTAAAATGTCAAAGATCTCAAAGTGATCTTCTGTCAGTATTCCTTCATCTACAATACCCTACACGCTATTCGAGAATTCGTTCTGTGAGTTAGCCATGCCGCCATGACTTAGATCAGCCCAGAGGCTGCTTCAGAGTTCAATCTGTGAGTTAGCCGTACCCTGACTTACAGCCCAGAGATTGTTTCAGGGTTCGATATGCGAGTTAGCCGTGGCCAGATTTAAAGCAGTCCAGAGGCTGTTTTAAAATATGGTTAAAATTAAAGAGTAATAAATGTGGAAAAATAGCTATAAGAAAGAACAATAGAAAAAAAAAACGAGTGAACAAAGGATCGAACTAGTGAACAAACGAACGAATGAAAAAAACGAGTGAACAAACGAATGAATGAAGAAAAAACAAGGAAGAAAACAACGAACGAACGAACGAACGAACGAACAAACGAAGGAGCGAACGAACGAACGCACGAGCGAACTAACGAACGAACGAGCGAGCCGAACGAACGGACGGACGGACGGACGGACGGACGGACGGACGGACGGACGGACGAATGAATGAATGAATCCTGTATAATATTAAGCATGCTCAACCTTTTATATGTATCTTGGAAAATAAACGAAAAAATAAAAGTCGTTACATTACATTGGCCGGTGTTCATATGCATCAGCCTTACTCAGTTAGAGTGCACAAAATGACAAGGAAATATTTCGAAATCTAGTATTGATATCCGCAGCGGTGTATTCGGTTTACCTGGAAATCATTTATGGGAAAATTGAGGAAGATATGGATTTTGTGTGCAACAGTTTAGTAAGGGTTTTTTAGCGGGGTTTGTAGTTGTTTAACCTAAATTTTATTACCAGGAAATATTTTATCTTATGATTAGTGACATTTATTTTCTGTTGCACGTTACATACTCTAACTCTGTATTAGTGCTCCCTCCCTCCCCTAGACGGGATATTTGGCCATGCGCCAACGACAATTCGATTCCTGATTTCTGATTTTCAGAAAACAGAAAACAGAAATCGGATTTCTGATTTCCGATTTTCAGAAAACAGGGATCAGAAATCGAAATTTGGATTTCTGTTTTCGAATCTTTTAAATCAAGTTCAAAGGTAAAAATAATCAGTTTTCTGTTTTCTGAAACAAGAAATCTGAAAAAAAATAATAGCAATTTCTGATTTTTGATTTTCTGATTTTTTTTTTGATACATCCTGATTACATACTCAAACTCTGTATTAGTGCTAATATTAGTATAATCTTTTTTTTTATGAGAATCAAATGTGATGAGGATTGTTTACTAAGTGTTTTGTGATGAGGATCAGTCCCTCCCTGAACAACGGAACGGCTACTATATTTTTACACCAAATACAAGAACAATCACATCATTAACACCAATTTTGAGTACAAGCACCAAACTTGGCACCAATGTTCGTTGGCTTACGAAACGGATTTAGGGGTAAGTGCCAAAAAATGATGGCCAGGGGGAGACACTGCCACACTATTTGCTAGAAGGATAGACTTTGTCAAAGTGTATAAAAAAAATTATCCGAATTATGGAAAAAAGTTAACAAAACAAAACAAAGCAAAATAAAAATAACACGGATATAAAGGGAACCAAAAATTAAATAGAAAGTCGAGTTGATTAGTCAAAAGATGAATTTATATAGTGAGCATAGTGAAAAGAACCCCTTTTTATACCAAAACTCACAAATTTCCACCCCTTTTCTATACTTGCGGTCTGAAAAAAGTACCCCTTTCGGGCGGAGCATCCCCGTATAGTCCATTATAGGGAGTACCCCCCCCCCCCCCCACCGGGGGGCTTGAAGACACAAACAGGTAAAGAGACGTTGAGTTGGATTCATGCAGATTTTTAAAAAAACATGCAAATGAAGAAATGTAACAATGAGAAAATAGGATCGTTAAAAACACACAACTAATCTTTAGAAGAACGTAAACAAGCTATTGACCACCAATAGTTAAAATAAAGACAATAGGGATGATAAGATAAGGATGTCACAGAGCTTACAGAGACACATCCAAGTCCATTGACAGATGGCTCACTAAGGCCTATATTTCGGGAGGGATTTCGCTTTTTCTCATTCTGCACCCCTCAGGAGGTATTTACAGACTTAAAAATATCTTCAAATCTCTAGACTATCATAATCAGCAATTAAATGTCATTTCAACCACTTCTGCTTCAGTGCTTTATTTTGACTTTATTAATCCTTTCCATTTCAGTATTTAGTTCAAAGTTAACAGCTTTCAAATATTTATTGGCTTTATCTCGAGCAATGACGATGACGTTGATCAATGAAGCTCGATTGATAACACTAACAGCCAATAATTGTTTTATTTACTGAAAAGGATTTTGTCCCCCATGTCCCGAGTCTGGAGGTTAGCAACTATTGGAAGAGCCGTACACTTTCTTTGAACCAACTTTACAGTAACATGTCCCCATACCTAGATTGGGAAGCTAAAACATCAATTTAGTATTGATCTAGACGTGCCCAGTTTACAACTATTGACTGTTGTCTACTGTGGATGCAATCGCAGCCATTGTAGCCGCTGCTAAAATGCACACAAAACGTTCTATCACAATTTTCCTTGGTTAACGGGAGTTAAGGGTTGTAGCTTTTGAGTTTTTGGACTCCTGAAAATGCATTTTTGCAACAAGTTTTAAAGATGCGTTTGAATAACACCCCTTTATTCTATATTTCATTCATTCCCTTGAAAAGAAAAAAAAGGTCAAACAAAATGAACAACGTTTTCATATTCTTTGAATATAGAGGATTTGCACCATCACGTGATGGCAGCTATGACAGGAGGCACAACAATACAGTCTCTTTCCCCTGGGAAACTGAATTCTTTCTCGTGTAAATCAGACTATACCAGATTCAATTGTTCCTGCCTCCTGTCATGGCTGCCAACATGTGATGGTGCAAAGCCTCCATTGCCCAAATTATATTTGTCAAGACAGTAAATAATTTATATTTTTTGTTTGTTTTTGTTTTTGTTTTTGTTTCTTGAAATTGTAAGCCATGATTTGTAGTTGACTTGATTTTACCATTGAAAAAACAAAAACAACAACAAAACTTAAACAAAGAAAAGATAAAGTGATTGTACGATTCAAAATGTTTAGGAGATCACTTTTCTTACTTAAAAATCCACAGTCCATTGAAGCGGTTCCTTCTGGACAGCAATAACCACTCCAAAAGGTATTGCAGTAAATAGGAGAACTTGATTAGAAGCAAGACAACGAGACATCAAAATCATTTATTTGCTAATATATTGGGGGGTCCAACCAGCTGATCTGAAATAATGACGTAGAAATTACGTCACGTTTACCGAGCTAATCGACCGCCGTAGGCTGCAGCAACTAGGGGGGTTGGGGGGCATGCTCCCCCGAAAAAATTTGAAATTCAGACTCTCGGAAATGCGATTTCCAGTGGTTTGAGAGGCATTAGACTTCCTTCAAAAGTCGAATATGCCATTTGGTTCAAAAGAAATGAAATCTTGAAATCGAATTTATAAGCTCGCTCCATATTTTTTTCCCGTATTTGACGTTGCACGATATTTTTTTTAAGGATCGAGACCTTGCTTGACATTTTTTTGGGATTTAACCCACCCTCCTCCCCCCATCAAATATCAAATTGCCCGTCCCTAACCTCAGGTTTGACTGGCATCGCCAACTATTCCGGCCATGCGCCCGCGATGCGTCAGCGGTAATCATAATATATGCTTTACAAAATGGCTACTGCATTTTGTAAGGAAATGTATGGGGATCATAACTAATATCGCAAATAAGAATATAAATAATAAATACCTGCAGTTTGCCGGAGTGAAATCTTATTAAGCAACATGAGATGGTCTCAGAATCATAAAAATTCAGTTGTAAGGTTAACATTTTACTTTTCGTTTCAACTTGTCTTCACGAAAGCCTTTCATCCCATACATTCCTTTGTGCCTATAGTGAAATTTGATGAAAATGAGGAAAAAACAAGTCTGGTAAGTATACTTCAAGGATTGGAATTTCATTTGCCGGACCGGATCAATAAACTAGACCCGTTTGCCAACCAAATACCAAATTTTGAAGCTCAAAACAAGAATATTTACTTTTCGTTTTTTCGTCTAAAAACGCATAAAAATTGAAAAGTCCCAAAACTGGTTCATCATCAGTCTCCGCTTTCTCTTGTTCACGTCACAGTCCTAAATCATGCGCAATTTTTTACCCGAAAAAACAAAAAAAGTAGGACATCTTGGTACCAAAATTTACATCAGAAAGTTCCAATGCCGCAATTCATTCTGGGATTACTGCAAAGCGAATTATGTTGTCAGCAGTTAAACCTGTGACAATTTTACTTCCGGTGAAAATGCCCGTGAAATTCAGAGACGTTTGCGGGAAAATTAATTTTTTTCAAAACAACACTGCCTTCTTCATGTCGGATTTCTTGACAAATTCAGATCTTACCAAGCTCCAGAATGCTTTAAAAAATGATTCAATGTTGCTCCAGAAGCTTTGCTAAGATGCCAGCCACGATTTTTGAGCGCAACCAATATTGTGTAGTGGGGGAAGGGGGAGGGAGGAACAACCTTTGTGTTTGTATGCTATGAAATCATTCCAAAATGTTTAAGTGCCTCAACAGTTGTGTCCAAGACTGTAGAAGCTCGCAACAACAATCAGAGAAAGATACAAAAACTATATAAAATGTTTGCTGCTCGATCTTGCTGGATATTTTATTTTGGAGGTTAAAGACCTTCCTCAATGGTCCGTCCCCAAGTCAGTACCGTACGATTCCTACTAATTCAGTAAGATAAGCATTCTAACTGCTTCTAAAGATACGTGTGGGGAATAATTCATATTACTTTAAGATAGACAACGCTCATTGATATCAACACCGCTAATGTAAGATATGTTTTGATAATCAACGCTTTTGTGATTAGAGGGGATTATATCAATTGTCATAATTACTCGACCCAGACAACTATAATCCGAGTCGTCTGAGTTTTTTTGTTTTTTTAATCCCAGACGTCTTGGGCTACCGTTGGTCGCGTAATTATGAGAATGCATGGTGAAAACAAATTGTCTGAGTATGATCGGGGGGGGGGGGGGGGGGGGGGAGGGGAGAGGTGCTCCCAATAGTGAACTAGTACTACACGGGGTGCTCCGTCCGAAAGGGGTACCTCAGTTTCAGGACGGAAGTATAGAAAAGGGTTGGAAATTTGCATAAAAAAAGGTTGGGAATTCGCAAGTTAAGGCATAGAAAAGGAAGGGGAAATTAAAATCACTGAAGCGCTTAATTATTCTCTCTGAAGTAGTTGTTTTTGCTTACTAATAAGATAATAGAAGCAGCAACCCTTTAAATGTATGTCTTCTGGTTTTGCGAAAGGAAGACAAAAGTCGATATGACTAATATTCAGTCAAAGATGTCCACAATTTTGAAACTGTTAAGTCATTAAAATAATATTTCGCCAGCAAATTTTCCTACTATTTAATCAGTGAAGAATTCAACCGCTTCAGTGATTTTTACCCATAATCCCGTTCGGGCTAGTCGCGTAGTCGTGGAACCGGTCAGTGACAACGTTTTTTTAAATGACTATATATTTTATTTATATATTATTTCATCACTGTAGTTCCTTTGGTTCTAAGTTCTATCTTGGTGTGTAGCAACTTAGCGTTACTGAGAAAATAAACTGAAAGACTGAAAGAAGCAAAAGGGCCCGATAAGTTTTCGCTCACAAATCTGAAGAGGGAGACTCTGCTTCCAGGGAACCAAATTCTAAAAAAGGAAATAAAATAGTTGGTAATGATGTGATTGTTCTTGTATTTGATGTAAAAATGTAAACAGCTATTTCAAAAAACGTTGAATACTGAATACTGAATACTGAATACTGAATACTGAATACTGAATACTGAATACTGAATACTGAATACTGAATACTGAATACTGAATACTGAATACTGAATACTGAATACTGAATACTGAATACTGAATACTGAATACTGAATACTGAATACTGAATACTGAATACTGAATACTGAATACTGAATACTGAATACTGAATACTGAATACTGAATACTGAATACTGAATACTGAATACTGAATACTGAATACTGAATACTGAATACTGAATACTGAATACTGAATACTGAATACTGAATACTGAATACTGAATACTGAATACTGAATACTGAATACTGAATACTGAATACTGAATACTGAATACTGAATACTGAATACTGAATACTGAATACTGAATACTGAATACTGAATACTGAATACTGAATACTGAATACTGAATACTGAATACTGAATACTGAATACTGAATACTGAATACTGAATACTGAATACTGAATACTGAATACTGAATACTGTATTCCAAGACCAAAGGGCATTGTGGGTCATGTAATATTGTCTTAAGTTGAAAAAAAAAAATTATTATTTATTTTAGTTTTAGTACATTCCATCCGAAACAATATACTGTATACTGCTTTGAAAATATTCAATACGTAATAACATTCTATTTCTTGGTTGATATGTTTTTTTTGGTTCAGCATTATATTTTCAATTTGTGGGTGGATGACCCTTCAACGCAGCACCCCTCCATGAACAAAATCCTGGATCCGCCCCTGAACAAAAAACAATTTTGAAAACGCAAGTCAAAACTGTGCATGTATCCTAATAAAAAAGGGCTAATGAAGCAAGATGTCCAAGTTCCAAGATACATCCATTTTTATTGTGATAGAAGCACATTATTATTGTTTAAAAAAACGTCAAAATCTAACAAAAATATGATACTTTGAAGCAAAAATTACCAACTTCATTTTTGAAGTCAGTGGTGAAGTCAGGATCAATGGTTAAGTAACCCTAGTCAAGAACTCTTATAAATGATTATGTAACTCTAGGTTATATTACCCCTCCCAATTCATTGCGGGGAAATTCGTCACCAGTCTTCCTGGACGGGCAATTTGGGGTCTATTTATATGATCAATAGTCCCCTTCACAGTTCCCTGCGCCATCTTGAAAGATAGCCGTGCCTTTGCATTGAAGCGAGACCAACGGTGACCTTGCAATGATATGGACCTTTTTTAACACCTTGAACAATTATTCACGTCTCTATCATTGCAAGGTTACCACATGTCTGGCTTCGATGCAAAAGTACGGCTATCATTCAAGATGGCGCAGGGAACTGTGAAGGGGACTATTCACTGGTTTCTTAATCTCGACTTTGGAGCACTTTTAAAAATCTCAGTGCATTTTTAAATGCTGCTTAAATTCATGGAATTTTTTCTTCATTGGTCATTGAGATTAGAATAATAAAAATAGTGTATATTATTATTGTTTTAAAAAATGTAAAAAAAAGGTAAAATTAAGCTAAAAAAACTTCCAAAGGACTTAAGCCTTGTGATATACACAAGCTCAAACTAGAATAAAATTTAACTCTACACTAGAACCCTAGTATGTGTGTTACAGTATCCTTTATCAAACCAGCTGAGTTGACCTTCAGAATGAACTCAAGGTCAACCAATCACAATTGAGGGTTCAATATTGTGTTTTGATTAACATTTCCCTTGTGTCCCTGCTCGGGAAATGCTAACCAAAAATAGTTGACCCATAATTCCTTTAGGGGAACGCGATCAACTCAGCTGGAAATTAAAGGTCTTCACAATACTGAGTAGGCTAGACTGAATAATGAAGAAATTGTATGATGCTTTTACAGTATATATTTTTTGTAACTTGAGTATATGCCTGTTTGTCTATTTCTATATAGCAGAGTTAATTGGTTGGCTGGTAGGATTCTCTCTGTGTACTGCGGTAATGGATTATCTTTCCTGAGTGTTGGTCGGGCCGAGACTCGAACCTCGACCTCCCGCACAACAGACGGACACTCTTACCAACTAAGCCAACCGGGTGATGCATAAAATTATGGTAGATTTACTGTTGGGAGTTTTCAAGTGTCTCTATGATTTCTGCCATGGAAGGACGTTCTTCTTGGTTCTGTTGTAAACATTTTCTGATCAGGTTCCTGAACAGATTGTTGGTCACCATGGCAACTTGTTCGTTTCTGTGATCTGGGTCAGGCATTTGACGAACGTTCATCTCGCACAGCAGAACTCCAAAGCTGTACACATCAAGCTGTAAAGAAAGAGTAACATACAGTAAAAACCCGCATAAAAGAACCAGTGGATTAAGAACCACCAGGCTGAAGCACCCTCTTTTGAAATAGCTGTATCAATACAGCTAGGAAGAAACGACATAACAATTGTTTTTGTCCTATAATAAGAACCTGTTAAGAACCTACTCAGCCTGATTTCTCACTAGATACCAAATATATAAGAACCATTACAGCCTGACTTGGGAAAATAGTGGTTCTTTTGTGCGGGTTTTTACTGTATTATCTAGTATAGTGTATGTGTTTGCAGTTTGTACCTTTGGTGATTGTCTGGACGTCTGTGCTTCAGGAGCAGAGTACGCAACAGCACCAGGACTAGCCGTCATGGACTGCTGCAGGAAGTTGGCCGTGCCATAATCAGACACTTTGGCCCGCCAAATAGTGACGTGTTTCCATAACAACACATTAGCACTGCTGATGTCTCGGTGAATGATTGGAGCTGGATGGCTGAGATGTAAGTAGTTTAACGCTTTGGCAACATCTAGTGCAATAGTCGTGATCTCAGGAGGTTCTAATGGCCACTCGTCTTGTAAAACTGCCTTTAGACTAGTGTCCAGTAGTTCAGACACAAGAAGAGGACTTTGATCATCGTTTGTTGCACCAATGAACTGCAGAAGACAAGGATGACGACATCTTGATGTCATATTCATCTCTTGTTCAAACAGCCTTCTGTTGTGATCAGAGAGAATAAGCTGATGGATTTCCTTCACAGCAACTTTACATCCTCGAAATGTTCCTTCTTTCACCTCGCCCCATGCTCCGACACCAATTACGTTATCAGACAATCTTATTTCATCCCGACGTACGACCCAATCGCGTGTTGACTCTATAGATCTTCGGTAGTCTTCATAGGCTTGTCGTACTGTGGTCAGCGTAGTTTCAAGTTCGTGTAACCTCTCCTCGCTGCTTTGAAGGCGACTCTCTGTTTCCTCGCGTGCTTGTCTTTCTGCAGACAACGATGTCTCCGATTGATTTAATCTCTGCTCGTTACTGCGAAGGCTTCTCTCTGTTTCTTGGTGTACTTGTCTTACTGTAGACAACGATGTCTCCGATTGAATTAATCTCTGCTCTTTACTGCGAAGGCTTCTCTCTGTTTCTTCTCTTGCTTTTCTTTCTGAGGCCAAAGACAACTCGAGTTCATGTGATCTGTGCTCGCTGCTATGAAGACGCCTTTCTACTTCTTCGAGTATCTTTCTTTTTTCATCTGAAGCTGTTACCAGTTGAGGAAAACGTCTATGACTTTTCTGACCAATACGTTCTTCTGTTTCTATGAAAAAATATTAATGAACTATGATTCATAGTTCTAAAACTCTAGGATTGGCTTACTAGAGTGAAAACACTAGATATGTGAAACAATATTGTAATATGCAATTAGCTCTAATTTGTAGTAAATAGCTCTACTGATTTAGTGCAAAGTGCAAAATAAATTGCTACTGTTTTACAGATTAGATGTGAGTACTCTAGTAAACGAGTTTAAAAGTGGGGGGCTCATAACTCTTTCGTTATTAGAAAATTGTCGAAAAGTGGTTGCCTTCAGCTTTCCCTCGCTTCCATGCAGTTCCCTCGACTTTGCCGCCTTTGGTGATGCCAACATTATGGCACGTAAAGGGTGTTAACTTTTGATTTCACGAGTGTTCTTTTTGTATGGGGATTTCATCTCTCAGATACACTAAGCGAACGAAATTCAAATGTCTGGTGAAAATGCACTAACTTCACACAAACGCTCATCACTGATAGTTGTTAGGGTGAACAGATTTGGATAGGGCCGAATCACATGATAAGGCAGAGTGCATTTAATGCTTAATCAGTCCACGCGTACTCATAAGAGAACACTCATAATAGAAATCAAGAAATTTCAAAGAATCTTACACTAATTCTCGACTTTCACATTGCCCATAATACATTGCGGTTTGGGGGGTAACCAGGGTAAAAGCCGCACATATTTTGCTGAAAGCTGATCAGAAGATGTTGTAAATGCATCATAAGAAACAGCCAGAAACATAAAAATATAATTTTGAAGAAGTCTATAAAGTAGATTTTCAGCACTTCTTCACGAGTCAATACATTTTCTGTAACACTAAACTTCTTGATGTTCTGAATGTGGGGAAATAACTCAGAATGAACGGATGATCAGTATTTTACAGATAAAAGCAGGTACAGTGTACATTCGATAGAAGAACGTTTAATAGTATGACACTTTTTGACCGGTTACCCCCAAACCACAATGTATTATGGGCAATGTGAAAGTAGAGAATAGCCAACTTTCGATATCGTGGTTGAGTGATCACGCACAAAGCAATTCAAGACGGGGCTCCGGGGAAATGAAAGAATATATCAGGATTATTCCATTGTTTCCCTGGAGCCTCTCTTTGAATTGTTTTGTGTGTGATCACTCACTAAAACCTTGATCTTGATCTTGTCGAGGACGTAGTTCATTTACTGGAACAAAAACACCACGGCCTGCAGGGCAGGTGAAATATCTTTGCCCTTCATATGTTCCATCACTCACATATGTATAACATCCGGACACTGATTCCTAACGAGAAATGAAGAGTTAAAGGTATGCAATAAACTTGAGGCATGTTTTATTTTAAAGGGGCACTTGGATGAAAATCGATGAAAATTGGAAATGCCTTGAAACTTGGTTAAACTTATCTATATGGCCCCAATAGTAGCCAAGCAACATATTTTCTTCACAGTCAAAATTTGCGGATAAAAATTATATTTTTTTTTCAGCATCTAAATTGTGAGTAAATGACGTCATTTACTCAACCCTATTGTTCTTTTAGTTTTAAAACCAAAATTTCTCAACTGCGAGTGGCTCCCAGGCTAAAATTTTTGCCAATCTGCTTTTCATAATCATGATTGAGTCATATTATTCTATATATCGAAGTCTTAATATACTTTATCATATATATTATATATCGAAGTTTTAAATTATATACTTTATCATATATATTATACATTTATTAAGATATTTTATAAGTAATCTTTTAGTGTGGATGATTGATGTGTCAGTATTTAAGGAAAACAATTGCCCTATATCACTATGACATCACATAGAACAATTTATTGTTTTAACACTAAGGATCATGGTCACCAGAAGGGACGAAATAGCAGAAAAACAAATGGAATCCCAATAAAATTCGGTTTATGAATGTTTGAAAGTGAGAACAGCTAAATATTATACTAAATATCCTGAACTAAAGAAGAATTGGCCTAGATTCCTATTATTATTTATCCCACACCATAGAAAATACAGCCAATCAGAAAGCAGGAAAGCCGTTGTATATTCGTCGGTATTTCACTCTTCCTTCCCATCATGCACTGCGCGTTGAATCTACACATTTGTATTTTCTATGGTGTGGGATAAAATGGTTATACAATGGTTTCTCGTGGCATACTGTGGATATCCCACTCGTCACTTGTATTTTCTTTTTATACAAACTCGCCTAAAGGCTCGTGTGTATACTAGAAACTACAAGTGACTCGTGTGATATTCCACGGTATGCCACTCAAAACCATTGTATAACTAGTATATATCCAATATATAAAACTAATTAGCTGAGCTGTATTGGATTTACAAGTGCTCTCGTGTAACTTCCCTTCCCCCCTCCTCCCCCAGTCATGCAATTTCATTGGAATGATCTAAATGCAGAAAACTTTCACTTGAACAAAGGGCAAACAAAGCATTACGAAAAGGTTAGGAAAAAATATGCGAGGGCTAGAGCAATACTTCACAAAGTATCAGTAACAACAGGATCGTTTTCTGTTGTCCTAGCTGGTTCTGGTCTAGCAACATCCTTAACAGGACCTGGAGCTGTGTTAGGAATACCGCTCGGAGCTATCGGGGGATTGTGTGGAATAATTTCAGCTTTTTCGGCAGGAGTCATGAAAAAGTAATCAACTAAGCTCCGGGCTAAGATATCAAAACACGACTTAACAATAGCTTTGAGTCGACTTATAAAAATACCATCTTTGATCTCGTGTCACAGGCCTTGCGTGACAGGAAGATCGACGATATTGAATTCAGCTTAATCCTGGCCGAAGAAAATAAATACGAACTAGACGCTCTTGGAGCGTTCACTGGGTTGCCTGTGCGAGAGCTCGCCCACTCACCAATCCTATATACTCTATTATTTCTGACCAAAGTGTTCCTTTTGGGTTCAAAGTCCCCCTTTATTAAAAACATTTTAAATTCTAGTAAGACATTAGTGTTGCGTTACTGACTTGTCAACGCATATTATATTTCTACTTGACCTACTACAGTACCTTTCAAGACTAGCTGATGAAATAAACATATCTATTTCAGTATCGAAACTGTTCGCTGCAAAACAAACGTTTTATCAATGTAAATACTCTTAGCCAAAATGTGTTTAACTGGTCATTTGTTTTCCCCTCAGTTTTTGTTTTCTGTATTTTCATAAATGGAAATATTCAACAAGGAGTCTTGGCAGTTCGCTTTCTTGTAGATCACTATCAGCTCGTCTGACTTCTACAAGTTCTTGGAGTCAGCTTTCATCAAAGCTTTGTTTGTCACTCGTTTTGTAGTTTGTCTCTCGTTCTGTAGTTTGTCTCAGTATATTTTTTTATCTGAGATCTGGTAAGATCTAGCTAGGTAGTTTAACGATTCTCATACCGTAGTTTGCTCATAGATTCTCAAAAATAGCTCATAGATTCTCAGACTTCTCTCTTTGAGTATGTGGACCAACCCGTTCCAAAACTGCTCAATAACATCTTTTAGTGTGTATCTACCACGTACGGCGTGTGTGTTTGTAAGTAGTTTAAGCGTAGCGTTAAAAAACCTAAAGACAATAGTACGCAACATGCCTACAGACAAACTAGTACTTCACGAACCCTGAACGAATGAATTAATGGTGACACAACACTAAAAACTATAAAAACATCGATGTCGTGGGCAACTTCATTGGACATTGGACATTGTTTACGAGTTCTCGACCAATCATGACGTGTGAAATTATGGTCTACCTGACGCCCGAAAAACGGATCTCATTTTAAGACTGGTTTGCTACCATAGCAACCCAGTAAAAATTGAAATCTGAAATTCAAGACAAAAAAACGACCGTGAAGGATAATTGTCCGAAGAGACAAAAAAGAAAATATACGAACAAGCAAAGATAGACATCCAAAGGAAGCTAGGAAAGTAATAAATATTTGTTTTGAATAAAGCCACTGGCGGGGTTTCTATTTACTTTTGACAAGTCTAGAAATTATTCAAATTAGTCCATCTTATGGCATAAGTCTAGGAAGAACTTGGCCGCACATGCCTGTAAGATGATATCTTACCGGGTCAAAATTCCAACCACAGATGAATAGTCATCTTTCTGAAAAGGCAGCTGTGTAGATAATCAAAAAGATCGCATAATTCTATCAGATTTGACTTCGTATTTTTCAAACATTCCTATTTTTTTGTCTTTTTCTTCGTCCAATGAACTATTCACTCTCAGCAAGAAAAGAGACAAATTTTGTTCTATTGTTGTTCTTCTAAGAGAAGCCAGCATATATTATCTTTTTGGTATTCTTTCTAAGATAGGCTGGCTAGGGTCAAGCTGATAAAAAATCTCATAGATTAAGTCGGAGTAGTAGCTAACATTATGCGACTTCATAAACATCCCTTCAGCCCTAATCATCATTTCTTTGGAAACCTCAGGGACAGGAATCTCTAGGATGTTAGATAAAATGTATGAAGAATGTTTGTATAATTTTCGCAGTCTCATCTTCTTCAGGGCGATTTTAAGTCACACACGGTCGTTCCTTTCAACCCGTGCTTTATTTCCTTGAGTGTGTCACCATCTATCATGATCCACTCTCCTCGAATTTCCTTCGAGCATCATAAGTACTTGACAGTCGTTACAGTGCATCATATAAGTCAGTTATTTTTACTGTCGAACCTAGAGTGCTTGAACATCTCAGTAGTCGTCATGCAAGTGTAAGCACAACTATGATACTTGTATTCTTTCACGCAGGGTCTTTTCTTTAATTTATCGTGCATCACTAAGTCCTTCGCACGTTTGAACTTTCTACCACAGTCCTTGCACTCGTAATCTGTTTTACACATATTATCTCGTACTTGTCTCGATAGGGCATTTTCAGTCGTATATCTTTGCAAACGAACTTCTTATTGAGGCATTTCTTAGAATTCATGTGGTTCATCTTGGGTGCATAAGTAGTATAGCTAAATGTACAGTAGTCGCATTTGTTTTGGTGTTCCATATATAAGTGTATATAAGATCCTAAATGTAGTATAGATAGTGGGGGATATTGAACGCCTTGGGACCCAGGATTCACTGTGGTTCCATGTGTTTTAGAACCCCCACTATCAATACTACTTGGCTGCCATCAGGTGATGATGTAAAGCCCTTAGAATTATAAACTCACTGAAATATTTCGGTATCTTGTAATATTAATTAGAAATGTATAATTGTGCCTTCCCAAAACACTGGGATGTGGAGTATTTTATAACCAGTACTGAGTTTATTGTAAATATATCAGGGACGGCGGAGCACATTTTAAAGTTGAACGGCTTTTTCCTTTTTTTGGAAGAACATTTTAAAGTTGACGTGGGGCTAGAATTTTTGTTTTACTATTTCACTAAAGCTCCTCCAGCTCCCCTTGGCTCCGCTGCCCCTGTCATAGGGTCTTTTCATACAATGCTTTACCTTGTCTAGCAGTTCTACGCCAAACCTAGTACCTTGGAGTCCATATAGAAGTAAGCTTCCCTTGTAACGAATAACTCCTCGAAGCTCTAAATCTGTATTTTGTTTTCTTATCTTCACAAAAACTTTACTACCAACATTCAATGTTTTTGCTTCCGTTAGACGATTCTTGTCTAGATAAATACTCAATCTATCCTTTGGTGGCCAGACAGCAATAAGCAAGTCAGCTTCGTTGTCTGTCAGCTGGGTAACATCCAGCATAGGGCAGACTAGTTTGATGTCCCCCCATGTAGATATGACTGTAAGAGCGATCTTTTTACGGTCTTTGGGCTGCTCTGACCCTGGTGAACACTTCAAGATATCACCTCTATCAAGAGATCTTTTCATGAAAGACAATCGCCCGCTTCTTTGCACGTCTTCCTCACTCTTGTCCTTCAGTAATAAATACCTAGGCTTCGTGGCCATGTTTTAGTTAGACTATACTCACTACAGATCCATCAATACAAGGATCTATAAAATAAATTGGATAGTACGCACACTCTCATTGGCTGATAACTATATTTGCATGAAGCTATGTAAACACGGTTGTGACGTCAGAGTTTTGGATGAGTCCGGAAATGTGTCAAAATGCTGGTTTTTTACTTATTTTCTTGTTCTTAAACATTAACTTTGAATGAAAAGCCGTAGTAATACTCACTACAGATCCATCAATACAAGGATTTAGAAACAGGAAGTAAACACCCTCGATTCTGTGCTATTCACCACAGGAACCCCAGTTGAACTAAACTAACATAAACCACAGGTAACCCAGACTATCCACTTTAAGAGAATGTATGTAGTAAATAACTTTTACCAGGATTTTGTAGATTTTGCTAAGATTTTGGAAATAAAGCTTCGTATAGATAATAAACTGAAGTGTACTTACTATTTTTCCTTAAAAAAATTCCAGAGATGAGTAGATTCCCCCCTTCAAGCACTGCATTTCGTTCCATATCTTGTTGCGGGACGGTGGAGAGTAGGTTTGATAGGGGGTGGGGGCTAATGACCATCGAAAGCAGGAGCACCTAGTGGTGTTAAGGGGCATGGCCTCTAAAACATTTTGAAAGTGAGATTTTCGGAAATGTGATTTCCCCCAAAAATAGCCTAAAAAGTCCCTGACCCTCTGCAAATAGGTGCTCAAAAAATCGTGACCCTCCCCACAGACACAGCAGCCTTACCCCACCATTTAACACGGTAGCCAGCCAATCAGCGAGAGCATTATATCTCAAATATGTTTTTCCATTCCAGTCAGTGCACGGGTATATATACCTATTAAAAAAAAAAGTTTGTCGCAGCCAAAGGCAGTTTGGGATAAGCCCGAAGGGAGAGGGGGGCGGAATCCAAAGGAAAAGTATCGGGTATGTATGCTCGTCATATCTCGTTGGGGTAAAAATCAGCGATTTGGTATCTTATAGGGTGTCAGAATTGAAGTTTTGAATTTCATAACTTTCAACTCACTAAGAAGCTGCATTTGTATTTGAGTGTATATATTTTTTCCTTATATTTCATGATTTTCTCTGTGAGCTTATTAGATATTTTATAGATCCTACATATACCTTCAGCATTTACGTATGCGGTCCTGTTCTTTTTACATTAACATTTATGTTTTACTGGGCCGTAGATCTTCTTTGTTCCGATAAGCTTGGTATGCAACATGCAAGAAAACCTTCACAAACCTTTTTTTTTAAATAGTTGTATAATTTAGTTTATATGCCGACTGGAGTATCGACGAGGCTTTTAGGTGAAGCATACGGGGAAAATAGCCTCCTCCGAGATGCGCTTCCCTTTTTACGCACAAAGGTTTGACTACGAGGTTCGGTGCTAAATTTATACTTTTGTTCTATCACGAATCACGTGCACTGAGAAATTAGAACGTCGCGTCACATTGAAATCTTTGTGCGTGACAAACGAAGCATATCTCTGCAGTGAGCTATTGATAATCTTGGTCGATATCGTGTTTTTTTTTTGGGGGGGGGGTCAGTATTTTTAATTTGTAAGTAGGGTGGGTTAGTCTGACTAGAGTGTTTTAGCTAAGTAGGGTGGGTAAGTCTGACAGGAGTGTTTTAGTTAAGTAGGGTGGGTAAGTCTGACAGGAGTGTTTTAGTTAAGTAAGGTGGGTAAGTCTGACAGGAGTGTTTTAGTTAAGTAGGGTGGGTTAGTCTGACAGGAGTGTTTTAGCTAAGTAGGGTGGGTAAGTCTGACTAGAGTGTTTTAGTTAAGTAGGGTGGGTAAGTCTGACAGGAGTGTTTTAGTTAAGTAGGGTGGGTAAGTCTGACAGGAGTGTTTTAGTTAAGTAAGGTGGGTTAGTCTGACAGGAGTGTTTTAGCTAAGTAGGGTGGGTAAGTCTGACAGGAGTGTTTTAGTTAAGTAAGGTGGGTTAGTCTGACAGGAGTGTTTTAGTTAAGTAAGGTGGGTTAGTCTGACAGGAGTGTTTTAGTTAAGTAGGGTGGGTTAGTCTGACTGAAGTGTTTTAGTTAAGTAGGGTGGGTAGTCTGACAGGAGTATTTTAGTTAAGTAGGGTGGGTAAGTCTGACAGGAGTGTTTTAGTTAAGTAGGGTGGGTAAGTCTGACAGGAGTATTTTAGTTAAGTAGGGTGGGTAAGTCTGACAGGAGTGTTTTAGTTAAGTAGGGTGGGTAAGTCTGACAGGAGTGTTTTAGTTAAGTAGGGTGGGTTAGTCTGACAGGAGTGTTTTAGTTAAGTAGGGTGGGTTAGTCTGACAGGAGTGTTTTAGTTAAGTAGGGTGGGTAAGTCTGACAGGAGTGTTTTAGTTAAGTAGGGTGGGTAAGTCTGACAGGAGTGTTTTAGTTAAGAAGGGGGGGTTAGTCTGACAGGAGTGTTTTAGCTAAGTAGGGTGGGTAAGTCTGACAGGAGTGTTTTAGTTAAGTAAGGTGGGTTAGTCTGACAGGAGTGTTTTAGTTAAGTAAGGTGGGTTAGTCTGACAGGAGTGTTTTAGTTAAGTAGGGTGGGTTAGTCTGACTGAAGTGTTTTAGTTAAGTAGGGTGGGTTAGTCTGACAGGAGTGTTTTAGTTAAGTAGGGTGGGTAAGTCTGACAGGAGTGTTTTAGTTAAGTAGGGTGGGTAAGTCTGACAGGAGTGTTTTAGTTAAGTAGGGTGGGTTAGTCTGACAGGAGTGTTTTAGTTAAGTAGGGTGGGTTAGTCTGACAGGAGTGTTTTAGTCACCTAATACAACAACAACAACAACAACAAGAACTACAACAAGAACTACAGCAAACACTGAGACAACCGCAACGACTACAATAGTATCATTAACAAACAGACGACAGCTGTTTTTGAAATGGCATTCGTAGTCATCCACTTGGACAACGTTAGAATGAACTAATGCCCCACCTATTAAAAAAATAAGCGAAACTAAACTACTTTGATTATGTCATTAACTATTTACTTTTATCCTAAAATGAATGATTAAAAATTAACAAGATCACGTGATGTTTGGGGAACTGGGTACTCGTTTCTTGTCCCCAATTTTTTATTGAATTCTTCAACGTAATCCCTGTTCTAGTTTTATATATGTCGTTACCATAGTAGCGCAAGATGAATGGCAAGTGTTCCTCCAACGATCAGCTGACCGCTAGCTTCCTTTCCATTCTCTTGTTCCCTTACACTGTCTGTTAATCAAAAGTACCCAGTTCCGAGTTGCGCTGCTATGATGGCAAAGATAACGACGAGGATGTCTGTAAAGAATCAAGGTAGCAATCAGCAAAAAAAATAAATAAAGAAAGAAAGACATGAATGGATGATTGAATAAAACAAATGGGAAGATATTTGAGCGGATAGGACTATACTTACTTGTCGTAATCTTATTCGCGTCACTTGGTTCCTCACACGGTTTTGGCATCGAACGTAAAACATCTGGAATGAGCATGTTCCAAAAGGCCACGTGTTCAGCACGAAGTTTAGTTTCTATCGCCATGGTTGGTTTCAGGGCAATGTACTGTTGATTGTTCAAATCGTACTGAGGCCAAGATGTTGGGATACTCTCTGGATTATTGGGATTTCTGGAATATTATTTGATACAGATTTTAGGGAGCATAATAAGTGAATATACTGATGATAAATCAGCAATAAAAGTGTTACAGACGCAAGAAACGTTTCCACGTAGGCGGTAAGTAATCAAAGGCCCTAAAGGCGCGGAAATACGAGCAACAAAAACGTGTATGAACTTGTCACGCAACATTGGTAAAATTGTAGCATTGTAGAGTGAATGTGACTAGAATTACCACTCCATACAACAACACAATGTTGTCACGCAACATTGGTAACATTGTAGCGTTGCAGAGTGAATGTGGCTAGTATTACCACCCCATACAACAACACAATGTTGTCACGCAACATTGGTAACATTGTAGCGTTGCAGAGTGAATGTGACTAGAATTACCACTCCATACAACAACACAATGTTGTCACGCAACATTGGTAACATTGTAGCGTTGCAGAGTGAATGTGACTAGTATTACCACCCCATACAACAACACAATGTTGTCACGCAACATTGGTAACATGTAGCGTTGCAGAGTGAATGTGGCTAGTATTACCACCCCATACAACAACACAATGTTGTCGTGCAACATTGGTAACATTGTAGCGTTGTAGAGTGAATGTGGCTAGTATTACCACCCCATACAACAACACAATGTTGTCACGCAACATTGGTAACATGTAGCGTTGCAGAGTGAATGTGGCTAGTATTACCACCCCATACAACAACACAATGTTGTCGTGCAACATTGGTAACATTGTAGCGTTGCAGAGTGAATGTGACTAGTATTACCACCCCATACAACAACACAATGTTGTCACGCAACATTGGTAACATTGTAGCGTTGCAGAGTGAATGTGGCTAGTATTACCACCCCATACAACAACACAATGTTGTCACGCAACATTGGTAACATTGTAGCGTTGTAGAGTGAATGTGGCTAGTATTACCACCCCATACAACAACACAATGTTGTCACGCAACATTGGTAACATGTAGCGTTGCAGAGTGAATGTGGCTAGTATTACCACCCCATACAACAACACAATGTTGTCACGCAACATTGGTAACATTGTAGCGTTGCAGAGTGAATGTGACTAGTATTACCACCCCATACAACAACACAATGTTGTCACGCAACATTGGTAACATTGTAGCGTTGTAGAGTGAATGTGGCTAGTATTACCACCCCATACAACAACACAATGTTGTCACGCAACATTGGTAACATTGTAGCGTTGCAGAGTGAATGTGACTAGTATTACCACCCCATACAACAACACAATGTTGTCACGCAACATTGGTAACATGTAGCGTTGCAGAGTGAATGTGGCTAGTATTACCACCCCATACAACAACACAATGTTGTCGTGCAACATTGGTAACATTGTAGCGTTGTAGAGTGAATGTGGCTAGTATTACCACCCCATACAACAACACAATGTTGTCACGCAACATTGGTAACATGTAGCGTTGCAGAGTGAATGTGGCTAGTATTACCACCCCATACAACAACACAATGTTGTCACGCAACATTGGTAACATTGTAGCGTTGCAGAGTGAATGTGACTAGTATTACCACCCCATACAACAACACAATGTTGTCACGCAACATTGGTAACATTGTAGCGTTGTAGAGTGAATGTGGCTAGTATTACCACCCCATACAACAACACAATGTTGTCACGCAACATTGGTAACATTGTAGCGTTGCAGAGTGAATGTGACTAGTATTACCACCCCATACAACAACACAATGTTGTCACGCAACATTGGTAACATTGTAGCGTTGTAGAGTGAATGTGGCTAGTATTACCACCCCATACAACAACACAATGTTGTCACGCAACATTGGTAACATGTAGCGTTGCAGAGTGAATGTGGCTAGTATTACCACCCCATACAACAACACAATGTTGTCACGTAACATTGGTAACATTGTAGCGTTGCAGAGTGAATGTGACTAGTATTACCACCCCATACAACAACACAATGTTGTCACGCAACATTGGTAACATGTAGCGTTGCAGAGTGAATGTGGCTAGTATTACCACCCCATACAACAACACAATGTTGCCACGCAACATTGGTAACATTGTAGCGTTGCAGTGTGAATGTGACTAGTATTACCACCCCATACAACAACACAATGTTGTTGCGCGACTTTGTTGAAAAAGTAGAAGCGCTTTCTGCTCTCTGCAGCAATAACAATTTGTTGCTTGTGGAGTGGTAATACAAGAAACATTCGCTCTACAAGTTGCACGATTTTGTTGTCCTTATTTCCGCGCCTTTATAACAAAATCCTCACCCAGTTTTTGCAAAGTTGGTCCAAAGTTTAATGATTTCGCGGCTGAAGTTGCCTTCTTTCGTATACAACTGATTCAAAGACAAAGGAAAACCAAATACGTAGGGAATATCTGCACCGTGGTATGCTCCAACCCATGAAGGGATGGGACCAAAAATCCCAATATCTGCCCTATACTGCAGCTGATAGAAGTACGTTGGAAGGGTGTGATTGACAAAGGCTTTTGCTGACTGAATTGCTGGTGCAACAAACATAGTATCAGCCATCATGTCCATGAACATACGACGGTTTCTGTAAGGGTCGTTCACATTGGTCCAGTCTGTGTAACGGTAAATCATCGCGGCTGGTAATGGCGGTTTCTGATTGAAGACAGACTTCAATTGGTCACTTCTGACAGCTCCTTCAAATATTACTCTCTTTACTCCATTGGTGACATTCAACCCGTAAGTCATACCTTTAAACAATAAAGTAAAGTTTCTGTTAGAAAGCGTGGTTATAACGGGTTTTAACATAACGAATTTTGTTTCAGGATTATTAAGCAAAAAGCCGGAAATATTTCTGATGTCTTTCAATTGACAATCGCAACTGATGAGCTTGTTTCAGCTAGGGCCGTAGCAAGGCAAATTGTTTAGGGGGAGGGGAGGGGGCAGATAAGCGCCGAAACCAAAGGTCGCATAAACTAGGCACTGCAGCTATGGGAGATTCAGGGCACCCTTGTAGCTATTGGACACTGATGTTTTTGTAATGCATTAGATATGTGCATACGTAACGTTTGAGAGGCCAGATTGTCTCTATAAAAATAAACATCATTTATTGACGTCATTGAAAATATTGGGGGGGGGGGGGGGGCTCCCCAGGCCCTCCCCTTGCTATGGTCCTGTGTTCGCGCTCAGGTCGTACGTTGCTCATCGGCTGAAGAAGGTAACCCGGTTTCGATTACGTCGATCAAATAGTTTACTATTAAAAATTGCTTCGCTTGAAATTTGATCGATGAAGGCTAAAAACTCATAAAACATTCACGTCTTGAATTAAAGCTAGTTGTCTGGATCGTGCCAAAAATGGGAGTAGATAAAAAAGTTTTCCAAAAAAATACGTACCACTTGCAGGTATGGCATTTGTCATCAGAGTGCCCTCATCATTATTCACTCCAACCATCACTTTGTATTTCTCAAATTGTCCTTTTTGAAGTAAAACACTTGGAGAATCTGTTGAGTAAAAAGTAAGCTAAAATCAAACATTATATTCTTTACCAATTGTGCTGGAAGACTATCTTTTTTGTGGCTACTGCCTTCTGGAAAGGCATAGCCACTATGTCATCGTGTAGTTTCCGAAGTGTCTGTAAGAGTGTAACCTCAAGCGATACCGAAAGCCGTTAAAACTTCGTAACCAATCAGCAGTCAGACATCTTGGCAGCTTGTAACCTCGTGTGTCTCTCGTTTCTTTCGAGTTTCTTTCGCTTGATTCATTGCTCAACATACGATACAATTTCATACTATGACTTTTTCATCTTCACAAAAACCATGATTTCTTCTCTCTCTCTCTCTCTCGCTAACATGTCCTGCACATTATTTTTATATTTATTTACATTTATATTGCAGTAGCCACATGCGCTAAACAAGCGCCTATTTTTTAGTCTGGTTTTACTGTCAGCGTGCAGCCTTTTTTTAGAGAGAGGAATGAACATAAATCATTTGGGGAAAATAGGTCGTTCTGAATACATACTAGTTATACAATGGTTTCGAGTGGCATACCGTGGAATATCCCACGAGTCACTTGTGGTTTCCAGTATTCACACAAGCCTTTAGGCGAGTTTGTATACAAAGAAAATACAAGTGACGAGTGGGATATCCACGGTATGCCACGAGAAACCATTGTATAACCATTTTATCCCTTACCATAGAAAATACAAATGCGTAGATTCAATGCACAGTGCATGATGGGAAGGAAGAGTGAAATACTGACGAATATACAACGGCTTTCCTGCTTTCTGATTGGCTGTATTTTCTATGGTGTGGGATAAAACTGTATAGCAAACAGCGAAAGCTAATGGAAAGAGAAGTTTAGGCTTCAATTCCCAGTAGTCATGCAGATCTAAGTTTTCAAGACTGATATAAACCCCCCTTATCATCTTTGTTTCTGGCCTGATATTCAATGCTTCTGTCATGAGCGATAAATCAAGCAGTAAAATCGAGTACCTGGGAGAAAGTATTTATCAATTACTGGAGCAAACGAAAAGACGTAGGTTGTATGATTGATCATCTCCATGGTGGATTTGGGTTTCAAACACTCCTCCATGGCACCCAGATTAGTACATCCTATTCGTTTGCCAAACGCCCTGGAAATTAGATAAAGTAATAATGAAATGGCAACAACCAATGCAACAGAGAGCAAATGTGCCAACCTCAACCTCGTAATTATTGCGCACAATTAATATTTGCAGATTTAAAGAATTGGAATAATAATCGACATTTACTGCTGCAAAACTGTGCGCAAAGAAATTTCATCGTGTGAACAAATTAACTGCAGCCATGATTGAAGTAGGTTGTAATCACAGAAAAAAGATACGTTTTTGTTTTTTACTTTTTTGCTACCGAAGAGGTTTTGCTTGTATTGCTACAGAGAAAGTTGTTCAAAACGGTGCCACCAGCAATCTTCCACACAACAGCTGCATTGTTTTATCGGGGCCGGTCGCGCCCTGGAGTAGATGGGTTAGCCAGGACCGGCTACCCAGGCAAGATCATTTTATACATAGTACAATAAATATGGTCTCTTTCCAGTCGGTAGTGGGAATCTTGTATATAAGCAAAGGCTTAGCTGTGACTCGGAATTTAGGGTCTGAAATAAGTAACTAGAAACTGAGCCTTATACACGCAGTATTTGATGATTGACTAGTGATTCTTACTTTGTTGTGTTTGCCATTTGTTCGTAACTGACAGCTGCCCATGTAGCCGTTGCTGAACCAGACTGCATGATGACATTCTTGAAAAGGCCCTTGGTCAGCGGAGATAACATGAGAAGGGACACGCTGTAACCTCCAGCTGACTCTCCAAATATGGTCACCTTGTTGGGATCCCCGCCAAAACTGCAATACAATACATTATAAGATAGTTCAGATATAACGTGCGCTCTGATTGGCTGATGGCCGTGTTTACATGAGGCTATGTAAACACGCAGGCTACTCGGAGATATTTTAATATTTAAAAATATTTTAACATTTAAAAATGTTTGACCTCTTTTCTTCAAGTTTTCGACAGTTAAAATGTTTAATGTCGTTTTTCCCGCCTTTATCATTCATTGCCTCCCTTACCTTAAAACAACTTTAAGTTACTTTCAATGAAAACAAAAGCGTTTTTGTCTATTTATTTACTCTGCCGTCCTTGTAGACTGTGATGCAAAATAAATAGCTCAGTGTTAGTTCGTCTTTTACTAGTCAAACAATAATTCCGTTTCCAATCTGTCTGCAAACCTGCAAGTTCCCGATATTAGACTACGTGTTGAGTCTCGAAAATATCCATGAATCCTGTCCATGGCTTGTGAAGCACAAATATTCCGTGGTCTTATCTGTAATACCATGATTGATTTTGAATAAACATGAGTCTGACTAACAATTTGTGTATTAATAGACTTTAATTAATGTACATTGATAAACAACTAGCCGAGTTCTAATAATGCATGGTCCCTTTACACCAAAACAGCTGGTCCAAATACAGCTGTATATGAAATAAATAACATATTATATTACCATTGGTATATGTACACAAGAATCGATGCGATGGTTAAAAAACGTCTTGAAAAACAGATTGATGCAGCAATTTTCAGGATCCGAGCCAGGATTATTTGCAACAAGTCTATAATATTATTGCTCCCTTCTATTCATGCTGTGAAATCAGCAGATATTCTTCACAAATTCTTTTAGAAATGTCCTACAAATTCTCGATAGTGATAGTTTATAGGCGGCATTTGATTCTCGTTCAAAGGCAACTCGGAGTTTGTTTGCCGACTCCAAGGCTGCATCAAAATTATTGTTATTTAACTTGTTGTTCGAAATGGTAACATCAATTTGGTTTACTATTGTTAGAGGAATCGAATAAATTTGAAAGAATTACGATTTACACAGGAATCAAATACATTTTAGATGAGTTATTAAGGATTGAAAAAAAAAAAAATGATTGTAATTCGGGCGAACGTCGAGTGCTATAGTATGCTGGGAGCTTCCAACCGATTTGTGCCAAATATTATTTTAATCAGGAAGAAGCCGGTAATTTTCTACACAATATTAGGTGGTTTTCGAGTAGTTTACTTTCGATTTCGCGATTTATGAGCGAAAATCGAATGTGCGACTGAATGTGCGGCTAACTTCAGCCTGGTGAGGAGTTTACCCCTTTTACGAAAGATGATTCCACTCACTGGGCTTCGAATTCATTGGATTGCGCTTACTTGTGCTGTTTTGCCGAATGAATTAAAGTTCGTACTGCCGGGTATAGTTGTGTCCATCAAGTCAAACCATTCCCGACTGCCGAGCATGCAGTCACAGCGAAAAAAAAGATGTTCAACTACTGGATTTCAAAATCCAACCACACGACAATTGAGCAATTCTTTTCAAAGGTCAGCTAAGATTTCTTTACTATATTTCATATTTTTACGATAGATTTTCTCATAATATGATACCAAAAGCCTAAATCCAGGCTCGGATCCTGGCTCGGATCCTGGCTTCAAAGATAGGTATCCTCGTATCAATAGACTTTATTTAATGTACATTGATAAACAACTGTAAGCAATTTTCAATAGTGTGTAGTTCTTGGACTTGATAATTCATTTTCCAAGTTCAGCGGACGTCAATCAAAAGGGTTTGATAATTTTTTTGTAAGTATTTTAATGACGTCCAAAAAAAAACTCGATTTTCTTGTATTATTGGAAGGGTGGGAGGTGTGACATATTTCAGTTACAAATGGAAAAGGTACAGTTTGATAAGTGCACATACCGCATACCCGCCCCCACCCTACAGTCAAACAGTAATAACTCACCTTGCAATATTTCGCTTCACCCATCTCAGAGCTTGAACCTGATCCAACATGCCATAGTTGCCTTTGAGATCGCCATTCTCGCCTGTCGTCAGGAATCCAAAGACTGTGAGACGGTAGTTTATTGCTACCACGATAACATTACCAAGACCAGAAATGAAGCTGCCATCGTATACTCTGTTGGAGCCGAATATGTAAGCACCTCCATGGACCCAGACCATCACAGGTAAACCACTAGGTGCGTTATCAGGTACGAACACATTCAGGTTGAGGCAGTCTTCGCTTATGTCTTGACCACCCATAGGAGGCCTTGGAAGCTGTGGACATTCTTTCCCAAAGGTTGTCATGATCTTCACGCCCGGCCATTTTGTAGCATTAGTTGGAGGCTTGAAACGATCGGCTTTAGCAAAAGGAATACCGAGATACTTTCTGACTACTTGACCCGTGGTGAGGTTAGCAAGAAAACCACGAATCTTTCCACCTTCAGTATCCACTACTGGTGTATACTGAACAGCATTCACCAGGAAGATCAGACAAGAAGACACGAATAGTGAAAGAAACATTATAAAGACTTTCTCAGTAGATCTGAAGTCTGGTGCTAGTACAAGTTGTACCAGTGGTATCCGCCTCTTTATTTATAGTCACGATTTAAGTAGCCTCCTACGCAGACGCTCTTAGGGTCGTCACGCAATACTTCTCTCCTCACGAAGAGAAACGTTGCGTGACGACGTGACGACCCTAAGAACGGCTGCAAAGGAGGCTACGATTTAAGTGGCAGTGCAAATAGAGCTTTGAAGCGTGACGTCAATCGTATGATCTTCAGTTTACTTCATAAAGTACTAGTATAAACTTAACCCTTATTCAAAGACCCCTTTACAAAATAAATAAATAGATGAATAAACTTGGGCTTATGTAAGAGGTCATAATCACAACGCCTTCAATAAATTAAATAATTTCTTACTTTTTCTTGTTCTTTGGTTGGTATTCCTGAAGGCTCCATTTCTTTAGCCAAAATCAAAAGTAAACTCTTTTGTCTTAAAATTTGTTCTTGAAAGAAGAAAAAATGTGACCAAGATTACAGTGAATCTAAGTTCAATGGGGTCCCTGTGTGTTTTTATTTATCACGTGATTTGAAAAACACAGGGAACCCATGTCGGTTTAATACGTATCATTATCTAAAAATAACGTAATCACTTATGAGAAAATACTATTAGACTCTATCACAGCATATGAAATAGCTGAGCAGAATCTGCAAATAGTTAGACCATTACGTGGCTCAGGTGAGCCCTAACCAAATACAGACGTTAAAAGAGGAACACAAGTTTATCAGTTGAATAATTACTATCAAGTGTCATCCTCTATAAACAAAGGTGATTTATTTTAAATATTTTATGTCTGTCTGTCTGTCTGTCTGTCTGTCTGTCTGTCTGTCTGTCTGTCTGTCTGTCTGTCTGTCTGTCTGTCTGTCTGTCTGTCTGTCTGTCTGTCTGTCTGTCTGTCTGTCTGTCTGTCTGTCTGTCTGTCTGTCTGTCTGTCTGTCTGTCTGTCTGTCTGTCTGTCTGTCTGTCTGTCTGTCTGTCTGTCTGTCTGTCTGTCTGTCTGTCTGTCTGTCTGTCTGTCTGTCTGTCTGTCTGTCTGTCTGTCTGTCTGTCTGTCTGTCTGTCTGTCTGTCTGTCTGTCTGTCTATATTTATATATAGCATAGTTCATTGGTTGGCTGGTAGGATTCTCTCTGTGTACTGCGGTAATGGATTATCTTTCAGATATTTCTGTATATAGCTACATGTTGGTTTCACTTGTAGGTTGTTTTCCACAGCATGATCCAATGCCGCCTAAAGAGATTAACAATAACAATGATAATTATTGATATTGAACAATATTAGACCTGAAGTCTGATTGGTCTACGAGTCAATAGCCCATGATGCTGAAGGCTAAATAGGGTGTTGACTTATAGACCATGAGCTGAGGGATGAATAGGGTACTGACTCATAGACCATGAGCTGAGGGATGAATAGGGTATTGACTCATAGACCATGATGCTGAAGGCTGAATAGGGTATTGACTCATAGACCATGAGCTGAGGGATGAATAGGGTATTGACTCGTAGACCATGAGCTGAGGGATGAATAGGGTATTGACTCATAGACCATGAGCTGAGGGATGAATAGGGTATTGACTCATAGACCATGAGCTGAGGGATGAATAGGGTTAACTGACTCATAGACCATGAGCTGAGGGATGAATAGGGTACTGACTCATAGACCATGATGCTGAAGGCTGAATAGGGTATTGACTCATAGACCATGAGCTGAGGGATGAATAGGGTACTGACTCGTAGACCATGAGCTGAGGGATGAATAGGGTATTGACTCATAGACCATGAGCTGAGGGTGAGAGGTCTAATACACTACTTTGATAATACAAATTTTCTCTCATTCCAGTTTACTCTGGGGGCAAAATGGCGTTGCACAGCCACATTTCATCTCATTAATTCAACAAATTTGCCCCCTGAGTAAACTGGAATGAGAGAAAATTTGTATTAGCAAAGTAGTTTATTGTTTTAGTATAAACCTACTAATTGGTCAAAAAATGAATAAAAAAAATTGAAATTTGGTTGAAAATCAGCCACCATTGTTTTGGTTTTCAAAGTTTGAACTTTTCACTACTATTGGTGGTCTATCATTGGTCAAGAACTGTGCTTTATTAGTTAATGGGGCACGTAGACCATGAGCTGAGGGCGAGAGGTCTAATTATTTTAGTATATACCTACTAATTGGTCAAATAAATAGATACAAAAATAATTTTGAAATTTGGTTGAAAATGAGAGTTAGTCACCATTAAAAAAATAAATAAATAAAAATAAAATCTCTTTATTTAAGTGTCTAGTCTTTGTAGTGCTTATCGCACTAATTGGGGACACTTTTCACTCACACACACTACCACTACATTCAGTATTTTATGCACACAACACTCACTCACATGTTGATTTTTTTTACGGAGGGAGGAAACCGGAGTACCCGGAGAAAACCCTTGTAGCACAGGAGAGAACAACACATCAAACAAACTCAATTCACATATGGCGACCGCAGGGCTTGAACGAGAGACCTGAGCCTTTGGAACCACAGTGGTGAAAGGCGACGCGTTACCAGCGTACGCCACCCATGCTACCCTTATCATTTTGGTTTTCAAGTGTTGCACTTTTCACTACTAGTGGTCTACCACTAATATACCAGTAGTAGATCAGCCAATCAGAGCACAGGATTTGGGATAGACCATTAGTAAGTTTAGACTAAAATAATTTAGAAAAAACCTACTAATGGTCTATCACCAATCGAGCCCTGTGATTGGCTGAGCTACTAGGGGTCTATTAGTGATAGACCTCTAGTAGCAAAAAGCACTGGTTTTGAAAACCAAAAAATATATATCTAAAGTAAAATCCAAAACTTTTTGCATCCTTTTCTTGGACCAATTAGTAGGTTTTTACTAAAACAATTAGACCTCTCGCCCTCATGGCCTTCGGCCTCATGGGCTATTGACTTGTAGACCATTTGGACTCGAGGACTAATTGTTAATTAGCTCATTAGATATTATGTGTGGTATGTTTGGTTGAGAACTGTGCTTTATTAGTGCACAAAGCATGGTACTGAAGCCAGCCCCAAACAAGCTGTTAATTTTACTTCAAAAGATGTGTAAGAAAACAGTCCATTGAAAACTACATTGTTTTCTTTCTATATAATAAAACAAATAAACAGCTTTTCCCATGCTCTGTTCAGTAATAAAGCATGCAGGAAGTGACGTAAGCAAGAAAGAAGTTAAAGAGAAACACGAGCCATAGGCAAGTGCTTCTCACACAATGATAGTGACATGGTCCAAAAACAATCTATTAGAACTGTTTCTGGATATTTTGCAAACCCTAGCTGCTACAAACAATAGAATTGAATAGAGCAGACATGGCACAGTTATGGCATAGTGTGGACACAGCACCAAATGTTGCATGTTTTCATACATGACATGGCACTGACACAGTCACAGCAAGGTGCAGTCTGTGCTAATAATTTTTTCATATTCATACACAAACTGTTCTAATAATGCTGTACCTTTGCTAGATGTGCCCCAAGTCCCTGTCCTCTGTGGCTGACAGGCACCTCAGTATGCCACATGTTCAATGTATTTTTTTCTTCTTTTTCATATTCAAGAACTGCTTTATCTGTCAAGAATAGATACAAGTATTCTTATCACTGGAAAACAATCCTTTCTGATACAGTGGTACCTGTATTAGTTGAACACCTTTGGGAACTTTCTATATTTATAGACCCCTTGCAGCACGTCAGACTGTAGCTCAATTTGGAGGGCAAAACAATAGGTTTCAATTCTCAGGAGATTTGAAATTGAGCTGCTCTGACGTCACGTGAAATGGGTCTATAAGTCTCTCTCTACAGCTGTATATAGGATCTAATTTCTATAGTCTTTGTAGTGTCTATGGGTTCTAAAGTCTATCATAGTTAATATAGTCTCTATACTCTGTATGATCATCTATAGTCTCTATAGAATGTACAGAGGGATAGAGATTATTTTATTATATAGTTAGGAATTAGTACACATGCTCTTATTGATCAAGAACTGTGCTATATTAGAGAACAGAGCACGGTTGTCGATGCCATCCTCACACGTGCTGCAAATTTTGCAAAGAAGTGTAAGAAAACAGCATTGAAAACTACAACAGATTTTTTTTTCTTTCTATATACATGTAATAAAACAGATAAAACAGTTTTTTTCCATGCTCCATTCAGTAATAAAGCACTGACTGTAGGAAGCCCTGAAAACATGCACTCAAGAAGTGTGAGAAGGACTCAGCTCTTGCTTCTCTTCACACTTATAGCTACATTCTTTATTACTGAACAGAGCAAGAAAAAAAGATATTTTATTTCTCTATGGATAACTGAGTGAGTGTTTTAGTTAACTACAAGCATTCTCTACGGTATTTACAGGGTAATATAGAGAGAGAGATCAAGAAAGAGCCACAATATCTGAGTCAATCTATGGAAGTCTCCTATGTAATGCTCGTATTACAGATATTATCTATCATTATGAAGTGGAATTAGGCTCCAAATAAAGAATTAAGGAACAAAAAACAACCTATAAACATCATATGGTCAGTACAAACTTGGTTCATAAACCACATACTTTAGACCTGACTTAAAACTCACCTTTGCCCAAGTTAATGAAGAAATAACCACCCTGTGTATCGTGATTCACCTCAGTATTACTCATTACACCATAAAATGACAAAGATCTGTTAAATATTGATGCACGATTCGCCAAAATGAACGAAAAATCGCTCGAAAAAACACGAAGCTTTGTCCAGAACATGTCACTACCACAGGGAACCCAACATCTGTCATAGCTTCAGTTTTTTAAAGTTTTGACGTATTTCCGGTTCCAACTGCTCACAAAAACTGCTAAAATAAAGCGAAAAATGTTCTCAATGATTTAGCCTCTACTTGAAGGAAGTAGAACTTTGGACAGCAAACCTGTCATAATGAAGAAAAAGTAAGAAAAATCTATCTAGAACTGCTTTCCGTTTTGTACCCGGAAGTCGTTTTTCCACACGTGTGACGTCACACTTAAAAGCTCTGTTGGCCATGGGAGAACTTTGAGAAAATGTATATCCGAGTAAATATCTCTGGAGATCTGGCTGAACAATGAGATCCCAAGCTCAAACCAGGTTTAATTGCTAAACTGACCGAAAAACCAAAACTGGGCTACCTGTGGTATATAACAAAAAAGAAAGAAAGAAATAAAAAAAGAAAGAAATATATTGGGATATTTTAGAGATAGAACATTATCCGACCTACGTAATCTCGTAGTTTATGGGCAGTCCACAGCAATTGCCGTCAGTTCTGAAGTCCATACGGCGCCTCAGCTCCGCGCATGTCTCGCCATACATGACATATGACTGACGTACGTCAACTCAAGACTTCCTCGCCTCCGTAGGACTTTCGCCACAATGTTAATATTTTGTTTATTTCAAATCGTGTTAAACAAAGAAATGATACTCTAGGGAATGACAAGTGGCCTGAAATGGGAAAAAATCTATATATTATGATAACGAGCAATAGAATGAAACTAAATGTAAACTGACAATGACTTCTGTTAAACTGCTCTTAAACTTTATACTTTATGATAGTAAATATTATAATTATACACCTAATTTGTCTAGGCGTTTTTTTTTCCAAATTTCAGACCACGTGTCATTCCCTAGAGTATCATTTCTTTGCTTAACAGTTGCACATGAGAAGACACATGAATATCGATACGACTCAAACAAAGAATCTTATTCTCAAGAGAACGACACGTGGTCTGAAATGGGAAAACACTACGCGCAAGATAAAGATGTCAAATTTGATGCAAATGAGCTAAATCGATATGCTTTATGGGTCGTAAGAAAGCAGCCTATTCAACTCGCAGATAATCAAAATGCTTAGCAAGGATGTGCTCCTTCTAAGGAAAACTTAAATCTAAATTTCAAAAATTAAGCGAGAGGTCTAATTGTTTTAGTAAAAACCTACTAATCGTTCCAATAAAAGGATGCAAAAAGTTTTGGATTTTGCTTTAAATATATTTTTTTTGGTTTTCAAAACCAGTGCTTTTCGCTACTAGAGGTCTATCACTAATAGACCCCTAGTAGCTCAGCCAATCACAGGGCTCGATTGGTGATAGACCATGCATTAGTAGGTTTTTTCTAATACTCCAGTTTCACATTCGGTGGAAACCGCTGTTTTTGAAGAACACAGACTCATTTGCACAGGCTTAGCCTCGTTTATAAGTCATCTATTCAAATACACCATTAAAAGTCCGTGAGATTGGTAATATTCAACTTGCACATTCTTTACATTACAGTTGGCTGTTGCTAATGATTTGCAAAAGTCAACCGTAATGTAAAGAATGTGTAAGTTGAACAATACCAATGTTTTGAAATCCCACGGACTTTTAATAACGTCGTTGAATAGCTGACTTATAAACGAGGCTAAGCCTGTGTAAATGAGTCTGTGGTCTTTAAAAACAGCGGTTTCCATCGAATGTGAAACTGGTGTATTTAGTTTACAAAGTTTGTAAACAAAGCTCAGTTTCCAAGCTAAAAATTATATTGCAATAATTCTTTATTTTACAACGCTGTTTTACAAGCATAATAAAAACTTATTCTTATTAAATTCTAATTCGGTTTCTAAGTTTAATCTTTTCAACTTCTAGGCTTTTAGTTTACACCATGAATGATTGAGAAGCCTTTCCGAACTTACACGGCAAAGCTGCCTTTCAATTCCTCGTTGTTGTTTAATATATTTTAAAGAACTTTTCCACGAGATTTTCATCTCGGTCAGCTTTTCCTCCGCTTTACTATTGGTATTTCATCGATTTTCTCTTTGGTTTCGTCGTCTAAAATATAGTTTCATTCATGTTTTGAAATAAAAATTCTAGTTTAGTCGAAAGTCTCACGCGAAAGAGCTTCTGATTGGACATATTGGACGTATCGTTTTTTTCACACTTGAAGAAAAGCCGTACGTGGCTTTTGATTGGACGTATCGTTTTTCTCACACGCGAAAAGCGATACGCGCATTGTGATTGGTTGGGAAAAGTGAACGAACGAACATTTATTACACAGGATTTTACTGAGTAAATCTCGGTATGTATATAATAACATGGTTTATTTACTGTTGGGAGTTTTCAAGTGTCTCTATGATTTCTGCCATGGAAGGACGTTCTTCTGGGTTCTGCTGTAAACATCTTCTGATCAGGTTCCTTAAGAAATCGTTGGTCACCATGGCAACTTGTTCGTTTCTGTGATCTGGGTCAGGCATTTCACGAACGCTCATCTCGCACAGCAGAACTCCAAAGCTGTACACATCAAGCTGTAGAGAAAAAGAGTACCAAATTTACTAAATCAATGAAAAATAGTATTAGTCAGTACTCAATGAGGATATTCTATCATTCAGAGGATTCTGAATAGCAATTAAAAAAAGGTTGGTGAAGGTCTTGTTGCATGTTGCATGTTGCATGTTGCATGTTGCATGTGGCATGTTGCATGTTGCACGTTGCTTGCCAAGTTCGAAATGTGGGAGACAAGGAAGAACAACTGGCACGAACGATTGTTCTTAGAAGCATGGCATTCTGAACTAGATGAGAACTCAAGGAATGATCATATTCAGATCCTAAACATTTACAAAACACTTGTTACTTCTACAATAGCTCGCGCTAACAAATAGTTTCAAAATGCCCGCGCAAAGCTAGTGGTCTTTCCACTGAAGAAGGTCTGAGACCAGACCGAAACGTCTGTATAATTATGTTACAATATAAGCCAGTGTCTACTAGGCAATTAAAATTATCATGAAACCTGGCAACAGTTTTCAGTGTATTATCCAGTTTAGTGTGTGTGTTGGAGTGCATATCGACATAGCTCAACTAAAATGCAGGTTGTACCTTTGGTGATTGTCTGGACGTCTGTGCCTCAGGAGCAGAGTACGCAACAGCACCAGGACAAACCGTCATAGACTGCTGCACGTACTTGGTCGTACAATAATCGGACACTTTGGCCCGCCAAATAGTGACGTGTTTCCATAACAACACATTAGCATTGCTGATGTCTCGGTGAATAATTGGAGCTGGATGGCTGAGATGTAAGTAGTTTAACGCTTTGGCAACATCTAGTGCAATGGTCGTGATCTCAGGAGGTTCTAAAGGCCGATCACGTAAAACTGATCTTAGACTAGTGTCCAGTAGCTCAGTCACAAAAAGAGGACTTTGGTCATCGTTTGTTGCACCAATGAACTGCAGAAGACAAGGATGACGATACCTTGATGCCATATTCATCTCTCGTTCAAACAGCCTTCTGTTGTGATCAGAGAGAATAAGGTGATGGATTTTCTTCACAGCAACTTTACATCCTCGAAATGTTCCTTCTTTCACCTCGCCCCATGCTCCGACACCAATTACTTTATCAGACAATCTTATTTCATCCCGACGTACGATCCAATCGCGTGTCGACTCTATAGATCTTTGGTAGTCTTCATAGGCTTGTCGTACTGTGGTCAGCGTACCTTCAAGATTGTGTGACCTCTCCTCGCTGCTTTGAAGGCGTTTCTCTGTTTCCTCGTGTGCTTGTCTTTCTCCAGCCAAGAATGTTTCCGACTGATTTAATCTCTGCTCTTTACTGCGAAGGCGTCTTTCTGTTTCATACAATCTTTGCTCGTTACTGCGAAGACGTCTCTCTGTTTCTTCTCTTGCTTGTATTTCTCCAGCCAAAGGTAACTCGAGCTCATGTGATCTCTGCTCGGTGCTATGAAGACGCCTTTCCTCTTCTTCGCGCATCTTTCTTTCTTCATCTAAAGATGTAACCAGTTCAGCAAAACGTCCATCACGTTCCTGACCAATACATTCTTCTGTTTCTACAAGAAGAAATTTTAATTAACTGTAATTAATAGTTCTAAAACTCTGTGATTGGCTTACTAGAGTGAAAACACTAGATCTGTGAAACAGTATTGTAATATGCAATTAGCTCTAATTTGTAGTAAGTAGCTCTACTGATTTAGTGCAAAGTGGAAAATAAATTAGTACTGTTTTACAGATTAAGTGTGAGTACTCTAGTAAACGAGATGGTGATTTTCAAAGTGAGGGGCTCATAACTTTTTCGTTATTAAAGAATTATTGAAAAGTGGTTGCCTAAAGCTTTCCCTCGCTCCCATGCAGTTCCTCAACTTTGCCGCCTTTGGTGATGCCAACATTATGGCACATAATTTTTGTATGGGGATTTCATCTCTCAGATACACTAAGCGAATGAAATGCAAATGTCTGGTGAAAATGCAATAACTTCATACAAACGCAAACACTGATACACTGATAGTTGCTAAGGTGAACAGATTTGGATAGGGCAGAATCACATGATGATATTTTGCTGAAGGCTGACCAGGAGATGTTGTAAATGCATCTTATGATATTTAAAGATGTATAAGAAACAGCCAGAAACAGAAAATTTTTTTTTTGAAGAAGTCTATAAAGTCTATTTTGAGCACTTCTTCATGAGTCAATACATTTTCTGTAACACTAAACTTCTTGATGTTCTGAATGTGGGGAAATAGGTATTTTACAGATAAAAATAGGTATAGTGTACAATCGATTGAAGAACGTCTAATTTTGTAACAGGGCTCAGGGATTAGTCATTGTATTGCCTTATATGGGTATTTGGAAGGCTTAGGCCCGTGCGGTAATCCCATGGGTTAGGGTGCGGTGTATTTAAGAACTGAGCTATGTGCACGTTCAGGGCAGTTGGGGGTCTTGGCTGTCAAAGCAATGTTAAAACTGGTTTAACGAAACTCAGCTAAAAACAGCTAAGTTTAGGGTTACTGAGTTAGGAACCTGCTGTAATGTCTTACCACCGAGACTAGAGTTTCAAAGGATCTAGTCTTAAAGGAAACTGTATACCGTTAACCAAGAACAAAGTAATGGTTACAATTTTATGACACTTTTTGACCAGTTACCCCAAACCGCAATGTATTATGGGCAATGTGAAAGTAGAGAATATACAACTTTCGTTGTTGTGGTTGAGTGATCACGCACAAAGCAATACAAGATGAGGCTCCAGAAACAATGGAGTAATCCTGATATATTCTTTTATTTCCCCGGAGCCTCTCCTTGAATTGCTTTGTACGTGATCACTCAACCACAATAGCAAAAGTGGGTTAAAACCTTGATCTTGATCTTGTCGAGGATGTAGTTTATCTACTGCAACAAAAATACCACAGCCTGCCGGGCAGGTGAAATATCTTTTCCTTCTATATGTTCCATCAGTCAAATCTGTATAACATCCGGCCACTGATTCCTAACGAAACATAAAGAAATATTAAAGTATGTAGTAAACTGAATGAATTGTGATTTGTATTTTTTACTATTATTTGATATTCTAATTTATTCTCATGTCTGAATGGCTGACCGAATGGTTGAAACGTTAATTACAAAAAAATCTTGGAACAGCCAGTTCTAAGTTGTCTGTTTTCTTTCTTACATATATATTCACATTTTCTATCAAGAAAACAGACTATTGAATTCCTGTGAATCCTTCTACTGGAAGTTCATCAAAGTTAATACCTATACTTTATCATATCTGGGCCATAGCACCCACAGGGGCTGTGGGGGAGGGGGGGCCCGTGACCCTCTCAGTTAACATTAAAAAAAACATCAAGAATTTGATAATCATTTGTTTGTGATCATGTGTTATGGAGTAACCTTGTGCCCCCCCCCCCCCACCCACCCCACCCCAACAGCTTTTCAAGGCTTGCTATGGCCCTGCATATATATCATCCAGCTGATCTGAGAAAAAAAATTAACAAATTAGAATCAAGAAAGTTTGTAAAACTGAGGTGTCATCCTTAGTAGGCCAGCGACTCGGGAAATGGTTCATTCTTTATTTTATTCTCCCACTCAATAATGATAGAAATCATAGTAAATGTATAAAAAATATCAAAAACCTCTCCTGAAAATCTAGATTTATCTCAGATATAAACTTTTTAAGTCAATTTTTGCATGCTTCATGACACCTCAGACCTGGAGAGAACATGCTCCACACCTGCATTTTTGTGTAAGCTGATACAGAATACTAACAAACCTGTAAGTCTGGCTAAAGGAGGATGGATTCCCAGAGCCTTTTCAAAAGCTATACTCCCACCAATAAGATTCAAACACCTGCACCTTGCTATGTTGACCAGAACACAATATGACGCATCTGATAATATTCTCAGTATAGATTCTTTGTGAGATGAGTAACTGTTGTTTGATGAACCCAAATAATTATATTCTTTCAGTGATGCATAGATCTTGAAGTTATAAAGGTTTTTCCATGCCATATGTTAATGAGTGTGGCATCAGAAGAGTCATCATTTAAAATACAAAATCTAACTGGTAGAGATAAACTAAATTTGGAAAGCATCACTGTTTCATCCATGGCTTTTATAAAAATTATTGCTTATTAAAGTTTCCGCATAGCAGTCAGTGTTTCGAATTACAAGGAACAACAAATAAACATAAATGACTCTCCTGACTCCACGGTCATTAGCATATGACAAGAATAAACCTTTATAACTTCAAGACACATCACTCAAACTATGTAATTTTTTGGGTCATTGAACAGCTCACCTTATGTAGAATCTATACTGAGAATATTGTCAGATGTGTAATAGGCACTCTAATTAGACTTTTATCCTTCATAATATTTATATTTAGTATAACCTAATGGTCTATCACAAATCCTGCACTCTGATTGGCTGAGCTACTAGTGGTCTATTAGTGATAGCAAACAACTAGTACCTTAAAAGGCCAGTTTTGAAAGCTAAAGCAATGGTAAAAACAATCATTTATTTGACTGACAATAAGACCTCTCTCCTTCATGGTCTACTAGCTGCATTAACTCTAGTATAGTCAGTTACAACTATAGATGCTTTGCACCATCACATGTTGGCAGCCATGACAGGAGGCAGGAATAATTGAATCTGGTCTAATCTGATTTACATGAGAAAGAATTCAGTTTCCCAGAGGGAAAGGACTATATTATTATACCTCCTGTCATGGCTGCCATCAGGTGATGGTGCAAAGCCTCTATAATTATAAACTTACTGAAATATTTCAGGATTTGTAATACATATTAGAAATGTATAATTGTGCCTTCCCAAAACACTGGGATGTAGAATTTTGAAGTATTTTATGAGCAATACTGAGTTTATTGTAAATATATCAGGGACGGTGGAGCATATTTTAAAGTGAGAAAACTTTTCCTTTTTTTTGGAAGCACATTTTAAAGTTGTGGTGGGGCTAGAATTTTTGTTTTACTATTTGACTAAAGCTCCTCCAGCCCCCCTTGGCTCCGCTGTCCCTGTCATAGGGTCTTTTCATACAATGCTTTACCTTGTCTAGCATTTCTACACCAAACGTAGTACCTCTGAGTCTAGGTAAGCTTCCCTTGTAACGAATAACTCCTCGAAGTTCTAGTTCTGTATTTTGTTTTCTTATCTTCACAAGCACTTTACTACCAATATCCAATGTATTTGCTTCAGTTAGACGATTCTTGTCTAGATAAATACACAATCTTTCTTCATATGGCCAGACAGCATCAAGCAAGTCAGCTTCGCTGTCTGTTAGCTGACCAACATCCAGCTTAGAGCATTCTAGTCTGATGTTCAACAATGAAGGTCTTTCTCTTATAGCGATCTTTTTAGGGTCTTTAGGCTGTTCTGATTCTGGTGAACACTCACAGATATCACCTCCACGAAGTCCCAAACTGCTTTCCTTCAGTACTATATACCTGGGTGTCGTGGCCATGTTTTAGTGAGACCACAGGCTTACCACCCTAAGTATCTGTGCTTGATTTAGGGTTTCTTGGCTTGGGATCCCTGTGGCACAGAAATAGCCGTTAATCGATGTAGTTCAAATTTTGCTCCTAAAATCTGTCCTCAGTAGTCGCTCATCAAAAACGTTTTATCTTAAAATAAAGTTTGATAGTTTATTACTTGTTTTGAAGGGTTTTTTTCTGCGAAAAAGCCTCAAAAATGCTTGTTTAGGGCTTCAAAAGTTAAGGGTTTAATTTGACTCGCTCTCCTTACTGTAAATTTTTTCCCCAGTAAACTAGTGTCTATATGATAAAAATATCATTATATAATTTAGAATTGTAATTTGATCATGAAAACGTGCTGTGTCTAGAGATTTTTGGGTCTCCAGAAGAAGCGTATACTTGCGTAAATATATGGCTTGAAACCTTCAGTTACGTTATCTGGTATTTGGGTTGGCCAGACTAGTGCGCACCCTCTTAGTTTGTGTGCGCACTTCAACGTTAAGTTATCTATTTAGTTGATAAAACATCATTAGAGGTTAACGATAATCCTATTATTACCTATCTCGTTGCACACGCCGAACACAATAAGTACTTAGCCCCAGTTCAAACGTCGATCTTCTCATGAGCCGAACCTAATAACATCAAAGAAGACCGCCTTATTATCCATTGTTTTCAATGCGTTCGGCTCACGTGAAGTTCGACGTTTGAACTGGGGCTAAGTAACTAGTGCAAGGAACTGCATGGATCAAAAGAACTTTATACGATACTTTTTTTGTGAATTTAGGTGTCTCTATCTCGATGAAACCAGCCCGAACGGCCTGCATGAAGCTCTTGTGATTATCAAACGTCACACGACCAGATCCTGGAACGGAAATCAAACAGAGAATACACAAAAATACACAACAGTTGGACCAATGACAGCTTCATCAAGATAACTTTTATATACAGTTGTTATAAAAAAGGTTGGTACACTGCTACTGACCAAGCTTGAAATGCATGAGAAAAACGTGCAGATAAAGTTTGGTAAAATCCCATATTATTGTGAGCTTTCGCTGATTGTATTTACATCACCCATAATGCATTTCCGGCTTTTATGTAACATGCGACAAAACCTTCACCAACCCTTTTGAAATAGCTGTATATAAGCGCACCCCATGGATCGATCTAATGAATCTACTGTAGCTTAGAAAATATCCAATACGTAATAACTTTGTCTTTCTTGGTCGATATCGGGTTTTTTTTTGGTTCAGTATTTTTAATTTGTGGGTGGGTGACCCTTCAACTCAGCACCCCTCCCTGAACAAAATCCTGGATCCACCCCTGTACAAAAACCAATTTTGAAAACGCAAGTCAAAGCCGTACATGTATCTTAATAAAAAAGGGCTAATGAAGCAAGATGTCCAAGCTCTAACATACATCCATTTTTATTGTGATAAAAGCACATTATTATTGTTTAAAAAATGTTCAAAATATAATAAAAATATGATATTTGAAGCAAAAAATACCAACTTCATTTGAAGTTAGTTCGATTCTTATAAGGTATTTCAGATTTAGCTCATTTGATGCAAGTGAGCTAAATCGATATGTTTTATGGGTCGTTCGAAAGCAGCGTATTCAACTCGTACATAATCGAATTTTTTCAGCAAGGATGTGATCCTTCCACAGAAAATTTAAATCTGAATTTCAAAAATCAAGTTTAAAAATCTCAGAGCATTTTTAAATGCTGTTTAAATCCATGGATTTTTTCTTGATTGGTCATTGAGATTAGAATAATAAAAATTGTGTATATTATTATTGTTTAAAAAATGTTAAAAAAGGTAAAATTAAGCTAAAAAACCTCCCAAGGGATCTAAGCCTTGTGATATAAACAAGCTAAAACTAGAATAAAATTGAACTCTACACTAGAACCCTAGTGTGTGTGTTACAATATCCTTTATCAAACCAGCTGAGTTGACCTTCAGAACGAACTCAAGGTCAACCAATCAGAATTGAGGATTCAACTGATCGTGTTTTGATTAACATTTCCCATGTGTCCCTGCTCGGAAAATGCTAACCAAAAATAGTTGACCAATAATTCCTTTAGGGGAACGCGATCAACTCAGCTGGAAATTAAAGGTCTTCACAATACTGAGTAGGCTAGACTGAATAATGAATAAATTGTATGATGCCTTTACAGTACATTGTTTTGTAATTTGAGTATATGTCTGTTTGTCTATATTTCTATATAGCAGAGTTCATTGGTTGGCTGATAGGATTCTCTCTGTGTACTGCGGTAATGGATTATCTTTCCTGAGTGTTGGTCCGGTCGAGACTCGAACCTCGACCTCCCGCACAACAGACAGACACTCTTACCAACTTAGCCAACCGGGTGGCTGCATGAAATCATGGTTTATTTACTGTTGGGAGTTTTCAAGTGTCTCTATGATTTCTGCCATGGAAGGACGTTCTTCTGGGTTCTGTTGTAAACATCTTCTGATCAGGTTCCTGAACAAATTGTTGGTCACCATGGCAACTTGTACATTTCTGCGTTCTACGTCAGGCATTTGACGAACGTTCATCTCGCACAGCAGAACTCCAAAGCTGTACACATCAAGCTGTAGAGAAAGAGTAACATACAGTAAAAACCCGCATAAAAGAACCAGTGGATTAAGAACCACCAGGCTGAAATTTAGCCAATGAAGCACCCAATACAGCTATTTCAAAAAAGGTTGGTGAAGGTTTTGTGGCTTGTTCCTTGTTGCATACCAAGTCCGAAATGCAGTATTGGTGATGTGAATTCAAGCAACGAAAGTCATGACAATATGGAATTTTCCTAAAATTTGTCTGCAGGTTTTTCCAGCATATTTTCTTCTGTGCTGACATTATTTACATATGAATATAATACATTTCAAGCTTGGTAACATGCAGCATGCAGCATGCAACAAAACCTTCACCAACCTTTTCTGAAACTAGCTGTATACAAGAACCACTTCACCCTGACAAACGAGACAGGTTCTTATGTGAAAAGTATAAAGATTTAACAAACATGTTGTTCTAAGGGTCATTGGGAATAAATTAAGTCAAGGACCAAATTTACTAAATGAATGAAAAATAGTATTAGTCAGTACTCAATGAGGATATTCTATCATTCAGAGGATTCTGAATAATAAGCAATTATTGGTGTGATATATTGTATTAGGATATAACGATACAGCTAGGAACAAACAACATAACAATTGCTTTTGTCTTGTAAATAAGAACCTGTTAAGAACCTACTCAGCCTGATTTCTCACTAGATACCAAATATATAAGAACCATTACAGCCTGACTTGGGAAAATAGTGGTTCTTTTATGCGGGTTTTTACTGTATTATCTAGTTTAGTGTGTGTGTTGGAGTGCAAATCGACATAGCTCAACTGAAATGCAGGTTGTACCTTTGGTGATTGTCTGGACGTCTGTGCCTCAGGAGCAGAGTAGATAACAGCACCAGGACAAGCCGTCATGGACTGCTGCAGGAAGTTGGCCGTGCCATAATCGGACACTTTGGCCCGCTAAATAGTGACGTGTTTCCATAACAACACATTAGCACTGCTGATGTCTCGGTGAATGATTGGAGCTGGATGGTTGAGATGTAAGTAGTTTAACGCTTTGGCAACATCTAGTGCAATGGTCGTAATCTCAGGAGGTTCCAATGGCCGATCATGTAAAACTGATCTTAGACTAGTGTCTAGGAGTTCAGTCACAAAAAGAGGACTTTGGTCATCGTTTGTTGCTCCAATGAACTGCAGAAGACAAGGATGACGACATCGTGATGCCATATTCATCTCTCGTTCAAACAGCCTTCTGTTGTGATCAGAGAGAATAAGCTGATGGATTTTCTTCACAGCAACTTTACATCCCCGAAATGTTCCTTCTTTCACCTCGCCCCATGCTCCGACACCAATTACGTTATCAAACAATATTATTTCATCCCGATGTACGACCCAATCACGTGTTGACTCTATAGATCTTTGGCAGTCTTCATAGGCTTGTCGTACTGTGGTCAGGGTAGTTTCAAGTTCGTGTGATCTTTCCTCGCTGCTTTGAAGGCGACTCTCTGTTTCTTGGTGTGCTTGTGTTTCTTCAACTAAAGTTGCCTCAAGTTCTTCTAATCTCTGCTCGTAGCAGCGAAGACGTCTCTCTGTTTCTTCGTGTGCTTGTTTTTGGGCAGCCAACGAGGTCTCCAATTCATTTGACTTCTCCTCGCTGCTTTGAAGGCGTCTCTCTGTTTCCTCGTGTGCCCTTCGTTCTGCAGCCAAGGACGTGTCCGATTGATTTGAACTCTGCCTTTTACTGCGAAGGCATCTCTCTGTTTCTTCTAATCTCTGCTCTTGACTGTGAAGGCGTCTTTCTGTTTCATGCAATCTTTGCTCGTTCATGACTGCGAAGACGTCTCTCTGTTTCTTCTCTTGCTTGTCTTTCGGCAGCAAAAGATAACTCGAGTTCATGTGATCTCTGCTCGCTGCTATGAAGACGCCTTTCTACTTCTTCGCGTATCTTTCTTTCTTCAGCTAAAGATGTAGCCAGTTCAGCAAAACGTCTATCGCTTTTCTGACCAATACATTCTTCTGTTTCTACAAGAAGAAAGTTTAATTAACTGTAATTAATAGTTCTAAATCTCTGTGATTGGCTTACTAGAGTGAAAACACTAGATCTGTGAAACAGTATTGTAATATGCAATTAGCTCTAATTTGTACTAAATAGCTCTACTGATTTAGTGCAAAGTGGAAAATAAATTGCTACTGTTTTACAGATTAAGAGTGAGTACTCTAGTAAACGAGCTAGTGAATTTAAAAGTAAGGGGTTCATAAATCTTTCGTTATTGAAAATTATTGAAAAGGGGTTGTCTAAAGCTTTCCCTCGCTTCCATGCAGTTCCCTCGACTTTGCCGCCTTTGGTGATGCCAACATTATGGCACGTAAAAGGTGTTAACTTTTGATTTCACGAGTGTTCTTTTTGTTTAGGGATTTCATGTCTCAGGTACACTAAGGGAACGAAATGTAAATGTCTGGTGAAAATGCACTAACTTCATACAAACGCTCATCACTGATAGTTGTTAGGGTAAACAGATTTGGATAGGGCCGAATCACATGATGAGGCAGAGTGCATTTAAGGCTTAATCAGTCCACGCGTACTCATTAGAGAACACTCATAATAGAAATCAAGAAATTTCAAGTTATCTTACACTAATTCTCTACTTTCACATTGCCCATAATACATTGCGGTTTGGGGGGTAACCAGGGTAAAAGCCGCACATATTTTGCTGAAAGCTGATCAGAAGATGTTGTAAATGCATCATAAGAAACAGCCAGAAACATAAAAATATAATTTTGAAGAAGTCTATAAAGTAGATTTTCAGCACTTCTTCACGAGTCAATACATTTTCTGTAACACTAAACTTCTTGATGTTCTGAATGTGGGGAAATAATAATAATCTGATTGGCTTATGTGGGAATACTGAGGTTATATTTCCATAAGGCCTAGACTTCTTAGATAGACAAAAGATACAATACTGCATTATAAAATGGAGAATATCTTTTCACCAGGTTGCTGTGTAATTTCGATCTAGGAAATTTGTTATTTGTTTGCATTTGGTCATTGTTTCATTTTATTGCTAGTGTATAATTTCACAAAGTCTAGCAAAGTGACTTGTACCATTGAAAGTTTGAAATCTTCAGTTGAAATTAAAAAGAAAATACTTTTGCTTGTGACATTTTGTTCATTGATAAAGATAATTTATAATGGAATGGAATGGACAAGAAAATTTCTAATTTATGAATTAGTCTCAAAAATGTAATTTTATAAGGACATTTTAATCTGACTTTAAACCCCCTATTGGAATTCTATTGGCAGGGAGAGTAAACATCTATTTTGTGATTTTATAGGGAAATTCTTGACAACGTAAAAACCCATTTTTGGGATTCTATTTGGAAAAACAATTCCCAAAAATGCATTTTCCTTGTGAATTTCGTGTCCCATCATTGGGTTTGGTAGCAGTTTTCCAATTTTGGGAAAACCCATTGGAAACCCATGAAAATGTCAATATTTTCCCATTTTTTCACTAAATTGGAAAGTCCATATTTTTTCCTGTGATATCAATGTCCATTATTTTTTATCACAACAGCCAGATTTTTTAATTTTTTGATTTTTTTTGATTTTTAATTTTTTTTTTTTAAGCAAATACTATCTTATTTAATTACAACTTAAGGAGGAACACACTAGGTGTGTTCCTCTAGATATCCTATTAACTATTTCAAGATTATTTACAGAATACAAATTATGTTCAGTTAAATGACAAAACTATATGACTCTACAAGAAACTAAGTGCAAAATACTATCAATAACAAGCAAACGAACAAGAAAAAAAAACTAAAACACTGAGAAGGTACATTTATACTTATCTATTGCTATAAAATTGATTTAACAAATATAAAATGTATATTTATATATACAAGCGCCATGTTGCACCATGTTACACCCTGCCATTCAGAATTATTTATACCAATGCCGGGGATATTTTACTCCATTTATTGTTGTGTTTTAAAAGAATATCTTTTGATTTGGCCGTTTTATACTCAATTTTTTTATTTTGTTTTAGGATATTTTTAAAAAGAGATAAGGTAGGTATTTTGCCTTTATCTCTAGATTTATATAGCAATGACTTAAACGATAATAGAATATAGTTAACAATAGTATCGTCAACACCTAATAGTATATTGATTAAGTTAGATTCTGGCAAATTTATTCCAAATTTTTCAAAATGATCTCTAATTTCAAAATATAAATTTTTAGATTCCACACACTTGACAAAAAAATGATCGATTGTTTCAGGATAGAGAGAACAAAAAGAACAAGAGGAGTAATTGAGAATTTTAAAACGATGTAAATCGCGATTAAGATACAGAATATTATTTAATATTTTGTATTGGAAAAAACGAGAATAGGTGTCTATAGTGGTTGTATATATTCTTTTGTAGATACCACTCCAATCCAATGGATTATTGTTATTAATTCTTTTATTTAAATTATTTTGAGCTGTTGGAGGTTGAAACTTTTTCTCTATAAACCACTGGTACAATTGTTTTGCTTTTATTTAACCTAATTCGATGTTATTCTTCCCTAATTTTAAACTGGGTTGTGTTTTTTTTTTAATATTTATTTTTCCTTTTATTTGTTTTTTCCATCGCACTGGAATTGCATGGATTATTCCAGCCCACCTCATGTAATCTTTGTCTTCAAGGCCCTTATGTTTAGCATGTTCCCAATTTATTTCACCGTTATCTTCATATAAATCAGAGGTATTATTGATATTCAAGTCACAGAAATCTTCGTAGAAGATGGAGTTTCCTCCTATTTGTATATATCTATTATTCCAAATGCATTGATTTAATATCTCATTTGGTTCCTCACCATTATATTCCGATCACATCCTGGAAAATTCAATCATATTCTGGAGGATCCAATCACATCCTGGAGGATCCAATCATATCCTGGAGGATCCAATCATATCCTGGAGGATCCAATCACATCCTGGAGGATCCAATCATATCCTGGAGGATCCAATCATATCCTGGAGGATCCAATCAAATCCTGGAGGATCCAATCACATCCTGGAGGATCCGATAATATCCTGGAGGATCCAATCACATTCTGGAGGATCCAATCAAATCCTGGAGGATCCGATCATATCCTGGAGGATCCAATCATATTCTGGAGGATCCAATCACATCCTGGAGGATCCAATCAAATTCTAGAGGATCCAATCAAATCCTGGAGGATCCAATCATATTCTAGAGGATCCAATCATATCCTGGAGGATCCAATCATATTCTGGAGGATCCAATCACATCCTGGAGGATCCAATCAAATTCTAGAGGATGCAATCACATCCTGGAGGATGCAATCATATTCTAGAGGATCCAATCATATCCTGGAGGATCCAATCATATTCTGGAGGATCCAATCACATCCTGGAAGATTCAATCACATTCAGGAGGATCCAATCACATCCTGGAGGATCCAATCAAATTCTAGAGGATCCAATCACATCCTGGAGGATCCAATCATATTCTAGAGGATCCAATCATATCATGGAGGATCCAATCATATTCTGGAGGATCCAATCACATCCTGGAAGATTCAATCACATTCAGGAGGATCCAATCACATCCTGGAGGATCCAATCATTTCCTGGAGGATCCAATCACATCCTGGAGGATCCAATCATATTCTAGAGGATCCAATCATATCATGGAGGATCCAATCATATTCTGGAGGATCCAATCACATCCTGGAAGATTCAATCACATTCAGGAGGATCCAATCACATCCTGGAGGATCCAATCATTTCCTGGAGGATCCAATCACATCCTGGAGGATCCAATCAAATTCTAGAGGATCCAATCACATCCTGGAGGATCCAATCATATCCTGGAGGATCCAATCACATCCTGGAGGATCCAATCAAATTCTAGAGGATCCAATCACATCCTGGAAGATCCAATCATATCCTGGAGGATCCAATCACATCCTGGAGGATCCAATCATATCCTGGAGGATCCAATCATATCCTGGAGGATCCAATCATATCCTGGAGGATCCAATCAAATCCTGGAGGATCCAATCATATCCTGGAGGATCCAATCATATTCTGGAGGATCCAATCACATCCTGGAGGATCCAATCAAATTCTAGAGGATCCAATCACATCCTGGAGGATCCAATCATATTCTAGAGGATCCAATCATATCCTGGAGGATCCAATCATATTCTGGAGGATCCAATCACATCCTGGAAGATTCAATCACATTCAGGAGGATCCAATCACATCCTGGAGGATCCAATCATATCCTGGAGGATCCAATCACATCCTGGAGGATCCAATCAAATTCTAGAGGATCCAATCACATCCTGGAGGATCCAATCATATCCTGGAGGATCCAATCACATCCTGGAGGATCCAATCACATCCTGGAGGATCCAATCATATCCTGGAGGATCCAATCACATCCTGGAGGATCCAATCACATCCTGGAGGATCCAATCATATCCTGGAGGATCCAATCACATCCTGGAGGATCCAATCATATCCTGGAGGATCCAATCATATCCTGGAGGATCCAATCACATCCTGGAGGATCCAATCATATCCTGGAGGATCCAATCATATCCTGGAGGATCCAATCACATCCTGGAGGATCCAATCACATCCTGGAGGATCCAATCACATCCTGGAGGATCCAATCATATTCTAGAGGATCCAATCATATCCTGGAGGATCCAATCATATTCTGGAGGATCCAATCACAACCTGGAAGATTCAATCACATTCAGGAGGATCCAATCACATCCTGGAGGATCCAATCACATCCTGGAAGATTCAATCACATTCTGGAGGATCCAATCACATCCTGGAGGATCCAATCATATCGTGGAGGATCTAATCACATCCTGGAGGATCCAATCAAATTATAGAGGATCCAATCACATCCTGGAGGATCCAATCATATCCTGGAGGATCCAATCACATCCTGGAGGATCCAATCATATCGTGGAGGATCCAATCAAATCCTGGAGGATCCAATCACATCCTGGAGGATCCAATAATATCCTGGAGGATCCAATCACAATCTGGAGGATTCAATCACATCCTGGAGGATCCAATCACATCCTGGAGGATCCAATCACATTCTGGAGGATCCAATCATATCCTGGAGGATCCAATCAAATCCTGGAGGATCCGATCATATCCTGGAGGATCCAATCATATTGTGGAGGATCCAATCACATCCTGGAGGATCCAATCATATCCTGGAGGATCCAATCATATTCTGGAGGATCCAATCACATCCTGGAAGATTCAATCACATTCAGGAGGATCCAATCACATCCTGGAGGATCCAATCAAATTCTAGAGGATCCAATCACATCCTGGAGGATCCAATCATATTCTAGAGGATCCAATCATATCATGGAGGATCCAATCATATTCTGGAGGATCCAATCACATCCTGGAAGATTCAATCACATTCAGGAGGATCCAATCACATCCTGGAGGATCCAATCATTTCCTGGAGGATCCAATCACATCCTGGAGGATCCAATCAAATTCTAGAGGATCCAATCACATCCTGGAGGATCCAATCATATCCTGGAGGATCCAATCACATCCTGGAGGATCCAATCAAATTCTAGAGGATCCAATCACATCCTGGAAGATCCAATCATATCCTGGAGGATCCAATCACATCCTGGAGGATCCAATCATATCCTGGAGGATCCAATCATATCTTGGAGGATCCAATCATATCCTGGAGGATCCAATCAAATCCTGGAGGATCCATTCATATCCTGGAGGATCCAATCATATTCTGGAGGATCCAATCACATCCTGGAGGATCCAATCAAATTCTAGAGGATCCAATCACATCCTGGAGGATCCAATCATATTCTAGAGGATCCAATCATATCCTGGAGGATCCAATCATATTCTGGAGGATCCAATCACATCCTGGAAGATTCAATCACATTCAGGAGGATCCAATCACATCCTGGAGGATCCAATCATATCCTGGAGGATCCAATCACATCCTGGAGGATCCAATCAAATTCTAGAGGATCCAATCACATCCTGGAGGATCCAATCATATCCTGGAGGATCCAATCACATCGTGGAGGATCCAATCACATCCTGGAGGATCCAATCATATCCTGGAGGATCCAATCAATTCCTGGAGGATCCAATCACATCCTGGAGGATCCAATCACATCCTGGAGGATCCAATCATATCCTGGAGGATCCAATCACATCCTGGAGGATCCAATCATATCCTGGAGGATCCAATCATATCCTGGAGGATCCAATCACATCCTGGAGGATCCAATCATATCCTGGAGGATCCAATCATATCCTGGAGGATCCAATCAAATCCTGGAGGATCCAATCACATCCTGGAGGATCCAATAATATCCTGGAGGATCCAATCACATTCTGGAGGATCCAATCACATCCTGGAGGATCCAATCACATCCTGGAGGATCCAATCACATTCTGGAGGATCCAATCACATCCTGGAGGATCCAATCACATTCTGGAGGATCCAATCACATCCTGGAGGATCCAATCTTATCCTGGAGGATCCAATCATATCCTGGAAGATCCGATCATATCCTGGAGGATCCGATCATATCCTGGAGGATCCAATCATATTCTGGAGGATCCAATCACATCCTGGAGGATCCAATCACATCCTGGAGGATCCAATCACATCCTGGAGGATCCAATCATATTCTAGAGGATCCAATCATATCCTGGAGGATCCAATCATATTCTGGAGGATCCAATCACAACCTGGAAGATTCAATCACATTCAGGAGGATCCAATCACATCCTGGAGGATTCAATCAAATTCTAGAGGATCCAATCACATCCTGGAGGATCCAATCATATTCTAGAGGATCCAATCATATCATGGAGGATCCAATCATATTCTGGAGGATCCAATCACATCCTGGAAGATTCAATCACATTCTGGAGGATCCAATCACATCCTGGAGGATCCAATCATATCCTGGAGGATCTAATCACATCCTGGAGGATCCAATCAAATTCTAGAGGATCCAATCACATCCTGGAGGATCCAATCATATCCTGGAGGATCCAATCACATCCTGGAGGATCCAATCATATCGTGGAGGATCCAATCAAATCCTGGAGGATCCAATCACATCCTGGAGGATCCAATAATATCCTGGAGGATCCAATCACAATCTGGAGGATTCAATCACATCCTGGAGGATCCAATCACATCCTGGAGGATCCAATCACATTCTGGAGGATCCAATCATATCCTGGAGGATCCAATCACATCCTGGAGGATCCAATCATATCCTGGAGGATCCAATCATATCCTGGAGGATCCAATCACATCCTGGAGGATCCAATCACATCCTGGAGGATCCAATCATATCCTGGAGGATCCAATCACATCCTGGAGGATCCAATCATATCCTGGAGGATCCAATCATATCCTGGAGGATCCAATCACATCCTGGAGGATCCAATCATATCCTGGAGGATCCAATCATATCCTGGAGGATCCAATCAAATCCTGGAGGATCCAATCACATCCTGGAGGATCCAATAATATCCTGGAGGATCCAATCACATTCTGGAGGATCCAATCACATCCTGGAGGATCCAATCACATCCTGGAGGATCCAATCACATTCTGGAGGATCCAATCACATCCTGGAGGATCCAATCACATTCTGGAGGATCCAATCACATCCTGGAGGATCCAATCTTATCCTGGAGGATCCAATCATATCCTGGAAGATCCGATCATATCCTGGAGGATCCGATCATATCGTGGAGGATCCAATCATATTCTGGAGGATCCAATCACATCCTGGAGGATCCAATCACATCCTGGAGGATCCAATCACATCCTGGAGGATCCAATCATATTCTAGAGGATCCAATCATATCCTGGAGGATCCAATCATATTCTGGAGGATCCAATCACAACCTGGAAGATTCAATCACATTCAGGAGGATCCAATCACATCCTGGAGGATTCAATCAAATTCTAGAGGATCCAATCACATCCTGGAGGATCCAATCATATTCTAGAGGATCCAATCATATCATGGAGGATCCAATCATATTCTGGAGGATCCAATCACATCCTGGAAGATTCAATCACATTCTGGAGGATCCAATCACATCCTGGAGGATCCAATCATATCCTGGAGGATCTAATCACATCCTGGAGGATCCAATCAAATTCTAGAGGATCCAATCACATCCTGGAGGATCCAATCATATCCTGGAGGATCCAATCACATCCTGGAGGATCCAATCATATCGTGGAGGATCCAATGAAATCCTGGAGGATCCAATCACATCCTGGAGGATCCAATAATATCCTGGAGGATCCAATCACAATCTGGAGGATTCAATCACATCCTGGAGGATCCAATCACATCCTGGAGGATCCAATCACATTCTGGAGGATCCAATCATATCCTGGAGGATCCAATCAAATCCTGGAGGATCCGATCATATCCTGGAGGATCCAATCATATTGTGGAGGATCCAATCACATCCTGGAGGATCCAATCACATCCTGGAGGATCCAATCATATCCTGGAGGATCCAATCACATCCTGGAGGATCCAATCATATTTTAGAGGATCCAATCATATCCTGGAGGATCCAATCATATTCTGGAGGATCCAATCACATCCTGGAGGATCCAATCAAATTCTAGAGGATCCAATAACATTCTGGAGGATCCAATCATATTCTAGAGGATCCAATCATATTCGTGAGGATCCAATCATATTCTGGAGGATCCAATCATATTCTAGAGGATCCAATCATATTCTGGAGGACCCAATCATATTCTGGAGGATCCAATCAAATTCTAGAGGATCCAATCATATTCTGGAGGATCCAATCATATTCTGGAGGATCCAATCATATCCTGGAGGATCCAATCACATTGTGGAGGATCCAATTAAATTCTAGAGAATCCAATCACATTCTGGAGGATCCAATCACATCCTGGAGGATCCAATAATATCCTGGAGTATCCAATCACATTCTGGAGGATCCAATCACATCCTGGAGGATCCAATCACATTCTGGAGGATCCAATCACATCCTGGAGGATCCAATCATATCCTGGAGGATCCAATCACATCCTGGAGGATCCAATCATATTCTGGAGGATCCAATCATATTCTAGAGGATCCAATCATATTCGTGAGGATCCAATCATATTCTGGAGGATCCAATCATATTCTAGAGGATCCAATCATATTCTGGAGGACCCAATCATATTCTGGAGGATCCAATCAAATTCTAGAGGATCCAATCATATTCTGGAGGATCCAATCATATTCTGGAGGATCCAATCATATCCTGGAGGATCCAATCACATTCTGGAGGATCCAATTAAATTCTAGAGGATCCAATCACATTCTGGAGGATCCAATCACATCCTGGAGGATCCAATAATATCCTGGAGGATCCAATCACATTCTGGAGGATCCAATTAAATTCTAGAGAATCCAATCACATTCTGGAGGACCCAATCATATTCTGGAGGATCCAATCAAATTCTAGAGGATCCAATCATATTCTGGAGGATCCAATCATATTCTGGAGGATCCAATCATATCCTGGAGGATCCAATCACATTCTGGAGGATCCAATTAAATTCTAGAGGATCCAATCACATTCTGGAGGATCCAATCACATCCTGGAGGATCCAATAATATCCTGGAGGATCCAATCACATTCTGGAGGATCCAATCACATCCTGGAGGATCCAATCACATTCTGGAGGATCCAATCACATCCTGGAGGATCCAATCATATCCTGGAGGATCCAATCACATCCTGGAGGATCCAATCATATTCTGGAGGATCCAATCATATTCTAGAGGATCCAATCATATTCGTGAGGATCCAATCATATTCTGGAGGATCCAATCATATTCTAGAGGATCCAATCATATTCTGGAGGACCCAATCATATTCTGGAGGATCCAATCAAATTCTAGAGGATCCAATCATATTCTGGAGGATCCAATCATATTCTGGAGGATCCAATCATATCCTGGAGGATCCAATCACATTCTGGAGGATCCAATTAAATTCTAGAGGATCCAATCACATTCTGGAGGATCCAATCACATCCTGGAGGATCCAATAATATCCTGGAGGATCCAATCACATTCTGGAGGATCCAATCACATCCTGGAGGATCCAATCACATTCTGGAGTATCCAATCACATCCTGGTGGATCCAATCATATCCTGGAGGATTCAATCACATCCTGGAGGATCCAATCATATCCTGGAGGATCCAATCATATCCTGGAGGATCCAATCACATTCTGGAGGATCCAATCACATTCTGGAGGATCCAATCATATCCTGACATAGGAATAAGAATATATGGGTCATAATAAGCCGAAGTTTTAAAGTTGATTAATACACTGAGCCTTTAAATTCTCTTAAAAGGGAACTACAAATTGAATGACAGGTTTTGGTGTCGTTTCCATTTTTGGCTTGTTTGTTTTTTCAAATGTCTAAGGATTCTAAGAAGCGCTTCCCTAACGTAAACAAAGTTATAATACTTTGAATCCATGATAGTTATTAAGAGCTGGGTTTTTTAATAAAAATTGAATACTCCCGGGTATCTAGTATTTTGAAAATCTTTCCCGGGTCCCGGGTATCATCTAGCCACAGCCTAAATCTAAAAGTTTCCATGCCAAAATAACCAACTACTTACCAAATATTTCAGAATTTCCGTTCTTCTATGAAGTAAAAAGGCAATAGTAACTTTGCTTCAAACCCAGTAACCTTCCTGGAACTTTAAAGGTCAAAAAATTCGAGTTTCTTTCTATGTTTTTGGCCTGCATCATGGCGGGGAAGCTGCATGCTTTACTGTGCAAACGCACTGAATGCAGATTTTGTCACGCCGTTTCTGATGCTGTGTCACGCTCGTCACGCAATTAGCATAAGATTGAACCTAATAGACCAATATCACGCTAGCATGATATTATAAAATAATCATTGTAAAGTTTCGTAAAAATTGCAAAGGAATGTATAAATTTTTGAAACTAAGCATTCTTTGCAGACAAATGTATGTTGCACAAAAATTGTTAGTTTTAAAAATTCCTAACTTCGTCTTTACAAACTTTACGAAACTTTGCAGTTTAACTAATATCAATGTGACAAATTTGATAGTAAACTTCTCCACCTCCCCCCCATATATGGTCACATTCTGGAGGATCACTGAAATATTCTGGAGTATATCTATCACATTCTGGAGGATCAATTCATATCCTGGAGGATCCAAACACATCCTGGAGGATCCAATCATATTCTGGAGGATCAAATCATATCCTGGAGGATACAATCATATCCTGGAGGATCCAATCACATTCTGGAGGATCCAATCATATCCTGGAGGATCGAATCATATCCTGGAGGATCCAATCATATCCTGGAGGATCCAGTCACATTCTGGAGGATCCAATCACATTCTGGAGGATCCAATCATATCCTGGCATAGGAATAAGAATATATGGGTCATAATAAGCCGAAGTTTTAAAGTTGATTAATACACTGAGCCTTTAAATTCTCTTAAAAGGGAACTACAAACTTGAATTACAGGCTTGGTGTCGTTTCCATTTTTGGCTTGTTTGTTTTTTCCGCTGACGCTGATGATTCTCATATACACATGCGCATGCTTTGTAGCACTTGCTTATCTTTCTTGATGCCAAAAAATACCATGTTTCAAAGTATTTTAAGACATAAGACCGAATAAAAACTCAATTCTGACTTTTACCCCTAGCTGTTCTATGTATACGCTGCGAATGGGCTTTTGAAAGCACTTCCCACATGGAAAGAAATAACCATTGTAACAAAACCATCAGCGACACAATTGACATACCGGGTGTGCTGGTTATCGCAAGAGGTTAATCATCTACGGTCTAGGGCCGACTAACCTCTCCCTTAGGCTTCGGCCGAGCTTCCTGATCAGTCAGTAATGTCCTCCCGGGATAGCGGTGTTGGGGCCGAAATCTTCAGCATAGCCGTAAGTCCATACGATGCTTCAGCAATCGATGTCTGGAAGTATGGTCCTGGTTAATCAAGCAATAAAAATAATATTGATCTCAAAAACTTGAATCTTTCGTTTTGAAACGACAAGAGGAATTCTAAATGCGTATCTTGCTCTTAGTACTTTTTTCTGATCATACTTCAGTCCTTGCTTAGCTGGATAGATCATATATATTTTCATTTTTTTCAATGAATGTTAAAAAATGCCGCGCTTGTCAAAGTGTCTTGGACATATGAAATACTGACACTTAATTAGCAGATTCATTTCATGATTGTTTGATATATTTTTCAACCCATAGAGTACAAAATAAAACATGATAAAAGAGAAAGAAAGAAAGAAAGGAAGGAAGAAAGGAAGGAAGAAAGGAAGGAAGAAAGAATCAAAAATACAAAATCATGCATACCATAAGGTACCAAACCAAAATACGGTATGGTTTTTTTCACTAACTGAGATGTATTGGGTGAGCGCATAGGAATAAGAATGTACACGAGATGGATTGGATGAACGCATAGGAATGAGAATGTACACGAGATGGATTGGATGAACGCATACGAATGAGAATGTACACGAGATGGATTGGATGAACGCATAGGAATGAGAATGTACACGAGATGGATTGGATGAACGCATAGGAATGAGAATGTACACGAGATGGATTGGATGAACGCATAGGAATAAGAATGTACACGAGATGGATTGTATGGGCGCATAGGAATAAGAATGTACACCATATGGATTGGATAGACGCATTGGAATAAGAATGTACACCATATGGATTGGATAGACGCATTGGAATAAGAATGTACACGAGATGGATTGGATGAACGCATAGGAATAAGAATGTACACGAGATGGATTGGATGAACGCATAGGAATAAGAATGTACTCGAGATGGATTGGATGGGCGTATAGAAAAAAGAATGTACACGAGATGGATTGGATGAACGCATTAGAATAAGAATGTACACGAGATGGATTGGATGAACGCATAGGAATAAGAATGTACACGAGATGGATTGGATGAACGCATAGGAATATGAATGTACACGAGATGGATTGGATGGATGTATAGGAATAAGAATGTACACGAGATGGATTGGATGGATGTATAGGAATAACAATGTACACGAGATGGATTGGATGGATGTATAGGAATAACAATGTACACGAGATAGATTGGATGGATGTATAGGAATAACAGTGTACAAGAGATGGATTGGATGGATGTATAGGAATACCAATGTACACGAGATGGATTGGATGGATGTATAGGAATAACAATGTACACGAGATGGATTGGATGGATGTATAGGAATAACAATGTACACGAGATGGATTGGATGGATGTATAGGAATAAGAATGTACACGAGATTGATTGAATGGATGTATAGGAATAACAATGTACAAGTGACCATCCATTTGATCCTATAGACGCATCAAGAGTTCCGCGCTGTTGCTCAATGCGCATGCTCAGGGGATACAAAGTGGGATAATGTTTTGTAAAATATGCAATTTTTCGGTATATTTGATTCAGAATTCGCTTAACGGTACGCGATCTTGAATATTTAGTGGAAATTGTACTTGACAAGAAAGATACAACTAAAATATAGCATATTTTACAAAACATTATCCCACTTTTTAATCCCCTGAGCATGCGCATTGAGATGCGTGTATACCGCTACATCGGTAACTGACCATTTTTTTTTCCAAATTTCTTGCTTTAATTCTGCAGGAATTTTAACATAAATTGAATTATTCTGTACATTTGAGACAGTTTTATCTGATTTTCGGGCTGAATGAGAACACTTGTAGAATTATAATTGGGCTTCCTGTGGTATCTGTTTTTTTCGTCACACCACAGGCAGCCCGTACAGAATTTAATAATTTAGAATAAAAAGGTGCCCATATATAATTATTTTTCAACACACATTAATATACCTACTTACGTTTTCTATTTTTACTTAAATAGTATTGAAGCAGTGATGCGTTTGATACCGTTGTCTTTGGAATAAAGACTCAGTTCATTTTACCCTGAACGGTATCCATGGAAACGGTACCATAGGCCTCTTTCTGGTTCGACATTTCTTCTGGTAACAAGTAAAGGATCTCTGAACGCTTTTTCGAGGTTTCATATGATAAACCTGAAAAGAAATTGTAACATATGTTGAATGAAATCACTAATTCCTACCCGCCATTCTTATCTGTACATGTATCCTTATTTGTTCATGATTTTCAAAAATATCGATGTCGAAGCAATGTCTCAACTATTGTTTGACTTTCCTCATTGTTTTCGAGTTGAAATATCAAAAAACAAATTCTCGATCGGACGCTCCTTTTGGAAAAAGTCCCATCCAAGAAATAAATCCACGGATACGGATTTTCCACAATTTTGGATTTTCGCACTAAAACTATCAAATTCTAAAAAAGCAAGTCGAATAGGTATCAATGGTGTAATTTTTCTTGCTTTTGATGTAAAAAATGTAGGTTTTGCGAGCTTCAAAAATGTCGACCCGCAATCCACTTGTAGACCATTACTCACACTACCCCCTCCCCGAGGGATTTCGAGTTTAGTCGGTAAAGAAAAGCTGTTTATCTGTGCAGTCTCAACAAGCATTAACTACTATTGGGAAGAATTAATGTGTATTAATTAAGATATAATATAATTCCATTTTCTATTATTTCAAGATCTAGTATATTCATCACACTTCCCCCTCCCCCAAGGGATTGGGAGTTTTGGAGTTTTGGCGCCAAGATATCCAGCTGGCTGTGCAGGCTGCATGCGCTTAAACAACATTAACTTCTAATATTATTTTCTATTATGGATTTAAAATCGATGGATTTTAAAATTCTTAATTGGAAGGTTCACGAAAAATAGCGTTTATCTTCAATAAAATATTAGGAAGCACATGATTTTACGTAACTCAGTCCTGTTCAAGAGATAATTTCCTTAAAAGTTTCAAGTATTATATCGGACAAAGGATCAAGCTTATATTGCAATTTTCATAGGGGACAAGTGCTTCATAGTTCTGGCTACAGCTTATAACCGTCTCTCTATATTTTAATAACCCATAAAATATGAAGAAAACGAAGAAAGGATAAATATAACTAGGTGTGTAACTATAGTTTTAAAAGAAGTGTTTCTTTTATCGCTAAACACTTTCATCATAAATCTAACGAAGTGGCTAGATACCCGGGACCCGGGAACGATTTCCAAAATACTAGATACCCGGGAGTATTTGATTTTCATTAAAAATCCCAGCTAATAATAACTTTCATGGATTCAAAGTATTCTAACTTTGTTTACGTTAGGGAAGCGCTTCTTAGAATCCTTAGACATTTGAAAAATATACATTCGTCGAGTCTCGGCATACCATATACGCGGCATCCAAGTTGTGGCACTTGGAAAAATTTCAACCGTAAACAAGGTCACGGGAACTGTTTTCAAAATACTAGATACCCGGGAGCGTACATTGTATGCCGAGACTCGACGAATGTATATTTTTCAAATGTCTAAGGATTCTAAGAAGCGCTTCCCTAACGTTAACAAAGTTAGAATACTTTGAATCCATGAAAGTTATTATTAGCTGGGTTTTTTAATGAAAATCAAATACTCCCGGGTATCTAGTATTTTGAAAACAGTTCAGAATTTCCGTTCTTCTATGAAGTAAAAAGGCAATAGTAACTTTGCTTCAAACCCAGTAACCTTCCTGGAACTTTAAAGGTCAAAAAATTCGAGTTTCTTTCTGTGTTTTTGGCCTGCATCATGGCGGGGAAGCTGCATGCTTTACTGCGCAAACGCACTGAATGCAGATTTTGTCACGCCGTTTCTGATGCTGTGTCACGCTCGTCACGCAATTAGCATAAGATTGAACCTAATAGACCAATATCACGCTAGCATGATATTATAAAATAATCATTGTAAAGTTTCGTAAAAATTGCAAAGGAATGTATAAATTTTTGAAACTAAGCATTCTTTGCAGACAAATGTATGTTGCACAAAAATTCTTAGTTTTAAAAATTCCTAACTTCGTCTTTACAAACTTTACGAAACTTTGCAGTTTTATTAATATCGATGTAACAAATTTAATAGTAAACTTCTCCACCTCTATCACTTTCTGGAGGAGCCGATCACTTTCTGGAGGATCCAATCACTTTCTGGAGGATCCGATCACTTTCTGGAGGATCCGATCACTTTCTGGAGGAGCCGATCACTTTCTGGAGGATACAATCACTTTCTGGAGGAGCCGATCACTTTCTGGAGGATCCAATCACTTTCTGGAGGATCCAATCACTTTCTGGAGGATCCAATCACTTTCTGGAGGATCCAATCACATCCTGGAGGATCCAATCACATCCTGGAGGGTCCAATCACATCCTGGAGGATCCAATCACATCCTGGAGGATCCAATCACATCCTGGAGGGTCCAATCACATCCTGGAGGATCCAATCACATCCTGGAGGATCCAATCACATCCTGGAGGATCCAATCACATCCTGGAGGGTCCAATGACATCCTGGAGGATCCAATCACATTCTGGAGGATCCGATCACATTCTGGAGGATCCAATCATATCCTGGAGTATCCGATCATATCCTGGAGGATCCAATCACATTCTGGAGGATCCAATCATATTCTGGAGGATCCAATCATATCCTAGAGGATCCAATCATATCCTGGAGGATCCAATCATATCCTGGAGGATCCAGTCACATTCTAGAGGATTCAATCACATTCTGGAGGATCCAATCATATCCTGGAGGATCCAATCATATCCTAGAGGATCCAATCATATCCTGGAGGATCCAATCATATCCTGGAGGATCCAATCACATTCTAGAGGATCCGATCACATTCTGGAGGATCCAATCATATCCTGGCATAGGAATAAGAATATATGGGTCATAATAAGCCGAAGTTTTAAAGTTGATTAATACACTGAGCCTTTAAATTCTCTTAAAAGGGAATTACAAACTTGAATGACAGGCTTGGTGTCGTTTCCATTTTTGGCTTGTTTGTTTTTTCCGCTGACGCTGATGATTCTCATATACACATGCGCATGCTTTGTAGCACTTGCTTATCTCTCTTGATGCCAAAAAATACCATGTTTCAAAGTATTTTAAGACATAAGACCGAATAAAAACTCAATTCTGACTTTTACCCCTAGCTGTTCTATGTATACGCCGCGAATGGGCTTTTGAAAGCACTTCCCACATGGAAAGAAATAACCATTGTAACAAAACCATCAGCGACACAATCGACATACCGGGTGTGCTGGTCATAGCAAGGGGTTAATCATCTACGGTCTAGGGGCCGACTAACCTCTCCCTTAGGCTTCGGCCGAGCTTCCTGATCAGTCAGTAATGTCCTCCCGGGATAGCGGTGTTGGGGCCGAAATCTTCAGCATAGCCGTAAGTCCATACGATGCTTCAGCAATCGATGTCTGGAAGTATGGTCCTGGTTAATCAAGCAATAAAAAACATATTGATCTCAAAAACTTGAATCTTTCGTTTTGAAACGACAAGAGGAATTCTAAATGCGTATCTTGCTCTTAGTACTTTTTTCTGATCATACTTCAGTCCTTGCTTAGCTGGATAGATCATATATATTTTCATTTTTTTCAATGAATGTTAAAAAATGCCGCGCTTGTCAAAGTGTCTTGGACATATGAAATACTGACACTTAATTAGCAGATTCATTTCATGATTGTTTGATATATTTTTCAACCCATAGAGTACAAAATAAAACATGATAGAAGAGAAGAAAGAAAGAAAAAAAGAAAAAAAGGAAGGAAGAAAGAAAGAAAGAAAGGAAGGAAGGAAGGAAGGAAGGAAGGAAGGAAGGAAGGAAGGAAGGAAGGAAGGAAGGAAGAAAGAATCAAAAATACAAAATCATGCATACCATAAGGTACCAAACCAAAATACGGTATGGTTTTTTTCACTTACTATCAGACAGTGAAGTAAAGATCATGTCAGTGGTAGTATCATCTTCGTTGAACTGAGATGTATTGGGTGGGCGCATAGGAATAAGAATGTACACGAGATGGATTGGATGAACGCATAGGAATGAGAATGTACACGAGATGGATTGGATGAACGCATAGGAATGAGAATGTACACGAGATGGATTGGATGAACGCATAGGAATGAGAATGTACACGAGATGGATTGGATGAACGCATAGGAATGAGAATGTACACGAGATGGATTGGATGAACGCATAGGAATGAGAATGTACACGAGATGGATTGGATGAACGCATAGGAATGAGAATGTACACGAGATGGATTGGATGAACGCATAGGAATAAGAATGTACACGAGATGGATTGTATGGGCGCATAGGAATAAGAATGTACACGAGATGGATTGGATGGGCGCATAGGAATAAGAATGTACACGAGATGGATTGGATGGGCGCATAGGTATAAGAATGTATACGAAATGGATTGGATGAACGCATAGGAATAAGAATAAATGTAAACTGACAATGACTTCTGTTAAACAGCTCTAAAACTTTATATTTTATGACAGTAAAAATTATAATTATAGACCTAATTTGTCTAGGCGTTTTGTTTCCAAATTTCAGACCAAGTGTCATTCCCTAGAGTATCATTTCTTTTCTTAACAGGTGCACATGTGAAGACACGTGAGTATGGATACGACTCAAACAAAGAATCTTATTCTCAAGAGAACGACACGTGGTCTGAAATGGGAAAACATTACGTGCAAGATAAACATGTCAAATTTGATACAAGTGAGCTAAATCGATATGCTTTATGGGTCGTAAGAATGCAGCCTATTCAACTCGTACATAATCAAAATGTTTAGAAAGGATGTGCTCCTTCCAAGGAAAACTTAAATATGAATTTCAAAAATTAAGTTCAAACATCTCAGTGCATTTTTAATTGCTGTTTAAATCCGTGGAATTTTTCTTGCTCATTGAGATTAGAATAAAAAAAAATTGCGTATATTGTTATTGTTTAAAAAAAAGGTTAAAAAAGGTAAAATTAAGCTAAAAAACCTCCCAAGGGACCTAAGCCTTGTGATATAAACAAGCTCAAACTAGAATAAAATTGAACTCTACACTAGAACCCTAGTGTGTGTGTTACAATATCCTTTATCAAACCAGCTGAGTTGACCTTCAGAACGAACTCAAGGTCAACCAATCAGAATTGAGGATTCAACATTGTATTTTGATTAACATTTCCCATGTGTCCCTGCTCGGAAAATGCTAACCAAAAATAGTTGACCCATAATTCCTTTTGGGGAACACGATCAACTCAACTGGAAATTAAAGGTCTTCACAATACTGAGTAGGCTAGACTGAATAATGAATAAATTGTATGATGCCTTTACAGTATATTGTTTTGTAATTTGAGTTAGGGTCTTAGAATAACTGAGGAGAATCTGCAAATAGTTAGACCATCACGTGGCTCAGGTGACCTCGTTAATGGTGGCCCCATCCCTAACCAAATACAGACGTTAAAAGAGGAACACAAGTTTATCAGTTGAATAATTACTATCAAGTGTCATCTCTATAAACAAAGGTGATTTATTTTAAATATTTTATGTCTGTCTGTCTGTCTGTCTGTCTGTCTGTCTGTCTGTCTGTCTGTCTGTCTGTCTGTCTGTCTGTCTGTCTGTCTGTCTGTCTGTCTGTCTGTCTGTCTGTCTGTCTGTCTGTCTGTCTGTCTGTCTGTCTGTCTGTCTGTCTGTCTGTCTGTCTGTCTGTCTGTCTGTCTGTCTGTCTGTCTGTCTGTCTGTCTGTCTGTCTGTCTGTCTGTCTGTCTGTCTGTCTGTCTGTCTGTCTGTCTGTCTGTCTGTCTGTCTGTCTGTCTGTCTGTCTGTCTGTCTGTCTGTCTGTCTGTCTGTCTGTCTGTCTGTCTGTCTGTCTGTCTGTCTGTCTGTCTGTCTGTCTGTCTGTCTGTCTGTCTGTCTGTCTATATTTCTATATAGCAGAGTTCATTGGTTGGCTGGTAGGATTCTCTCTGTGTACTGCGGTAATGGATTATCTTTCAGATATTTCTGTATATAGCTACATGTTGGTTTCACTTGTAGGTTGTTTTCCACAGCATGATCCAATGCCGCCTAAAGAGATTAACAATAACAATGATATTATCAATGTTGAACAATTAGACCTGAAGCCTGATTGGTCTACGAGTCAATAGCCCATGATGTTGAAGGATGAATAGGGTATTGACTCATAGACCATGAGCTGAGGGATGAATAGGGTATTGACTCATAGACCATGATGCTGAGGGATGAATAGGGTATTGACTCATAGACCATGATGCTGAAGGATGAATAGGGTATTGACTCATAGCCCATGATGCTGAGGGATGAATAGGGTATTGACTCATAGACCATGATGCTGAGGGATGAATAGGGTATTGAATCATAGACCATGATGCTGAGGGATGAATAGGGTATTGACACGTAGACCATGAGCTGAGGGTGAGAGGTCTAATACACTACTTTGATAATACAAATTTTCTCTCTTTCCAGTTTACTCAGGGGGCCTCAGGGGGCAAAATGGTGTTGCATGGCCACATTTTGTCTCATTAATTCAACAAATTTGCCCCCTGAGTAAATGGGAACAAGACAATATTTGTATTAGCAAAGTAGTGTATTATTTTAGTATAAAATATTTGAGATATAATGTGCGTGCTGATTGGCTGGTTACCGTGTTTATATCAGAGGACAGAGACATGGTACAAATTGTACTATATAACATGCGTGCAGATTGGTTGGTTCTGACATAGTAGTAGCACGTCCTCGCAGCTTTTATAAAGCCAAATTATTTTATAAAAGCAATATCAAACGTCCGCTTGTATCTATATACAGTGATATAAACACTCAGGATCTGTAGAGCACTCAAGAAGTCAAAAAAACACTCAGCTACGCCTTGTGTTTCTCTACGACTTCTCTCTTGCTCTACAGCTCCCAGCATGTTCATATCACAGTATATAGACATGTGCGCCATTTTATATTTCTTAAGTATAAACCTACTAATTGGTCAAAAAAATGAATACAAAAAAATTTGAAATTTGGTTGAAAATCAGCCACCATTGTTTTGGCTTTCAAAATTGCACTTTTCACTACTAGTGGTGGTTTATCATTGGTTAAGAACTGTGCTTTATTAGTGAATGGGGCACGTAGCCCATGAGCTGAGGGTGAGAGGTCTAATTATTTTAGTATATACCTTCTAATTGGTCAAATAAATAGATACAAAAATAATTGAAATTTGGTTGAAAATGAGAGTTAGTCACCATTGTTTTGGTTTTCAAGTTTTGCACTTTTCACTACTAGTGGTCTACCACTAATATACCACTAGTAGCTCAGCCAATCAGATCACAGGATTTGTGATAGACCATTAGTAAGTTTAGACTAAAATAATCAATCTCATTAGATATTATGTGTGGTATGTATGGTTGAGAACTGTGCTTTATTAGTGAATAGAGCATGGTGCTGAAGCCAGCCCCAAACCAGCTGTCAATTTTCTTCAAAGATGTGTAAGAAAACAGTGCATTGAAAACTACATATTTTTCTTTCTATATAATAAATCAAATAAACAGCTTTTCCCATGCTCTGTTCAGTAATAAAGCATGCAGGAAGTGATGTAAGCAAGAAAGAAGTTAAAGAGAAACACAAGCCGCAGGCAAGTGCTTCTCACACTTCTTGACTGCTTTATTTGTTTATTTATTACATATGCAGCAGACAATGATAGTGACATGGTCCAAAAACAATCCATTAGAACTGTTTTGGGATATTTTGCAAACCCTAGCTGCTACAAACAATAGAATTGAATAGAGCAGACATGGCACAGTCATGGCATGGTGTGGACACAGTGCCAAATGTTGAATGTTTTCATACATGAAATGGCACTGACATGGTCACGGCAAGGTGCAGTCCGTGCTAATAATTTTTTCATATTCATACAAAAACTGCTCTAATAATGCTGTACCTTTGCTAGATGTGCCCCAAGTCCCTGTCCTCTGTGGCTGACAGGCACCTCAGTATGCCACATGTTCAAGGTATTTTTTTCTTCTTTTTCATATTCAAGAACTGCTTTATCTGTCAAGAATAGATACAAGTATTCTTATCACTGGACAACAATCATTTCTTATACAGTGGTACCTGTATTAGTTGAACACCTTTGGGAACTTTCTATATTTTTAGACCCCTTCCAGCACGTCGGACTGTAGCTCAATTTGGAGGGCAAAACAATAGGTTTCAATTCTCAGGAGATTTGAAATTGAGCTGCTCTGACGTCACGTGAAATGGGTCTATAAGTCTCTCTCTACAGCTGTATATAGGATCTATAGTCTTTGTAATGTCTATGGGTGCTAAAGTCTATCATAGTTAATATAGTCTCTATACTCTGTATGATCATCTATAGTCTCTATAGAATCTACAGAGGGATATAGATTATTTTATTATATAGTTAGGAATTAGTACACATGCTCTTATTGATCAAGAACTGTGCTATATTAGTGAACAGAGCACGGTTGCCGATGCCATCCTCACACGTGCTGCAAACTATGCAAAGAAGTGTAAGGAAACAGCATTGAAAAAAACTACAACAGATTTTTTTCTTTTTATATAATGTAATCGAGTGTTGAAAAGCAGTGAACGAGTGAGAAATTATCAACACGAGAAGATAAAATTCGTATCTCCAAGTACCCATGTAATATTCTGTTTATTATATAATTATCAATGAAAAAGAAAAGAAAGCTATTTCGAGCTTTTTTCTGCTGTAAGAAGTAGGTAACCATAGTGACAGTATTTTCACAGGTGAAAATAACATGTTATCTTCACATTATCTTCACATTTCATCGATAATCATATAATAAAACAGATAAAACAGTTTTTCTATGATCCATTCAGTAATAAAGCACTGACTGTAGGAAGCCCTGAAAGCATGCACTCAAGAAGTGTGAGAAGGACTCAGCTCTTGCTTCTCTTCATACTTCTAGCTACATTCTTTATTACTGAACAGAGCAAGAAAAAAAGATATTTTATTTCTCTATGGATAACTGAGTGAGTGTTTTAGTTAACTACAAGCATTCTCTACGGTATTTACAGGGTAATATAGAGAGATATCAAGAAAGAGCCACAATATCTGAGTCAATCTATGGAAGTCTCCTATGTAATGCTCGTATTACAGATATTATCTATCATTATGAAGTGGAATTAGGCTCCAAATAAAGTAATAAGGAACAAAAAAGAACCTATAAACATCAAATGGTCAGTACAAACTTGGTTCATAAGCCACATACTTTAGACCTGACTTAAAACTCACCTTTGCCCAAGTTAATGAAGAAATAACCACCCTGTATATCGTGATTCACCTCAGTATTACTCATTACACCATAAAATGAAAAAGATCTGTTAAATATTGATGCACGATTGGACAAAATGAACGAAAAATCGCTCGAAAAAACACGAAGCTTTGTCCAGAACATGTCACTACCACAGGGAACCCAACATCTGTCATAGCTTCAGTTTTAAGTTTTGACGTATTTCCGGTTCCAACTGCTCACAAAAACTGCTAAAATAGAGCGAAAAATGTTCTCAATGATTTAACCTCTACTTGAAGGAAGTAGAACTTTGGACAACAAACCTGTCTTGAAGAAAAAGTAAGAAAAATCTTTCTAGAACTGCTTTCCGTTTTGTACCCGGACTGAGTCGTTTTTCCACACGTGTGACGTCACACTTAAAAGCTCTGTTGGGAAAACTTTGAGAAAATGTATATGCGAATGAATATCTCTGGAGATCTGGCTGAACAATGAGATCCGAAGCACAAACCAGGTTTAATTGCTGACCGAAAAAAACAAAACTGGGCTACCTGTGGTATATAACAAAAAAGAAAGAAAGAAAGAAAAAAAAAAGAAAGACAGAAAGAAAGAAAGAAAGAAAGAAAGAAAGAAAGAAAGAAAGAAAGAAAGAAAGAAAGAAAGAAAGAAAGAAAAGAAACATATTGGGATATTTTAGAGATAGAACATTATCCGACCTACGTAATCTCCGTAGTTTATGGGCAGTCCACAGCAATTGCCGTCAGTTCTGAAGTCCATACGGCGCCTCAGCTCCGCGCATGTCTCGCCATACATGACATATGACTGACGTACGTCAACTCAAGACTTCCTGGCCTCTGTAGGACTTTCGCCACAATGTTAATATTTTGTTTATTTCAAATCGTATTAAACAAAGAAATGATACTCCAAGGAATGACAAGTGGTCTGAAATGGGAAAAAATCTATATATTATGATAACGAGCAATAGGATGAAACTAAATGTAAACTGACAATGACTTCTGTTAAACTGCTCTTAAACTTTATACTTTATGATAGTAAATATTATAATTATACACCTAATTTGTCTAGGCGTTTTGTTTCCAAATTTCAGACCAAGTGTCATTCCCTAGAGTATCATTTCTTTGCTTAACAGTTGCACATGAGAAGACACATGAATATGGATACGACTCAAACAAAGAATCTTATTCTCAAGAGAACGACACGTGGTCTGAAATGGGAAAACACTACGCGCAAGATAAAGATGTCAAATTTGATGCAAGTGAGCTAAATCGATATGCTTTATGGGTCGTAAGAAAGAAGCCTATTCAACTCGTACATAATCAATTTTTTTCAGCAAGGATGTGCTCTTTCCAAGAAAAATTTAAATCTGAATTTCAAAAATTAAGTTTAAGAATCTCAGTGCATTTTTAAATGTTGTTTAAATCCATTGAATTTTTCTTCATTGGTCATTGAGATTAGAATAATAAAAATTATGCATATTATTCTTGTTTAAAAAAATGTTAAAAAAGGTAAAATTAAGCTAAAAAACCTCCCAAGGGACCTAAGTCTTGTGATATAAACAAGCTCAAACTAGAATAAAATTGAACTCTACACTAGAACCCTAGTGTGTGTGTTACAATATCCTTTATCAAACCAGCTGAGTTGACCTTCAGAACGAACTCAAGGTCAACCAATCAGAATTGAGGATTCAACATTGTGTTTTGATTAACATTTCCCACGTGTCCCTGCTCGGAAAATGCTAACCAAAAATAGTTGACCAATAATTCCTTTAGGGGAACGCGATCAACTCAGCTGGAAATTAAAGGTCTTCACAATACTGAGTAGGCTAGACTGAATAATGAATAAATTGTATGATGCCTTTACAGTACATTGTTTTGTAATTTGAGTATATGTCTGTTTGTCTATATTTCTATATAGCAGAGTTCATTGGTTGGCTGTTAGGATTCTCTCTGTGTACAGCGGTAATGGGTTATCTTTCCTGAGTGTTGGTCCGGTCGAGACTCGAACCACGACCTCCCGCAAAACAAACGGACGTTCTTACCAACTGAGCCAACCGGGTGATGCATGAAATTATGGTAGATTTACTGTTGGGAGTTTTCAAGTGTCTCTATGATTTCTGCCATGGAAGGACGTTCTTCTGGGTTCTGTTGTAAACATCTTCTGATCAGGTTCCTGAACAAATTGTTGGTCACCATGGCAACTTGTACGTTTCTGCGTTCTACGTCAGGCATTTCACGAACGTTCATCTCGCACAGCAGAACTCCAAAGCTGTACACATCAAGCTGTAGAGAAAGAGTAACATACAGTAAAAACCCGCATAAAAGAACCAGTGGATTAAGAACCACCAGGCTGAAATTTAGCCAATGAAGCACCCAATACAGCTATTTCAAAAAGGGTTGGTGAAGGTTTTGTGGCTTGTTGCTTGTTACATACCAAGCCCGAAATGCAGTATTGGTGATGTGAATTCAAGCAACGAAAGTCATGACGATATGGAATTTTCCTAAAATTTGTCTGCAGGTTTTTCCAGCATATTTTCTTCTGTGCTGACATTATTTACATATGAATATAATACATGTCAAGCTTGGTAACATGCAGCATGCAACAAGCAACAAAACCTTCACCAACCTTATCTGAAACTAGCTGTATACAAGAACCACTTCACCCTGACAAACGAGACAGGTTCTTAAGTGAAAAGTATAAAGATTTAACAAACATGTTGTTCTAAGGGTCATTTGGAATACATTAAGTCAAGTACCAAATTTACTGAATCAATGAAAAATAGAATTAGTCAGTACTCAATGAGGATATTCTATCATTCAGAGGATTCTGAATAATAAGCAATTATTGGACGGGGTTGAGCAAAATATCGTGATTTGTTAGTGGCGAGGAAGCAATTATTTGCCGATGCCGAAGGCAGAGGCAAATAATTGCTTGCAAGACACTAACAAATCTCGATATTTTGCGATAACCGAGTTCAATAATTGTTTTATCATTCAAATTATTTTTTCTAATCTTTGAGGGGCAGTGCGAGTCAAACAATAACAAAGAAGTCAGCTCATTTTTTCAGGGAAGCGAGCCATTGTCAAATACAGCGTTACTGCGCATGAGCAAACCGTTATTTGCAGTAAGATGGCTCTGCACCGTAATGCGCATGAGCAGACCGTTATTTGTAGGCAGTTATTTGCAGTTGTCTCGGCCAATCAAAATGAGGGAAAAAATAATTTGAATGATAACAATTATTATTGGTGTGATATATTGTATTAGGATATAACGATACAGCTAGGAAGAAACAACATAACAATTGCTTTTGTCTTGTAAATAAGAACCTGTTAAGAACCTACTCAGCCTGATTTCTCACTAGATACCAAATATATAAGAACCATTATACAGTCTGACTTGGGGAAATAATGGTTCTTTTATCCGGGTTTTTACTGTATTATCTAGTTTAGTGTGTGTGTTGGAGTGCATATCGACATAGCTCAACTGAAATGCAGGTTGTACCTTTGGTGATTGTCTGGACGTCTGTGCCTCAGGAGCAGAGTAGATAACAGCACCAGGACTAACCGTCATGGACTGCTGCAGGAAGTTGGCCGTGCCATAATCCGAGACTTTGGCCCGCCAAATAGTGACGTGTTTCCATAACAACACATTAGCACTGCTGATATCTCGGTGAATGATTGGAGCTGGATGACTGAGATGTAAGTAGTTTAACGCTTTGGCAACATCTAGCGCAGTAGTCGTGATCTCAGGAGGTTCCAGTGGCCGATTATGTAAAACTCCTCTTAAACTAGCGTCCAGTAGTTCAGTCACAAAAAGAGGGCTTTGGTTATCGTTTGTTGCTCCAATGAACTGCAGAAGACAAGGATGACGACATCTTGATGCAATATTCATCTCTCGTTCAAACAGACTTCTGTTGTGATCAGAGAGAATAAGGTGATGGATTTTCTTCACAGCAACTTTACATCCCCGAAATGTTCCTTCTTTCACCTCGCCCCATGCTCCGACACCAATTACGTTATCAGACAATATTATTTCATCCCGACGTACGACCCAATCACGTGTGGACTCTATAGGTCTTTGGCAGTCTTCATAGGCTTGTCGTACTGTGGTCAGCGTAGTTTCAAGTTCGTGTGATCTTTCCTCGCTGCTTTGAAGGCGACTCTCTGTTTCCTCGTGTGCCCTTCGTTCTGCAGCCAAGGACGTCTCCGATAGATTTAAACTCTGCTCTTTACTGCGAAGGCATCTCTCTGTTTCTTCTAATCTCTGCTCTTGACTGTGAAGGCGTCTCTCTGTTTCATGCAATCTTTGCTCGTTACTGCGAAGATGTCTCTCTGTTTCTTCTCTTGCTTGTCTTTCGGCAGCAAAAGATAACTCGAGTTCATGTGATCTCTGCTCGCTGCTATGAAGACGCCTTTCTACTTCTTCGCGTATTTTTCTTTCTTCAGCTAAAGATGTAACCAGTTCAGCAAAACGTCCATCGCTTTTCTGACCAATACATTCTTCTGTTTCTACAAGAAGAAATTTTAATTAACTGTAATTAATAGTTCTAAAACTCTGTGATTGGCTTACTAGATTGAAAACACTAGATCTGTGAAACAGTATTGTAATATGCAATTAGCTCTAATTTGTAGTAAATAGCTCTACTGATTTAGTGCAAAGTGCAAAATAAATTACTGTGAGTACTCTAGTAAACGAGCTAACAATACAAAAAATACGTTTAATCGAAGTTATGTCTGTCTTAAAGTGAACAAAAACAATTTTTCGACTTTAGCGACTTGCTAAAGAAGATTTAGCGAGGGAAGATTCTTAAAATTTACGATGAAGTTTCGTGACTGAAACTTCAGTGAGAGAAAAAGTGGCCTGTAGACCAGAACAACCTGATTATACTGCAAGAATAATATTTCAGTTCCGTAGAAAACACTTTATAGAAGGTAAATTCATTAATGTTAACTAATATTTCGTTAAAAAATGTGTAAACTAGCTGGAGAAACTCTCAGACAAGCCAAGGACGTTGCTTCGGCAAACATTGTCAGAAAAACTTGGATAGTTTATCGTTTTTACTACATTTTAGATTTTTATCATCTTTTTCTTCATTACTTGTGAACCAAAAAAGCGATATTTGAAGCTTTGAATTTTTGTTTTTGATCCCATTTCAAGAAAAAAGGCTAAGACTTAGTAAAAAGACTTAGTTCTTTGAAAAAAATATATTTGACGGCCAGCGAGCCTCACGCGAAGTCAAAACAAGATTCCAGTTTCATAATCATATGGATATTTTGACATTTTTATAGATAATTTATTTTAATGTTAAATGAAATATGAAAAAGGAATAGATATCACACCAAATATTTGCTATTTATCGGGCTTTTCCAGCTATTACTATTACACAATCGCAAAAATGATGAGCTTGTTTTTTTTTTGGATAAGCTTATGTTTTTGTAAGATATTTCGCTCGATAATAAAGTTAAGAATAAATCTGAAAAAACTTTTCAAAGACCAACTTACTAGCAAAGAAAACTATTATCTTGTATTAATGAATGTCTCTTTTTACATGTGAAGTTCAAGTGAATGTAAGCTTAAGCTTATAATATTTTTCGACAATTTTCAGTGTAGTTCACTTTCAACCTAAAAAACTTATGACTTTGATTACTAAGATTTGCTGAATAAAATCCTTTGTTCTATACGTGTATTCAGATGTTCTACAATCTATAATTATTTTTCTTCGAATTGAAAAGTTTTCTAATGCTTTTGAAGTAATGGTTTTTCTTTTAGTTTTTCCTTCTGGGTTCTGGTAAAATCAAAAAAAGTGGTAACGCTGTAACCAGCGTTATGCCGCGTCACACAATTGTCACGTTTTTAGCACTATATATACTATTTATGGGAGCTCCGCTTTTAGGCAGTGCCTAAATCTATATGATTTTTTGACCAATTACCGCAAACCGCAATATATTATGGGCAATGTGAAAGTAGAGAATAGCCCACTTTCGATATTGTGGTTGAGTGATCACGCACAAAGCAATACAAGACGAGGCTCCGGGGAAACAATGGAGTAATCCTGATATATTCTTTTATTTCCCCGAAGCCTCTCCTTGAATTGCTTTGTTAGTGATCACTCAACCACAATATCGAAAGTGGGTTAAAACCTTGATCTTGATCTTGTCGAGGATGTAGTTTATCTACTGCAACAAAAATACCACGGCCTGCCGGGCAGGTGAAATATCTTTTCCTTTGAAATATTCCATCACCCACATATTTATCACATCCGGCCACTGATTCCTAGCGAGATATGAACAAATAGTTAGTTAAAAGAAAGCATATTTTGAAGTATGTAATAAACTTGATGCATTTTTTAACTGCATTTGAACCAAGACAATATGAACTATTTTTTACTATATTTTATATCTTATTTTCTTGTGATAAAGACCGAATGGTTGAAACTTTGTCTGTTTTCTTTCTTACATATATATTCACATTTTCTATCAAGAAAACAGACTATTGAATTCCTGTGAATCCTTCTACTGGAAGTTCATCGTTGGTCTACCTTCTACATATCGAAGTTTTTTAATATACTTTATCATATATATTATATATTTAAAGATTTTGACTGTATTATATACTTTAAAAATATCTAATAAATAATCTTTTAGTGTGGATGATTGATGTGTCAGTATTTAAGGAAAACAATTGCCCTATATCACTATGACATCACATAAAACAATATATTGTTTTAACGCTAAGGATTATGGTCACCAGAAGGGACGAAATAGCAGAAAAACAAATGGAATCCCAATAAAATTCGGTTTATGAATGTTTGAAAGTGAGAACAGCTAAATATTATACTAAATATCGTGAACTAAAGAAGAATTGGCCTACATTTCTATTATTATGTAAACAAACCGTGACATCATAGTGATATAGGGCATTCTTGTACCAAGACCCTATTCATTTCTGAATCACTAAAAATCATAGGCTCTGGGAAACCCTATAATTTCAATGAAGGAATCTGAATGACTTGTACGAAACTTTGGCAGGGTGGCCACGGTAAGGCGCGTCGCGCTGTAACACTTTCTATGCTGTTGTTGACTTAGCTTTCTTGGAGAAGGGTCGGTTATAGCAAAGGCAATGAAGATGGATGAATGCCTTCGCTTCGCATTTTTTATAACATTTTGTCGAGTGAACTATAAATAAACTAGACGCTCTTGGAGCGTTCACTGGGTTGCCTTTGCAAGTATTCTAGAGCTCGATGATGAACATTTCAAGACTCGCTAAATCTCCAAGCTAATCGCGCTTACTTATTTCGCGCAGGATTTTTCCTTTCTTGTGGACTGAACAACCTTTTAACGAGTATTAAGTTACTTGTTTACCTATACTACGTTAAGCTACTGAAACTAGCATGTCTGATGAAATAACTATATACTTTTGAAGAAAAGCTACCCCTTTTTATACCAAAATTCACAAATTCCCACCCCTTTTCTATACCTTTACTGGTCACCAAGGCGACCCGTTTGTTTGTTTGTTTGTTTGTTTGTTTGTTTGTTTACCTGCGGCCTGAAAAACGTACCCCTTTCGGGCGGAGCATCCCCGTATAGTCAATTATAGGGAGTACCCCCCCCCCCCGGGAACTGCTCACTGCCAAATAAACTATTTTATATCAAAACTAGGGCTCAATGATGAACATTCCAAGACTCGCCAAATCACAATGCTAATCCTTACTTATTTCGCACAAAAGTTTTCCTTTCCTGTGGAGAACAACCTTTTATTCTACTTTACTGGTGCGACAACAGCTTTGATTACGTTACTAACGCGTTTTAACGCCGGAGTATTAAGTTACTTGTTAACCTACACTACCTTAAAGACTAGCATGTCTGATGAAATAGCTAGCTATGTTTATTTCAGGATCGAAACTGCTCACTGCCAAACAAACGTTTTATCAATGTAAATACTCTTAGCCAAAATGTGTTTAACTGGTAATTTGCTTTTCCCACAATTTTTGTTTGCTGTATTTTTATAAATGGAAATTTTCAACAAGGAGTCTTGGCAGTTCGCTTTCTTGTAGATCACTACCAGCTCGTCTGATTTCTATAAGTTCTTTGAGTCAGCTTTCAACAAAGCTTTGTTTGTCAGTCGTTTTGTAGTTTGTCTCAGTATATTTTTTTCGTATCTGAGATCTGGTAAGATCTAGTTTGATCATAGCTAGATAGTTCATAGATTCTCTTAGTCTATTTTGACTAGTTTGTCTAGTTCTATGATTCTCATAGTTTGCTCATAGATTCTAAAAGATAGCTCATAGATACTCAGATTTCTCTCTTTGAGTACGTGGACCAACCCGTTCCAAAATCGCGCAATAACATCGTTTAGTGTGGGTCTACCACGTACGGCGTGTGCGTTTGTAAGTAGTTTAAGCGTACCGTTAAAAAAGCTAAAGACAATGGTAGACCACAGAACCAAACACCGAAAGCTATAAATACCTCGTGCTCGATATCATGTGGCAAATTCTATTAAATTGTCGATCATATTTGTACACAAATACATAACACAACACAACTTCATTGGACAGACTATTGGTATGGTTACAAGTTCTCGAACAATCATGACGTGTGACGTCACAATAGACATTATGGTCTACCTGACGCCCGAAAAACGGATCTCATTTTAAGACTGGTTTGCCACCATGGCAACCCAGTAAAAATCGCACGACCTTCTCGTACAATTTGGAATTAATAGGCACTCGTAATGTTTTGAAAGTTCTTTAATTGCACTCACCTAAAGGCTCGTGCAATTACAAGAACTTTTAAAACATTACTCGTACCTATTAATTTCCAAATTGTATTCGAGGTCGTGCGATTTCCTATACCAATACTGAGTTTATTACTGGATTGCTATGGTAGCAAACCAGTCTTAAAATGAGATCCGTTTTTCGGGCGTCAGGTAGACCATAATTTCACACGTCATGATTGGTCGAGAACTTGTAAACAATGTCCAATGTCCAATGAAGTTGCCACACGACATCGAGGACGATGGGCTGTGATCAAAACGCGGGCTGCGAGCTGCGGGCTGCGGGCTGCGGGCTGCGGGCTGCGGGCTGCGGGCTGCGGGCTGCGGGCTCTGTCTGGATATATATCCTTTAAATATGAACAGGAATAGAGGAAAAGCAAACAATAGAAATGCCTATGATCAGATAATCTTTTCGGGTAAACCCTGCGCGGAGAACTCAAAATTTCTAAACACAACATCAGTTTGAGCTGTCTTACATCATTCATGTCAAAACTGTCAAAACTGTCCACACCTTCTGTCTCATATTTCTCGTGAGGATATCTACTCGCAGAAGCACTAGTGACTTGACGTACGGCTCGCTGAGTTTCTTTAGTTAACTTCTTTTATACTAAGCTCCACAAGTTCAGTTTCAACTATAAGGTAAGCCGGATAGTATTGCTTTGGTTTGTGAGTTTTAAAACTTTGACAAGTTTTAAAGTATTGCTGAGTATTTATTTATACATTTGCTTCTTTTAGATGGGTGACAAGACCGGGGATAAGAGGACGGCGTGTTTGGTTGAGTGCAAGAAGCAGGGGTTTGCTTTGGTGTATGACCCTCAGGGATCATACAACCGTTGCTTTTATCGTTGCCTTGCTCGGTCTCTTGAAATAAAAACGGAGGATTTAATCAAGTCTCTTGAGGGCTTCATGTTGGAAAACCGTGCAATGGGTTTGAGGATAGTAGGGTTGTCATTTCTCGAAGTTTAAAAGCTACAGAATAAACAGCGGGGAAGTTATTAAGCTTTTTATTCGACTCAATTTGCCAATTCTTGGTAGGTAGTGCCGCTACCTATATTATGCAGAGCCGATATACACAACCGAATTAATAACCTTTTTTTGTGAGCTGAATGTAATGTTGTATTCTTCACAAGTTTGGACTAGTTTTGGATGAGTTTTACGTGGAGAACATGTATTAAAACAACATTATTTTTCTCGAATCGCGGCGGCTGGCGCTATACCGGCCTGAACCCCGGGCTAGCTTCTCGCCGGCCGTCTCATGCTTTACTAGATGTCAGTTCTACTGACATCACTGTTTACAAGCTCGCAGCATTTCACTTGCAATATGACGCCTAGTATTTAAGCCTATTATAAAGAATGTTTTTTTTTTTACTCGGAATACCTTCAAGGATATCTAAACCTCGATCTTATTGTCATCAATGTGACGGGTAACTGAATCGAGTCACGCGTTCCGGTCCAGCTACGTGAATATAAATGATCTAACCTTGGAAGTCAAAAGACAACATTAATTCTGAATTTCTAGCGATTTTTATTGTTGCAAATATTTTTGTATCGACAAAATTACAGTATATATATATTTTTTATTTTATATATATATATTTTATATATATATATATATATATATATTTTATATTTTATTTTTATATTTTACCGTCAAAATAGACACATCCAGATATATATTTTATATATATATATATATACAGCTTTTTGCAAAAATTATGGCCGGTTCAAGTATATATACAAGTATATCAAAAGTATATCAGAAATTATGGGATATCATCGCTGATATTTTTTTCGTGTTGCCTATCATTAGGGCTTTCTGAAAAAAATATCAGGAATGATATCCCATAATTTCTGATATACTTTTGATATACTTGTATATATATACTTGAACCGGCCATAATTTTTGCAAAAGGCTGTATATATATATATATATATATATATATATATATATATATATATATAGATAGATAGATAGATTATGGATTGTAGATAGATCAAAGACAAGACATAACTTTTGCTGTTACTCGGAGTTTCACGCTTACGCGATCTTCAGACAGTCTTTAATAAAGAATAATCCATACTGTAATCTATATATACCTGAGGCGCTATAATCTATAATTGGAGTATTGTTATGTATTTACAATAGTGCTATTGTTCTATCAAGGTGCGATAATTTATTTTATCCGGCTTAAGTAATATTTGTTTTCGTGGCTGCATTTTGAAATAAGTTCTGATATTTTGTTGAGAAGGTTGGCTTTATCTGCTTTAATAATGTTCAATTTTTCTGCTAAGCAGAGATTGCATTTCTTAGAAATATTATTGTAGGCTTTTGCTGAGGTGATGATTGACCATTTGATGTTGTAAATTTTCTTGTTGTCTTCAAGTGTCCAGATGTGTTTTGATAGTTCAGTGCTGTTGGCGTATTTTCTGTTTCGGAAAGATAGCTTGTGTTGCGTATACCGTTGTTTAAATGTTTAATATATATATACAGCCTTTTGTAAAAATTATGGCCGTTACAAGTATATGTACAAGTATATCAAAAGTGCATCAGAAATTATGAGATATCATCACTGATATTTTTTTCGTGTTGCCTATCATTAGGGCTTTCTGAAAAAAATATCAGGAACGATATCCCATAATTTCTGATATACTTTTGATATACTTGTACATATACTTGAAACGGCCATAATTTTTGCAAAAAGCTGTATATATATATATATATATATATATATATATATATATATATATATATATCATGAAATCATGTTCTAGCTTTTATACGTAATGAATCCAAATCACAATGCCGATGTGATGAATGATGTAAGACAGCTCAAACTGATGTTGTGTTTAGAAATTTTGAGTTCTCCGCGCAGGGTTTACCCGAAAAGATTATCTGATCATAGGCATTTCTATTTTTTGCTTTTCCTCTATTCCTGTTCATATTTAAAGGATATATATCCAGACAGAGTCCGCAGCCCGCAGCCCGCGTTTTGATCACAGCCGTTCGTGAAGTACTAGTTTGTCTGTAGGCATGTTGCGTACTATTGTCTTTAGGTTTTTTAACGCTACGCTTAAACTAATTACAAACACACACGCCGTACGTGGTAGACACACATTAAAAGATGTTATTGAGCGATTTGCGAACGGATTTGTCCACACACTCAAAGAGAGAAGTCTGAGTATCTATGAGCTATCTTTGAGAATCTATGAGCAAACTACGGTATGAGAATCGTAGAACTAGACAAACTAGTCAAAATAGATTAAGAGAATCTATAAACTACCTAGCTATGATCAAACTAGATCTTACCAGATCTCAGATACAAAAAAAATATACTGAGACAAACTACAGAACAAGAGACAAACTACAAAGCGTGTGACAAACAAAGCTTTGATGAAAGCTGACTCAAAGAACTTGTAGAAGTCAGACGAGCTGATAGTGATCTACAAGAATGCGAACTGCCAAGACTCCTTGTTGAATATTTCCATTTATGAAAATACAGTAAACAAAAACGGAGGGAAAAACAAATTACCAGTTAAACACATTTTGGCTAAGAGTATTTACATTGATAAAACGTCTGTTTTGCAGCGAACAGTTTCGATACTGAAATAGATATGTTTATTTCATCAGCTAGTCTTGAAAGGTACTCTAGTAGGTCAAGTAGAAATATAACATGCGTTGACAAGTCAGTAACGCAACACTAATGCCTTACTAGAATTTAAAATGTTTTTAATAAAGGGGGACTTTGAACCCAAAAGGAACACTTTGGTAAGAAATAATAGAGTATATAGGATTGGTGAGTGGGCGAGCTCTCGCACAGGCAACCCTGTGAACGCTCCAAGAGCGTCTAGTTGTAAATATATCAGGGACGGCGGAGCACATTTTATAGTGGGACGGCTCTTCTCTTTTTTTGGAAGCACATTTTAAAGTTGTGGTGGGGCTAGAATTTTTGTTTTACTATTTGACTAAAGCTCCTCCAGCCTCCCTTGGCTCCACTGTCCCTGTCATAGGGTCTTTTCATACAATGCTTTACCTTGTCTAGCAGTTCTACGCCAAACATAGTACCTCTGCGTCTAGGTAAGCTTCCCTTGTAACGAATAACTCCTCGAAGTTCTAGATCTGTATTTTGTTTTCTTATCTTCACAAAAACTTTACTACCAATATCCAATGTATTTGCTTCCGTTAGACGATTCTTGTCTAGATAAATACGCAATCTTTTTCTTCGTGACGAGACAGCAATAAGCAAGTCACCTTCGTTGTCTGTTAGCTGGCCAACATCCAGCTTAGTGCATTCTAGTTTCATGTCCCCCCATGTAAGAGCGATCTTTTTAGGGTCTTTCGGCTGCTCTGATTCTGGTGAACACTCCAAGATTTCACCTCTATCAAGAGTTCCTTTATAGGAAAACAATATGTACCTGGGTGTGCTGGCCATGTTTTAGTGAGACTATACTCACTACAGATCTATCAATACAAGGATTTAGAAACAGGAAGTAAAACACCCTCGATTCTGTGCTATTCACCACAGGAACCCCAGTTGAACTAAACTAACATAAACTACAGGTAACCCAGACTATTTTATTTTATTTTATTAGCTTCGCCAAATAACTAATTATGTACAACAACAAAACACAACAAGAACAACGTAAGGCAGGGTAACCGCAACAGCCGTGGTAGGCCAATTACTGCGGGCCCGTACTATCACTAATAAAACATATACCGAAACTATAAAATCAGTAGCAGAAGGTTAAGGGCAGTGTAAGGCTACGCGAGGTATTGCACTTCGGACAAAACAGTCTTATCCACTTTAAGAGAATGTATGTAGTAAATAGATTTTGCCAGGATTTTGTAGATTTTGCTAAGATTTTGAAGAAAAGCTTCGGATATATAAAAAACAGAAGAGTACTTTTCCCCTCCAAGTTCTACATGTCCTTCCACATCATCATCATCATCATAATAATAATAATAATAATAATAATAATAATAATAATAATAATAATAATAATAAATACTTTATTTAAACTGGAAAAATCTATCAGTATTAAAAAACACTGGTCTTAACAAGATGTCCAGTGATGTCTATATCTTATAGAGGGACTGTGGAAAGTAAGTGTGATGGGGGATGGGGGGAGGGAGGATAATGACAGCCGAAAGCAGGAGCCCCTAGTGGTGTTTGGGGCCATGTATGGCAAACCGATTGTTGCAATATTCAATTCAGCTCTTTTATTCAACGTTCAACCATATTTATTCAACGTTCAACCCCTTTATTCAACGTTCAACCCCTTATTCAACGTTCAACCCCTTGTTCAACGTTCAACCCCTTATTCAACGTTCAACCCCTTGTTCAACGTTCAACCCCTTATTCAACGTTCAACCCCTTATTCAACGCTCAACCCCTTATTCAACGTTCAACTCCCCCTCCCCCAAGGTCTATACGCATCATTCCGTCCGATGGCGTCCCGCAAGTCTGGCTCTTCATCTACCAATCCATAAGCTAATGGATTATTATCATGTATCATTCCATTTGTCCACATCTGAATGGGGGACCAGTTTCTCTCTGTGCGTACTCTGTGATGATTAAAAGCCTCCATAAATTCATTCATGAGTTGTGAGTTGAGTTGTAAAAATGCAAGTGTTGCTGGAATATATTCTTGCATTTTTACAAAAGAAATATTAGCGCTTTCCTAATCGTAAAATATAAACTTATTCAGATTTATTACTTACTTGTTGATATATGATATTATAGTCAGCTAGTCGCATTCAACCTCGTTCCTAGGCGAGGCGGTCGGAGTTGGGACCGAGAGGACACCGGGAACGAGGTTGGGTCGCATTCGTAAACTCTGCATATAAACCTTGGGGAAGGGGGGGGGGGGGGGGGGGGTTGAACGTTGAACAAGGGGTTGAACGTTGAATAAAAGAGCTGAATTGAATATTGCTACAATCGGTTTGCCATAGCCATGCCTCCTTAAAACATTTTGAAAGTGAGACCCTCGGAAATGCGATTTCCCTCAAAATATGCTAAAAAAGTCCCTGACCCTCGCCAGTAGGTGCTCAAAAAATGGTGACCCTCCCCACAAACACAGCAGCCTTATCCCACCATTTAAGACGGTAGCCAGCCAATCAGCGAGAACATTATATCTCAAATATTTTTTTCCAGCCCACAGAGTCTGTGCAAGGGTATATACATATACCTATTTTAAAATGTTTATCGAGCCCGTGGGGACTCGAACCCGGGTCGCATTGGTGAGAGGCGAGCGCTCTAACCGCTACGCCACCCGTGCTTCCCAACACAAATGACACTGTTCAACACTAATGCGTTGAAATATCAACTTTATTCAGTTGTTTGGTTAAAAGCAGTAAATTGCGCACCTTGTATACGCTTACAAATATTTCTCATCATATATTATTTTTATTTATTTTTTATATATTTTTCTCAATTATTTAGCACATTATAAGTGCTTCATTACAACGTGAAATTATTATCAAAAATGATATAAAATGAACAATAAAGTAGGGGAATCAACAAAACTTATGAAATGTTGTGAGAGACGAAATAGACGATAAATATTATTCAAGCTCACACATATAAAACTATCCACTCAATGAAACTGAGCTATTCACACGAAGAAATTCATAAAACATGTGCATGATAATAAACAAAACAATTCTATGGGGAGGGCTGGGGGATACAAGAAACTCCACTCTCCTCTCCCCCGAGTTAAACTTCAAAATGAGATATGAAAATTTAGAAAGAAAATATGAAATTTATAAGAATGTTTTGAGTAATTTTACGAAAAGAAGAAACCTAACGATGATGTTTAGTTGCTGTTTTGATCATAAATTTTTAGAAACTAGCTACCTGATTGATAGGTCTGAATATTTGGATTAAAAAAAGTTCCTGCACGCGATTTCAATCAAAGATTATTTACAACTCATTCAAATTCACAAGTCCAGCTCAGTTAGCTCGCCTGCTACCGGCGCTAATCCATGGCACTGGTAATGGCAATATTATTAAGTTTAAAAAGTTGAGTTTTCCCGGCAAAAACTCCGACGAAGGACTAACGTCCGAAACGTCAGTTCCTATTTTCACTACGGTGTATAATTTATTAATCTACGATAACTGAAGCTCATACTGATAAGTCAACAAGCGATAATAATAAAGGCTTATTCAGAAAGATTTCGAAGAAATGAAAAAAAGCGCACTTGGAATGGGTAGATCACGTGCAAAGCGGTCCTCAAATCAAAGCTTCAAATACATATTACATTACTTTAACCGTAAAAGGGAAAATATATCAAAACTCTTCAAGAAAAACCACGTCAATAAACATGGTTTGAAAACCAAACTATTTACATTCATACCACACCACCATCACATACAGGTCGCTATGGCAACGTTAAGAGAACTAACCGTCTCCTAGGAACAAGGTGAGGATAGACCTTAAATGTTACCATACATAATAAGTTACCATTAACTAAACCTGTAAACATCTCTCGAACCTTAAATTCAACCAAAGACTTGGGTCTGTCTTGAGTCAGTCTACAGGGGTGGGCCCGCAGACTTGCTGCTACGCGTCAGCCCACGATAAACCAGTTTCGCATTCGATGCAAACCGCTGTTTTTGAAGACCACAGACTCATTTGTACAGGGTTAGCCTCGTTTATAAGTCAGCTATTCAAAGACACCTGCTCAGCGCCTGCAGCTCACGACGACTGTTGAAGAACCGAATTGTCACGGGGCTAAACAACCTTTCGCGGTGAACTTTCGCGGGTGTATTTTACTGGTCGACTAAGGTCGGTCAAGCCACGAAAAACCAGAGATGACGGTCTAACTGATGTAATTTAATAGACAATAATCGAACGTCAGCTGAAATACAATACATCAAGCAAACTGATCAAAACAAGTTACAATGGTATGATTATAGACTCTGAAATAGCATACATTACAAGCATAGTTTTGCTTAAACAATCTACTTCTAGCAAAATTGTAAATGCACGTAGCAAAGTGAATAATATGAAGAAAACCAAGTTATAGACCTCTTTACATTCGTTGTTTGTTGTGCCCATTGCAGACCATGTGATGCCACTCTTGGGAGTTGATTCTTTCATGTGTAAATATTTTAATAAAAGAACATTTCTGAAGGGAATGACATGTGGTCTGAAATGGGCAATTTGCATATGAAGCTAAAGAGGTCTATATATTACATAGAATCATGAATGATTAAGTTAAAGGCATAAATTATTGCCATAACAGGACTTTGCGTAAAATATACTTAAGACGCACTATTGGGAGTGCCGCTACGAGTTATCACGTGTGGGGTTACCCAAAAGAAACTAACTATAAGAGCTATAGGCTATTCCATAGAAAGATACAATACTGAGTTGATACAGTGTTATAAATGTAAAGCCCCGAGGCAACAAAAGAAGCAATTTCAATTTCAATCTCAATTTGAGCCAACCGGGAGGCTGCATAAAATCATGGTTTATTTACTGTGGGGAGTTTTCAAGTGTCTCAATGATTCCTGCCATGGAAGGACGTTCTTCTGGGTTCTGTTGTAAACATCTTCTGATCAGGTTCCTGAAAAAATTGTTGGTCACCATGGCAACTTGTTCGTCTCTGTGATCTGGGTCAGGCATTTCACGAACGTTCATCTCGCACAGCAGAACTCCAAAGCTGTACACATCAAGCTGTAGAGAAAAAGAGTACCAAATTTACTAAATCAATGAAAAATAGTATTAGTCAGTACTCAATGAGGATATTCTATCATTCAGAGGATTCTGAATAGCAATTAAAAAAAAGTTGGTGAAGGTTTTGTTGCATGTTGCATATTGTATGTTGCATGTTGCATGTTGCATGTTGCATGTTCCTTGCCAAGCTTGAAATGTGGGAGGGAAGGGAGAGCTACTGACACCAACGATTGTTCTTAGAACCATGGCATTCTGGACGAAATGAGAACTCAGGGAATAATCATATTCAGATCCCTCACATTTACAAAACACTTCTAACTTCTAAAATAGCTCGCGCTAACAAATAGATTTAAATGCGTGTGCAATACTAACAACTAGTTTCAAAATGCCCGCGCAAAGCTAGCGGTCTTTCCACTGAAGAGGGTCTGAGACCAGACCGAACGTGTGTATAATTATGTTACAATTTAAGCCAGTGTCTACTAGGCAATTAAAATTATCATTATCATGAATGTCAGCACTGAAGAAAATATGCTGGAAAAAACTGTAGACAAATTTTAGGAAAATTCCATATTGTTGTGACATTTCGCTCATTGAATTCACATCACCCATATTGTATTTCGGGCTTGGTATCCAACATGCAACAAGCAACAAAACCTTCACCAACCTTTCTTGAAATAGCTGTAACAATACAGATAGGAAGAAACGAGATAACCATTTCTTTTTTCTTGTAAATGAGAACCTTTTAAGAACCTACTCAGCCTGATTTCTCACTAGATACCAAATATACAAGAACCATTACAGCCTGACTTGGGAAAATAGTGGTTCTTTTATGCGGGTTTTTACTGTATTATCTAGTTTAGTGTGTGTGTTGGAGTGCATATCGACATAGCTCAACTGAAATGCAGGTTGTACCTTTGGTGATTGTCTGGACGTCTGTGCCTCAGGAGCAGAGTACGCAACAGCACCAGGACAAGCCGTCATGGACTGCTGCAGGAAGTTGGCCGTGCCATAATCGGACACTTTGGCCCGCCAAATAGTGACGTGTTTCCATAACAACACATTAGCATTGCTGATGTCTCGGTGAATGATTGGAGCTGGATGGCTCAGATGTAAGTAGTTTAATCCTTTAGCAACATCTAGTGCAATGGTCGTGATCTCAGGAGGTTCCAAAGGCCGATCACGTAAAACTGATCTTAGACTAGTGTCCAGTAGTTCAGTCACAAAAAGAGGACTTTGGTCATCGTTTGTTGCTCCAATGAACTGCAGAAGACAAGGATGACGACATCTTGATGCCATATTCATCTCTCGTTCAAACAGACTTCTGTTGTGATGAGAAAGAATAAGCTGGTGGATTTTCTTCACAGCAACTTTACATCCTCGAAATGTTCCTTCTTTCACCTCGCCCCATGCTCCGACACCAATTACTTTATCAGACAATCTTATTTCATCCCGACGTACGACCCAATCACGTGTTGACTCTATAGATCTTCGGTAGTCTTCATAGGCTTGTCGTACTGTGGTCAGCGTACCTTCAAGTTCGTGTAACCTCTCCTCGCTGCTTTGAAGACGTCCCCCTGCTTCCTCGTGTGCTTGTCTTTCTCCAGTCAAGAATGTCTCCGATTGATTTAATTTCTGCTCTTTACTGCGAAGGCGTCTCTCTGTTTCATGCAATATTTGCTCGTTACTGCGAAAACGTCTCTCTGTTTCTTCTCTTGCTTGTCTTTCTTTAGCCAAAGATAACTCGAGTTCATGTGATCTCTGCTCACTGTTATGAAAACGCCTTTCTGTTTCTTTGCGTATCTTTCTTTCTTCATCTAAAGATGTAGCCAGTTCAGCAAAACGTCCATCGCTTTCCTGACCAATACATTCTTCTGTTTCTACAAGAAGAAATTTTAATTAACTGTAATTGATAGTTCCAAAACTCTGTGATTGGCTTACTAGAGTGAAAACACTAGATCTGTGAAACAGTATTGTAATATGCAATTAGCTCTAATTTGTAGTAAATAACTCTACTGATTTAATGCAAAGTGGAAAATAAATTAGTACTGTTTTACAGATTAAGTGTGAGTACTCTTGTAAACGAGATAGTGATTTTCAAAGTAAGGGGCTCATAACTCTTTCGTTATTGAAAAGTGGTTGCCTTCAGCTTTCCCTCACTTCCATGCAGTTCACTCTACTTTGCTGCCTTTGGTGGTGCCAACATTATGGCATGTAAAGGGTGTTAAAACTTTTGATTTCACGAGTGTTCTTTTTGTATGGTGATTTCATCTCTCAGATACACTAAGCTAACGAAATGCAAATGTCTGGTGAAAATGCACTAACTTCATATAAACGCTCATCACTGATAGTTGTTAGGGTAAACAGATTTGGATAGGGCCGAATCACATGATGAGGCAGAGTGCATTTAAGGCTTAATCAGTCCACGCATACTCATTAGAGAACACTCATAATAGAAATCAAGAAATTTCATGGAATTTTACACTAATTCTCTACTTTCACATTGCCCATAATACATTGCGATTTGGGGGGTGATCAGGGTAAAAACATAAAAATATTTTGATTAAGGCTGATCAGAAGATGTTGTAAAATGCTTGATATTTAAAATGATATTTAAAGATGTATAAGAAACAGCCAGAAACATAAAAAATCTTTTTTTGAAGAAGTCTATAAACTCAATTTTGAGCACTTTTTTTCTGTAACACTAAACTTCTTGATGTTCTGAATGTGGGGAAATAACTCAGAATGAACTGATAATCAGTATTTTACAGATAAAAGCAGGTATAGTGTACATTCGATTGCAGAATGTGAAAGCAGAGAATAGCCTACTTTCGGGAAACAATGGAGTAATCCTGATATATTCTTTTATTTCCCTGGAGCCTCTCCTTGAATTGCTTTGTACGTGATCACTCAACCACAATTATTAAAAATGGGTTAAAACCTTGATCTTGATCTTGTCGAGGAAGTAGTTGATCTACTGCAACAAAAATACCACGGTCTGCCGGGCAGATGAAATATCTTATCCCTCTATATGTTCCATCAGTCACATCTGTATGACGGTCGGGCACTAATTCCTAACGAAACATAAAGAAAATATATATTAATGTATGTAGTAAACTGAATGCATTTTTATCTTGTGCATATATTTTACTATATTTGATATTTTAATTTGTTCTCATGAAGACCGAATGGTTGAAACGTTGATCACAAAAAAATCTTGGAACAGTCAGTTCTAAGTTGTCTGTTATCTTTCTTACATATATATTCATATTTTCTATCAAGAAAACAGACTATTGAATTCCTGTGAATCCTTCTACTGAAAGTTCATCATTTTTCTATCTTCTATATATCGAAGTTAATATACTTTATCATATCTGGGCCATAGCACCCACAGGGGCCACGGGGGAGGGGCCACGGGAACTGTGACCCTCTCAGTTTTTTTTCCAAAATAAAAAAAACATTAAGAATTTGATAATTTTTTTTTTTGTGATCATGTGTTATGGAGTGCCTTTGTGCCCCCCCCCCCCTTCTAACAGCTTTTCAAGGCTTGCCACAGCCCTGCATATATATATATCATCCAGCTGATCTGAGAAAAAAATTAACAAATCAGAATCAAGAAAGTTTGTTAAACTGAGGTGTCATCCTTAGTAGCCATGCGACTCGGGAAATGGTTAATTCTTTATTTTATTCTCCCACTCAATAATGATACAAATCAAAGTAAATGTATAAAAAATATCAAAAACCTCTCCTGAAAATCTAGATTTATCTCAGATATAAACTTTTTAAGTCAATTTTCACATGCTTCATGACACCTCAGACCTGGAGAGAACATGCTCCACACCTGCGGTGTTCTGTAAGTTGATACAGAATACTAATAAACCTGTAGGTCTGGCTAAAGGAGGATGGATTCCCAGAGCCTTTTCAAAAGCTATAGTCCCACCAATAAGATTAAAAAACCTGCATATTGCTATGTTAACCTAAACACAATATGACACATCTGATAATATTCTCAGTATAGATTCTTTGTGAGATATGAGTTGTTCAATGAACCCAAATAATTATATTTGTTGAGTGATGCATAGATCTTGAAGTTATAAAGGTTTTTTCCATGCTATATGTTAATGAGTGTGGCATCAGAAGAGTCATCATTCAAAATACAAAATCTAACTGGTAGAGATAAACTAAATTTGGAAAGCATCACTGTTTCATCAATGGCTTTTATAAAAATTATTGCTGATTATAGTTTCCGCATAGCAGTCAGTGTTTCGAATTACAAGGAACAACAAATAAACATAAATGACTCCCCTGACATCACAGTTATTAGCATATGACAAGAATAAACCTTTATAACTTCAAGACACATCACTCATTCAAACTATGTATGTTTTTGGGGTCATCAAACAGCTCACCTCATGTAGAATCTATACTGAGAATATTAATTTTAGTATAAACCTATTGGTCTATCACAAATCCTGCACTCTGATTGGCTGAGCTACAAGTGGTCTATTAGTGTTAGAGAACCACTAGTACCTTAAGAGGCTGGTCTTGAAAGCTAAAGCAATGGCAATAACAATCATTTATTTGACCGACTAGTAGGTTTATGCTAAACCAATTAGACCTCTCTCCTTCATGGTCTACTAGCTGCATTAACTCCAGTATATATATGTCAGTTACAACTATAGATGCTTTGCACCATCACATGTTGGCAGCCATCACAGGAGGCAGGAACAATTGAATCTGGTCTAATCTGATTTACGTGAGAAAGAATTCAGTTTCCAAGAGAGAAAAGACTGTATTGTTGTGCCTCCTGTCATGGCTGCCATCAGGTGATGGTGCAAAGCCTCTATAATTATAAACTTACTGAAATATTTTAGGATTTTGTAATACATATTAGAAATGTATAATTGTGCCTTCCCAAAACACTGGGATGTAGAATTTTGAAGTATTTTATGACCAATACTGAGTTTATTGTAAATATATCAGGGTCGACGGCGGAGCACATTTTAAAGTGAGAAGGCGTTTCCTTTTTTTGGAAGCACATTCTAAAGTTGTGGTGGGGCTAGAATTTTTGTTTTACTATTTGACTGAAGCTCCTTCAACCCCCCTTGGCTCCGCTGTCCCTGTCATAGGGTTTTTTTTATACAATGCTTTACCTTGTCTAGCAGTTCTACGCCAAACCTAGCACCTCTGAGTCCAGGTAAGCTTCCCTTGTAACGTATAACTCCTCGAAGTTTTAGATCTGTATTTTGTTTTCTTATCTTCATAAATACTTTACTACCAATATTCAATGTTTTTGCTTCACTTAGACGATTCTTGTCTCGATAAATACGCAGTGCCTCTTCTCGTGGCCAGACAGCAAAAAGCAAGTCAGCTTCGCTGTCTGTTAGCTGACCAACATCTCGCTTAAGGCATTCGAATTCTAGTCTGAAGTCAGACCATATGTCTGGATCTCTTAGAGCGACCTTTTCAGAGTCTTTCGGCTGCTCTGATTCAGGTAAACGCTCATACATATCACCTCCACGAATTCGAAGTTCCTCAATTGTGTCTGGCTGCTCTGATGCCAATTCCTCCCCAATCGTGTCCTCCAGTACTATAAATTTGGTTGTGGTGGCCATGTTTTAGTGAGACTATACTCACTACAGATCCATCAATACAAGGATTTACAAACAGGAAGTGAACACCCTCGATTCTGTGCTATTCACCACAGGAACCCCAGTTGAACTAAACTAACATAAACCACAGGTAACCCAGACTATCCACTTTAAGAGAGGATTTTTATGATTTTGCTAAGATTTTGGTAATAAATTTTCAGATATACAATAAACAGAAGTTTACTTACCGTCTTGCTTTAAAAAAATTCAGAAATGAGTACATTTCCCCCTTCCAAGTACCACATATCCTTCCATATCTTGTTGAGGGAGTAAGTGTGATGGGAAGTGATTGCTCAAAAAATTGTGGCCCTCCCCACAAAAACAGCATCCTTACCCCACCATTTAACATGGTAGCCAGCCAATCAGCGAGAGCATTATATCTCAAATATTTTTCCAGCCCACTGAGTCAGTGCAAGGGTATATATACCTATTTCAAAAAGTTTGTCACAGCCAAATAAGGCGATAGGAGATAGGCCCGGGGGAGAGAAGGGGGACTTAGGGGTAAAAGTATCGGGTATCTATGCTCGTCATATCTTGTCTGAATAAAAATCAGGAATTTGGTATCTTATAGGGTGTTAAAATTGAGATTTAGAATGTAGCTTTGAACTCACTGACAAAGTTGCATTTGTATGTATGGTTTAAGTTTCAGTAAGTAAATCACAGCGAGGTTATTTCTTGAAAATTATATGATAAGGATACAGCATTAATACAGCATTAAAACGAAATCAAACCAGCTGAGTTGACCTTCAGAACAAACGCCAGGTTAACCAATCAGAAATGAGGATTCATCATTGTATTTTGATTAACATTTCCCATGTGTCCCTGCTCGGAAAATGCTAACCAAAAATAGTTGACCCATAATTCCTTTAGGGGAACGCGATCAACTCAGCTGGAAATTAAAGGTCTTCACAATACTGAGTAGGCTAGACTGAATAATGAATAAATTGTATGATGCCTTTACAGTATATTTTTTTTTGGTAATTTGAGCATATGTCTGTTTGTCTATATTTCTATATAACAGAGTTCATTGGTTGGCTGGTAGGATTCTCTCTGTGTACTGCGGTAATGGATTATCTTTCCTGAGTGTTGGTCGATTCGAGACTCGAACCTCGTCCTCCCGAACAACAGACCGACACTCTTATCAAATGAACCAACCGGGTGACTGCATGAAATCATGGATGATTTGCTGTGGGGAGTTTTCAAGTGTCTCTATGATTTCTGCCATGGAAGGACGTTCTTTTGGGTTCTGTTGTAAACATCTTCTGATCAGGTTCCTGAACAAATCGTTGGTCACCATGGCAACTTGCACGTTTCTGCGTTCTACGTCAGGCATTTGACGAACGTTCGTCTCGCACAGCAGAACTCCAAATTTTCTGTCTGTCTGTCTGTCTGTCTGTCTGTCTGTCTGTCTGTCTGTCTGTCTGTCTGTCTGTCTGTCTGTCTGTCTGTCTGTCTGTCTGTCTGTCTGTCTGTCTGTCTGTCTGTCTGTCTGTCTGTCTGTCTGTCTGTCTGTCTGTCTGTCTGTCTGTCTGTCTGTCTGTCTGTCTGTTTCTGTCTGTCTGTCTGTCTGTCTGTCTGTCTGTCTATACTTCTATATAGCATAGTTCATTGGTTGGCTGGTAGGATTCTCTCTGTGTACTGCGGTAATGGATTATCTTTCAGATATTTCTGTATATAACTACATGTTGGTTTCACTTGTAGGTTGTTTTCCACAGCATGATCCAATGCCGCCTAAAGAGATTAACAATAACAATGATAATTATTGATATTGAACAATTAGACCTGAAGGCTGATTGGTCTACGAGTCAATAGCCCATGATGCTGAAGGCTGAATAGGGTATTGACTCATAGACCATGAGCTGAGGGATGAATAGGGTATTGACTCGTAGACCATGATGCTGAGGGATGAATAGGGTATTGACTCATAGACCATGAGCTGAGGGATGAATAGGGTATTGACTCATAGACCATGAGCTGAGGGATGAATAGGGTATTGACTTGTAGACCATGATGCTGAGGGATGAATAGGGTATTGACTCAAAGACCATGAGCTGAGGGATGAATAGGGTATTGACTCATAGACCATGATGCTGAGGGATGAATAGGGTATTGACTCGTACAGTGGACCATGAGCTGAGGGATGAATAGGGTATTGACTCATAGACCATGAGCTGAGGGATGAATAGGGTATTGACTCGTAGACCATGATGCTGAAGGCGGAATAGGGTATTGACTCATACACCATGATGCTGAAGGCTGAATAGGGTATTGACTCATAGACCATGATGCTGAGGGATGAATAGGGTATTGACTCGTAGACCACGAGCTGAGGGATGAATAGGGTATTGACTCATAGACCATGAGCTGAGGGAGGAATGGGGTATTGACTCGTAGACCATGAGCTGAGGGATGAATAGGGTATTGACTCATAGACCATGAGCTGAGGGTGAGAGGTCTAATACACTACTTTGATAATACAAATTTTCTCTCGTTCCAGTTTACTCAGGGGGCAAAATGGTGTTGCACGGCCACATTTTGTCTCATTAATTTTACAAATTTGCCCCCTGAGTAAACTGGAACAAGAGAAAATTTGCATTAGCAAAGTAGTGTATTGTTTTAGTATAAACCTACTAATTGGTCAAAAAAATGAATACAAAAAAAAATTTGAAATTTGGTTGAAAATCAGCCACCATTGTTTTGGTTTTCAAAATTTGCACTTTTCACTACTAGTGGTGGTCTATCATTGGTTAAGAACTGTGCTTTATTAGTAAACGGGGCACGTAGCCCATGAGCTGAGGGCAAGAGGTCTAATTATTTTAGTATATACCTTCTAATTGGTCAAATAAATAGATACAAAAATAATTTTGAAATTTGGTTGAAAATGAGGGTTAGTCATTATTGTTTTGGTTTTCAAGTTTTGCACTTTTCACTACTAGTGGTCTACCAATAATATACCACTAGTAGATCAACCAATCAGAGTACAGGATTTGTGATAGACCATTAGTAAGTTTAGACTAAAATAATTTAGCTCATTAGATATTATGTGTGGTATGTTTGGTTGAGAACTGTGCTTTATTAGTGAATAGAGCATGGTGCTGAAGCCAGCCCCAAACAAGCTGTCAATTTTCTTCAAAGATGTGTAAGAAAACAGTGCATTGAAAACTACATTTTTTTCTTTCTATATAATAAAACAAATAAACAGCTTTTCCCATGCTCTGTTCAGTAATAAAGCATGCAGGAAGTGACGTAACCAAGAAAGAAGTTTAAGAGAAACACAAGCCGTAGGCAAGTGCTTCTCACACTTCTTGACTACTTTATTTGTTTATTTATTACATATGCAGCAGACAATGATAGTGACATGGTCTAAAAACAATCCATTAGAACTGTTTTGGGATATTTTTTCAAACCCTAGCTGCTACAAACAATAGAATTGAATAGAGCAGACATGGCACAGTTATGGAACGGTGTGGAGACGGCGCCAAATGCTGAATGTGTTCATATATGACATGGCACTGACACGGTCACGGCAAGGTGCAGTCCATGCTAATAAGTTTTTCATGTTCATACACAAACTGCTCTAATAATGCTGTACCTTTGCTAGATGTGCCCCAAGTCCCTGTCCTCTGTGGCTGACAGGCACCTCAGTATGCCACATGTTCAATGTATTTTTTTCTTCTTTTTCATATTCAAGAACCGCTTTATCTGTCAAGAATAGATACAAGTATTCTTATCACTGGACAACAATCCTTTCTTATACAGTGGTACCTGTATTAGTTGAACACCTTTGGGAACTTTCTATATTTATAGACCCCTTCCAGCACGTCAGACTGTAGCTCAATTTGGAGGGCAAAACAATAGGTTTCAATTCTCAGGAGATTTGAAATTGAGCTGCTCTGACGTCACGTGAAATGGGTCTATAAGTCTCTCTCTACAGCTGTATATAGGATCTATAGTCTTTGTAGTGTCTATGGGTTCTAAAGTCTATCATAGTTAATATAGTCTCTATACTCTGTATGATCATCTATAGTCTCTATAGGATCTACAGAGGGATAGAGAATATTTTATTACATAGTTAGGAATTAGTACACATGCTCTTATTGATCAAGAACTGTGCTATATTAGTGAACAGAGCACAGTTGCCGATGCCATCCTCACACATGCTGCAAACTTTGCAAAGAAGTGTAAGGAAAACTGCATTGAAAACTACAACAGATTTTTTTTCTTTCTATATACATGTAATAAAACAGATAAAACAGTTTTTTCCATGCTCCATTCAGTAATAAAGCACTGACTGTAGGAAGCCCTGAAAACATGCACTCAAGAAGTGTGAGAAGGACTCAGCTCTTGCTTCTCTTCACACTTCTAGCTACATTCTTTATTACTGAACAGAGCAAGAAAAAAAGATATTTTATTTCTCTATGGATAACTGAGTGAGTGTTTTAGTTAACTACAAGCATTCTCTACGGTATTTACAGGGTAATATGGAGAGAGATCAAGAAAGAGCCACAATATCTGAGTCAATCTATGGAAGTCTCCTATGTAATGCTCGTATTACAGATATTATCTATCATTATGAAGTGGAATTAGGCTCCAAATAAAGAATTAAGGAACAAAAAACAACCTATAAACATCATATGGTCAGTACAAACTTGGTTCATAAACCACATACTTTAGACCTGACTTAAAACTCACCTTTGCCCAAGTTAATGAAGAAATAACCACCCTGTGTATCGTGATTCACCTCAGTATTACTCATTACACCATAAAATGACAAAGATCTGTTAAATATTGATGCACGATTCGCCAAAATGAACGAAAAATCGCTCGAAAAAACACGAAGCTTTGTCCAGAACATGTCACTACCACAGGGAACCCAACATCTGTCATAGCTTCAGTTTTTTAAAGTTTTGACGTATTTCCGGTTCCAACTGCTCACAAAAACTGCTAAAATAAAGCGAAAAATGTTCTCAATGATTTAGCCTCTACTTGAAGGAAGTAGAACTTTGGACAACAAACCTGTCATAATGAAGAAAAAGTAAGAAAAATCTATCTAGAACTGCTTTCCGTTTTGTACCCGGAAGTCGTTTTTCCACACGTGTGACGTCACACTTAAAAGCTCTGTTGGCCATGGGAGAACTTTGAGAAAATGTATATCCGAGTAAATATCTCTGGAGATCTGGCTGAACAATGAGATCCCAAGCTCAAACCAGGTTTAATTGCTAAACTGACCGAAAAACCAAAACTGGGCTACCTGTGGTATATAACAAAAAAGAAAGAAAGAAATAAAAAAAGAAAGAAATATATTGGGATATTTTAGAGATAGAACATTATCCGACCTACGTAATCTCGTAGTTTATGGGCAGTCCACAGCAATTGCCGTCAGTTCTGAAGTCCATACGGCGCCTCAGCTCTGCGCATGTCTCGCCATACATGACATATGACTGACGTACGTCAACTCAAGACTTCCTCGCCTCCGTAGGACTTTCGCCACAATGTTAATATTTTGTTTATTTCAAATCGTGTTAAACAAAGAAATGATACTCTAGGGAATGATAAGTGGCCTGAAATGGGAAAAAATCTATATATTATGATAACGAGCAATAGAATGAAACTAAATGTAAACTAACAATGACTTCTGTTAAACTGCTCTTAGACTTTATATTTTATGACAGTAAATATTATAATTATAGACCTAATTTGTCTAGGCGTTTTGTTTCCAAATTTCAGACCACGTGTCATTCCCTAGAGTATCATTTCTTTGCTTAACAGTTGCACATGAGAAGACACATGAATATGGATACAACTCAAACAAAGAATCTTATTCTCAAGAGAACTACACGTGGTCTGAAATGGGAAAACATTACGTGCAAGATAAATATGTCAAATGTGATGCAAGTGAGCTACATCGATATGCTTCATGGGTCGTAAGAAAGCAGCGTATTCAACTCGTACATAATCGAATTTTTTCAGCAAGGATGTGCTATTTCCAAAGAAAATTTAAATCTGAATTTCAAAAATCAAGTTTAAAAATCTCAGAGAATTTTTAAATGCTGTTTAAATCCATGGAATTTTTTCTTGATTGGTCATTGACATTAGAATTATAAAAATTGTGTATATTATTATTGTTTAAAAAATGTTAAAAAAGGTAAAATTAAGCTAAAAAAACCTCCCAAGGGACCTACGCCTTGTGATATAAACAAGCTCAAACTAGAATAAAATTGAACTCTACACTAGAACCCTAGTGTGTGTGTTACAATATCCTTTATCAAAACAGCTGAGTTGACCTTCAGAACGAACTCAAGGTAAACCAATCACAATTGAGGATTCAACATTGTATTTTGATTAATATTTCCCATGTGTCCCTGCTCGGAAAATGCTAACCAAAAATAGTTGACCCATAATTCCTTTTGGGGAACGCGATCAACTCAGCTGGAAATTAAAGGTCTTCACAATACTGAGTAGGCTAGACTGAATAATGAATAAATTGTATGATGCCTTTAAAGTATATTTTTTTGTAATTTGAGTATATGTCTGTTTGTCTATATTTCTATATAGCAGAGTTCATTGGTTGGCTGGTAGGATTCTCTCTGTGTACTGCGGTAATGGATTATCTTTCCAACAGATCGAACCGGTTGCCTGCATAAAATCATGGTTTATTTACTATTGGGAGTTTTCAAGTGTCTCTATGATTTCTGCCATGGAAGGACGTTCTTCTGGGTTCTGTTGTAAACATCTTCTGATCAGGTTCCTGAACAAATCGTTGGTCACCATGGCAACTTGTATGTTTCTGCGTTCTACGTCAGGCATTTGACGAACGTTCACCTCGCAAAGCAGAACTCCAAAGCTGTACACATCAAGCTGTAGAGAAAGAGTAAGAACCATTACAGCTAGGAAGAAACAACAATTGCTTTTGTCTTGTAAATAAGAACCTGTTAAGAACCTACTCAGGCTGATTTCTCACTAGATACCAAATATATAAGAACCATTACAGCCTGACTTGGGAAAATAGTGGTTCTTTTATGCGGGTTTTTACTGTATTATCTAGTTTAGTGTGTGTGTTGGAGTGCATATCGACATAGCTCAACTGAAATGCAGGTTGTACCTTTGGTGATTGTCTGGACGTCTGTGCCTCAGGAGCAGAGTACGCAACAGCACCAGAACAAGCCGTCATGGACTGCTGCAGGAAGTTGGCCGTGCCATAATCGGACACTTTGGCCCGCCAAAGAGTGACGTGTTTCCATAACAACACATTAGCATTGCTGATGTCTCGGTGAAAGATTGGAGCTGGGTGGCTGAGATGTAAGTAGTTTAACCCTTTGGCAACATCTAGTGCAATGGTCGTGATCTCAGGAGGTTCCAATGGCCGATCATGTAAAACTGCTTTTAGACTAGTGTCCAGTAGTTCAGTCACAAAAAGAGGGCTTTGGTAATCGTTTGTTGCTCCAATGAACTGCAGAAGACAAGGATGACGACATCTTGATGAAATATTCATCTCTCGTTCAAACAGCCTTCTGTTGTGATCAGAGAGAATAAGCCCATGGATTTCCTTCACAGCAACTTTACATCCTCGAAATGTTCCTTCTTTGACTGAGCTCCATGCTCCGACACCAATTACTTTATCAGACAATCCTATTTCATCCCGACGTATGACCCAATCACGTGTTGACTCTATAGATCTTTGGTAGTCTTCATAGGCTTGTCTTACTGTGGTCAGCGTACCATCAAGTTCGTGTGATCTCTCCTCACTTTCTGTTTCATGCAATCTTTGCTCGTTCATGACTGCGAAGACGTCTCTCTGTTTCTTCTCTTGCTTGTCTTTCGGCAGCAAAAGATAACTCGAGTTCATGTGATCTCTGCTCGCTGCTATGAAGACGCCTTTCTACTTCTTCGCGTATCTTTCTTTCTTCATCTAAAGATGTAGCCAGTTCAGCAAAACGTCTATCGCTTTTCTGACCAATACATTCTTCTGTTTCTACAAGAAGAAAGTTTAATTAACTGTAATTAATAGTTCTAAAACTCTGTGATTGGCTTACTAGAGTGAAAACACTAGATCTGTGAAACAGTATTGTAATATGCAATTAGCTCTAATTTGTACTAAATAGCTCTACTGATTTAGTGCAAAGTGGAAAATAAATTGCTACTGTTTTACAGATTAAGAGTGAGTACTCTAGTAAACGAGCTAGTGAATTTAAAAGTAAGGGGTTCATAAATCTTTCGTTATTGAAAATTATTGAAAAGGGGTTGTCTAAAGCTTTCCCTCGCTTCCATGCAGTTCCCTCGACTTTGCCGCCTTTGGTGATGCCAACATTATGGCACGTAAAAGGTGTTAACTTTTGATTTCACGAGTGTTCTTTTTGTTTAGGGATTTCATGTCTCAGGTACACTAAGGGAACGAAATGTAAATGTCTGGTGAAAATGCACTAACTTCATACAAACGCTCATCACTGATAGTTGTTACGGTAAACAGATTTGGATAGGGTCGAATCACATGATGAGGCAGAGTGCATATAAGGCTTAATCAGTCCACACGTACTCATTAGAGAACACTCATAATGGAATTCTAGAAATTTCAAGTTATCTTACACTAATTCTCTACTTTCACATTGCCCATAATACATTGCGGTTTGGGGGGTAACCAGGGTAAAAACCGCACATATTTTGCTGAAGGCTGATCAGAAGATGTTGTAAATGCATCTTATGATATTAAAAGATGTATAAGAAACAGTCAGAAACGTAAAAAAAAAAAAAGAATTTTGGACAAGTCTATTAAGTCAATTTTGAGCACTTCTTCACGAGTCAATACATTTTCTGTAACACTAAACTTCTTGATGTTCTGAATGTGGGAAAATAACTCATAATGAACTGATAATCAGTATTTTACAGATAAAAGCAGGTATAGTGTACATTCGATTGAAGAACGTTTAATTTTATGACATTTTTTGACCGATTACCTCAAACCGCAATGTATTATGGGCAATGTGAAAGTAGAGAATAGCCCACTTTCGATATTGTGGTTGAGTGATCACGCACAAACCATTTCAAAACGAGGCTCCGGGGAAACAATGGAGTAATCTTGATATATTCTTTTATTTCCCCGGAGCCTCTCCTCGAATTGCTTTGGGCGTGTTCACTCAACCACAATATCGAAAGTGGGATAAAACCTTGATCTTGATCTTGTCGAGGACGTAGTTGATCTACTGCAACAAAAATACCACGGCCTGCTGGGCAGGTGAAATATCTTGTCCCCCAATATGTTCCATCATTGTCACCACATCCCTCTGATTCCTAACGAGATATGAACAGTTAAAAGAAAATATATTAAAGTATGTCATATACTTGATGCATTTTCTATTTTAACTTGTACATATATTTTACTATATAGAGATTACTTCATGGAAAGTGCGCGCGTACGGTTTTTATTCACGAGTTGTGAAGTATCATAAAACGAACAAGCGAGTCTTCGAGCGCGTGAGTTTTATGATACGAAACAACGAGTGAATAAAAACCGTACAAAGCACTTTCCATGGTGTTTTCTTTTTATTTTATTCATACCGAGATTTTCAATTTGGTTTGAATTAGAGACTATTTTAGTTTACAAAGTTTGTAAACAAAGCTCAGTTTCCAAACTAAAAATTATATTGCAATAATTCTTTATTTTACAACTTTGTTTTTCAAGCATAATAAAAACTTATTCTTATTAAATTCTAATTCGGTTTCTAAGTTTAATCTTTTCAACTTCTAGACTTTTAGTTTACACTAATAATGATTGCGAAAGCTTACCTTTCAATTCCTAGTTGTTGTTTAATACATTTTTAAGAGCTTTTCCACGAGATTTACATCTCGGTCAGCTTTTCCTCCGTTCTACTATTGGTATTTCATCGATTTTCTCTTTGGTTTCGTCGTCTAAATTATATTTTCATCCATGTTTTGAACTCAAACTTTCTAGTTTAGGTCTCACCGAATTGAAGTCGTCTTCTTACAAAAGCAACTGAAGCTGACTTTCCTTGTTGTTGTTCAAGTTTTCAGTACTTTTAAAGAACTTTTCCAATAGATTTACATCTCAGGCAGCTTTTTCTCCGCTTTACTATAGGTAATTCATCGATTTTCCCTTTGGTTTTGTCGTCTAAAATATAGTTTCATTCATGTTTTGAAATAAAAACTTTCTAGTTTAGTCGAAAGTCTCACACGAAAGAGCAGTGGAGCTCGTTGCTGCCGGCTTCTGATTGGACGTATCGTTTTTCTCACACGTGAAGAAAAGCCGTACGTGGCTTCTGATTGGACGTACCTTTTTTCTCACACGTGAAAAAGCGATACGCGCATTGTGATTGGTTGGGAAAAGTGAACGAACAGTCAGTTCTAAGTTGTCTGTTTTCTTTCTTACATATATATTCACATTTTCTATCAAGAAAACAGACTATTAAATTCCTGTGAATCCTTCTACTGGAGGTTCATCGTTGGTCTGCCTTCTATCGAAGTTAATATACTTTATCATAACTGGGCCGTAGTACCCACAGGGGCCGGGGGAGGGGCGAGTGGGGACCCGTGAACCTCTCAGTTTTTTTGTTTTTTTTCAAAAAAAAAAAAAAAATCAAGTATTTGATAATTATTTTCTTGTGATCACGTGTTATGGAGTGACTTTGTGTCTCAAAAGAAGAATTGGCCTACATATCTATTATTATGCCAACAAAAACAGGAAGTCAGTGATATAGGACATTCTTGTACCGACTCTGCTCTTTTCACTAAAAACTGTAAGTCCTGGGAAACCGTATAATTTCAAGTGATCTGATTGGCTTATGTGGGAATACTGAGGTTATATTTCCATAAGGCCTAGACTTCTTAGATAGACAAAAGATACAATACTGCATTATAAAATATGAGAATATCTTTTCACCAGGTTGCTGTGTAATTTCGATCTAGGAAATTTGTTATTTGTTTGCATTTGGTCATTGTTTCATTTTATTGCTAGTGTATAATTTCACAAAGTCTAGCAAAGTGACTTGTACCATTGAAAGTTTGAAATCTTCAGTTGAAATTAAAAAGAAAATACTTTTGCTTGTGGCATTTTGTTCATCGATAAAGATAATTTATAATGGAGTGGAATGGACAAGAAAATTTCTAATTTATGAATTAGTCTCAAAAATGTGATTTTATAAGGACATTTTAATCTGACTTTAAACCCCCTATTGGAATTCTATTGGCAGGGAGAGTAAACATCCATTTTGTGATTTTATAGGGAAATTCTTGACAACGTAAAAACCCATTTTTGGGATTCTATTTGGAAAAACAATTCCCAAAAATGCATTTTCCTTGTGAATTTCGTGTCCCATCATTGGGTTTGGTAGCAGTTTTCCAATTTTGGGAAAACCCATTGGAAACCCATGAAAATGTCAATATTTTCCCATTTTTTCACTAAATTGGAAAGTCCATATTTTTTCCTGTGATATCAATGTCCATTATTTTTTATCACAACAGCCAGATTTTTTTATTTTATTTTATTTTTTTTATTTATTTATTTATTTTTTTAAACAAATACTATCTTATTTAATTACAACTTAAGGAGGAACACACTAGGTGTGTTCCTCTAGATATCCTATTAACTATTTTAAGATTATTTACAGAATACAAATTATGTTCAGTTAAATGACAAAACTATATGACTCTACAAGAAACTAAGTGAAAATACTATCAATAACAAGCAAACGAACAAGAAAAAAAAACTAAAACACTGAGAAGGTACATTTATACTTATCTATTGCTATAAAATTGATTTAACAAATATAAAATGTATATTTATATATACAAGCGCCATGTTGCACCATGTTACACCCTGCCATTCAGAATTATTTATACCAATGCCGGGGATATTTTACTCCATTTATTGTTGTGTTTTAAAAGAATATCTTTTGATTTGGCCGTTTTATACTCAATTTTTTTATTTTGTTTTAGGATATTTTTAAAAAGAGATAAGGTAGGTATTTTGCCTTTATCTCTAGATTTATATAGCAATGACTTAAACGATAATAGAATATAGTTAACAATAGTATCGTCAACACCTAATAGTATATTGATTAAGTTAGATTCTGGCAAATTTATTCCAAATTTTTCAAAATGATCTCTAATTTCAAAATATAAATTTTTAGATTCCACACACTTGACAAAAAAATGATCGATTGTTTCAGGATAGAGAGAACAAAAAGAACAAGAGGAGTAATTGAGAATTTTAAAACGATGTAAATCGCGATTAAGATACAGAATATTATTTAATATTTTGTATTGGAAAAAACGAGAATAGGTGTCTATAGTGGTTGTATATATTCTTTTGTAGATACCACTCCAATCCAATGGATTATTGTTATTAATTCTTTTATTTAAATTATTTTGAGCTGTTGGAGGTTGAAACTTTTTCTCTATAAACCACTGGTACAATTGTTTTGCTTTTATTTAACCTAATTCGATGTTATTCTTCCCTAATTTTAAACTGGGTTGTGTTTTTTTTTAAATATTTATTTTTCCTTTTATTTGTTTTTTCCATCGCACTGGAATTGCATGGATTATTCCAGCCCACCTCATGTAATCTTTGTCTTCAAGGCCCTTATGTTTAGCATGTTCCCAATTTATTTCACCGTTATCGTCATATAAATCAGAGGTATTATTGATATTCAAGTCACAGAAATCTTCGTAGAAGATGGAGTTTCCTCCTATTTGTATATATCTATTATTCCAAATGCATTGATTTAATATCTCATTTGGTTCCTCACCATTATATTCCGATCACATCCTGGAAAATTCAATCATATTCTGGAGGATCCAATCACATCCTGGAGGATCCAATCATATCCTGGAGGATCCAATCACATTCTGGAGGATCCAATCACATCCTGGAGGATCCAATCACATCCTGGAGGATCCAATCACATTCTGGAGGATCCAATCACATCCTGGAGGATCCAATCACATTCTGGAGGATCCAATCACATCCTGGAGGATCCAATCATATCCTGGAGGATCCAATTATATCCTGGAGGATCCAATCACATTCTGGAGGATCCAATTAAATTCTAGAGGATCCAATCACATTCTGGAGGATCCAATCATATCCTGGAGGATCCAATCATATCCTGGAGGATCCAATCATATCCTGGAGAATCCAATCATTTCCTGGAGGTTCCAATCAGATCCTGGAGGATCCAGTCACATTCTGGAGGATCCAATCATATCCTGGAGGATCCAATCATATCCTGGAGGATCCAATCATATCCTGGAGGATCCAATCACATCCTGGAGGATCCAATCATATCCTGGAGGATCCAATCATATCCTGGAGGATCCAATCACATTCTGGAGGATCCAATCACATTCTGGAGGATCCAATCATATCCTGGCATAGGAATAAGAATATATGGGTCATAATAAGCCGAAGTTTTAAAGTTGATTAATACACTGAGCCTTTAAATTCTCTTAAAAGGGAACTACAAATTGAATGACAGGTTTTGGTGTCGTTTCCATTTTTGGCTTGTTTGTTTTTTCAAATGTCTAAGGATTCTAAGAAGCGCTTCCCTAACGTAACAAAGTTATAATACTTTGAATCCATGATAGTTATTAAGAGCTGGGTTTTTTAATAAAAATTGAATACTCCCGGGTATCTAGTATTTTGAAAATCTTTCCCGGGTCCCGGGTATTATCTAGCCACAGCCTAAATCTAAAAGTTTCCATGCCAAAATAACCAACTACTTACCAAATATTTCAGAATTTCCGTTCTTCTATGAAGTAAAAAGGCAATAGTAACTTTGCTTCAAACCCAGTAACCTTCCTGGAACTTTAAAGGTCAAAAAATTCGAGTTTCTTTCTATGTTTTTGGCCTGCATCATGGCGGGGAAGCTGCATGCTTTACTGTGCAAACGCACTGAATGCAGATTTTGTCACGCCGTTTCTGATGCTGTGTCACGCTCGTCATGCAATTAGCATAAGATTGAACCTAATAGACCAATATCACGCTAGCATGATATTATAAAATAATCATTGTAAAGTTTCGTAAAAATTGCAAAGGAATGTATAAATTTTTGAAACTAAGCATTCTTTGCAGACAAATGTATGTTGCACAAAAATTCTTAGTTTTAAAAATTCCTAACTTCGTCTTTACAAACTTTACGAAACTTTGCAGTTTAACTAATATCGATGTGACAAATTTGATAGTAAACTTCTCCACCTCCCCCCCCCCCCCATATATGGTCACATTCTGGAGGATCACTGAAATATTCTGGAGTATATCTATCACATTCTGGAGGATCCAATCATATCCTGGAGGATCCAAACACATCCTGGAGGATCCAATCATATTCTGGAGGATCCAATCATATCCTGGAGGATCCAATCATATCCTGGAGGATCCAATCACATTCTGGAGGATCCAATCATATCCTGGAGGATCCAATCATATCCTGGAGGATCCAATCATATCCTGGAGGATCCAGTCACATCCTGGCATAGGAATAAGAATATATGGGTCATAATAAGCCGAAGTCTTAAAGTTGATTAATACACTGAGCCTTTAAATTCTCTTAAAAGGGAACTACAAACTTGAATGACAGGCTTGGTGTCGTTTCCATTTTTGGCTTGTTTGTTTTTTCCGCTGACGCTGATGATTCTCATATACACATGCGCATGCTTTGTAGCACTTGCTTATCTCTCTTGATGCCAAAAAATACCATGTTTCAAAGTATTTTAAGACATAAGACCGAATAAAAACTCAATTCTGACTTTTACCCCTAGCTGTTCTATGTATACGCCGCGAATGGGCTTTTGAAAGCACTTCCCACATGGAAAGAAATAACCATTGTAACAAAACCATCAGCGACACAATCGACATACCGGGTGTGCTGGTCATAGCAAGGGGTTAATCATCTACGGTCTAGGGGCCGACTAACCTCTCCCTTAGGCTTCGGCCGAGCTTCCTGATCAGTCAGTAATGTCCTCCCGGGATAGCGGTGTTGGGGCCGAAATCTTCAGCATAGCCGTAAGTCCATACGATGCTTCAGCAATCGATGTCTGGAAGTATGGTCCTGGTTAATCAAGCAATAAAAAACATATTGATCTCAAAAACTTGAATCTTTCGTTTTGAAACGACAAGAGGAATTCTAAATGCGTATCTTGCTCTTAGTACTTTTTTCTGATCATACTTCAGTCCTTGCTTAGCTGGATAGATCATATATATTTTCATTTTTTTCAATGAATGTTAAAAAATGCCGCGCTTGTCAAAGTGTCTTGGACATATGAAATACTGACACTTAATTAGCAGATTCATTTCATGATTGTTTGATATATTTTTCAACCCATAGAGTACAAAATAAAACATGATAGAAGAGAAAGAAAGAAAGAAAAAAAGAAAGAAAGGAAGGAAGAAAGAAAGAAAGAAAGGAAGGAAGGAAGGAAGGAAGGAAGGAAGGAAGGAAGGAAGGAAGGAAGGAAGGAAGGAAGGAAGGAAGGAAGGAAGGAAGGAAGGAAGGAAGGAAGGAAGGAAGGAAGGAAGGAAGGAAGGAAGGAAGGAAGGAAGAAAGGAAGGAAGAAAGAATCAAAAATACAAAATCATGCATACCATAAGGTACCAAACCAAAATACGGTATGGTTTTTTTCACTTACTATCAGACAGTGAAGTAAAGATCATGTCAGTGGTAGTATCATCTTCGTTGAACTGAGATGTATTGGGTGGGCGCATAGGAATAAGAATGTACACGAGATGGATTGGATGAACGCATAGGAATGAGAATGTACACGAGATTGATTGGATGAACGCATAAGAATGAGAATGTACACGAGATGGATTGGATGAACGCATAGGAATGAGAATGTACACGAGATGGATTGGATGGATGTATAGGAATAAGAATGTACACGAGATGGATTGGATGGATGTATACGAATAACAATGTACACGAGATGGATTGGATGGATGTATAGGAATAAGAATGTACACGAGATGGATTGGATGGATGTATAGGAATAAGAATGTACACGAGATGGATTGGATGGATGTATAGGAATAAGAATGTACACGAGATGGATTGGATGGATGTATAGGAATAAGAATGTACACGAGATGGATTGGATGGATGTATAGGAATAAGAATGTACACGAGATGGATTGGATGGATGTATAGGAATAAGAATGTACACGAGATGGATTGGATGGATGTATAGGAATAAGAATGTACACGAGATGGATTGGATGGATGTAAAGGAATAACAATATACAAGTGACCATCTAATCCTATTGATCCTATAGACGCATCAAGAGTTCCGCGCTGTTGCTCAATGCGCATGCTCAGGGGATAAAAAGTGGGATAATGTTTTGTAAAATATGCAATTTTTCGGTATATTTGATTCAGAAGTCGCTTAACGGTACGCGATCTTGAATATTTAGTGGAAATTGTACTTGACAAGAAAGATACAACTAAAATATAGCATATTTTACAAAATATTATCCCACTTTTTAATCCCCTGAGCATGCGCATTGAGCAGCAGCGCGGAACTCTTGATGCGTGTATACCGCTACATCGGTAACTGACCAGTTTTTTTTTCAAATTTCTTGCTTTAATTCTGCAGGAATTTTAACATAAATTGAATTATTCTGTACATTTGAGACAGTTTTATCTGATTTTCGGGCTGAATGAGAACACTTGTAGAATTATAATTGGGCTTCCTGTGGTATCTGGTTTTTTTCGTCACACCACAGGCAGCCCGTACAGAATTTAATAATTTAGAATAAAAAGGTGCCCATATATAATTATTTTTCAACACACATTATTATACCTACTTACGTTTTCTATTTTTACTTAAATAGTATTGAAGCAGTGATGCGTTTGATACCGTTGTCTTTGGAATAAAGACTCAGTTCATTTTACCCTGAACGGTATCCATGGAAACGGTACCATAGGCCTCTTTCTGGTTCGACATTTCTTCTGGTAACAAGTAAAGGATCTCTGAACGCTTTTTCGAGGTTTCATATGATAAAGCTGAAAAGAAATTGTAACATATGTGGAATGAAATCACTAATTCCTACCCGCCATCCTTATCTGTATCCTTATTTGTTCATGATTTTCAAAAATATCGATGTCAAAGCAATGTCTCAACTATTGTTTGACTTTCGTCATTTTTTTCGAGTTGAAATATCAAAAAACAAATTCTCGATCCGACGCTCCTTTTGGAAAAAGTCCCATCCAAGAAATAAATCCACGGATACGGATTTTCCACAATTTTGGATTTTCGCACTAAAGCTATCAAATTCTAAAAAAGCAAGTCGAATAGGTATCAATGGTGTAATTTTTCTTGCTTTTGATGTAAAAAAATGTAAGTTTTGCGAGCTTCAAAAATGTCGACCCGCAATCCACTTGTAGACCATTACTCAGACTACCCCCTCCCCGAGGGATTTCGAGTTTAGTCGGTAAAGAAAAGCTGTTTATCTGTGCAGTCTCAACAAGCATTAACTACTATTGGGAAGAATTAATGTGTATTAATTAAGATATAATATAATTCCATTTTCTATTATTTCAAGATCTAGTATATTCATCACACTTCCCCCTCCCCCAAGGGATTGGGAGTTTTGGAGTTTTGGCGCCAAGATATCCAGCTGGCTGTGCAGGCTGCATGCGCTTAAACAACATTAACTTCTAATATTATTTTCTATTATGGATTTAAAATCGATGGATTTTAAAATTCTTAATTGGAAGGTTCACGAAAAATAGCGTTTATCTTCAATAAAATATTAGGAAGCACATGATTTTACGTAACTCAGTCCTGTTCAAGAGATAATTTCCTTAAAAGTTTCAAGTATTATATCGGACAAAGGATCAAGCTTATATTGCAATTTTCATAGGGGACAAGTGCTTCATAGTTCTGGCTACAGCTTATAACCGTCTCTCTATATATTAATAACCCATAAAATATGAATAAAACGAAGAAAGGATAAATATAACTAGGTGTGTAACTATAGTTTTTAAAAGAAGTGTTTCTTTTATCGCTAAACACTTTCATCATAAATCTAACGAAGTGGCTAGATACCCGGGACCCGGGAACGATTTCCAAAATACTAGATACCCGGGAGTATCTGATTTTCATTAAAAAACCCAGCTAATAATAACTATCATGGATTCAAAGTATTCTAACTTTGTTTACGATAGGGAAGCGCTTCTTAGAATCCTTAGACATTTGAAAAATATACATTCGTCGAGTCTCGGCATACCATATACGCGGCATCCAAGTTGTGGAAAAATTTCAACCGTAAACAAGGTCACGGGAACTGTTTTCAAAATACTAGATACCCGGGAGCGTACATTGTATGCCGAGACTCGACGAATGTATATTTTTCAAATGTCTAAGGATTCTAAGAAGCGCTTCCCTAACGTAAACAAAGTTAGAATACTTTGAATCCATGAAAGTTATTATTAGCTGGGTTTTTTAATGAAAATCAAATACTCCCGGGTATCTAGTATTTTGAAAACAATTCAGAATTTCCGTTCTTCTATGAAGTAAAAAGGCAATAGTAACTTTGCTTCAAACCCAGTAACCTTCCTGGAACTTTAAAGGTCAAAAAATTCGAGTTTCTTTCTGTGTTTTTGGCCTGCATCATGGCGGGGAAGCTGCATGCTTTACTGTGCAAACGCACTGAATGCAGATTTTGTCACGCCGTTTCTGATGCTGTGTCACGCTCGTCACGCAATTAGCATAAGATTGAACCTAATAGACCAATATCACGCTAGCATGATATTATAAAATAATCATTGTAAAGTTTCGTAAAAATTGCAAAGGAATGTATAAATTTTTGAAACTAAGCATTCTTTGCAGACAAATGTATGTTGCACAAAAATTCTTAGTTTTAAAAATTCCTAACTTCGTCTTTACAAACTTTACGAAACTTTGCAGTTTTATTAATATCGATGTAACAAATTTAATAGTAAACTTCTCCACCTCTATCACTTTCTGGAGGAGCCGATCACTTTCTGGAGGATCCAATCACTTTCTGGAGGATCCGATCACTTTCTGGAGGATCCGATCACTTTCTGGAGGAGCCGATCACTTTCTGGAGGATACAATCACTTTCTGGAGGAGCCGATCACTTTCTGGAGGATCCAATCACTTTCTGGAGGATCCAATCACTTTCTGGAGGATCCAATCACTTTCTGGAGGATCCAATCACATCCTGGAGGATCCAATCACATCCTGGAGGGTCCAATCACATCCTGGAGGATCCAATCACATCCTGGAGGATCCAATCACATCCTGGAGGATCCAATCACATCCTGGAGGGTCCAATCACATCCTGGAGGATCCAATCACATCCTGGAGGATCCAATCACATCCTGGAGGGTCCAATGACATCCTGGAGGATCCAATCACATTCTGGAGGATCCGATCACATTCTGGAGGATCCAATCATATCCTGGAGTATCCGATCATATCCTGGAGGATCCAATCACATTCTGGAGGATCCAATCATATTCTGGAGGATCCAATCATATCCTAGAGGATCCAATCATATCCTGGAGGATCCAATCATATCCTGGAGGATCCAGTCACATTCTAGAGGATTCAATCACATTCTGGAGGATCCAATCATATCCTGGAGGATCCAATCATATCCTGGAGGATCCAATCATATCCTGGAGGATCCAATCACATTCTAGAGGATCCGATCACATTCTGGAGGATCCAATCATATCCTGGCATAGGAATAAGAATATATGGGTCATAATAAGCCGAAGTTTTAAAGTTGATTAATACACTGAGCCTTTAAATTCTCTTAAAAGGGAACTACAAACTTGAATGACAGGCTTGGTGTCGTTTCCATTTTTGGCTTGTTTGTTTTTTCCGCTGACGCTGATGATTCTCATATACACATGCGCATGCTTTGTAGCACTTGCTTATCTCTCTTGATGCCAAAAAATACCATGTTTCAAAGTATTTTAAGACATAAGACCGAATAAAAACTCAATTCTGACTTTTACCCCTAGCTGTTCTATGTATACGCCGCGAATGGGCTTTTGAAAGCACTTCCCACATGGAAAGAAATAACCATTGTAACAAAACCATCAGCGACACAATCGACATACCGGGTGTGCTGGTCATAGCAAGGGGTTAATCATCTACGGTCTAGGGGCCGACTAACCTCTCCCTTAGGCTTCGGCCGAGCTTCCTGATCAGTCAGTAATGTCCTCCCGGGATAGCGGTGTTGGGGCCGAAATCTTCAGCATAGCCGTAAGTCCATACGATGCTTCAGCAATCGATGTCTGGAAGTATGGTCCTGGTTAATCAAGCAATAAAAAACATATTGATCTCAAAAACTTGAATCTTTCGTTTTGAAACGACAAGAGGAATTCTAAATGCGTATCTTGCTCTTGGTACTTTTTTCTGATCATACTTCAGTCCTTGCTTAGCTGGATAGATCATATATATTTTCATTTTTTTCAATGAATGTTAAAAAATGCCGCGCTTGTCAAAGTGTCTTGGACATATGAAATACTGACACTTAATTAGCAGATTCATTTCATGATTGTTTGATATATTTTTCAACCCATAGAGTACAAAATAAAACATGATAGAAGAGAAAGAAAGAAAGAAAAAAAGAAAGAAAGGAAGGAAGAAAGAAAGAAAGAAAGGAAGGAAGGAAGGAAGGAAGGAAGGAAGGAAGGAAGAAAGAATCAAAAATACAAAATCATGCATACCATAAGGTACCAAACCAAAATACGGTATGGTTTTTTTCATTTACTATCAGACAGTGAAGTAAAGATCATGTCAGTGGTAGTATCATCTTCGTTGAACTGAGATGTATTGGGTGGGCGCATAGGAATAAGAATGTACACGAGATGGATTGGATGAACGCATAGGAATGAGAATGTATACGAGATGGATTGGATGAACGCATAGGAATGAGAATGTACACGAGATGGATTGGATGAACGCATAGGAATATGAATGTACACGACATGGATTGGATGAACGCATAGGAATGAGAATGTACACGAGATGGATTGGATGAACGCATAGGAATGAGAATGTACACGAGATGGATTGGATGAACGCATAGGAATGAGAATGTACACGAGATGGATTGGATGAACGCATAGGAATAAGAATGTACACGAGATGGATTGTATGGGCGCATAGGAATAAGAATGTACACGAGATGGATTGGATGGGCGCATAGGAATAAGAATGTACACGAGATGGATTGGATGGGCGCATAGGTATAAGAATGTATACGAAATGGATTGGATGAACGCATAGGAATAAGAATAAATGTAAACTGACAATGACTTCTGTTAAACAGCTCTAAAACTTTATATTTTATGACAGTAAAAATTATAATTATAGACCTAATTTGTCTAGGCGTTTTGTTTCCAAATTTCAGACCAAGTGTCATTCCCTAGAGTATCATTTCTTTTCTTAACAGTTGCACATGTGAAGACACGTGAGTATGGATACGACTCAAACAAAGAATCTTATTCTCAAGAGAACGACACGTGGTCTGAAATGGGAAAACATTACGTGCAAGATAAACATGTCAAATTTGATACAAGTGAGCTAAATCGATATGCTTTATGGGTCGTAAGAATGCAGCCTATTCAACTCGTACATAATCAAAATGTTTAGAAAGGATGTGCTCCTTCTAAGGAAAACTTAAATATGAATTTCAAAAATTAAGTTCAAACATCTCAGTGCATTTTTAATTGCTGTTTAAATCCGTGGAATTTTTCTTGGTCATTGAGATTAGAATAAAAAAAAATTGCGTATATTGTTATTGTTTAAAAAAAAGGTTAAAAAAGGTAAAATTAAGCTAAAAAACCTCCCAAGGGACCTAAGCCTTGTGATATAAACAAGCTCAAACTAGAATAAAATTGAACTCTACACTAGAACCCTAGTGTGTGTGTTACAATATCCTTTATCAAACCAGCTGAGTTGACCTTCAGAACGAACTCAAGGTCAACCAATCAGAATTGAGGATTCAACATTGTATTTTGATTAACATTTCCCATGTGTCCCTGCTCGGAAAATGCTAACCAAAAATAGTTGACCCATAATTCCTTTTGGGGAACACGATCAACTCAGCTGGAAATTAAAGGTCTTCACAGTACTGAGTAGGCTAGACTGAATAATGAATAAATTGTATGATGCCTTTACAGTATATTGTTTTGTAATTTGAGTTAGGGTCTTAGAATAACTGAGGAGAATCTGCAAATAGTTAGACCATCACGTGGCTCAGGTGACCTCGTTAATGGTGGCCCCATCCCTAACCAAATACAGACGTTAAAAGAGGAACACAAGTTTATCAGTTGAATAATTACTATCAAGTGTCATCTCTATAAACAAGGGTGATTTATTTTAAATATTTTATGTCTGTCTGTCTGTCTGTCTGTTTCTGTCTGTTTCTGTCTGTCTGTCTGTCTGTCTGTCTGTCTGTCTGTCTGTCTGTCTGTCTATATTTCTATATAGCAGAGTTCATTGGTTGGCTGGTAGGATTCTCTCTGTGTACTGCGGTAATGGATTATCTTTCAGATATTTCTGTATATAGCTACATGTTGGTTTCACTTGTAGGTTGTTTTCCACAGCATGATCCAATGCCGCCTAAAGAGATTAACAATAACAATGATATTATCAATGTTGAACAATTAGACCTGAAGCCTGATTGGTCTACGAGTCAATAGCCCATGATGTTGAAGGATGAATAGGGTATTGACTCATAGACCATGAGCTGAGGGATGAATAGGGTATTGACTCATAGACCATGATGCTGAGGGTGAGAGGTCTAATACACTACTTTGATAATACAAATTTTCTCTCTTTCCAGTTTACTCAGGGGGCCTCAGGGGGCAAAATGGTGTTGCATGGCCACATTTTGTCTCATTAATTCAACAAATTTGCCCCCTGAGTAAATGGGAACAAGACAATATTTGTATTAGCAAAGTAGTGTATTATTTTAGTATAAAATATTTGAGATATAATGTGCGTGCTGATTGGCTGGTTACCGTGTTTATATCAGAGGACAGAGACATGGTACAATATAACATGCGTGCAGATTGGTTGGTTCTGACATAGTAGTAGCACGTCCTCGCAGCTCTTATAAAGCCAAATTATTTTATAAAAGCAATATCAAACGTCCGCTTGTATCTATATACAGTGATATAAACACTCAGGATCTGTAGAGCACTCAAGAAGTCAAAAAAACACTCAGCTACGCCTTGTGTTTCTCTACGACTTCTCTCTTGCTCTACAGCTCCCAGCATGTTCATATCACAGTATATAGACATGAGCGCCGTTTTATATTTCTTAAGTATAAACCTACTAATTGGTCAAAAAAATGAATACAAAAAAATTTGAAATTTGGTTGAAAATCAGCCACCATTGTTTTGGCTTTCAAAATTGCACTTTTCACTACTAGTGGTGGTTTATCATTGGTTAAGAACTGTGCTTTATTAGTGAATGGGGCACGTAGCCCATGAGCTGAGGGTGAGAGGTCTAATTATTTTAGTATATACCTTCTAATTGGTCAAATAAATAGATACAAAAATAATTGAAATTTGGTTGAAAATGAGAGTTAGTCACCATTGTTTTGGTTTTCAAGTTTTGCACTTTTCACTACTAGTGGTCTACCACTAATATACCACTAGTAGCTCAGCCAATCAGATCACAGGATTTGTGACCATTAGTAAGTTTAGACTAAAATAATTTATCTCATTAGATATTATGTGTGGTATGTTTGGTTGAGAACTGTGCTTTATTAGTGCACAGAGCATGGTGCTGAAGCCAGCCCCAAACCAGCTGTCAATTTTCTTCAAAGATGTGTAAGAAAACAGTGCATTTCTTTCTATATAATAAAACAAATAAACAGCTTTTCCCATGCTCTGTTCAGTAATAAAGCATGCAGGAAGTGACGTAACCAAGAAAGAAGTTAAAGAGAAACACAAGCCGCAGGCAAGTGCTTCTCACACTTCTTGACTGCTTTATTTGTTTATTTATTACATATGCAGCAGACAATGATAGTGACATGGTCCAAAAACAATCCATTAGAACTGTTTTGGGATATTTTGCAAACCCTAGCTGCTACAAACAATAGAATTGAATAGAGCAGACATGGCACAGTCATGGCATGGTGTGGACACAGTGCCAAATGTTGGATGTTTTCATACATGAAATGGCACTGACATGGTCATGGCAAGGTGCAGTCCGTGCTAATAATTTTTTCATATTCATACAAAAACTGCTCTAATAATGCTGTACCTTTGCTAGATGTGCCCCAAGTCCCTGTCCTCTGTGGCTGACAGGCACCTCAGTATGCCACATGTTCAAGGTATTTTTTTCTTCTTTTTCATATTCAAGAACTGCTTTATCTGTCAAGAATAGATACAAGTATTCTTATCACTGGACAACAATCATTTCTTATACAGTGGTACCTGTATTAGTTGAACACCTTTGGGAACTTTCTATATTTTTAGACCCCTTCCAGCACGTCGGACTGTAGCTCAATTTGGAGGGCAAAACAATAGGTTTCAATTCTCAGGAGATTTGAAATTGAGCTGCTCTGACGTCACGTGAAATGGGTCTATAAGTCTCTCTCTACAGCTGTATATAGGATCTATAGTCTTTGTAATGTCTATGGGTGCTAAAGTCTATCATAGTTAATATACTCTATACTCTGTATGATCATCTATAGTCTCTATAGAATCTACAGAGGGATATAGATTATTTTATTATATAGTTAGGAATTAGTACACATGCTCTTATTGATCAAGAACTGTGCTATATTAGTGAACAGAGCACGGTTGCCGATGCCATCCTCACACGTGCTGCAAACTATGCAAAGAAGTGTAAGGAAACAGCATTGAAAAAAACTACAACAGATTTTTTTCTTTTTATATAATGTAATCGAGTGTTGAAAAGCAGTGAACGAGTGAGAAATTATCAACACGAGAAGATAAAATTCGTATCTCCAAGTACCCATGTAATATTCTGTTTATTATATAATTATCAATGAAAAAGAAAAGAAAGCTATTTCGAGCTTTTTTCTGCTGTAAGAAGTAGGTAACCATAGTGACAGTATTTTCACAGGTGAAAATAACATGTTATCTTCACATTATCTTCACATTTCATTGATAATCATATAATAAAACAGATAAAACAGTTTTTCTATGATCCATTCAGTAATAAAGCACTGACTGTAGGAAGCCCTGAAAGCATGCACTCAAGAAGTGTGAGAAGGACTCAGCTCTTGCTTCTCTTCATACTTCTAGCTACATTCTTTATTACTGAACAGAGCAAGAAAAAAAGATATTTTTTTTCTCTATGGATAACTGAGTAAGTGTTTTAGTTAACTACAAGCATTCTCTACGGTATTTACAGGGTAATATAGAGAGAGAGATCAAGAAAGAGCCACAATATCTGAGTCAATCTATGGAAGTCTCCTATGTAATGCTCGTATTACAGATATTATCTATCATTATGAAGTGGAATTAGGCTCCAAATAAAGTAATAAGGAACAAAAAACAACCAATAAACATCAAATGGTCAGTACAAACTTGGTTCATAAACCAAATACTTTAGACCTGACTTAAAACTCACCTTTGCCCAAGTTAATGAAGAAATAACCACCCTGTGTATCGTGATTCACCTCAGTATTACTCATTACACCATAAAATGACAAAGATCTGTTAAATATTGATGCACGATTGGACAAAATGAACGAAAAATCGCTCGAAAAAACACGAAGCTTTGTCCAGAACATGTCACTACCACAGGGAACCCAACATCTGTCATAGCTTCAGTTTTAAGTTTTGACGTATTTCCGGTTCCAACTGCTCACAAAAACTGCTAAAATAGAGCGAAAAATGTTCTCAATGATTTAACCTCTACTTGAAGGAAGTAGAACTTTGGACAACAAACCTGTCTTGAAGAAAAAGTAAGAAAAATCTATCTAGAACTGCTTTCCGTTTTGTACCCGGACTGAGTCGTTTTTCCACACGTGTGACGTCACACTTAAAAGCTCTGTTGGGAAAACTTTGAGAAAATGTATATGCGAATGAATATCTCTGGAGATCTGGCTGAACAATGAGATCCGAAGCACAAACCAGGTTTAATTGCTGACCGAAAAAAACAAAACTGGGCTACCTGTGGTATATAACAAAAAAGAAAGAAAGAAAGAAAAAAAAAAGAAAGAAAGAAAGAAAGAAAGAAAGAAAGAAAGAAAGAAAGAAAGAAAGAAAGAAAGAAAGAAAGAAAGAAAGAAAGAAAGAAAGAAAGAAAGAAAGAAAGAAAGAAAGAAAGAAAGAAAGAAAGAAAGAAAGAAAGAAAAGAAAAGAAACATATTGGGATATTTTAGAGATAGAACATTATCCGACCTACGTAATCTCCGTAGTTTATGGGCAGTCCACAGCAATTGCCGTCAGTTCTGAAGTCCATACGGCGCCTCAGCTCCGCGCATGTCTCGCCATACATGACATATGACTGACGTACGTCAACTCAATACTTCCTCGCCTCGGTAGGACTTTCGCCACGATGTTAATATTTTGTTTATTTCAAATCGTATTAAACAAAGAAATGATACTCCAAGGAATGACAAGTGGCCTGAAATGGGAAAAAATCTATATATTATGATAACGAGCAATAGAATGAAACTAAATGTAAACTGACAATGACTTCTGTTAAACTGCTCTTAAACTTTATATTTTATGACAGTAAATATTATAATTATAGACCTAATTTGTCTAGGCGTTTTTTTTCCAAATTTCAGACCACGTGTCATTCCCTAGAGTATCATTTCTTTGCTTAACAGTTGCACATGAGAAGACACATGAATATCGATACGACTCAAACAAAGAATCTTATTCTCAAGAGAACGACACGTGGTCTGAAATGGGAAAACACTACGCGCAAGATAAAGATGTCAAATTTGATACAAGTGAGCTAAATCGATATGCTTTATGGGTCGTAAGAAAGCAGCCTATTCAACTCGCAGATAATCAAAATGCTTAGCAAGGATGTGCTCCTTCTAAGGAAAACTTAAATCTAAATTTCAAAAATTAAGCGAGAGGTCTAATTGTTTTAGTAAAAACCTACTAATCGTTCCAATAAAAGGATGCAAAAAGTTTTGGATTTTGCTTTAAATATATTTTTTTTGGTTTTCAAAACCAGTGCTTTTCGCTACTTAGAGGTCTATCACTAATAGACCCCTAGTAGCTCAGCCAATCACAGGGCTCGATTGGTGATAGACCATGCATTAGTAGGTTTTTTCTAATACTCCAGTTTCACATTCGGTGGAAACCGCTGTTTTTGAAGAACACAGACTCATTTGCACAGGCTTAGCCTCGTTTATAAGTCATCTATTCAAATACACCATTAAAAGTCCGTGAGATTGGTAATATTCAACTTGCACATTCTTTACATTACAGTTGGCTGTTGCTAATGATTTGCAAAAGTCAACCGTAATGTAAAGAATGTGTAAGTTGAACAATACCAATGTTTTGAAATCCCACGGACTTTTAATAACGTCGTTGAATAGCTGACTTATAAACGAGGCTAAGCCTGTGTAAATGAGTCTGTGGTCTTTAAAAACAGCGGTTTCCATCGAATGTGAAACTGGTGTATTTAGTTTACAAAGTTTGTAAACAAAGCTCAGTTTCCAAGCTAAAAATTATATTGCAATAATTCTTTATTTTACAACGCTGTTTTACAAGCATAATAAAAACTTATTCTTATTAAATTCTAATTCGGTTTCTAAGTTTAATCTTTTCAACTTCTAGGCTTTTAGTTTACACCATGAATGATTGAGAAGCCTTACCGAACTTACACGGCAAAGCTGCCTTTCAATTCCTCGTTGTTGTTTAATATATTTTAAAGAACTTTTCCACGAGATTTTCATCTCGGTCAGCTTTTCCTCCGCTTTACTATTGGTATTTCATCGATTTTCTCTTTGGTTTCGTCGTCTAAAATATAGTTTCATTCATGTTTTGAAATAAAAATTCTAGTTTAGTCGAAAGTCTCACGCGAAAGAGCTTCTGATTGGACATATTGGACGTATCGTTTTTTTCACACTTGAAGAAAAGCCGTACGTGGCTTTTGATTGGACGTATCGTTTTTCTCACACGCGAAAAGCGATACACGCATTGTGATTGGTTGGGAAAAGTGAACGAACGAACATTTATTACACAGGATTTTACTGAGTAAATCTCGGTATGTATATAATAACATGGTTTATTTACTGTTGGGAGTTTTCAAGTGTCTCTATGATTTCTGCCATGGAAGGACGTTCTTCTGGGTTCTGCTGTAAACATCTTCTGATCAGGTTCCTTAAGAAATCGTTGGTCACCATGGCAACTTGTTCGTTTCTGTGATCTGGGTCAGGCATTTCACGAACGCTCATCTCGCACAGCAGAACTCCAAAGCTGTACACATCAAGCTGTAGAGAAAAAGAGTACCAAATTTACTAAATGAATGAAAAATAGTATTAGTCAGTACTCAATGAGGATATTCTATCATTCAGAGGATTCTGAATAGCAATTAAAAAAAGGTTGGTGAAGGTCTTGTTGCATGTTGCATGTTGCATGTTGCATGTTGCATGTGGCATGTTGCATGTTGCACGTTGCTTGCCAAGTTCGAAATGTGGGAGACAAGGAAGAACAACTGGCACGAACGATTGTTCTTAGAAGCATGGCATTCTGAACTAGATGAGAACTCAAGGAATGATCATATTCAGATCCTAAACATTTACAAAACACTTGTTACTTCTACAATAGCTCGCGCTAACAAATAGTTTCAAAATGCCCGCGCAAAGCTAGTGGTCTTTCCACTGAAGAAGGTCTGAGACCAGACCGAAACGTCTGTATAATTATGTTACAATATAAGCCAGTGTCTACTAGGCAATTAAAATTATCATGAAACCTGGCAACAGTTTTCAGTGTATTATCCAGTTTAGTGTGTGTGTTGGAGTGCATATCGACATAGCTCAACTAAAATGCAGGTTGTACCTTTGGTGATTGTCTGGACGTCTGTGCCTCAGGAGCAGAGTACGCAACAGCACCAGGACAAACCGTCATAGACTGCTGCACGTACTTGGTCGTACAATAATCGGACACTTTGGCCCGCCAAATAGTGACGTGTTTCCATAACAACACATTAGCATTGCTGATGTCTCGGTGAATAATTGGAGCTGGATGGCTGAGATGTAAGTAGTTTAACGCTTTGGCAACATCTAGTGCAATGGTCGTGATCTCAGGAGGTTCTAAAGGCCGATCACGTAAAACTGATCTTAGACTAGTGTCCAGTAGCTCAGTCACAAAAAGAGGACTTTGGTCATCGTTTGTTGCACCAATGAACTGCAGAAGACAAGGATGACGATACCTTGATGCCATATTCATCTCTCGTTCAAACAGCCTTCTGTTGTGATCAGAGAGAATAAGGTGATGGATTTTCTTCACAGCAACTTTACATCCTCGAAATGTTCCTTCTTTCACCTCGCCCCATGCTCCGACACCAATTACTTTATCAGACAATCTTATTTCATCCCGACGTACGATCCAATCGCGTGTCGACTCTATAGATCTTTGGTAGTCTTCATAGGATTGTCGTACTGTGGTCAGCGTACCTTCAAGATTGTGTGACCTCTCCTCGCTGCTTTGAAGGCGTTTCTCTGTTTCCTCGTGTGCTTGTCTTTCTCCAGCCAAGAATGTTTCCGACTGATTTAATCTCTGCTCTTTACTGCGAAGGCGTCTTTCTGTTTCATACAATCTTTGCTCGTTACTGCGAAGACGTCTCTCTGTTTCTTCTCTTGCTTGTATTTCTCCAGCCAAAGATAACTCGAGCTCATGTGATCTCTGCTCGGTGCTATGAAGACGCCTTTCCTCTTCTTCGCGCATCTTTCTTTCTTCATCTAAAGATGTAACCAGTTCAGCAAAACGTCCATCACGTTCCTGACCAATACATTCTTCTGTTTCTACAAGAAGAAATTTTAATTAACTGTAATTAATAGTTCTAAAACTCTGTGATTGGCTTACTAGAGTGAAAACACTAGATCTGTGAAACAGTATTGTAATATGCAATTAGCTCTAATTTGTAGTAAGTAGCTCTACTGATTTAGTGCAAAGTGGAAAATAAATTAGTACTGTTTTACAGATTAAGTGTGAGTACTCTAGTAAACGAGATGGTGATTTTCAAAGTGAGGGGCTCATAACTTTTTCGTTATTAAAGAATTATTGAAAAGTGGTTGCCTAAAGCTTTCCCTCGCTCCCATGCAGTTCCTCAACTTTGCCGCCTTTGGTGATGCCAACATTATGGCACATAATTTTTGTATGGGGATTTCATCTCTCAGATACACTAAGCGAATGAAATGCAAATGTCTGGTGAAAATGCAATAACTTCATACAAACGCAAACACTGATACACTGATAGTTGCTAAGGTGAACAGATTTGGATAGGGCAGAATCACATGATGATATTTTGCTGAAGGCTGACCAGGAGATGTTGTAAATGCATCTTATGATATTTAAAGATGTATAAGAAACAGCCAGAAACAGAAAATTTTTTTTTTGAAGAAGTCTATAAAGTCTATTTTGAGCACTTCTTCATGAGTCAATACATTTTCTGTAACACTAAACTTCTTGATGTTCTGAATGTGGGGAAATAGGTATTTTACAGATAAAAATAGGTATAGTGTACAATCGATTGAAGAACGTCTAATTTTGTAACAGGGCTCAGGGATTAGTCATTGTATTGCCTTATATGGGTATTTGGAAGGCTTAGGCCCGTGCGGTAATCCCATGGGTTAGGGTGCGGTGTATTTAAGAACTGAGCTATGTGCACGTTCAGGGCAGTTGGGGGTCTTGGCTGTCAAAGCAATGTTAAAACTGGTTTAACGAAACTCAGCTAAAAACAGCTAAGTTTAGGGTTACTGAGTTAGGAACCTGCTGTAATGTCTTACCACCGAGACTAGAGTTTCAAAGGATCTAGTCTTAAAGGAAACTGTATACCGTTAACCAAGAACAAAGTAATGGTTACAATTTTATGACACTTTTTGACCAGTTACCCCAAACCGCAATGTATTATGGGCAATGTGAAAGTAGAGAATATACAACTTTCGTTGTTGTGGTTGAGTGATCACGCACAAAGCAATACAAGATGAGGCTCCAGAAACAATGGAGTAATCCTGATATATTCTTTTATTTCCCCGGAGCCTCTCCTTGAATTGCTTTGTACGTGATCACTCAACCACAATAGCAAAAGTGGGTTAAAACCTTGATCTTGATCTTGTCGAGGATGTAGTTTATCTACTGCAACAAAAATACCACAGCCTGCCGGGCAGGTGAAATATCTTTTCCTTCTATATGTTCCATCAGTCAAATCTGTATAACATCCGGCCACTGATTCCTAACGAAACATAAAGAAATATTAAAGTATGTAGTAAACTGAATGAATTGTGATTTGTATTTTTTACTATTATTTGATATTCTAATTTATTCTCATGTCTGAATGGCTGACCGAATGGTTGAAACGTTAATTACAAAAAAATCTTGGAACAGCCAGTTCTAAGTTGTCTGTTTTCTTTCTTACATATATATTCACATTTTCTATCAAGAAAACAGACTATTGAATTCCTGTGAATCCTTCTACTGGAAGTTCATCAAAGTTAATACCTATACTTTATCATATCTGGGCCATAGCACCCACAGGGGCTGTGGGGGAGGGGGGGCCCGTGACCCTCTCAGTTAACATTAAAAAAAACATCAAGAATTTGATAATCATTTGTTTGTGATCATGTGTTATGGAGTAACCTTGTGCCCCCCCCCCCCCCCCCACCCACCCCACCCCAACAGCTTTTCAAGGCTTGCTATGGCCCTGCATATATATCATCCAGCTGATCTGAGAAAAAAAATTAACAAATTAGAATCAAGAAAGTTTGTAAAACTGAGGTGTCATCCTTAGTAGGCCAGCGACTCGGGAAATGGTTCATTCTTTATTTTATTCTCCCACTCAATAATGATAGAAATCATAGTAAATGTATAAAAAATATCAAAAACCTCTCCTGAAAATCTAGATTTATCTCAGATATAAACTTTTTAAGTCAATTTTTGCATGCTTCATGACACCTCAGACCTGGAGAGAACATGCTCCACACCTGCATTTTTGTGTAAGCTGATACAGAATACTAACAAACCTGTAAGTCTGGCTAAAGGAGGATGGATTCCCAGAGCCTTTTCAAAAGCTATACTCCCACCAATAAGATTCAAACACCTGCACCTTGCTATGTTGACCAGAACACAATATGACGCATCTGATAATATTCTCAGTATAGATTCTTTGTGAGATGAGTAACTGTTGTTTGATGAACCCAAATAATTATATTCTTTCAGTGATGCATAGATCTTGAAGTTATAAAGGTTTTTCCATGCCATATGTTAATGAGTGTGGCATCAGAAGAGTCATCATTTAAAATACAAAATCTAACTGGTAGAGATAAACTAAATTTGGAAAGCATCACTGTTTCATCCATGGCTTTTATAAAAATTATTGCTTATTAAAGTTTCCGCATAGCAGTCAGTGTTTCGAATTACAAGGAACAACAAATAAACATAAATGACTCTCCTGACTCCACGGTCATTAGCATATGACAAGAATAAACCTTTATAACTTCAAGACACATCACTCAAACTATGTAATTTTTTGGGTCATTGAACAGCTCACCTTATGTAGAATCTATACTGAGAATATTGTCAGATGTGTAATAGGCACTCTAATTAGACTTTTATCCTTCATAATATTTATATTTAGTATAACCTAATGGTCTATCACAAATCCTGCACTCTGATTGGCTGAGCTACTAGTGGTCTATTAGTGATAGCAAACAACTAGTACCTTAAAAGGCCAGTTTTGAAAGCTAAAGCAATGGTAAAAACAATCATTTATTTGACTGACAATAAGACCTCTCTCCTTCATGGTCTACTAGCTGCATTAACTCTAGTATAGTCAGTTACAACTATAGATGCTTTGCACCATCACATGTTGGCAGCCATCACAGGAGGCAGGAATAATTGAATCTGGTCTAATCTGATTTACATGAGAAAGAATTCAGTTTCCCAGAGGGAAAGGACTATATTATTATACCTCCTGTCATGGCTGCCATCAGGTGATGGTGCAAAGCCTCTATAATTATAAACTTACTGAAATATTTCAGGATTTGTAATACATATTAGAAATGTATAATTGTGCCTTCCCAAAACACTGGGATGTAGAATTTTGAAGTATTTTATGAGCAATACTGAGTTTATTGTAAATATATCAGGGACGGTGGAGCATATTTTAAAGTGAGAAAACTTTTCCTTTTTTTTGGAAGCACATTTTAAAGTTGTGGTGGGGCTAGAATTTTTGTTTTACTATTTGACTAAAGCTCCTCCAGCCCCCCTTGGCTCCGCTGTCCCTGTCATAGGGTCTTTTCATACAATGCTTTACCTTGTCTAGCATTTCTACACCAAACGTAGTACCTCTGAGTCTAGGTAAGCTTCCCTTGTAACGAATAACTCCTCGAAGTTCTAGTTCTGTATTTTGTTTTCTTATCTTCACAAGCACTTTACTACCAATATCCAATGTATTTGCTTCAGTTAGACGATTCTTGTCTAGATAAATACACAATCTTTCTTCATATGGCCAGACAGCATCAAGCAAGTCAGCTTCGCTGTCTGTTAGCTGACCAACATCCAGCTTAGAGCATTCTAGTCTGATGTTCAACAATGAAGGTCTTTCTCTTATAGCGATCTTTTTAGGGTCTTTAGGCTGTTCTGATTCTGGTGAACACTCACAGATATCACCTCCACGAAGTCCCAAACTGCTTTCCTTCAGTACTATATACCTGGGTGTCGTGGCCATGTTTTAGTGAGACCACAGGCTTACCACCCTAAGTATCTGTGCTTGGTTTAGGGTTTCTTGGCTTGGGATCCCTGTGGCACAGAAATAGCCGTTAATCGATGTAGTTCAAATTTTGCTCCTAAAATCTGTCCTCAGTAGTCGCTCATCAAAAACGTTTTATCTTAAAATAAAGTTTGATAGTTTATTACTTGTTTTGAAGGGTTTTTTTCTGCGAAAAAGCCTCAAAAATGCTTGTTTAGGGCTTCAAAAGTTAAGGGTTTAATTTGACTCGCTCTCCTTACTGTAAATTTTTTCCCCAGTAAACTAGTGTCTATATGATAAAAATATCATTATATAATTTAGAATTGTAATTTGATCATGAAAACGTGCTGTGTCTAGAGATTTTTGGGTCTCCAGAAGAAGCGTATACTTGCGTAAATATATGGCTTGAAACCTTCAGTTACGTTATCTGGTATTTGGGTTGGCCAGACTAGTGCGCACCCTCTTAGTTTGTGTGCGCACTTCAACGTTAAGTTATCTATTTAGTTGATAAAACATCATTAGAGGTTAACGATAATCCTATTATTACCTATCTCGTTGCACACGCCGAACACAATAAGTACTTAGCCCCAGTTCAAACGTCGATCTTCTCATGAGCCGAACCTAATAACATCAAAGAAGACCGCCTTATTATCCATTGTTTTCAATGCGTTCGGCTCACGTGAAGTTCGACGTTTGAACTGGGGCTAAGTAACTAGTGCAAGGAACTGCATGGATCAAAAGAACTTTATACGATACTTTTTTTGCGAATTTAGGTGTCTCTATCTCGATGAAACCAGCCCGAACGGCCTGCATGAAGCTCTTGTGATTATCAAACGTCACACGACCAGATCCTGGAACGGAAATCAAACAGAGAATACACAAAAATACACAACAGTTGGACCAATGACAGCTTCATCAAGATAACTTTTATATACAGTTGTTATAAAAAAGGTTGGTACACTGCTACTGACCAAGCTTGAAATGCATGAGAAAAACGTGCAGATAAAGTTGGGTAAAATCCCATATTATTGTGAGCTTTCGCTGATTGTATTTACATCACCCATAATGCATTTCCGGCTTGTTATGTAACATGCGACAAAACCTTCACCAACCCTTTTGAAATAGCTGTATATAAGCGCACCCCATGGATCGATCTAATGAATCTACTGTAGCTTAGAAAATATCCAATACGTAATAACTTTGTCTTTCTTGGTCGATATCGGGTTTTTTTTGGTTCAGTATTTTTAATTTGTGGGTGGGTGACCCTTCAACTCAGCACCCCTCCCTGAACAAAATCCTGGATCCACCCCTGTACAAAAACCAATTTTGAAAACGCAAGTCAAAGCCGTACATGTATCTTAATAAAAAAGGGCTAATGAAGCAAGATGTCCAAGCTCTAACATACATCCATTTTTATTGTGATAAAAGCACATTATTATTGTTTAAAAAATGTTCAAAATATAATAAAAATATGATATTTGAAGCAAAAAATACCAACTTCATTTGAAGTTAGTTCGATTCTTATAAGGTATTTCAGATTTAGCTCATTTGATGCAAGTGAGCTAAATCGATATGTTTTATGGGTCGTTCGAAAGCAGCGTATTCAACTCGTACATAATCGAATTTTTTCAGCAAGGATGTGATCCTTCCACAGAAAATTTAAATCTGAATTTCAAAAATCAAGTTTAAAAATCTCAGAGCATTTTTAAATGCTGTTTAAATCCATGGATTTTTTCTTGATTGGTCATTGAGATTAGAATAATAAAAATTGTGTATATTATTATTGTTTAAAAAATGTTAAAAAAGGTAAAATTAAGCTAAAAAACCTCCCAAGGGATCTAAGCCTTGTGATATAAACAAGCTAAAACTAGAATAAAATTGAACTCTACACTAGAACCCTAGTGTGTGTGTTACAATATCCTTTATCAAACCAGCTGAGTTGACCTTCAGAACGAACTCAAGGTCAACCAATCAGAATTGAGGATTCAACTGATCGTGTTTTGATTAACATTTCCCATGTGTCCCTGCTCGGAAAATGCTAACCAAAAATAGTTGACCCATAATTCCTTTAGGGGAACGCGATCAACTCAGCTGGAAATTAAAGGTCTTCACAATACTGAGTAGGCTAGACTGAATAATGAATAAATTGTATGATGCCTTTACAGTACATTGTTTTGTAATTTGAGTATATGTCTGTTTGTCTATATTTCTATATAGCAGAGTTCATTGGTTGGCTGATAGGATTCTCTCTGTGTACTGCGGTAATGGATTATCTTTCCTGAGTGTTGGTCCGGTCGAGACTCGAACCTCGACCTCCCGCACAACAGACAGACACTCTTACCAACTTAGCCAACCGGGTGGCTGCATGAAATCATGGTTTATTTACTGTTGGGAGTTTTCAAGTGTCTCTATGATTTCTGCCATGGAAGGACGTTCTTCTGGGTTCTGTTGTAAACATCTTCTGATCAGGTTCCTGAACAAATTGTTGGTCACCATGGCAACTTGTACATTTCTGCGTTCTACGTCAGGCATTTGACGAACGTTCATCTCGCACAGCAGAACTCCAAAGCTGTACACATCAAGCTGTAGAGAAAGAGTAACATACAGTAAAAACCCGCATAAAAGAACTAGTGGATTAAGAACCACCAGGCTGAAATTTAGCCAATGAAGCACCCAATACAGCTATTTCAAAAAAGGTTGGTGAAGGTTTTGTGGCTTGTTCCTTGTTGCATACCAAGTCCGAAATGCAGTATTGGTGATGTGAATTCAAGCAACGAAAGTCATGACAATATGGAATTTTCCTAAAATTTGTCTCCAGATTTTTCCAGCATATTTTCTTCTGTGCTGACATTATTTACATATGAATATAATACATTTCAAGCTTGGTAACATCCAGCATGCAACATGCAACAAAACCTTCACCAACCTTTTCTGAAACTAGCTGTATACAAGAACCACTTCACCCTGACAAACGAGACAGGTTCTTATGTGAAAAGTATAAAGATTTAACAAACATGTTGTTCTAAGGGTCATTGGGAATACATTAAGTCAAGGACCAAATTTACTAAATGAATGAAAAATAGTATTAGTCAGTACTCAATGAGGATATTCTATCATTCAGAGGATTCTGAATAATAAGCAATTATTGGTGTGATATATTGTATTAGGATATAACGATACAGCTAGGAACAAACAACATAACAATTGCTTTTGTCTTGTAAATAAGAACCTGTTAAGAACCTACTCAGCCTGATTTCTCACTAGATACCAAATATATAAGAACCATTACAGCCTGACTTGGGAAAATAGTGGTTCTTTTATGCGGGTTTTTACTGTATTATCTAGTTTAGTGTGTGTGTTGGAGTGCAAATCGACATAGCTCAACTGAAATGCAGGTTGTACCTTTGGTGATTGTCTGGACGTCTGTGCCTCAGGAGCAGAGTAGATAACAGCACCAGGACAAGCCGTCATGGACTGCTGCAGGAAGTTGGCCGTGCCATAATCGGACACTTTGGCCCGCTAAATAGTGACGTGTTTCCATAACAACACATTAGCACTGCTGATGTCTCGGTGAATGATTGGAGCTGGATGGTTGAGATGTAAGTAGTTTAACGCTTTGGCAACATCTAGTGCAATGGTCGTAATCACAGGAGGTTCCAATGGCCGATCATGTAAAACTGATCTTAGACTAGTGTCTAGGAGTTCAGTCACAAAAAGAGGACTTTGGTCATCGTTTGTTGCTCCAATGAACTGCAGAAGACAAGGATGACGACATCGTGATGCCATATTCATCTCTCGTTCAAACAGCCTTCTGTTGTGATCAGAGAGAATAAGCTGATGGATTTTCTTCACAGCAACTTTACATCCCCGAAATGTTCCTTCTTTCACCTCGCCCCATGCTCCGACACCAATTACGTTATCAAACAATATTATTTCATCCCGATGTACGACCCAATCACGTGTTGACTCTATAGATCTTTGGCAGTCTTCATAGGCTTGTCGTACTGTGGTCAGGGTAGTTTCAAGTTCGTGTGATCTTTCCTCGCTGCTTTGAAGGCGACTCTCTGTTTCTTGGTGTGCTTGTGTTTCTTCAACTAAAGTTGCCTCAAGTTCTTCTAATCTCTGCTCGTAGCAGCGAAGACGTCTCTCTGTTTCTTCGTGTGCTTGTTTTTGGGCAGCCAACGAGGTCTCCAATTCATTTGACTTCTCCTCGCTGCTTTGAAGGCGTCTCTCTGTTTCCTCGTGTGCCCTTCGTTCTGCAGCCAAGGACGTGTCCGAATGATTTGAACTCTGCCTTTTACTGCAAAGGCATCTCTCTGTTTCTTCTAATCTCTGCTCTTGACTGTGAAGGCGTCTTTCTGTTTCATGCAATCTTTGCTCGTTCATGACTGCGAAGACGTCTCTCTGTTTCTTCTCTTGCTTGTCTTTCGGCAGCAAAAGATAACTCGAGTTCATGTGATCTCTGCTCGCTGCTATGAAGACGCCTTTCTACTTCTTCGCGTATCTTTCTTTCTTCAGCTAAAGATGTAGCCAGTTCAGCAAAACGTCTATCGCTTTTCTGACCAATACATTCTTCTGTTTCTACAAGAAGAAAGTTTAATTAACTGTAATTAATAGTTCTAAATCTCTGTGATTGGCTTTCTAGAGTGAAAACACTAGATCTGTGAAACAGTATTGTAATATGCAATTAGCTCTAATTTGTACTAAATAGCTCTACTGATTTAGTGCAAAGTGGAAAATAAATTGCTACTGTTTTACAGATTAAGAGTGAGTACTCTAGTAAACGAGCTAGTGAATTTAAAAGTAAGGGGTTCATAAATCTTTCGTTATTGAAAATTATTGAAAAGGGGTTGTCTAAAGCTTTCCCTCGCTTCCATGCAGTTCCCTCGACTTTGCCGCCTTTGGTGATGCCAACATTATGGCACGTAAAGGGTGTTAACTTTTGATTTCACGAGTGTTCTTTTTGTTTAGGGATTTCATCTCTCAGGTACACTAAGGGAACGAAATGTAAATGTCTGGTGAAAATGCACTAACTTCATACAAACGCTCATCACTGATAGTTGTTACGGTAAACAGATTTGGATAGGGCCGAATCACATGATGAGGCAGAGTGTATTTAAGGCTTAATCAGTCCACACGTACTCATTAGAGAACACTCATAATAGAAATCAAGAAATTTCAAGTAATTTTACACTAATTCTCTACTTTCACATTGCCCATAATACATTGCGGTTTGGGGGTAACCAGGGTAAAAACCGCACATATTTTGCTGAAGGCTGATCAGAAGATGTTGTAAATGCATCTTATGATATTAAAAGATGTATAAGAAACAGTCAGAAACGTAAAAAAAAAAAAAGAATTTTGGACAAATCTATAAAGTCAATTTTGAGCACTTCCTCACGAGTCAATACATTTTCTGTAACACTAAACTTCTTGATGTTCTGAATGTGGGAAAATAACTCATAATGAACTGGTAATCAGTATTTTACAGATAAAAGCAGGTATAGTGTACATTCGATTGAAGAACGTTTAATTTTATGACATTTTTTGACCGATTACCTCAAACCGCAATGTATTATGGGCAATGTGAAAGTAGAGAATAGCCAACTTTCGATATTGTGGTTGAGTGATCACGCACAAACCATTTCAAAACGAGGCTCCGGGGAAACAATGCAGTAATCCTGATATATTCTTTTATTTCCCCGGAGCCTCTCCTCGAATTGCTTTGGGCGTGTTCACTCAACCACAATGTCGAAAGTGGGCTAAAACCTTGATCTTGATCTTGTCGAGGACGTAGTTGATCTACTGCAACAAAAATACCACGGCCTGCCGGGCAGGTGAAATATCTTGTCCCCCAATATGTTCCATCATTGTCACCACATCCCTCGAGATATGAACAGTTAAAAGAAAATATATTAAAGTATGTCATATACTTGATGCATTTTCTATTTTAACTTGTACATATATTTTACTATATTATATTTCGTTCTGATGAAGACCGAATGGTTGAAACGTTAATTACAAAAAAATCTTGGAACAGTCAGTTCTAAGTTGTCTGTTTTCTTTCTTACATATATATTCACATTTTCTATCAAGAAAACAGACTATTGAATTCCTGTGAATCCTTCTACTGGAGGTTCATCGTTGGTCTGCCTTCTATCGAAGTTAATATACTTTATCATAACTGGGCCGTAGTACCCACAGGGGCCGGGGGAGGGGCGAGGGGGGACCCGTGAACCTCTCAGTTTTTTTGTTTTTTTTCAAAAAAAAAAAAAAAATCAAGTATTTGATAATTATTTTCTTGTGATCACGTGTTATGGAGTGACTTTGTGTCTCAAAAGAAGAATTGGCCTACATATCTATTATTATGCCAACAAAAACAGGAAGTCAGTGATATAGGACATTCTTGTACCGACTCTGCTCTTTTCACTAAAAACTGTAAGTCCTGGGAAACCGTATAATTTCAAGTGATCTGATTGGCTTATGTGGGAATACTGAGGTTATATTTCCATAAGGCCTAGACTTCTTAGATAGACAAAAGATACAATACTGCATTATAAAATGGAGAATATCTTTTCACCAGGTTGCTGTGTAATTTCGATCTAGGAAATTTGTTATTTGTTTGCATTTGGTCATTGTTTCATTTTATTGCTAGTGTATAATTTCACAAAGTCTAGCAAAGTGACTTGTACCATTGAAAGTTTGAAATCTTCAGTTGAAATTAAAAAGAAAATACTTTTGCTTGTGGCATTTTGTTCATTGATAAAGATAATTTATAATGGAATGGAATGGACAAGAAAATTTCTAATTTATGAATTAGTCTCAAAAATGTGATTTTATAAGGACATTTTAATCTGACTTTAAACCCCCTATTGGAATTCTATTGGCAGGGAGAGTAAACATCCATTTTGTGATTTTATAGGGAAATTCTTGACAACGTAAAAACCCATTTTTGGGATTCTATTTGGAAAAACAATTCCCAAAAATGCATTTTCCTTGTGAATTTCGTGTCCCATCACTGGGTTTGGTAGCAGTTTTCCAATTTTGGGAAAACCCATTGGAAAGCCATGAAAATGTCAATATTTTCCCATTTTTTCACTAAATTGGAAAGTCCATATTTTTTCCTGTGATATCAATGTCCATTATTTTTTATCACAACAGCCAGATTTTTTGATTTTTTGATTTTTTTGATTTTTAAATTTTTTTTTTTAAACAAATACTATCTTATTTAATTACAACTTAAGGAGGAACACACTAGGTGTGTTCCTCTAGATATCCTATTAACTATTTCAAGATTATTTACAGAATACAAATTATGTTCAGTTAAATGACAAAACTATATGACTCTACAAGAAACTAAGTGAAAATACTATCAATAACAAGCAAACAAACAAGAAAAAAAAACTAAAACACTGAGAAGGTACATTTATACTTATCTATTGCTATAAAGTTGATTTAACAAATATAAAATGTATATTTATATATACAAGCGCCATGTTGCACCATGTTACACCCTGCCATTCAGAATTATTTATACCAATGCCGGGGATATTTTACTCCATTTATTGTTGTGTTTTAAAAGAATATCTTTTGATTTGGCCGTTTTATACTCAATTTTTTTATTTTGTTTTAGGATATTTTTAAAAAGAGATAAGGTAGGTATTTTGCCTTTATCTCTAGATTTATATAGCAATGACTTAAACGATAATAGAATATAGTTAACAATAGTATCGTCAACACCTAATAGTATATTGATTAAGTTAGATTCTGGCAAATTTATTCCAAATTTTTCAAAATGATCTCTAATTTCAAAATATAAATTTTTAGATTCCACACACTTGACAAAAAAATGATCGATTGTTTCAGGATAGAGAGAACAAAAAGAACAAGAGGAGTAATTGAGAATTTTAAAACGATGTAAATCGCGATTAAGATACAGAATATTATTTAATATTTTGTATTGGAAAAAACGAGAATAGGTGTCTATAGTGGTTGTATATATTCTTTTGTAGATACCACTCCAATTCAATGGATTATTGTTATTAATTCTTTTATTTAAATTATTTTGAGCTGTTGGAGGTTGAAACTTTTTCTCTATAAACCACTGGTACAATTGTTTTGCTTTTATTTAACCTAATTCGATGTTATTCTTCCCTAATTTTAAACTGGGTTGTGTTTTTTTTTAAATATTTATTTTTCCTTTTATTTGTTTTTTCCATCGCACTGGAATTGCATGGATTATTCCAGCCCACCTCATGTAATCTTTGTCTTCAAGGCCCTTATGTTTAGCATGTTCCTAATTTATTTCACCGTTATCGTCATATAAATCAGAGGTATTATTGATATTCAAGTCACAGAAATCTTCGTAGAAGATGGAGTTTCCTCCTATTTGTATATATCTATTATTCCAAATGCATTGATTTAATATCTCATTTGGTTCCTCACCATTATATTCCGATCACATCCTGGAAAATTCAATCATATTCTGGAGGATCCAATCACATCCTGGAGGATCCAATCATATCCTGGAGGATCCAATCACATTCTGGAGGATCCAATCACATCCTGGAGGATCCAATCACATCCTGGAGGATCCAATCACATTCTGGAGGATCCAATCACATCCTGGAGGATCCAATCACATTCTGGAGGATCCAATCACATCCTGGAGGATCCAATCATATCCTGGAGGATCCAATCATATCCTGGAGGATCCAATCACATTCTGGAGGATCCAATTAAATTCTAGAGGATCCAATCACATTCTGGAGGATCCAATCATATCCTGGAGGATCCAATCATATCCTGGAGGATCCAATCATATCCTGGAGAATCCAATCATTTCCTGGAGGTTCCAATCAGATCCTGGAGGATCCAGTCACATTCTGGAGGATCCAATCACATCCTGGAGGATCCAATCATATCCTGGAGGATCCAATCACATCCTGGAGGATCCAATCATATCCTGGAGGATCCAATCATATCCTGGAGGATCCAGTCACATTCTGGAGGATCCAATCACATTCTGGAGGATCCAATCATATCCTGGCATAGGAATAAGAATATATGGGTCATAATAAGCCGAAGTTTTAAAGTTGATTAATACACTGAGCCTTTAAATTCTCTTAAAAGGGAACTACAAATTGAATGACAGGTTTTGGTGTCGTTTCCATTTTTGGCTTGTTTGTTTTTTCAAATGTCTAAGGATTCTAAGAAGCGCTTCCCTAACGTAACAAAGTTATAATACTTTGAATCCATGATAGTTATTAAGAGCTGGGTTTTTTAATAAAAATTGAATACTCCCGGGTATCTAGTATTTTGAAAATCTTTCCCGGGAACCGGGTATTATCTAGCCACAGCCTAAATCTAAAAGTTTCCATGCCAAAATAACCAACTACTTACCAAATATTTCAGAATTTCCGTTCTTCTATGAAGTAAAAAGGCAATAGTAACTTTGCTTCAAACCCAGTAACCTTCCTGGAACTTTAAAGGTCAAAAAATTCGAGTTTCTTTCTATGTTTTTGGCCTGCATCATGGCGGGGAAGCTGCATGCTTTACTGTGCAAACGCACTGAATGCAGATTTTGTCACGCCGTTTCTGATGCTGTGTCACGCTCGTCACGCAATTAGCATAAGATTGAACCTAATAGACCAATATCACGCTAGCATGATATTATAAAATAATCATTGTAAAGTTTCGTAAAAATTGCAAAGGAATGTATAAATTTTTGAAACTAAGCATTCTTTGCAGACAAATGTATGTTGCACAAAAATTCTTAGTTTTAAAAATTCCTAACTTCGTCTTTACAAACTTTACGAAACTTTGCAGTTTAACTAATATCGATGTGACAAATTTGATAGTAAACTTCTCCACCTCCCCCCCCCCCCCATATATGGTCACATTCTGGAGGATCACTGAAATATTCTGGAGTATATCTATCACATTCTGGAGGATCCAATCATATCCTGGAGGATCCAAACACATCCTGGAGGATCCAATCATATTCTGGAGGATCCAATCATATCCTGGAGGATCCAATCATATCCTGGAGGATCCAATCACATTCTGGAGGATCCAATCATATCCTGGAGGATCCAATCATATCCTGGAGGATCCAATCATATCCTGGAGGATCCAGTCACATCCTGGCGTAGGAATAAGAATATATGGGTCATAATAAGCCGAAGTTTTAAAGTTGATTAATACACTGAGCCTTTAAATTCTCTTAAAAGGGAACTACAAACTTGAATGACAGGCTTGGTGTCGTTTCCATTTTTGGCTTGTTTGTTTTTTCCGCTGACGCTGATGATTCTCATATACACATGCGCATGCTTTGTAGCACTTGCTTATCTCTCTTGATGCCAAAAAATACCATGTTTCAAAGTATTTTAAGACATAAGACCGAATAAAAACTCAATTCTGACTTTTACCCCTAGCTGTTCTATGTATACGCCGCGAATGGGCTTTTGAAAGCACTTCCCACATGGAAAGAAATAACCATTGTAACAAAACCATCAGCGACACAATCGACATACCGGGTGTGCTGGTCATAGCAAGGGGTTAATCATCTACGGTCTAGGGGCCGACTAACCTCTCCCTTAGGCTTCGGCCGAGCTTCCTGATCAGTCAGTAATGTCCTCCCGGGATAGCGGTGTTGGGGCCGAAATCTTCAGCATAGCCGTAAGTCCATACGATGCTTCAGCAATCGATGTCTGGAAGTATGGTCCTGGTTAATCAAGCAATAAAAAACATATTGATCTCAAAAACTTGAATCTTTCGTTTTGAAACGACAAGAGGAATTCTAAATGCGTATCTTGCTCTTAGTACTTTTTTCTGACCATACTTCAGTCCTTGCTTAGCTGGATAGATCATATATATTTTCATTTTTTTCAATGAATGTTAAAAAATGCCGCGCTTGTCAAAGTGTCTTGGACATATGAAATACTGACACTTAATTAGCAGATTCATTTCATGATTGTTTGATATATTTTTCAACCCATAGAGTACAAAATAAAACATGATAAAAGAGAAAGAAAGAAAGAAAAAAAGAAAGAAAGGAAGGAAGAAAGAAAGAAAGAAAGGAAGGAAGGAAGGAAGGAAGGAAGGAAGGAAGGAAGGAAGGAAGGAATGAAGGAAGGAAGGAAGGAAGGAAGGAAGGAAGAAAGAATCAAAAATACAAAATCATGCATACCATAAGGTACCAAACCAAAATACGGTATGGTTTTTTTCACTAACTATCAGACAGTGAAGTAAAGATCATGTCAGTGGTAGTATCATCTTCGTTGAACTGAGATGTATTGGGTGGGCGCATAGGAATAAGAATGTACACGAGATGGATTGGATGAACGCATAGGAATGAGAATGTACACGAGATGGATTGGATGAACGCATAGGAATGAGAATGTACACGAGATGGATTGGATGGATGTATAGGAATAAGAATGTACACGAGATGGATTGGATGGATGTATAGGAATAAGAATGTACACGAGATGGATTGGATGGATGTATAGGAATAAGAATGTACACGAGATGGATTGGATGGATGTATAGGAATAAGAATGTACACGAGATAGATTGGATGAACGCATAGGAATATGAATGTACACGAGATAGATTGGATGAACGCATAGGAATAAGAACGTACACGAGATGGATTGGATGGATGTATAGGAATAAGAATGTACACGAGATGGATTGGATGGATGTATAGGAATAAGAATGTACACGAGATTGATTGGATGGATGTATAGGAATAAGAATGTACACGAGATAGATTGGATGGATGTATAGGAATAAGAATGTACACGAGATGGATTGGATGGATGTATAGGAATAAGAATGTACACGAGATAGATTGGATGAACGCATAGGAATATGAATGTACACGAGATGGATTGGATGAACGCATAGGAATAAGAATGTACACGAGATGGATTGGATGGATGTATAGGAATAAGAATGTACACGAGATGGATTGGATGGATGTATAGGAATAAGAATGTACACGAGATGGATTGGATGGATGTATAGGAATAAGAACGTACACGAGATGGATTGGATGGATGTATAGGAATAAGAATGTACACGAGATGGATTGGATGGATGTATAGGAATAAGAATGTACACGAGATAGATTGGATGAACACATAGGAATATGAATGTACACGAGATGGATTGGATGAACGCATAGGAATAAGAATGTACACGAGATGGATTGGATGGATGTATAGGAATAAGAATGTACACGAGATGGATTGGATGGATGTATAGGAATAAGAATGTACACGAGATGGATTGGATGGATGTATATGAATAACAATGTACACGAGATGGATTGGATGGATGTATAGGAATAAGAATGTACACGAGATGGATTGGATGGATGTATAGGAATAAGAATGTACACGAGATGGATTGGATGGATGTATAGAAATAAGAATGTACACGAGATGGATTGGATGGATGTATAGGAATAAGAATGTACACGAGATGGATTGGATGGATGTATAGGAATAAGAATGTACACGAGATGGATTGGATGGATGTATAGGAATAAGAATGTACACGAGATAGATTGGATGGATGTATAGGAATAAGAATGTACACGAGATGGATTGGATGGATGTATAGGAATAAGAATGTACACGAGATGGATTGGATGGATGTATAGGAATGAGAATGTACACGAGATGGATTGGATGGATGTATAGGAATAAGAATGTACACGAGATGGATTGGATGGATGTATAGGAATAAGAATGTACACGAGATGGATTGGATGGATGTATAGGAATAACAATGTACAAGTGACCATCTAATCCTATTGATCCTATAGACGCATCAAGAGTTCCGCGCTGTTGCTCAATGCGCATGCTCAGGGGATAAAAAGTGGGATAATGTTTTGTAAAATATGCAATTTTTCGGTATATTTGATTCAGAATTCGCTTAACGGTACTCGATCTTGAATATTTAGTGGAAATTGTACTTGACAAGAAAGATACAACTAAAATATAGCATATTTTACAAAATATTATCCCACTTTTTAATCCCCTGAGCATGCGCATTGAGCAGCAGCGCGGAACTCTTGATGCGTGTATACCGCTACATCGGTAACTGACCAGTTTTTTTTTCAAATTTCTTGCTTTAATTCTGCAGGAATTTTAACATAAATTGAATTATTCTGTACATTTGAGACAGTTTTATCTGATTTTCGGGCTGAATGAGAACACTTGTAGAATTATAATTGGGCTTCCTGTGGTATCTGTTTTTTTTCGTCACACCACAGGCAGCCCGTACAGAATTTAATAATTTAGAATAAAAAGGTGCCCATATATAATTATTTTTCAACACACATTATTATACCTACTTACGTTTTCTATTTTTACTTAAATAGTATTGAAGCAGTGATGCGTTTGATACCGTTGTCTTTGGAATAAAGACTCAGTTCATTTTACCCTGAACGGTATCCATGGAAACGGTACCATAGGCCTCTTTCTGGTTCGACATTTCTTCTGGTAACAAGTAAAGGATCTCTGAACGCTTTTTCGAGGTTTCATATCATAAACCTGAAAAGAAATTGTAACATATGTGGAATGAAATCACTAATTCCTACCCGCCATCCTTATCTGTATCCTTATTTGTTCATGATTTTCAAAAATATCGATGTCAAAGCAATGTCTCAACTATTGTTTGACTTTCGTCATTTTTTTCGAGTTGAAATATCAAAAAACAAATTCTCGATCCGACGCTCCTTTTGGAAAAAGTCCCATCCAAGAAATAAATCCACGGATACGGATTTTCCACAATTTTGGATTTTCGCACTAAAGCTATCAAATTCTAAAAAAGCAAGTCGAATAGGTATCAATGGTGTAATTTTTCTTGCTTTTGATGTAAAAAAATGTAAGTTTTGCGAGCTTCAAAAATGTCGACCCGCAATCCACTTATAGACCATTACTCAGACTACCCCCTCCCCGAGGGATTTCGAGTTTAGTCGGTAAAGAAAAGCTGTTTATCTGTGCAGTCTCAACAAGCATTAACTACTATTGGGAAGAATTAATGTGTATTAATTAAGATATAATATAATTCCATTTTCTATTATTTCAAGATCTAGTATATTCATCACACTTCCCCCTCCCCCAAGGGATTGGGAGTTTTGGAGTTTTGGCGCCAAGATATCCAGCTGGCTGTGCAGGCTGCATGCGCTTAAACAACATTAACTTCTAATATTATTTTCTATTATGGATTTAAAATCGATGGATTTTAAAATTCTTAATTGGAAGGTTCACGAAAAATAGCGTTTATCTTCAATAAAATATTAGGAAGCACATGATTTTACGTAACTCAGTCCTGTTCAAGAGATAATTTCCTTAAAAGTTTCAAGTATTATATCGGACAAAGGATCAAGCTTATATTGCAATTTTCATAGGGGACAAGTGCTTCATAGTTCTGGCTACAGCTTATAACCGTCTCTCTATATTTTAATAACCCATAAAATATGAAGAAAACGAAGAAAGGATAAATATAACTAGGTGTGTAACTATAGTTTTAAAAGAAGTGTTTCTTTTATCGCTAAACACTTTCATCATAAATCTAACGAAGTGGCTAGATACCCGGGACCCGGGAACGATTTCCGGCATACAATATACGCTCCCGGGTATCTAGTATTTTGAAAACAGTTCCCGTGACCTTGTTTACGGTTGAAATTTTTCCAAGTGCCACAACTTGGATGCCGCGTATATGGTATGCCGAGACTCGACGAATGTATATTTTTCAAATGTCTAAGGATTCTAAGAAGCGCTTCCCTAACGTAAACAAAGTTAGAATACTTTGAATCCATGAAAGTTATTATTAGCTGGGATTTTTAATGAAAATCAAATACTCCCGGGTATCTAGTATTTTGAAAACAGTTCAGAATTTCCGTTCTTCTATGAAGTAAAAAGGCAATAGTAACTTTGCTTCAAACCCAGTAACCTTCCTGGAACTTTAAAGGTCAAAAAATTCGAGTTTCTTTCTGTGTTTTTGGCCTGCATCATGGCGGGGAAGCTGCATGCTTTACTGTGCAAACGCACTGAATGCAGATTTTGTCACGCCGTTTCTGATGCTGTGTCACGCTCGTCACGCAATTAGCATAAGATTGAACCTAATAGACCAATATCACGCTAGCATGATATTATAAAATAATCATTGTAAAGTTTCGTAAAAATTGCAAAGGAATGTATAAATTTTTGAAACTAAGCATTCTTTGCAGACAAATGTATGTTGCACAAAAATTCTTAGTTTTAAAAATTCCTAACTTCGTCTTTACAAACTTTACGAAACTTTGCAGTTTTATTAATATCGATGTAACAAATTTAATAGTAAACTTCTCCACCTCTATCACTTTCTGGAGGAGCCGATCACTTTCTGGAGGATCCAATCACTTTCTGGAGGATCCAATCACTTTCTGGAGGATCCAATCACATCCTGGAGGATCCAATCACATCCTGGAGGATCCAATCACTTTCTGGAGGATCCAATCACATCCTGGAGGATCCAATCACATCCTGGAGGGTTCAATCACATCCTGGAGGATCCAATCACATCCTGGAGGATCCAATCACATCCTGGAGGATCCAATCACATCCTGGAGGGTCCAATGACATCCTGGAGGATCCAATCACATTCTGGAGGATCCGATCACATTCTGGAGGATCCAATCATATCCTGGAGTATCCGATCATATCCTTGAGGATCCAATCACATTCTGGAGGATCCAATCATATTCTGGAGGATCCAATCATATCCTAGAGGATCCAATCATATCCTGGAGGATCCAATCATATCCTGGAGGATCCAGTCACATTCTAGAGGATTCAATCACATTCTGGAGGATCCAATCATATTCTGGAGGATCCAATCATATCCTAGAGGATCCAATCATATCCTGGAGGATCCAATCATATCCTGGAGGATCCAATCACATTCTAGAGGATCCGATCACATTCTGGAGGATCCAATCATATCCTGGCATAGGAATAAGAATATATGGGTCATAATAAGCCGAAGTTTTAAAGTTGATTAATACACTGAGCCTTTAAATTCTCTTAAAAGGGAACTACAAACTTGAATGACAGGCTTGGTGTCGTTTCCATTTTTGGCTTGTTTGTTTTTTCCGCTGACGCTGATTCTCATATACACATGCGCATGCTTTGTAGCACTTGCTTATCTCTCTTGATGCCAAAAAATACCATGTTTTAAAGTATTTTAAGACATAAGACCGAATAAAAACTCAATTCTGACTTTTACCCCTAGCTGTTCTATGTATACGCCGCGAATGGGCTTTTGAAAGCACTTCCCACATGGAAAGAAATAACCATTGTAACAAAACCATCAGCGACACAATCGACATACCGGGTGTGCTGGTCATAGCAAGGGGTTAATCATCTACGGTCTAGGGGCCGACTAACCTCTCCCTTAGGCTTCAGCCGAGCTTCCTGATCAGTCAGTAATGTCCTCCCGGGATAGCGGTGTTGGGGCCGAAATCTTCAGCATAGCCGTAAGTCCATACGATGCTTCAGCAATCGATGTCTGGAAGTATGGTCCTGGTTAATCAAGCAATAAAAAACATATTGATCTCAAAAACTTGAATCTTTCGTTTTGAAACGACAAGAGGAATTCTAAATGCGTATCTTGCTCTTAGTACTTTTTTCTGACCATACTTCAGTCCTTGCTTAGCTGGATAGATCATATATATTTTCATTTTTTTCAATGAATGTTAAAAAATGCCGCGCTTGTCAAAGTGTCTTGGACATATGAAATACTGACACTTAATTAGCAGATTCATTTCATGATTGTTTGATATATTTTTCAACCCATAGAGTACAAAATAAAACATGATAAAAGAGAAAGAAAGAAAGAAAAAAAGAAAGAAAGGAAGGAAGAAAGAAAGAAAGAAAGAAAGGAAGGAAGGAAGGAAGGAAGGAAGGAAGGAAGGAAGGAAGGAAGGAAGGAAGGAAGGAAGAAAGAATCAAAAATACAAAATCATGCATACCATAAGGTACCAAACCAAAATACGGTATGGTTTTTTTCACTAACTATCAGACAGTGAAGTAAAGATCATGTCAGTGGTAGTATCATCTTCGTTGAACTGAGATGTATTGGGTGGGCGCATAGGAATAAGAATGTACACGAGATGGATTGGATGAACGCATAGGAATGAGAATGTACACGAGATGGATTGGATGAACGCATAGGAATGAGAATGTACACGAGATGGATTGGATGGATGTATAGGAATAAGAATGTACACGAGATGGATTGGATGGATGTATAGGAATAAGAATGTACACGAGATGGATTGGATGGATGTATAGGAATAAGAATGTACACGAGATGGATTGGATGGATGTATAGGAATAAGAATGTACACGAGATAGATTGGATGAACGCATAGGAATATGAATGTACACGAGATAGATTGGATGAACGCATAGGAATAACAATGTACACGAGATGGATTGGATGAACGCATAGGAATGAGAATGTACACGAGATGGATTGGATGAACGCATAGGAATGAGAATGTACACGAGATGGATTGGATGAACGCATAGGAATGAGAATGTACACGAGATGGATTGGATGAACGCATAGGAATGAGAATGTACACGAGATGGATTGGATGAACGCATAGGAATGAGAATGTACACGAGATGGATTGGATGAACGCATAGGAATGAGAATGTACACGAGATAGATTGGATGAACGCATAGGAATGAGAATGTACACGAGATGGATTGGATGAACGCATAGGAATGAGAATGTACACGAGATGGATTGGATGAACGCATAGGAATGAGAATGTACACGAGATGGATTGGATGAACGCATAGGAATGAGAATGTACACGAGATGGATTGGATGAATGCATAGGAATGAGAATGTACACGAGATAGATTGGATGAACGCATAGGAATGAGAATGTACACGAGATGGATTGGATGAACGCATAGGAATGAGAATGTACACGAGATGGATTGGATGAACGCATAGGAATAAGAATGTACACGAGATGGATTGTATGGGCGCATAGGAATAAGAATGTACACGAGATGGATTGGATGGGCGCATAGGAATAAGAATGTACACGAGATGGATTGGATGGGCGCATAGGTATAAGAATGTACACGAGATAGATTGGATGGATGTATAGGAATAAGAATGTACACGAGATGGATTGGATGGATGTATAGGAATAAGAATGTACACGAGATGGATTGGATGGATGTATAGGAATAAGAATGTACACGAGATGGATTGTATGGGCGCATAGGAATAAGAATGTACACGAGATGGATTGGATGGGCGCATAGGAATAAGAATGTACACGAGATGGATTGGATGGGCGCATAGGTATAAGAATGTATACGAAATGGATTGGATGAACGCATAGGAATAAGAATAAATGTAAACTGACAATGACTTCTGTTAAACAGCTCTAAAACTTTATATTTTATGACAGTAAAAATTATAATTATACACCTAATTTGTCTAGGCGTTTTTTTTTCCAAATTTCAGACCACGTGTCATTCCCTAGAGTATCATTTCTTTGCTTAACAGTTGCACATGAGAAGACACATGAATATCGATACGACTCAAACAAAGAATCTTATTCTCAAGAGAACGACACGTGGTCTGAAATGGGAAAACACTACGCGCAAGATAAAGATGTCAAATTTGATACAAGTGAGCTAAATCGATATGCTTTATGGGTCGTAAGAAAGCAGCCTATTCAACTCGTACATAATCAAAATGTTTAGCAAAGATGTGCTCCTTCTAAGGAAAACTTAAATCTAAATTTCAAAAATTAAGCGAGAGGTCTAATTGTTTTAGTAAAAACCTACTAATCGTTCCAATAAAAGGATGCAAAAAGTTTTGGATTTTGCTTTAAATATATTTTTTTTGGTTTTCAAAACCAGTGCTTTTCGCTACTAGAGGTCTATCACTAATAGACCCCTAGTAGCTCAGCCAATCACAGGGCTCGATTGGTGATAGACCATGCATTAGTAGGTTTTTTCTAATACTCCAGTTTCACATTCGGTGGAAACCGCTGTTTTTGAAGAACACAGACTCATTTGCACAGGCTTAGCCTCGTTTATAAGTCATCTATTCAAATACACCATTAAAAGTCCGTGAGATTGGTAATATTCAACTTGCACATTCTTTACATTACAGTTGGCTGTTGCTAATGATTTGCAAAAGTCAACCGTAATGTAAAGAATGTGTAAGTTGAACAATACCAATGTTTTGAAATCCCACGGACTTTTAATAACGTCGTTGAATAGCTGACTTATAAACGAGGCTAAGCCTGTGTAAATGAGTCTGTGGTCTTTAAAAACAGCGGTTTCCATCGAATGTGAAACTGGTGTATTTAGTTTACAAAGTTTGTAAACAAAGCTCAGTTTCCAAGCTAAAAATTATATTGCAATAATTCTTTATTTTACAACGCTGTTTTACAAGCATAATAAAAACTTATTCTTATTAAATTCTAATTCGGTTTCTAAGTTTAATCTTTTCAACTTCTAGGCTTTTAGTTTACACCATGAATGATTGAGAAGCCTTTCCGAACTTACACGGCAAAGCTGCCTTTCAATTCCTCGTTGTTGTTTAATATATTTTAAAGAACTTTTCCACGAGATTTTCATCTCGGTCAGCTTTTCCTCCGCTTTACTATTGGTATTTCATCGATTTTCTCTTTGGTTTCGTCGTCTAAAATATAGTTTCATTCATGTTTTGAAATAAAAATTCTAGTTTAGTCGAAAGTCTCACGCGAAAGAGCTTCTGATTGGACATATTGGACGTATCGTTTTTTTCACACTTGAAGAAAAGCCGTACGTGGCTTTTGATTGGACGTATCGTTTTTCTCACACGCGAAAAGCGATACGCGCATTGTGATTGGTTGGGAAAAGTGAACGAACGAACATTTATTACACAGGATTTTACTGAGTAAATCTCGGTATGTATATAATAACATGGTTTATTTACTGTTGGGAGTTTTCAAGTGTCTCTATGATTTCTGCCATGGAAGGACGTTCTTCTGGGTTCTGCTGTAAACATCTTCTGATCAGGTTCCTTAAGAAATCGTTGGTCACCATGGCAACTTGTTCGTTTCTGTGATCTGGGTCAGGCATTTCACGAACGCTCATCTCGCACAGCAGAACTCCAAAGCTGTACACATCAAGCTGTAGAGAAAAAGAGTACCAAATTTACTAAATGAATGAAAAATAGTATTAGTCAGTACTCAATGAGGATATTCTATCATTCAGAGGATTCTGAATAGCAATTAAAAAAAGGTTGGTGAAGGTCTTGTTGCATGTTGCATGTTGCATGTTGCATGTTGCATGTGGCATGTTGCATGTTGCACGTTGCTTGCCAAGTTCGAAATGTGGGAGACAAGGAAGAACAACTGGCACGAACGATTGTTCTTAGAAGCATGGCATTCTGAACTAGATGAGAACTCAAGGAATGATCATATTCAGATCCTAAACATTTACAAAACACTTGTTACTTCTACAATAGCTCGCGCTAACAAATAGTTTCAAAATGCCCGCGCAAAGCTAGTGGTCTTTCCACTGAAGAAGGTCTGAGACCAGACCGAAACGTCTGTATAATTATGTTACAATATAAGCCAGTGTCTACTAGGCAATTAAAATTATCATGAAACCTGGCAACAGTTTTCAGTGTATTATCCAGTTTAGTGTGTGTGTTGGAGTGCATATCGACATAGCTCAACTAAAATGCAGGTTGTACCTTTGGTGATTGTCTGGACGTCTGTGCCTCAGGAGCAGAGTACGCAACAGCACCAGGACAAACCGTCATAGACTGCTGCACGTACTTGGTCGTACAATAATCGGACACTTTGGCCCGCCAAATAGTGACGTGTTTCCATAACAACACATTAGCATTGCTGATGTCTCGGTGAATAATTGGAGCTGGATGGCTGAGATGTAAGTAGTTTAACGCTTTGGCAACATCTAGTGCAATGGTCGTGATCTCAGGAGGTTCTAAAGGCCGATCACGTAAAACTGATCTTAGACTAGTGTCCAGTAGCTCAGTCACAAAAAGAGGACTTTGGTCATCGTTTGTTGCACCAATGAACTGCAGAAGACAAGGATGACGATACCTTGATGCCATATTCATCTCTCGTTCAAACAGCCTTCTGTTGTGATCAGAGAGAATAAGGTGATGGATTTTCTTCACAGCAACTTTACATCCTCGAAATGTTCCTTCTTTCACCTCGCCCCATGCTCCGACACCAATTACTTTATCAGACAATCTTATTTCATCCCGACGTACGATCCAATCGCGTGTCGACTCTATAGATCTTTGGTAGTCTTCATAGGCTTGTCGTACTGTGGTCAGCGTACCTTCAAGATTGTGTGACCTCTCCTCGCTGCTTTGAAGGCGTTTCTCTGTTTCCTCGTGTGCTTGTCTTTCTCCAGCCAAGAATGTTTCCGACTGATTTAATCTCTGCTCTTTACTGCGAAGGCGTCTTTCTGTTTCATACAATCTTTGCTCGTTACTGCGAAGACGTCTCTCTGTTTCTTCTCTTGCTTGTATTTCTCCAGCCAAAGATAACTCGAGCTCATGTGATCTCTGCTCGGTGCTATGAAGACGCCTTTCCTCTTCTTCGCGCATCTTTCTTTCTTCATCTAAAGATGTAACCAGTTCAGCAAAACGTCCATCACGTTCCTGACCAATACATTCTTCTGTTTCTACAAGAAGAAATTTTAATTAACTGTAATTAATAGTTCTAAAACTCTGTGATTGGCTTACTAGAGTGAAAACACTAGATCTGTGAAACAGTATTGTAATATGCAATTAGCTCTAATTTGTAGTAAGTAGCTCTACTGATTTAGTGCAAAGTGGAAAATAAATTAGTACTGTTTTACAGATTAAGTGTGAGTACTCTAGTAAACGAGATGGTGATTTTCAAAGTGAGGGGCTCATAACTTTTTCGTTATTAAAGAATTATTGAAAAGTGGTTGCCTAAAGCTTTCCCTCGCTCCCATGCAGTTCCTCAACTTTGCCGCCTTTGGTGATGCCAACATTATGGCACATAATTTTTGTATGGGGATTTCATCTCTCAGATACACTAAGCGAATGAAATGCAAATGTCTGGTGAAAATGCAATAACTTCATACAAACGCAAACACTGATACACTGATAGTTGCTAAGGTGAACAGATTTGGATAGGGCAGAATCACATGATGATATTTTGCTGAAGGCTGACCAGGAGATGTTGTAAATGCATCTTATGATATTTAAAGATGTATAAGAAACAGCCAGAAACAGAAAATTTTTTTTTTGAAGAAGTCTATAAAGTCTATTTTGAGCACTTCTTCATGAGTCAATACATTTTCTGTAACACTAAACTTCTTGATGTTCTGAATGTGGGGAAATAGGTATTTTACAGATAAAAATAGGTATAGTGTACAATCGATTGAAGAACGTCTAATTTTGTAACAGGGCTCAGGGATTAGTCATTGTATTGCCTTATATGGGTATTTGGAAGGCTTAGGCCCGTGCGGTAATCCCATGGGTTAGGGTGCGGTGTATTTAAGAACTGAGCTATGTGCACGTTCAGGGCAGTTGGGGGTCTTGGCTGTCAAAGCAATGTTAAAACTGGTTTAACGAAACTCAGCTAAAAACAGCTAAGTTTAGGGTTACTGAGTTAGGAACCTGCTGTAATGTCTTACCACCGAGACTAGAGTTTCAAAGGATCTAGTCTTAAAGGAAACTGTATACCGTTAACCAAGAACAAAGTAATGGTTACAATTTTATGACACTTTTTGACCAGTTACCCCAAACCGCAATGTATTATGGGCAATGTGAAAGTAGAGAATATACAACTTTCGTTGTTGTGGTTGAGTGATCACGCACAAAGCAATACAAGATGAGGCTCCAGAAACAATGGAGTAATCCTGATATATTCTTTTATTTCCCCGGAGCCTCTCCTTGAATTGCTTTGTACGTGATCACTCAACCACAATAGCAAAAGTGGGTTAAAACCTTGATCTTGATCTTGTCGAGGATGTAGTTTATCTACTGCAACAAAAATACCACAGCCTGCCGGGCAGGTGAAATATCTTTTCCTTCTATATGTTCCATCAGTCAAATCTGTATAACATCCGGCCACTGATTCCTAACGAAACATAAAGAAATATTAAAGTATGTAGTAAACTGAATGAATTGTGATTTGTATTTTTTACTATTATTTGATATTCTAATTTATTCTCATGTCTGAATGGCTGACCGAATGGTTGAAACGTTAATTACAAAAAAATCTTGGAACAGTCAGTTCTAAGTTGTCTGTTTTCTTTCTTACATATATATTCACATTTTCTATCAAGAAAACAGACTATTGAATTCCTGTGAATCCTTCTACTGGAAGTTCATCAAAGTTAATACCTATACTTTATCATATCTGGGCCATAGCACCCACAGGGGCTGTGGGGGAGGGGGGGCCCGTGACCCTCTCAGTTAACATTAAAAAAAACATCAAGAATTTGATAATCATTTGTTTGTGATCATGTGTTATGGAGTAACCTTGTGCCCCCCCCCCCCCCCCCACCCACCCCACCCCAACAGCTTTTCAAGGCTTGCTATGGCCCTGCATATATATCATCCAGCTGATCTGAGAAAAAAAATTAACAAATTAGAATCAAGAAAGTTTGTAAAACTGAGGTGTCATCCTTAGTAGGCCAGCGACTCGGGAAATGGTTCATTCTTTATTTTATTCTCCCACTCAATAATGATAGAAATCATAGTAAATGTATAAAAAATATCAAAAACCTCTCCTGAAAATCTAGATTTATCTCAGATATAAACTTTTTAAGTCAATTTTTGCATGCTTCATGACACCTCAGACCTGGAGAGAACATGCTCCACACCTGCAGTGTTGTGTAAGCTGATACAGAATACTAACAAACCTGTAAGTCTGGCTAAAGGAGGATGGATTCCCAGAGCCTTTTCAAAAGCTATACTCCCACCAATAAGATTCAAACACCTGCACCTTGCTATGTTGACCAGAACACAATATGACGCATCTGATAATATTCTCAGTATAGATTCTTTGTGAGATGAGTAACTGTTGTTTGATGAACCCAAATAATTATATTCTTTCAGTGATGCATAGATCTTGAAGTTATAAAGGTTTTTCCATGCCATATGTTAATGAGTGTGGCATCAGAAGAGTCATCATTTAAAATACAAAATCTAACTGGTAGAGATAAACTAAATTTGGAAAGCATCACTGTTTCATCCATGGCTTTTATAAAAATTATTGCTTATTAAAGTTTCCGCATAGCAGTCAGTGTTTCGAATTACAAGGAACAACAAATAAACATAAATGACTCTCCTGACTCCACGGTCATTAGCATATGACAAGAATAAACCTTTATAACTTCAAGACACATCACTCAAACTATGTAATTTTTTGGGTCATTGAACAGCTCACCTTATGTAGAATCTATACTGAGAATATTGTCAGATGTGTAATAGGCACTCTAATTAGACTTTTATCCTTCATAATATTTATATTTAGTATAACCTAATGGTCTATCACAAATCCTGCACTCTGATTGGCTGAGCTACTAGTGGTCTATTAGTGATAGCAAACAACTAGTACCTTAAAAGGCCAGTTTTGAAAGCTAAAGCAATGGTAAAAACAATCATTTATTTGACTGACAATAAGACCTCTCTCCTTCATGGTCTACTAGCTGCATTAACTCTAGTATAGTCAGTTACAACTATAGATGCTTTGCACCATCACATGTTGGCAGCCATCACAGGAGGCAGGAATAATTGAATCTGGTCTAATCTGATTTACATGAGAAAGAATTCAGTTTCCCAGAGGGAAAGGACTATATTATTATACCTCCTGTCATGGCTGCCATCAGGTGATGGTGCAAAGCCTCTATAATTATAAACTTACTGAAATATTTCAGGATTTGTAATACATATTAGAAATGTATAATTGTGCCTTCCCAAAACACTGGGATGTAGAATTTTGAAGTATTTTATGAGCAATACTGAGTTTATTGTAAATATATCAGGGACGGTGGAGCATATTTTAAAGTGAGAAAACTTTTCCTTTTTTTTGGAAGCACATTTTAAAGTTGTGGTGGGGCTAGAATTTTTGTTTTACTATTTGACTAAAGCTCCTCCAGCCCCCCTTGGCTCCGCTGTCCCTGTGATAGGGTCTTTTCATACAATGCTTTACCTTGTCTAGCATTTCTACACCAAACGTAGTACCTCTGAGTCTAGGTAAGCTTCCCTTGTAACGAATAACTCCTCGAAGTTCTAGTTCTGTATTTTGTTTTCTTATCTTCACAAGCACTTTACTACCAATATCCAATGTATTTGCTTCAGTTAGACGATTCTTGTCTAGATAAATACACAATCTTTCTTCATATGGCCAGACAGCATCAAGCAAGTCAGCTTCGCTGTCTGTTAGCTGACCAACATCCAGCTTAGAGCATTCTAGTCTGATGTTCAACAATGAAGGTCTTTCTCTTATAGCGATCTTTTTAGGGTCTTTAGGCTGTTCTGATTCTGGTGAACACTCACAGATATCACCTCCACGAAGTCCCAAACTGCTTTCCTTCAGTACTATATACCTGGGTGTCGTGGCCATGTTTTAGTGAGACCACAGGCTTACCACCCTAAGTATCTGTGCTTGGTTTAGGGTTTCTTGGCTTGGGATCCCTGTGGCACAGAAATAGCCCTTAATCGATGTAGTTCAAATTTTGCTCCTAAAATCTCTCATCAGTAGTCGCTCATCAAAAACGTTTTATCTTAAAATAAAGTTTGATAGTTTATTACTTGTTTTGAAGGGTTTTTTCTGCGAAAAAGCCTCAAAAATGCTTGTTTAGGGCTTCAAAAGTTAAGGGTTTAATTTGACTCGCTCTCCTTACTGTAAATTTTTTCCCCAGTAAACTAGTGTCTATATGATAAAAATATCATTATATAATTTAGAATTGTAATTTGATCATGAAAACGTGCTGTGTCTAGAGATTTTTGGGTCTCCAGAAGAAGCGTATACTTGCGTAAATATATGGCTTGAAACCTTCAGTTACGTTATCTGGTATTTGGGTTGGCCAGACTAGTGCGCACCCTCTTAGTTTGTGTGCGCACTTCAACGTTAAGTTATCTATTTAGTTGATAAAACATCATTAGAGGTTAACGATAATCCTATTATTACCTATCTCGTTGCACACGCCGAACACAATAAGTACTTAGCCCCAGTTCAAACGTCGATCTTCTCATGAGCCGAACCTAATAACATCAAAGAAGACCGCCTTATTATCCATTGTTTTCAATGCGTTCGGCTCACGTGAAGTTCGACGTTTGAACTGGGGCTAAGTAACTAGTGCAAGGAACTGCATGGATCAAAAGAACTTTATACGATACTTTTTTTGTGAATTTAGGTGTCTCTATCTCGATGAAACCAGCCCGAACGGCCTGCATGAAGCTCTTGTGATTATCAAACGTCACACGACCAGATCCTGGAACGGAAATCAAACAGAGAATACACAAAAATACACAACAGTTGGACCAATGACAGCTTCATCAAGATAACTTTTATATACAGTTGTTATAAAAAAGGTTGGTACACTGCTACTGACCAAGCTTGAAATGCATGAGAAAAACGTGCAGATAAAGTTTGGTAAAATCCCATATTATTGTGAGCTTTCGCTGATTGTATTTACATCACCCATAATGCATTTCCGGCTTGTTATGTAACATGCGACAAAACCTTCACCAACCCTTTTGAAATAGCTGTATATAAGCGCACCCCATGGATCGATCTAATGAATCTACTGTAGCTTAGAAAATATCCAATACGTAATAACTTTGTCTTTCTTGGTCGATATCGGGTTTTTTTTTGGTTCAGTATTTTTAATTTGTGGGTGGGTGACCCTTCAACTCAGCACCCCTCCCTGAACAAAATCCTGGATCCACCCCTGTACAAAAACCAATTTTGAAAACGCAAGTCAAAGCCGTACATGTATCTTAATAAAAAAGGGCTAATGAAGCAAGATGTCCAAGCTCTAACATACATCCATTTTTATTGTGATAAAAGCACATTATTATTGTTTAAAAAATGTTCAAAATATAATAAAAATATGATATTTGAAGCAAAAAATACCAACTTCATTTGAAGTTAGTTCGATTCTTATAAGGTATTTCAGATTTAGCTCATTTGATGCAAGTGAGCTAAATCGATATGTTTTATGGGTCGTTCGAAAGCAGCGTATTCAACTCGTACATAATCGAATTTTTTCAGCAAGGATGTGATCCTTCCACAGAAAATTTAAATCTGAATTTCAAAAATCAAGTTTAAAAATCTCAGAGCATTTTTAAATGCTGTTTAAATCCATGGATTTTTTCTTGATTGGTCATTGAGATTAGAATAATAAAAATTGTGTATATTATTATTGTTTAAAAAATGTTAAAAAAGGTAAAATTAAGCTAAAAAACCTCCCAAGGGATCTAAGCCTTGTGATATAAACAAGCTAAAACTAGAATAAAATTGAACTCTACACTAGAACCCTAGTGTGTGTGTTACAATATCCTTTATCAAACCAGCTGAGTTGACCTTCAGAACGAACTCAAGGTCAACCAATCAGAATTGAGGATTCAACTGATCGTGTTTTGATTAACATTTCCCATGTGTCCCTGCTCGGAAAATGCTAACCAAAAATAGTTGACCCATGATTCCTTTAGGGGAACGCGATCAACTCAGCTGGAAATTAAAGGTCTTCACAATACTGAGTAGGCTAGACTGAATAATGAATAAATTGTATGATGCCTTTACAGTACATTGTTTTGTAATTTGAGTATATGTCTGTTTGTCTATATTTCTATATAGCAGAGTTCATTGGTTGGCTGATAGGATTCTCTCTGTGTACTGCGGTAATGGATTATCTTTCCTGAGTGTTGGTCCGGTCGAGACTCGAACCTCGACCTCCCGCACAACAGACAGACACTCTTACCAACTTAGCCAACCGGGTGGCTGCATGAAATCATGGTTTATTTACTGTTGGGAGTTTTCAAGTGTCTCTATGATTTCTGCCATGGAAGGACGTTCTTCTGGGTTCTGTTGTAAACATCTTCTGATCAGGTTCCTGAACAAATTGTTGGTCACCATGGCAACTTGTACATTTCTGCGTTCTACGTCAGGCATTTGACGAACGTTCATCTCGCACAGCAGAACTCCAAAGCTGTACACATCAAGCTGTAGAGAAAGAGTAACATACAGTAAAAACCCGCATAAAAGAACCAGTGGATTAAGAACCACCAGGCTGAAATTTAGCCAATGAAGCACCCAATACAGCTATTTCAAAAAAGGTTGGTGAAGGTTTTGTGGCTTGTTCCTTGTTGCATACCAAGTCCGAAATGCAGTATTGGTGATGTGAATTCAAGCAACGAAAGTCATGACAATATGGAATTTTCCTAAAATTTGTCTGCAGGTTTTTCCAGCATATTTTCTTCTGTGCTGACATTATTTACATATGAATATAATACATTTCAAGCTTGGTAACATGCAGCATGCAACAAAACCTTCACCAACCTTTTCTGAAACTAGCTGTATACAAGAACCACTTCACCCTGACAAACGAGACAGGTTCTTATGTGAAAAGTATAAAGATTTAACAAACATGTTGTTCTAAGGGTCATTGGGAATACATTAAGTCAAGGACCAAATTTACTAAATGAATGAAAAATAGTATTAGTCAGTACTCAATGAGGATATTCTATCATTCAGAGGATTCTGAATAATAAGCAATTATTGGTGTGATATATTGTATTAGGATATAACGATACAGCTAGGAACAAACAACATAACAATTGCTTTTGTCTTGTAAATAAGAACCTGTTAAGAACCTACTCAGCCTGATTTCTCACTAGATACCAAATATATAAGAACCATTACAGCCTGACTTGGGAAAATAGTGGTTCTTTTATGCGGGTTTTTACTGTATTATCTAGTTTAGTGTGTGTGTTGGAGTGCAAATCGACATAGCTCAACTGAAATGCAGGTTGTACCTTTGGTGATTGTCTGGACGTCTGTGCCTCAGGAGCAGAGTAGATAACAGCACCAGGACAAGCCGTCATGGACTGCTGCAGGAAGTTGGCCGTGCCATAATCGGACACTTTGGCCCGCTAAATAGTGACGTGTTTCCATAACAACACATTAGCACTGCTGATGTCTCGGTGAATGATTGGAGCTGGATGGTTGAGATGTAAGTAGTTTAACGCTTTGGCAACATCTAGTGCAATGGTCGTAATCTCAGGAGGTTCCAATGGCCGATCATGTAAAACTGATCTTAGACTAGTGTCTAGGAGTTCAGTCACAAAAAGAGGACTTTGGTCATCGTTTGTTGCTCCAATGAACTGCAGAAGACAAGGATGACGACATCGTGATGCCATATTCATCTCTCGTTCAAACAGCCTTCTGTTGTGATCAGAGAGAATAAGCTGATGGATTTTCTTCACAGCAACTTTACATCCCCGAAATGTTCCTTCTTTCACCTCGCCCCATGCTCCGACACCAATTACGTTATCAAACAATATTATTTCATCCCGATGTACGACCCAATCACGTGTTGACTCTATAGATCTTTGGCAGTCTTCATAGGCTTGTCGTACTGTGGTCAGGGTAGTTTCAAGTTCGTGTGATCTTTCCTCGCTGCTTTGAAGGCGACTCTCTGTTTCTTGGTGTGCTTGTGTTTCTTCAACTAAAGTTGCCTCAAGTTCTTCTAATCTCTGCTCGTAGCAGCGAAGACGTCTCTCTGTTTCTTCGTGTGCTTGTTTTTGGGCAGCCAACGAGGTCTCCAATTCATTTGACTTCTCCTCGCTGCTTTGAAGGCGTCTCTCTGTTTCCTCGTGTGCCCTTCGTTCTGCAGCCAAGGACGTGTCCGAATGATTTGAACTCTGCCTTTTACTGCAAAGGCATCTCTCTGTTTCTTCTAATCTCTGCTCTTGACTGTGAAGGCGTCTTTCTGTTTCATGCAATCTTTGCTCGTTCATGACTGCGAAGACGTCTCTGTGTTTCTTCTCTTGCTTGTCTTTCGGCAGCAAAAGATAACTCGAGTTCATGTGATCTCTGCTCGCTGCTATGAAGACGCCTTTCTACTTCTTCGCGTATCTTTCTTTCTTCAGCTAAAGATGTAGCCAGTTCAGCAAAACGTCTATCGCTTTTCTGACCAATACATTCTTCTGTTTCTACAAGAAGAAAGTTTAATTAACTGTAATTAATAGTTCTAAATCTCTGTGATTGGCTTTCTAGAGTGAAAACACTAGATCTGTGAAACAGTATTGTAATATGCAATTAGCTCTAATTTGTACTAAATAGCTCTACTGATTTAGTGCAAAGTGGAAAATAAATTGCTACTGTTTTACAGATTAAGAGTGAGTACTCTAGTAAACGAGCTAGTGAATTTAAAAGTAAGGGGTTCATAAATCTTTCGTTATTGAAAATTATTGAAAAGGGGTTGTCTAAAGCTTTCCCTCGCTTCCATGCAGTTCCCTCGACTTTGCCGCCTTTGGTGATGCCAACATTATGGCACGTAAAGGGTGTTAACTTTTGATTTCACGAGTGTTCTTTTTGTTTAGGGATTTCATCTCTCAGGTACACTAAGGGAACGAAATGTAAATGTCTGGTGAAAATGCACTAACTTCATACAAACGCTCATCACTGATAGTTGTTACGGTAAACAGATTTGGATAGGGCCGAATCACATGATGAGGCAGAGTGTATTTAAGGCTTAATCAGTCCACACGTACTCATTAGAGAACACTCATAATAGAAATCAAGAAATTTCAAGTAATTTTACACTAATTCTCTACTTTCACATTGCCCATAATACATTGCGGTTTGGGGGTAACCAGGGTAAAAACCGCACATATTTTGCTGAAGGCTGATCAGAAGATGTTGTAAATGCATCTTATGATATTAAAAGATGTATAAGAAACAGTCAGAAACGTAAAAAAAAAAAGAATTTTGGACAAATCTATAAAGTCAATTTTGAGCACTTCCTCACGAGTCAATACATTTTCTGTAACACTAAACTTCTTGATGTTCTGAATGTGGGAAAATAACTCATAATGAACTGGTAATCAGTATTTTACAGATAAAAGCAGGTATAGTGTACATTCGATTGAAGAACGTTTAATTTTATGACATTTTTTGACCGATTACCTCAAACCGCAATGTATTATGGGCAATGTGAAAGTAGAGAATAGCCAACTTTCGATATTGTGGTTGAGTGATCACGCACAAACCATTTCAAAACGAGGCTCCGGGGAAACAATGCAGTAATCCTGATATATTCTTTTATTTCCCCGGAGCCTCTCCTCGAATTGCTTTGGGCGTGTTCACTCAACCACAATGTCGAAAGTGGGCTAAAACCTTGATCTTGATCTTGTCGAGGACGTAGTTGATCTACTGCAACAAAAATACCACGGCCTGCCGGGCAGGTGAAATATCTTGTCCCCCAATATGTTCCATCATTGTCACCACATCCCTCGAGATATGAACAGTTAAAAGAAAATATATTAAAGTATGTCATATACTTGATGCATTTTCTATTTTAACTTGTACATATATTTTACTATATTATATTTCGTTCTGATGAAGACCGAATGGTTGAAACGTTAATTACAAAAAAATCTTGGAACAGTCAGTTCTAAGTTGTCTGTTTTCTTTCTTACATATATATTCACATTTTCTATCAAGAAAACAGACTATTGAATTCCTGTGAATCCTTCTACTGGAGGTTCATCGTTGGTCTGCCTTCTATCGAAGTTAATATACTTTATCATAACTGGGCCGTAGTACCCACAGGGGCCGGGGGAGGGGCGAGGGGGGACCCGTGAACCTCTCAGTTTTTTTGTTTTTTTTCAAAAAAAAAAAAAAAATCAAGTATTTGATAATTATTTTCTTGTGATCACGTGTTATGGAGTGACTTTGTGTCTCAAAAGAAGAATTGGCCTACATATCTATTATTATGCCAACAAAAACAGGAAGTCAGTGATATAGGACATTCTTGTACCGACTCTGCTCTTTTCACTAAAAACTGTAAGTCCTGGGAAACCGTATAATTTCAAGTGATCTGATTGGCTTATGTGGGAATACTGAGGTTATATTTCCATAAGGCCTAGACTTCTTAGATAGACAAAAGATACAATACTGCATTATAAAATGGAGAATATCTTTTCACCAGGTTGCTGTGTAATTTCGATCTAGGAAATTTGTTATTTGTTTGCATTTGGTCATTGTTTCATTTTATTGCTAGTGTATAATTTCACAAAGTCTAGCAAAGTGACTTGTACCATTGAAAGTTTGAAATCTTCAGTTGAAATTAAAAAGAAAATACTTTTGCTTGTGGCATTTTGTTCATTGATAAAGATAATTTATAATGGAATGGAATGGACAAGAAAATTTCTAATTTATGAATTAGTCTCAAAAATGTGATTTTATAAGGACATTTTAATCTGACTTTAAACCCCCTATTGGAATTCTATTGGCAGGGAGAGTAAACATCCATTTTGTGATTTTATAGGGAAATTCTTGACAACGTAAAAACCCATTTTTGGGATTCTATTTGGAAAAACAATTCCCAAAAATGCATTTTCCTTGTGAATTTCGTGTCCCATCACTGGGTTTGGTAGCAGTTTTCCAATTTTGGGAAAACCCATTGGAAAGCCATGAAAATGTCAATATTTTCCCATTTTTTCACTAAATTGGAAAGTCCATATTTTTTCCTGTGATATCAATGTCCATTATTTTTTATCACAACAGCCAGATTTTTTGATTTTTTGATTTTTTTGATTTTTAAATTTTTTTTTTTAAACAAATACTATCTTATTTAATTACAACTTAAGGAGGAACACACTAGGTGTGTTCCTCTAGATATCCTATTAACTATTTCAAGATTATTTACAGAATACAAATTATGTTCAGTTAAATGACAAAACTATATGACTCTACAAGAAACTAAGTGAAAATACTATCAATAACAAGCAAACAAACAAGAAAAAAAAACTAAAACACTGAGAAGGTACATTTATACTTATCTATTGCTATAAAGTTGATTTAACAAATATAAAATGTATATTTATATATACAAGCGCCATGTTGCACCATGTTACACCCTGCCATTCAGAATTATTTATACCAATGCCGGGGATATTTTACTCCATTTATTGTTGTGTTTTAAAAGAATATCTTTTGATTTGGCCGTTTTATACTCAATTTTTTTATTTTGTTTTAGGATATTTTTAAAAAGAGATAAGGTAGGTATTTTGCCTTTATCTCTAGATTTATATAGCAATGACTTAAACGATAATAGAATATAGTTAACAATAGTATCGTCAACACCTAATAGTATATTGATTAAGTTAGATTCTGGCAAATTTATTCCAAATTTTTCAAAATGATCTCTAATTTCAAAATATAAATTTTTAGATTCCACACACTTGACAAAAAAATGATCGATTGTTTCAGGATAGAGAGAACAAAAAGAACAAGAGGAGTAATTGAGAATTTTAAAACGATGTAAATCGCGATTAAGATACAGAATATTATTTAATATTTTGTATTGGAAAAAACGAGAATAGGTGTCTATAGTGGTTGTATATATTCTTTTGTAGATACCACTCCAATTCAATGGATTATTGTTATTAATTCTTTTATTTAAATTATTTTGAGCTGTTGGAGGTTGAAACTTTTTCTCTATAAACCACTGGTACAATTGTTTTGCTTTTATTTAACCTAATTCGATGTTATTCTTCCCTAATTTTAAACTGGGTTGTGTTTTTTTTTAAATATTTATTTTTCCTTTTATTTGTTTTTTCCATCGCACTGGAATTGCATGGATTATTCCAGCCCACCTCATGTAATCTTTGTCTTCAAGGCCCTTATGTTTAGCATGTTCCCAATTTATTTCACCGTTATCGTCATATAAATCAGAGGTATTATTGATATTCAAGTCACAGAAATCTTCGTAGAAGATGGAGTTTCCTCCTATTTGTATATATCTATTATTCCAAATGCATTGATTTAATATCTCATTTGGTTCCTCACCATTATATTCCGATCACATCCTGGAAAATTCAATCATATTCTGGAGGATCCAATCACATCCTGGAGGATCCAATCATATCCTGGAGGATCCAATCACATTCTGGAGGATCCAATCACATCCTGGAGGATCCAATCACATCCTGGAGGATCCAATCACATTCTGGAGGATCCAATCACATCCTGGAGGATCCAATCACATTCTGGAGGATCCAGTCACATCCTGGAGGATCCAATCATATCCTGGAGGATCCAATCATATCCTGGAGGATCCAATCACATTCTGGAGGATCCAATTAAATTCTAGAGGATCCAATCACATTCTGGAGGATCCAATCATATCCTGGAGGATCCAATCATATCCTGGAGGATCCAATCATATCCTGGAGAATCCAATCATTTCCTGGAGGTTCCAATCAGATCCTGGAGGATCCAGTCACATTCTGGAGGATCCAATCACATCCTGGAGGATCCAATCATATCCTGGAGGATCCAATCACATCCTGGAGGATCCAATCATATCCTGGAGGATCCAATCATATCCTGGAGGATCCAGTCACATTCTGGAGGATCCAATCACATTCTGGAGGATCCAATCATATCCTGGCATAGGAATAAGAATATATGGGTCATAATAAGCCGAAGTTTTAAAGTTGATTAATACACTGAGCCTTTAAATTCTCTTAAAAGGGAACTACAAATTGAATGACAGGTTTTGGTGTCGTTTCCATTTTTGGCTTGTTTGTTTTTTCAAATGTCTAAGGATTCTAAGAAGCGCTTCCCTAACGTAACAAAGTTATAATACTTTGAATCCATGATAGTTATTAAGAGCTGGGTTTTTTAATAAAAATTGAATACTCCCGGGTATCTAGTATTTTGAAAATCTTTCCCGGGAACCGGGTATTATCTAGCCACAGCCTAAATCTAAAAGTTTCCATGCCAAAATAACCAACTACTTACCAAATATTTCAGAATTTCCGTTCTTCTATGAAGTAAAAAGGCAATAGTAACTTTGCTTCAAACCCAGTAACCTTCCTGGAACTTTAAAGGTCAAAAAATTCGAGTTTCTTTCTATGTTTTTGGCCTGTATCATGGCGGGGAAGCTGCATGCTTTACTGTGCAAACGCACTGAATGCAGATTTTGTCACGCCGTTTCTGATGCTGTGTCACGCTCGTCACGCAATTAGCATAAGATTGAACCTAATAGACCAATATCACGCTAGCATGATATTATAAAATAATCATTGTAAAGTTTCGTAAAAATTGCAAAGGAATGTATAAATTTTTGAAACTAAGCATTCTTTGCAGACAAATGTATGTTGCACAAAAATTCTTAGTTTTAAAAATTCCTAACTTCGTCTTTACAAACTTTACGAAACTTTGCAGTTTAACTAATATCGATGTGACAAATTTGATAGTAAACTTCTCCACCTCCCCCCCCCCCCCCCATATATGGTCACATTCTGGAGGATCACTGAAATATTCTGGAGTATATCTATCACATTCTGGAGGATCCAATCATATCCTGGAGGATCCAAACACATCCTGGAGGATCCAATCATATTCTGGAGGATCCAATCATATCCTGGAGGATCCAATTATATCCTGGAGGATCCAATCACATTCTGGAGGATCCAATCATATCCTGGAGGATCCAATCATATCCTGGAGGATCCAATCATATCCTGGAGGATCCAGTCACATCCTGGCGTAGGAATAAGAATATATGGGTCATAATAAGCCGAAGTTTTAAAGTTGATTAATACACTGAGCCTTTAAATTCTCTTAAAAGGGAACTACAAACTTGAATGACAGGCTTGGTGTCGTTTCCATTTTTGGCTTGTTTGTTTTTTCCGCTGACGCTGATGATTCTCATATACACATGCGCATGCTTTGTAGCACTTGCTTATCTCTCTTGATGCCAAAAAATACCATGTTTCAAAGTATTTTAAGACATAAGACCGAATAAAAACTCAATTCTGACTTTTACCCCTAGCTGTTCTATGTATACGCCGCGAATGGGCTTTTGAAAGCACTTCCCACATGGAAAGAAATAACCATTGTAACAAAACCATCAGCGACACAATCGACATACCGGGTGTGCTGGTCATAGCAAGGGGTTAATCATCTACGGTCTAGGGGCCGACTAACCTCTCCCTTAGGCTTCGGCCGAGCTTCCTGATCAGTCAGTAATGTCCTCCCGGGATAGCGGTGTTGGGGCCGAAATCTTCAGCATAGCCGTAAGTCCATACGATGCTTCAGCAATCGATGTCTGGAAGTATGGTCCTGGTTAATCAAGCAATAAAAAACATATTGATCTCAAAAACTTGAATCTTTCGTTTTGAAACGACAAGAGGAATTCTAAATGCGTATCTTGCTCTTAGTACTTTTTTCTGACCATACTTCAGTCCTTGCTTAGCTGGATAGATCATATATATTTTCATTTTTTTCAATGAATGTTAAAAAATGCCGCGCTTGTCAAAGTGTCTTGGACATATGAAATACTGACACTTAATTAGCAGATTCATTTCATGATTGTTTGATATATTTTTCAACCCATAGAGTACAAAATAAAACATGATAAAAGAGAAAGAAAGAAAGAAAAAAAGAAAGAAAGGAAGGAAGAAAGAAAGAAAGAAAGGAAGGAAGGAAGGAAGGAAGGAAGGAAGGAAGGAAGAAAGAATCAAAAATACAAAATCATGCATACCATAAGGTACCAAACCAAAATACGGTATGGTTTTTTTCACTAACTATCAGACAGTGAAGTAAAGATCATGTCAGTGGTAGTATCATCTTCGTTGAACTGAGATGTATTGGGTGGGCGCATAGGAATAAGAATGTACACGAGATGGATTGGATGAACGCATAGGAATGAGAATGTACACGAGATGGATTGGATGAACGCATAGGAATGAGAATGTACACGAGATGGATTGGATGGATGTATAGGAATAAGAATGTACACGAGATGGATTGGATGGATGTATAGGAATAAGAATGTACACGAGATGGATTGGATGGATGTATAGGAATAAGAATGTACACGAGATGGATTGGATGGATGTATAGGAATAAGAATGTACACGAGATAGATTGGATGAACGCATAGGAATATGAATGTACACGAGATAGATTGGATGAACGCATAGGAATAAGAATGTACACGAGATGGATTGGATGGATGTATAGGAATAAGAATGTACACGAGATGGATTGGATGGATGTATAGGAATAAGAATGTACACGAGATTGATTGGATGGATGTATAGGAATAAGAATGTACACGAGATAGATTGGATGGATGTATAGGAATAAGAATGTACACGAGATGGATTGGATGGATGTATAGGAATAAGAATGTACACGAGATGGATTGGATGGATGTATAGGAATAAGAATGTACACGAGATAGATTGGATGAACGCATAGGAATATGAATGTACACGAGATGGATTGGATGAACGCATAGGAATAAGAATGTACACGAGATGGATTGGATGGATGTATAGGAATAAGAATGTACACGAGATGGATTGGATGGATGTATAGGAATAAGAATGTACACGAGATGGATTGGATGGATGTATAGGAATAAGAATGTACACGAGATGGATTGGATGGATGTATAGGAATAAGAATGTACACGAGATGGATTGGATGGATGTATAGGAATAAGAATGTACACGAGATAGATTGGATGAACGCATAGGAATATGAATGTACACGAGATGGATTGGATGAACGCATAGGAATAAGAATGTACACGAGATGGATTGGATGGATGTATAGGAATAAGAATGTACACGAGATGGATTGGATGGATGTATAGGAATAAGAATGTACACGAGATGGATTGGATGGATGTATATGAATAACAATGTACACGAGATGGATTGGATGGATGTATAGGAATAAGAATGTACACGAGATGGATTGGATGGATGTATAGGAATAAGAATGTACACGAGATGGATTGGATGGATGTATAGAAATAAGAATGTACACGAGATGGATTGGATGGATGTATAGGAATAAGAATGTACACGAGATGGATTGGATGGATGTATATGAATAACAATGTACACGAGATGGATTGGATGGATGTATAGGAATAAGAATGTACACGAGATGGATTGGATGGATGTATAGGAATAAGAATGTACACGAGATGGATTGGATGGATGTATAGAAATAAGAATGTACACGAGATGGATTGGATGGATGTATAGGAATAAGAATGTACACGAGATGGATTGGATGGATGTATAGGAATAAGAATGTACACGAGATGGATTGGATGGATGTTTAGGAATAAGAATGTACACGAGATAGATTGGATGGATGTATAGGAATAAGAATGTACACGAGATGGATTGGATGGATGTATAGGAATAAGAATGTACACGAGATGGATTGGATGGATGTATAGGAATGAGAATGTACACGAGATGGATTGGATGGATGTATAGGAATAAGAATGTACACGAGATGGATTGGATGGATGTATAGGAATAAGAATGTACACGAGATGGATTGGATGGATGTATAGGAATAACAATGTACAAGTGACCATCTAATCCTATTGATCCTATAGACGCATCAAGAGTTCCGCGCTGTTGCTCAATGCGCATGCTCAGGGGATAAAAAGTGGGATAATGTTTTGTAAAATATGCAATTTTTCGGTATATTTGATTCAGAATTCGCTTAACGGTACTTGATCTTGAATATTTAGTGGAAATTGTACTTGACAAGAAAGATACAACTAAAATATAGCATATTTTACAAAATATTATCCCACTTTTTAATCCCCTGAGCATGCGCATTGAGCAGCAGCGCGGAACTCTTGATGCGTGTATACCGCTACATCGGTAACTGACCAGTTTTTTTTTCAAATTTCTTGCTTTAATTCTGCAGGAATTTTAACATAAATTGAATTATTCTGTACATTTGAGACAGTTTTATCTGATTTTCGGGCTGAATGAGAACACTTGTAGAATTATAATTGGGCTTCCTGTGGTATCTGTTTTTTTTCGTCACACCACAGGCAGCCCGTACAGAATTTAATAATTTAGAATAAAAAGGTGCCCATATATAATTATTTTTCAACACACATTATTATACCTACTTACGTTTTCTATTTTTACTTAAATAGTATTGAAGCAGTGATGCGTTTGATACCGTTGTCTTTGGAATAAAGACTCAGTTCATTTTACCCTGAACGGTATCCATGGAAACGGTACCATAGGCCTCTTTCTGGTTCGACATTTCTTCTGGTAACAAGTAAAGGATCTCTGAACGCTTTTTCGAGGTTTCATATGATAAAGCTGAAAAGAAATTGTAACATATGTGGAATGAAATCACTAATTCCTACCCGCCATCCTTATCTGTATCCTTATTTGTTCATGATTTTCAAAAATATCGATGTCAAAGCAATGTCTCAACTATTGTTTGACTTTCGTCATTTTTTTCGAGTTGAAATATCAAAAAACAAATTCTCGATCCGACGCTCCTTTTGGAAAAAGTCCCATCCAAGAAATAAATCCACGGATACGGATTTTCCACAATTTTGGATTTTCGCACTAAAACTATCAAATTCTAAAAAAGCAAGTCGAATAGGTATCAATGGTGTAATTTTTCTTGCTTTTGATGTAAAAAAATGTAAGTTTTGCGAGCTTCAAAAATGTCGACCCGCAATCCACTTATAGACCATTACTCAGACTACCCCCTCCCCGAGGGATTTCGAGTTTAGTCGGTAAAGAAAAGCTGTTTATCTGTGCAGTCTCAACAAGCATTAACTACTATTGGGAAGAATTAATGTGTATTAATTAAGATATAATATAATTCCATTTTCTATTATTTCAAGATCTAGTATATTCATCACACTTCCCCCTCCCCCAAGGGATTGGGAGTTTTGGAGTTTTGGCGCCAAGATATCCAGCTGGCTGTGCAGGCTGCATGCGCTTAAACAACATTAACTTCTAATATTATTTTCTATTATGGATTTAAAATCGATGGATTTTAAAATTCTTAATTGGAAGGTTCACGAAAAATAGCGTTTATCTTCAATAAAATATTAGGAAGCACATGATTTTACGTAACTCAGTCCTGTTCAAGAGATAATTTCCTTAAAAGTTTCAAGTATTATATCGGACAAAGGATCAAGCTTATATTGCAATTTTCATAGGGGACAAGTGCTTCATAGTTCTGGCTACAGCTTATAACCGTCTCTCTATATTTTAATAACCCATAAAATATGAAGAAAACGAAGAAAGGATAAATATAACTAGGTGTGTAACTATAGTTTTAAAAGAAGTGTTTCTTTTATCGCTAAACACTTTCATCATAAATCTAACGAAGTGGCTAGATACCCGGGACCCGGGAACGATTTCCGGCATACAATATACGCTCCCGGGTATCTAGTATTTTGAAAACAGTTCCCGTGACCTTGTTTACGGTTGAAATTTTTCCAAGTGCCACAACTTGGATGCCGCGTATATGGTATGCCGAGACTCGACGAATGTATATTTTTCAAATGTCTAAGGATTCTAAGAAGCGCTTCCCTAACGTAAACAAAGTTAGAATACTTTGAATCCATGAAAGTTATTATTAGCTGGGATTTTTAATGAAAATCAAATACTCCCGGGTATCTAGTATTTTGAAAACAGTTCAGAATTTCCGTTCTTCTATGAAGTAAAAAGGCAATAGTAACTTTGCTTCAAACCCAGTAACCTTCCTGGAACTTTAAAGGTCAAAAAATTCGAGTTTCTTTCTGTGTTTTTGGCCTGCATCATGGCGGGGAAGCTGCATGCTTTACTGTGCAAACGCACTGAATGCAGATTTTGTCACGCCGTTTCTGATGCTGTGTCACGCTCGTCACGCAATTAGCATAAGATTGAACCTAATAGACCAATATCACGCTAGCATGATATTATAAAATAATCATTGTAAAGTTTCGTAAAAATTGCAAAGGAATGTATAAATTTTTGAAACTAAGCATTCTTTGCAGACAAATGTATGTTGCACAAAAATTCTTAGTTTTAAAAATTCCTAACTTCGTCTTTACAAACTTTACGAAACTTTGCAGTTTTATTAATATCGATGTAACAAATTTAATAGTAAACTTCTCCACCTCTATCACTTTCTGGAGGAGCCGATCACTTTCTGGAGGATCCAATCACTTTCTGGAGGATCCAATCACTTTCTGGAGGATCCAATCACATCCTGGAGGATCCAATCACATCCTGGAGGATCCAATCACTTTCTGGAGGATCCAATCACATCCTGGAGGATCCAATCACATCCTGGAGGGTTCAATCACATCCTGGAGGATCCAATCACATCCTGGAGGATCCAATCACATCCTGGAGGATCCAATCACATCCTGGAGGGTCCAATGACATCCTGGAGGATCCAATCACATTCTGGAGGATCCGATCACATTCTGGAGGATCCAATCATATCCTGGAGTATCCGATCATATCCTTGAGGATCCAATCACATTCTGGAGGATCCAATCATATTCTGGAGGATCCAATCATATCCTAGAGGATCCAATCATATCCTGGAGGATCCAATCATATCCTGGAGGATCCAGTCACATTCTAGAGGATTCAATCACATTCTGGAGGATCCAATCATATTCTGGAGGATCCAATCATATCCTAGAGGATCCAATCATATCCTGGAGGATCCAATCATATCCTGGAGGATCCAATCACATTCTAGAGGATCCGATCACATTCTGGAGGATCCAATCATATCCTGGCATAGGAATAAGAATATATGGGTCATAATAAGCCGAAGTTTTAAAGTTGATTAATACACTGAGCCTTTAAATTCTCTTAAAAGGGAACTACAAACTTGAATGACAGGCTTGGTGTCGTTTCCATTTTTGGCTTGTTTGTTTTTTCCGCTGACGCTGATTCTCATATACACATGCGCATGCTTTGTAGCACTTGCTTATCTCTCTTGATGCCAAAAAATACCATGTTTTAAAGTATTTTAAGACATAAGACCGAATAAAAACTCAATTCTGACTTTTACCCCTAGCTGTTCTATGTATACGCCGCGAATGGGCTTTTGAAAGCACTTCCCACATGGAAAGAAATAACCATTGTAACAAAACCATCAGCGACACAATCGACATACCGGGTGTGCTGGTCATAGCAAGGGGTTAATCATCTACGGTCTAGGGGCCGACTAACCTCTCCCTTAGGCTTCAGCCGAGCTTCCTGATCAGTCAGTAATGTCCTCCCGGGATAGCGGTGTTGGGGCCGAAATCTTCAGCATAGCCGTAAGTCCATACGATGCTTCAGCAATCGATGTCTGGAAGTATGGTCCTGGTTAATCAAGCAATAAAAAACATATTGATCTCAAAAACTTGAATCTTTCGTTTTGAAACGACAAGAGGAATTCTAAATGCGTATCTTGCTCTTAGTACTTTTTTCTGACCATACTTCAGTCCTTGCTTAGCTGGATAGATCATATATATTTTCATTTTTTTCAATGAATGTTAAAAAATGCCGCGCTTGTCAAAGTGTCTTGGACATATGAAATACTGACACTTAATTAGCAGATTCATTTCATGATTGTTTGATATATTTTTCAACCCATAGAGTACAAAATAAAACATGATAAAAGAGAAAGAAAGAAAGAAAAAAAGAAAGAAAGGAAGGAAGAAAGAAAGAAAGAAAGGAAGGAAGGAAGGAAGGAAGGAAGGAAGGAAGGAAGGAAGGAAGGAAGGAAGGAAGAAAGAATCAAAAATACAAAATCATGCATACCATAAGGTACCAAACCAAAATACGGTATGGTTTTTTTCACTAACTATCAGACAGTGAAGTAAAGATCATGTCAGTGGTAGTATCATCTTCGTTGAACTGAGATGTATTGGGTGGGCGCATAGGAATAAGAATGTACACGAGATGGATTGGATGAACGCATAGGAATGAGAATGTACACGAGATGGATTGGATGAACGCATAGGAATGAGAATGTACACGAGATGGATTGGATGGATGTATAGGAATAAGAATGTACACGAGATGGATTGGATGGATGTATAGGAATAAGAATGTACACGAGATGGATTGGATGGATGTATAGGAATAAGAATGTACACGAGATGGATTGGATGGATGTATAGGAATAAGAATGTACACGAGATAGATTGGATGAACGCATAGGAATATGAATGTACACGAGATAGATTGGATGAACGCATAGGAATAACAATGTACACGAGATGGATTGGATGAACGCATAGGAATGAGAATGTACACGAGATGGATTGGATGAACGCATAGGAATGAGAATGTACACGAGATGGATTGGATGAACGCATAGGAATGAGAATGTACACGAGATGGATTGGATGAACGCATAGGAATGAGAATGTACACGAGATGGATTGGATGAACGCATAGGAATGAGAATGTACACGAGATGGATTGGATGAACGCATAGGAATGAGAATGTACACGAGATAGATTGGATGAACGCATAGGAATGAGAATGTACACGAGATGGATTGGATGAACGCATAGGAATGAGAATGTACACGAGATGGATTGGATGAACGCATAGGAATGAGAATGTACACGAGATGGATTGGATGAACGCATAGGAATGAGAATGTACACGAGATGGATTGGATGAATGCATAGGAATGAGAATGTACACGAGATAGATTGGATGAACGCATAGGAATGAGAATGTACACGAGATGGATTGGATGAACGCATAGGAATGAGAATGTACACGAGATGGATTGGATGAACGCATAGGAATAAGAATGTACACGAGATGGATTGTATGGGCGCATAGGAATAAGAATGTACACGAGATGGATTGGATGGGCGCATAGGAATAAGAATGTACACGAGATGGATTGGATGGGCGCATAGGTATAAGAATGTACACGAGATAGATTGGATGGATGTATAGGAATAAGAATGTACACGAGATGGATTGGATGGATGTATAGGAATAAGAATGTACACGAGATGGATTGGATGGATGTATAGGAATAAGAATGTACACGAGATGGATTGTATGGGCGCATAGGAATAAGAATGTACACGAGATGGATTGGATGGGCGCATAGGAATAAGAATGTACACGAGATGGATTGGATGGGCGCATAGGTATAAGAATGTATACGAAATGGATTGGATGAACGCATAGGAATAAGAATAAATGTAAACTGACAATGACTTCTGTTAAACAGCTCTAAAACTTTATATTTTATGACAGTAAAAATTATAATTATACACCTAATTTGTCTAGGCGTTTTTTTTTCCAAATTTCAGACCACGTGTCATTCCCTAGAGTATCATTTCTTTGCTTAACAGTTGCACATGAGAAGACACATGAATATCGATACGACTCAAACAAAGAATCTTATTCTCAAGAGAACGACACGTGGTCTGAAATGGGAAAACACTACGCGCAAGATAAAGATGTCAAATTTGATACAAGTGAGCTAAATCGATATGCTTTATGGGTCGTAAGAAAGCAGCCTATTCAACTCGTACATAATCAAAATGTTTAGCAAAGATGTGCTCCTTCTAAGGAAAACTTAAATCTAAATTTCAAAAATTAAGCGAGAGGTCTAATTGTTTTAGTAAAAACCTACTAATCGTTCCAATAAAAGGATGCAAAAAGTTTTGGATTTTGCTTTAAATATATTTTTTTTGGTTTTCAAAACCAGTGCTTTTCGCTACTAGAGGTCTATCACTAATAGACCCCTAGTAGCTCAGCCAATCACAGGGCTCGATTGGTGATAGACCATGCATTAGTAGGTTTTTTCTAATACTCCAGTTTCACATTCGGTGGAAACCGCTGTTTTTGAAGAACACAGACTCATTTGCACAGGCTTAGCCTCGTTTATAAGTCATCTATTCAAATACACCATTAAAAGTCCGTGAGATTGGTAATATTCAACTTGCACATTCTTTACATTACAGTTGGCTGTTGCTAATGATTTGCAAAAGTCAACCGTAATGTAAAGAATGTGTAAGTTGAACAATACCAATGTTTTGAAATCCCACGGACTTTTAATAACGTCGTTGAATAGCTGACTTATAAACGAGGCTAAGCCTGTGTAAATGAGTCTGTGGTCTTTAAAAACAGCGGTTTCCATCGAATGTGAAACTGGTGTATTTAGTTTACAAAGTTTGTAAACAAAGCTCAGTTTCCAAGCTAAAAATTATATTGCAATAATTCTTTATTTTACAACGCTGTTTTACAAGCATAATAAAAACTTATTCTTATTAAATTCTAATTCGGTTTCTAAGTTTAATCTTTTCAACTTCTAGGCTTTTAGTTTACACCATGAATGATTGAGAAGCCTTTCCGAACTTACACGGCAAAGCTGCCTTTCAATTCCTCGTTGTTGTTTAATATATTTTAAAGAACTTTTCCACGAGATTTTCATCTCGGTCAGCTTTTCCTCCGCTTTACTATTGGTATTTCATCGATTTTCTCTTTGGTTTCGTCGTCTAAAATATAGTTTCATTCATGTTTTGAAATAAAAATTCTAGTTTAGTCGAAAGTCTCACGCGAAAGAGCTTCTGATTGGACATATTGGACGTATCGTTTTTTTCACACTTGAAGAAAAGCCGTACGTGGCTTTTGATTGGACGTATCGTTTTTCTCACACGCGAAAAGCGATACGCGCATTGTGATTGGTTGGGAAAAGTGAACGAACGAACATTTATTACACAGGATTTTACTGAGTAAATCTCGGTATGTATATAATAACATGGTTTATTTACTGTTGGGAGTTTTCAAGTGTCTCTATGATTTCTGCCATGGAAGGACGTTCTTCTGGGTTCTGCTGTAAACATCTTCTGATCAGGTTCCTTAAGAAATCGTTGGTCACCATGGCAACTTGTTCGTTTCTGTGATCTGGGTCAGGCATTTCACGAACGCTCATCTCGCACAGCAGAACTCCAAAGCTGTACACATCAAGCTGTAGAGAAAAAGAGTACCAAATTTACTAAATGAATGAAAAATAGTATTAGTCAGTACTCAATGAGGATATTCTATCATTCAGAGGATTCTGAATAGCAATTAAAAAAAGGTTGGTGAAGGTCTTGTTGCATGTTGCATGTTGCATGTTGCATGTTGCATGTGGCATGTTGCATGTTGCACGTTGCTTGCCAAGTTCGAAATGTGGGAGACAAGGAAGAACAACTGGCACGAACGATTGTTCTTAGAAGCATGGCATTCTGAACTAGATGAGAACTCAAGGAATGATCATATTCAGATCCTAAACATTTACAAAACACTTGTTACTTCTACAATAGCTCGCGCTAACAAATAGTTTCAAAATGCCCGCGCAAAGCTAGTGGTCTTTCCACTGAAGAAGGTCTGAGACCAGACCGAAACGTCTGTATAATTATGTTACAATATAAGCCAGTGTCTACTAGGCAATTAAAATTATCATGAAACCTGGCAACAGTTTTCAGTGTATTATCCAGTTTAGTGTGTGTGTTGGAGTGCATATCGACATAGCTCAACTAAAATGCAGGTTGTACCTTTGGTGATTGTCTGGACGTCTGTGCCTCAGGAGCAGAGTACGCAACAGCACCAGGACAAACCGTCATAGACTGCTGCACGTACTTGGTCGTACAATAATCGGACACTTTGGCCCGCCAAATAGTGACGTGTTTCCATAACAACACATTAGCATTGCTGATGTCTCGGTGAATAATTGGAGCTGGATGGCTGAGATGTAAGTAGTTTAACGCTTTGGCAACATCTAGTGCAATGGTCGTGATCTCAGGAGGTTCTAAAGGCCGATCACGTAAAACTGATCTTAGACTAGTGTCCAGTAGCTCAGTCACAAAAAGAGGACTTTGGTCATCGTTTGTTGCACCAATGAACTGCAGAAGACAAGGATGACGATACCTTGATGCCATATTCATCTCTCGTTCAAACAGCCTTCTGTTGTGATCAGAGAGAATAAGGTGATGGATTTTCTTCACAGCAACTTTACATCCTCGAAATGTTCCTTCTTTCACCTCGCCCCATGCTCCGACACCAATTACTTTATCAGACAATCTTATTTCATCCCGACGTACGATCCAATCGCGTGTCGACTCTATAGATCTTTGGTAGTCTTCATAGGCTTGTCGTACTGTGGTCAGCGTACCTTCAAGATTGTGTGACCTCTCCTCGCTGCTTTGAAGGCGTTTCTCTGTTTCCTCGTGTGCTTGTCTTTCTCCAGCCAAGAATGTTTCCGACTGATTTAATCTCTGCTCTTTACTGCGAAGGCGTCTTTCTGTTTCATACAATCTTTGCTCGTTACTGCGAAGACGTCTCTCTGTTTCTTCTCTTGCTTGTATTTCTCCAGCCAAAGATAACTCGAGCTCATGTGATCTCTGCTCGGTGCTATGAAGACGCCTTTCCTCTTCTTCGCGCATCTTTCTTTCTTCATCTAAAGATGTAACCAGTTCAGCAAAACGTCCATCACGTTCCTGACCAATACATTCTTCTGTTTCTACAAGAAGAAATTTTAATTAACTGTAATTAATAGTTCTAAAACTCTGTGATTGGCTTACTAGAGTGAAAACACTAGATCTGTGAAACAGTATTGTAATATGCAATTAGCTCTAATTTGTAGTAAGTAGCTCTACTGATTTAGTGCAAAGTGGAAAATAAATTAGTACTGTTTTACAGATTAAGTGTGAGTACTCTAGTAAACGAGATGGTGATTTTCAAAGTGAGGGGCTCATAACTTTTTCGTTATTAAAGAATTATTGAAAAGTGGTTGCCTAAAGCTTTCCCTCGCTCCCATGCAGTTCCTCAACTTTGCCGCCTTTGGTGATGCCAACATTATGGCACATAATTTTTGTATGGGGATTTCATCTCTCAGATACACTAAGCGAATGAAATGCAAATGTCTGGTGAAAATGCAATAACTTCATACAAACGCAAACACTGATACACTGATAGTTGCTAAGGTGAACAGATTTGGATAGGGCAGAATCACATGATGATATTTTGCTGAAGGCTGACCAGGAGATGTTGTAAATGCATCTTATGATATTTAAAGATGTATAAGAAACAGCCAGAAACAGAAAATTTTTTTTTTGAAGAAGTCTATAAAGTCTATTTTGAGCACTTCTTCATGAGTCAATACATTTTCTGTAACACTAAACTTCTTGATGTTCTGAATGTGGGGAAATAGGTATTTTACAGATAAAAATAGGTATAGTGTACAATCGATTGAAGAACGTCTAATTTTGTAACAGGGCTCAGGGATTAGTCATTGTATTGCCTTATATGGGTATTTGGAAGGCTTAGGCCCGTGCGGTAATCCCATGGGTTAGGGTGCGGTGTATTTAAGAACTGAGCTATGTGCACGTTCAGGGCAGTTGGGGGTCTTGGCTGTCAAAGCAATGTTAAAACTGGTTTAACGAAACTCAGCTAAAAACAGCTAAGTTTAGGGTTACTGAGTTAGGAACCTGCTGTAATGTCTTACCACCGAGACTAGAGTTTCAAAGGATCTAGTCTTAAAGGAAACTGTATACCGTTAACCAAGAACAAAGTAATGGTTACAATTTTATGACACTTTTTGACCAGTTACCCCAAACCGCAATGTATTATGGGCAATGTGAAAGTAGAGAATATACAACTTTCGTTGTTGTGGTTGAGTGATCACGCACAAAGCAATACAAGATGAGGCTCCAGAAACAATGGAGTAATCCTGATATATTCTTTTATTTCCCCGGAGCCTCTCCTTGAATTGCTTTGTACGTGATCACTCAACCACAATAGCAAAAGTGGGTTAAAACCTTGATCTTGATCTTGTCGAGGATGTAGTTTATCTACTGCAACAAAAATACCACAGCCTGCCGGGCAGGTGAAATATCTTTTCCTTCTATATGTTCCATCAGTCAAATCTGTATAACATCCGGCCACTGATTCCTAACGAAACATAAAGAAATATTAAAGTATGTAGTAAACTGAATGAATTGTGATTTGTATTTTTTACTATTATTTGATATTCTAATTTATTCTCATGTCTGAATGGCTGACCGAATGGTTGAAACGTTAATTACAAAAAAATCTTGGAACAGTCAGTTCTAAGTTGTCTGTTTTCTTTCTTACATATATATTCACATTTTCTATCAAGAAAACAGACTATTGAATTCCTGTGAATCCTTCTACTGGAAGTTCATCAAAGTTAATACCTATACTTTATCATATCTGGGCCATAGCACCCACAGGGGCTGTGGGGGAGGGGGGGCCCGTGACCCTCTCAGTTAACATTAAAAAAAACATCAAGAATTTGATAATCATTTGTTTGTGATCATGTGTTATGGAGTAACCTTGTGCCCCCCCCCCCCCCCCACCCACCCCACCCCAACAGCTTTTCAAGGCTTGCTATGGCCCTGCATATATATCATCCAGCTGATCTGAGAAAAAAAATTAACAAATTAGAATCAAGAAAGTTTGTAAAACTGAGGTGTCATCCTTAGTAGGCCAGCGACTCGGGAAATGGTTCATTCTTTATTTTATTCTCCCACTCAATAATGATAGAAATCATAGTAAATGTATAAAAAATATCAAAAACCTCTCCTGAAAATCTAGATTTATCTCAGATATAAACTTTTTAAGTCAATTTTTGCATGCTTCATGACACCTCAGACCTGGAGAGAACATGCTCCACACCTGCAGTGTTGTGTAAGCTGATACAGAATACTAACAAACCTGTAAGTCTGGCTAAAGGAGGATGGATTCCCAGAGCCTTTTCAAAAGCTATACTCCCACCAATAAGATTCAAACACCTGCACCTTGCTATGTTGACCAGAACACAATATGACGCATCTGATAATATTCTCAGTATAGATTCTTTGTGAGATGAGTAACTGTTGTTTGATGAACCCAAATAATTATATTCTTTCAGTGATGCATAGATCTTGAAGTTATAAAGGTTTTTCCATGCCATATGTTAATGAGTGTGGCATCAGAAGAGTCATCATTTAAAATACAAAATCTAACTGGTAGAGATAAACTAAATTTGGAAAGCATCACTGTTTCATCCATGGCTTTTATAAAAATTATTGCTTATTAAAGTTTCCGCATAGCAGTCAGTGTTTCGAATTACAAGGAACAACAAATAAACATAAATGACTCTCCTGACTCCACGGTCATTAGCATATGACAAGAATAAACCTTTATAACTTCAAGACACATCACTCAAACTATGTAATTTTTTGGGTCATTGAACAGCTCACCTTATGTAGAATCTATACTGAGAATATTGTCAGATGTGTAATAGGCACTCTAATTAGACTTTTATCCTTCATAATATTTATATTTAGTATAACCTAATGGTCTATCACAAATCCTGCACTCTGATTGGCTGAGCTACTAGTGGTCTATTAGTGATAGCAAACAACTAGTACCTTAAAAGGCCAGTTTTGAAAGCTAAAGCAATGGTAAAAACAATCATTTATTTGACTGACAATAAGACCTCTCTCCTTCATGGTCTACTAGCTGCATTAACTCTAGTATAGTCAGTTACAACTATAGATGCTTTGCACCATCACATGTTGGCAGCCATCACAGGAGGCAGGAATAATTGAATCTGGTCTAATCTGATTTACATGAGAAAGAATTCAGTTTCCCAGAGGGAAAGGACTATATTATTATACCTCCTGTCATGGCTGCCATCAGGTGATGGTGCAAAGCCTCTATAATTATAAACTTACTGAAATATTTCAGGATTTGTAATACATATTAGAAATGTATAATTGTGCCTTCCCAAAACACTGGGATGTAGAATTTTGAAGTATTTTATGAGCAATACTGAGTTTATTGTAAATATATCAGGGACGGTGGAGCATATTTTAAAGTGAGAAAACTTTTCCTTTTTTTTGGAAGCACATTTTAAAGTTGTGGTGGGGCTAGAATTTTTGTTTTACTATTTGACTAAAGCTCCTCCAGCCCCCCTTGGCTCCGCTGTCCCTGTGATAGGGTCTTTTCATACAATGCTTTACCTTGTCTAGCATTTCTACACCAAACGTAGTACCTCTGAGTCTAGGTAAGCTTCCCTTGTAACGAATAACTCCTCGAAGTTCTAGTTCTGTATTTTGTTTTCTTATCTTCACAAGCACTTTACTACCAATATCCAATGTATTTGCTTCAGTTAGACGATTCTTGTCTAGATAAATACACAATCTTTCTTCATATGGCCAGACAGCATCAAGCAAGTCAGCTTCGCTGTCTGTTAGCTGACCAACATCCAGCTTAGAGCATTCTAGTCTGATGTTCAACAATGAAGGTCTTTCTCTTATAGCGATCTTTTTAGGGTCTTTAGGCTGTTCTGATTCTGGTGAACACTCACAGATATCACCTCCACGAAGTCCCAAACTGCTTTCCTTCAGTACTATATACCTGGGTGTCGTGGCCATGTTTTAGTGAGACCACAGGCTTACCACCCTAAGTATCTGTGCTTGATTTAGGGTTTCTTGGCTTGGGATCCCTGTGGCACAGAAATAGCCGTTAATCGATGTAGTTCAAATTTTGCTCCTAAAATCTCTCATCAGTAGTCGCTCATCAAAAACGTTTTATCTTAAAATAAAGTTTGATAGTTTATTACTTGTTTTGAAGGGTTTTTTCTGCGAAAAAGCCTCAAAAATGCTTGTTTAGGGCTTCAAAAGTTAAGGGTTTAATTTGACTCGCTCTCCTTACTGTAAATTTTTTCCCCAGTAAACTAGTGTCTATATGATAAAAATATCTTTATATAATTTAGAATTGTAATTTGATCATGAAAACGTGCTGTGTCTAGAGATTTTTGGGTCTCCAGAAGAAGCGTATACTTGCGTAAATATATGGCTTGAAACCTTCAGTTACGTTATCTGGTATTTGGGTTGGCCAGACTAGTGCGCACCCTCTTAGTTTGTGTGCGCACTTCAACGTTAAGTTATCTATTTAGTTGATAAAACATCATTAGAGGTTAACGATAATCCTATTATTACCTATCTCGTTGCACACGCCGAACACAATAAGTACTTAGCCCCAGTTCAAACGTCGATCTTCTCATGAGCCGAACCTAATAACATCAAAGAAGACCGCCTTATTATCCATTGTTTTCAATGCGTTCGGCTCACGTGAAGTTCGACGTTTGAACTGGGGCTAAGTAACTAGTGCAAGGAACTGCATGGATCAAAAGAACTTTATACGATACTTTTTTTGTGAATTTAGGTGTCTCTATCTCGATGAAACCAGCCCGAACGGCCTGCATGAAGCTCTTGTGATTATCAAACGTCACACGACCAGATCCTGGAACGGAAATCAAACAGAGAATACACAAAAATACACAACAGTTGGACCAATGACAGCTTCATCAAGATAACTTTTATATACAGTTGTTATAAAAAAGGTTGGTACACTGCTACTGACCAAGCTTGAAATGCATGAGAAAAACGTGCAGATAAAGTTTGGTAAAATCCCATATTATTGTGAGCTTTCGCTGATTGTATTTACATCACCCATAATGCATTTCCGGCTTGTTATGTAACATGCGACAAAACCTTCACCAACCCTTTTGAAATAGCTGTATATAAGCGCACCCCATGGATCGATCTAATGAATCTACTGTAGCTTAGAAAATATCCAATACGTAATAACTTTGTCTTTCTTGGTCGATATCGGGTTTTTTTTTGGTTCAGTATTTTTAATTTGTGGGTGGGTGACCCTTCAACTCAGCACCCCTCCCTGAACAAAATCCTGGATCCACCCCTGTACAAAAACCAATTTTGAAAACGCAAGTCAAAGCCGTACATGTATCTTAATAAAAAAGGGCTAATGAAGCAAGATGTCCAAGCTCTAACATACATCCATTTTTATTGTGATAAAAGCACATTATTATTGTTTAAAAAATGTTCAAAATATAATAAAAATATGATATTTGAAGCAAAAAATACCAACTTCATTTGAAGTTAGTTCGATTCTTATAAGGTATTTCAGATTTAGCTCATTTGATGCAAGTGAGCTAAATCGATATGTTTTATGGGTCGTTCGAAAGCAGCGTATTCAACTCGTACATAATCGAATTTTTTCAGCAAGGATGTGATCCTTCCACAGAAAATTTAAATCTGAATATATTTCAAAAATCAAGTTTAAAAATCTCAGAGCATTTTTAAATGCTGTTTAAATCCATGGATTTTTTCTTGATTGGTCATTGAGATTAGAATAATAAAAATTGTGTATATTATTATTGTTTAAAAAATGTTAAAAAAGGTAAAATTAAGCTAAAAAACCTCCCAAGGGATCTAAGCCTTGTGATATAAACAAGCTAAAACTAGAATAAAATTGAACTCTACACTAGAACCCTAGTGTGTGTGTTACAATATCCTTTATCAAACCAGCTGAGTTGACCTTCAGAACGAACTCAAGGTCAACCAATCAGAATTGAGGATTCAACTGATCGTGTTTTGATTAACATTTCCCATGTGTCCCTGCTCGGAAAATGCTAACCAAAAATAGTTGACCCATGATTCCTTTAGGGGAACGCGATCAACTCAGCTGGAAATTAAAGGTCTTCACAATACTGAGTAGGCTAGACTGAATAATGAATAAATTGTATGATGCCTTTACAGTACATTGTTTTGTAATTTGAGTATATGTCTGTTTGTCTATATTTCTATATAGCAGAGTTCATTGGTTGGCTGATAGGATTCTCTCTGTGTACTGCGGTAATGGATTATCTTTCCTGAGTGTTGGTCCGGTCGAGACTCGAACCTCGACCTCCCGCACAACAGACAGACACTCTTACCAACTTAGCCAACCGGGTGGCTGCATGAAATCATGGTTTATTTACTGTTGGGAGTTTTCAAGTGTCTCTATGATTTCTGCCATGGAAGGACGTTCTTCTGGGTTCTGTTGTAAACATCTTCTGATCAGGTTCCTGAACAAATTGTTGGTCACCATGGCAACTTGTACATTTCTGCGTTCTACGTCAGGCATTTGACGAACGTTCATCTCGCACAGCAGAACTCCAAAGCTGTACACATCAAGCTGTAGAGAAAGAGTAACATACAGTAAAAACCCGCATAAAAGAACCAGTGGATTAAGAACCACCAGGCTGAAATTTAGCCAATGAAGCACCCAATACAGCTATTTCAAAAAAGGTTGGTGAAGGTTTTGTGGCTTGTTCCTTGTTGCATACCAAGTCCGAAATGCAGTATTGGTGATGTGAATTCAAGCAACGAAAGTCATGACAATATGGAATTTTCCTAAAATTTGTCTGCAGGTTTTTCCAGCATATTTTCTTCTGTGCTGACATTATTTACATATGAATATAATACATTTCAAGCTTGGTAACATCCAGCATGCAGCATGCAACAAAACCTTCACCAACCTTTTCTGAAACTAGCTGTATACAAGAACCACTTCACCCTGACAAACGAGACAGGTTCTTATGTGAAAAGTATAAAGATTTAACAAACATGTTGTTCTAAGGGTCATTGGGAATACATTAAGTCAAGGACCAAATTTACTAAATGAATGAAAAATAGTATTAGTCAGTACTCAATGAAGATATTCTATCATTCAGAGGATTCTGAATAATAAGCAATTATTGGTGTGATATATTGTATTAGGATATAACGATACAGCTAGGAACAAACAACATAACAATTGCTTTTGTCTTGTAAATAAGAACCTGTTAAGAACCTACTCAGCCTGATTTCTCACTAGATACCAAATATATAAGAACCATTACAGCCTGACTTGGGAAAATAGTGGTTCTTTTATGCGGGTTTTTACTGTATTATCTAGTTTAGTGTGTGTGTTGGAGTGCAAATCGACATAGCTCAACTGAAATGCAGGTTGTACCTTTGGTGATTGTCTGGACGTCTGTGCCTCAGGAGCAGAGTAGATAACAGCACCAGGACAAGCCGTCATGGACTGCTGCAGGAAGTTGGCCGTGCCATAATCGGACACTTTGGCCCGCTAAATAGTGACGTGTTTCCATAACAACACATTAGCACTGCTGATGTCTCGGTGAATGATTGGAGCTGGATGGTTGAGATGTAAGTAGTTTAACGCTTTGGCAACATCTAGTGCAATGGTCGTAATCTCAGGAGGTTCCAATGGCCGATCATGTAAAACTGATCTTAGACTAGTGTCTAGGAGTTCAGTCACAAAAAGAGGACTTTGGTCATCGTTTGTTGCTCCAATGAACTGCAGAAGACAAGGATGACGACATCGTGATGCCATATTCATCTCTCGTTCAAACAGCCTTCTGTTGTGATCAGAGAGAATAAGCTGATGGATTTTCTTCACAGCAACTTTACATCCCCGAAATGTTCCTTCTTTCACCTCGCCCCATGCTCTGACACCAATTACGTTATCAAACAATATTATTTCATCCCGATGTACGACCCAATCACGTGTTGACTCTATAGATCTTTGGCAGTCTTCATAGGCTTGTCGTACTGTGGTCAGGGTAGTTTCAAGTTCGTGTGATCTTTCCTCGCTGCTTTGAAGGCGACTCTCTGTTTCTTGGTGTGCTTGTGTTTCTTCAACTAAAGTTGCCTCAAGTTCTTCTAATCTCTGCTCGTAGCAGCGAAGACGTCTCTCTGTTTCTTCGTGTGCTTGTTTTTGGGCAGCCAACGAGGTCTCCAATTCATTTGACTTCTCCTCGCTGCTTTGAAGGCGTCTCTCTGTTTCCTCGTGTGCCCTTCGTTCTGCAGCCAAGGACGTGTCCGATTGATTTGAACTCTGCCTTTTACTGCGAAGGCATCTCTCTGTTTCTTCTAATCTCTGCTCTTGACTGTGAAGGCGTCTTTCTGTTTCATGCAATCTTTGCTCGTTCATGACTGCGAAGACGTCTCTGTGTTTCTTCTCTTGCTTGTCTTTCGGCAGCAAAAGATAACTCGAGTTCATGTGATCTCTGCTCGCTGCTATGAAGACGCCTTTCTACTTCTTCGCGTATCTTTCTTTCTTCAGCTAAAGATGTAGCCAGTTCAGCAAAACGTCTATCGCTTTTCTGACCAATACATTCTTCTGTTTCTACAAGAAGAAAGTTTAATTAACTGTAATTAATAGTTCTAAATCTCTGTGATTGGCTTACTAGAGTGAAAACACTAGATCTGTGAAACAGTATTGTAATATGCAATTAGCTCTAATTTGTACTAAATAGCTCTACTGATTTAGTGCAAAGTGGAAAATAAATTGCTACTGTTTTACAGATTAAGAGTGAGTACTCTAGTAAACGAGCTAGTGAATTTAAAAGTAAGGGGTTCATAAATCTTTCGTTATTGAAAATTATTGAAAAGGGGTTGTCTAAAGCTTTCCCTCGCTTCCATGCAGTTCCCTCGACTTTGCCGCCTTTGGTGATGCCAACATTATGGCACGTAAAAGGTGTTAACTTTTGATTTCACGAGTGTTCTTTTTGTTTAGGGATTTCATGTCTCAGGTACACTAAGGGAACGAAATGTAAATGTCTGGTGAAAATGCACTAACTTCATACAAACGCTCATCACTGATAGTTGTTACGGTAAACAGATTTGGATAGGGCCGAATCACATGATGAGGCAGAGTGCATTTAAGGCTTAATCAGTCCACACGTACTCATTAGAGAACACTCATAATGGAATTCTAGAAATTTCAAGTTATCTTACACTAATTCTCTACTTTCACATTGCCCATAATACATTGCGGTTTGGGGGGTAACCAGGGTGAAAACCGCACATATTTTGCTGAAGGCTGATCAGAAGATGTTGTAAATGCATCCTATGATATTAAAAGATGTATAAGAAACAGTCAGAAACGTAAAAAAAAAAAAAAGAATTTTGGACAAGTCTATTAAGTCAATTTTGAGCACTTCTTCACGAGTCAATACATTTTCTGTAACACTAAACTTCTTGATGTTCTGAATGTGGGAAAATAACTCATAATGAACTGATAATCAGTATTTTACAGATAAAAGCAGGTATAGTGTACATTCGATTGAAGAACGTTTAATTTTATGACATTTTTTGACCGATTACCTCAATCCGCAATGTATTATGGGCAATGTGAAAGTAGAGAATAGCCAACTTTCGATATTGTGGTTGAGTGATCACGCACAAACCATTTCAAAACGAGGCTCCGGGGAAACAATGGAGTAATCCTGATATATTCTTTTATTTCCCCGGAGCCTCTCCTCGAATTGCTTTGGGCGTGTTCACTCAACCACAATATCGAAAGTGGGCTAAAACCTTGATCTTGATCTTGTCGAGGACGTAGTTGATCTACTGCAACAAAAATACCACGGCCTGCCGGGCAGGTGAAATATCTCGTCCCCCAATATGTTCCATCATTGTCACCACATCCCTCTGATTCCTAACGAGATATGAACAGTTAAAAGAAAATATATTAAAGTATGTCATATACTTGATGCATTTTCTATTTTAACTTGTACATATATTTTACTATATTATATTTCGTTCTGATGAAGACCGAATGGTTGAAACGTTAATTACAAAAAAATCTTGGAACAGTCAGTTCTAAGTTGTCTGTTTTCTTTCTTACATGTATATTCACATTTCCTATCAAGAAAACAGACTATTAAATTCCTGTGAATCCTTCTACTGGAGGTTCATCGTTGGTCTGCCTTCTATCGAAGTTAATATACTTTATCATAACTGGGCCGTAGTACCCACAGGGGCCGGGGGAGGGGCGAGGGGGGACCCGTGAACCTCTCAGTTTTTTTGTTTTTTTTCAAAAAGGCTAGAGAGAACAAAAAGAACAAGAGGAGTAATTGAGAATTTTAAAACGATGTAAATCGCGATTAAGATACAGAATATTATTTAATATTTTGTATTGGAAAAAACGAGAATAGGTGTCTATAGTGGTTGTATATATTCTTTTGTAGATACCACTCCAATTCAATGGATTATTGTTATTAATTCTTTTATTTAAATTATTTTGAGCTGTTGGAGGTTGAAACTTTTTCTCTATAAACCACTGGTACAATTGTTTTGCTTTTATTTAACCTAATTCGATGTTATTCTTCCCTAATTTTAAACTGGGTTGTGTTTTTTTTTAAATATTTATTTTTCCTTTTATTTGTTTTTTCCATCGCACTGGAATTGCATGGATTATTCCAGCCCACCTCATGTAATCTTTGTCTTCAAGGCCCTTATGTTTAGCATGTTCCCAATTTATTTCACCGTTATCGTCATATAAATCAGAGGTATTATTGATATTCAAGTCACAGAAATCTTCGTAGAAGATGGAGTTTCCTCCTATTTGTATATATCTATTATTCCAAATGCATTGATTTAATATCTCATTTGGTTCCTCACCATTATATTCCGATCACATCCTGGAAAATTCAATCATATTCTGGAGGATCCAATCACATCCTGGAGGATCCAATCATATCCTGGAGGATCCAATCACATTCTGGAGGATCCAATCACATCCTGGAGGATCCAATCACATCCTGGAGGATCCAATCACATCCTGGAGGATCCAATCACATTCTGGAGGATCCAATCACATCCTGGAGGATCCAATCACATTCTGGAGGATCCAATCACATTCTGGAGGATCCAATCATATCCTGGAGGATCCAATCATATCCTGGAGGATCCAATCACATTCTGGAGGATCCAATTAAATTCTAGAGGATCCAATCACATTCTGGAGGATCCAATCATATCCTGGAGGATCCAATCATATCCTGGAGGATCCAATCATATCCTGGAGAATCCAATCATTTCCTGGAGGTTCCAATCAGATCCTGGAGGATCCAGTCACATTCTGGAGGATCCAATCACATCCTGGAGGATCCAATCATATCCTGGAGGATCCAATCACATCCTGGAGGATCCAATCATATCCTGGAGGATCCAATCATATCCTGGAGGATCCAGTCACATTCTGGAGGATCCAATCACATTCTGGAGGATCCAATCATATCCTGGCATAGGAATAAGAATATATGGGTCATAATAAGCCGAAGTTTTAAAGTTGATTAATACACTGAGCCTTTAAATTCTCTTAAAAGGGAACTACAAATTGAATGACAGGTTTTGGTGTCGTTTCCATTTTTGGCTTGTTTGTTTTTTCAAATGTCTAAGGATTCTAAGAAGCGCTTCCCTAACGTAACAAAGTTATAATACTTTGAATCCATGATAGTTATTAAGAGCTGGGTTTTTTAATAAAAATTGAATACTCCCGGGTATCTAGTATTTTGAAAATCTTTCCCGGGTCCCGGGTATTATCTAGCCACAGCCTAAATCTAAAAGTTTCCATGCCAAAATAACCAACTACTTACCAAATATTTCAGAATTTCCGTTCTTCTATGAAGTAAAAAGGCAATAGTAACTTTGCTTCAAACCCAGTAACCTTCCTGGAACTTTAAAGGTCAAAAAATTCGAGTTTCTTTCTATGTTTTTGGCCTGCATCATGGCGGGGAAGCTGCATGCTTTACTGTGCAAACGCACTGAATGCAGATTTTGTCACGCCGTTTCTGATGCTGTGTCACGCTCGTCACGCAATTAGCATAAGATTGAACCTAATAGACCAATATCACGCTAGCATGATATTATAAAATAATCATTGTAAAGTTTCGTAAAAATTGCAAAGGAATGTATAAATTTTTGAAACTAAGCATTCTTTGCAGACAAATGTATGTTGCACAAAAATTCTTAGTTTTAAAAATTCCTAACTTCGTCTTTACAAACTTTACGAAACTTTGCAGTTTAACTAATATCGATGTGACAAATTTAATAGTAAACTTCTCCACCTCCCCCCCCCCCCCCCCCCCCCATATATGGTCACATTCTGGAGGATCACTGAAATATTCTGGAGTATATCTATCACATTCTGGAGGATCCAATCATATCCTGGAGGATCCAAACACATCCTGGAGGATCCAATCATATTCTGGAGGATCCAATCATATCCTGGAGGATCCAATCATATCCTGGAGGATCCAATCATATCCTGGAGGATCCAATCATATCCTGGAGGATCCAGTCACATCCTGGCATAGGAATAAGAATATATGGGTCATAATAAGCCGAAGTTCTAAAGTTGATTAATACACTGAGCCTTTAAATTCTCTTAAAAGGGAACTACAAATTGAATGACAGGTTTTGGTGTCGTTTCCATTTTTGGCTTGTTTGTTTTTTCAAATGTCTAAGGATTCTAAGAAGCGCTTCCCTAACGTAACAAAGTTATAATACTTTGAATCCATGATAGTTATTAAGAGCTGGGTTTTTTAATAAAAATTGAATACTCCCGGGTATCTAGTATTTTGAAAATCTTTCCCGGGTCCCGGGTATTATCTAGCCACAGCCTAAATCTAAAAGTTTCCATGCCAAAATAACCAACTACTTACCAAATATTTCAGAATTTCCGTTCTTCTATGAAGTAAAAAGGCAATAGTAACTTTGCTTCAAACCCAGTAACCTTCCTGGAACTTTAAAGGTCAAAAAATTCGAGTTTCTTTCTATGTTTTTGGCCTGCATCATGGCGGGGAAGCTGCATGCTTTACTGTGCAAACGCACTGAATGCAGATTTTGTCACGCCGTTTCTGATGCTGTGTCACGCTCGTCACGCAATTAGCATAAGATTGAACCTAATAGACCAATATCACGCTAGCATGATATTATAAAATAATCATTGTAAAGTTTCGTAAAAATTGCAAAGGAATGTATAAATTTTTGAAACTAAGCATTCTTTGCAGACAAATGTATGTTGCACAAAAATTCTTAGTTTTAAAAATTCCTAACTTCGTCTTTACAAACTTTACGAAACTTTGCAGTTTAACTAATATCGATGTGACAAATTTAATAGTAAACTTCTCCACCTCCCCCCCCCCCCCCCCCCCCCCCCCCATATATGGTCACATTCTGGAGGATCACTGAAATATTCTGGAGTATATCTATCACATTCTGGAGGATCCAATCATATCCTGGAGGATCCAAACACATCCTGGAGGATCCAATCATATTCTGGAGGATCCAATCATATCCTGGAGGATCCAATCATATCCTGGAGGATCCAATCATATCCTGGAGGATCCAATCATATCCTGGAGGATCCAGTCACATCCTGGCATAGGAATAAGAATATATGGGTCATAATAAGCCGAAGTTTTAAAGTTGATTAATACACTGAGCCTTTAAATTCTCTTAAAAGGGAACTACAAACTTGAATGACAGGCTTGGTGTCGTTTCCATTTTTGGCTTGTTTGTTTTTTCCGCTGACGCTGATGATTCTCATATACACATGCGCATGCTTTGTAGCACTTGCTTATCTCTCTTGATGCCAAAAAATACCATGTTTCAAAGTATTTTAAGACATAAGACCGAATAAAAACTCAATTCTGACTTTTACCCCTAGCTGTTCTATGTATACGCCGCGAATGGGCTTTTGAAAGCACTTCCCACATGGAAAGAAATAACCATTGTAACAAAACCATCAGCGACACAATCGACATACCGGGTGTGCTGGTCATAGCAAGGGGTTAATCATCTACGGTCTAGGGGCCGACTAACCTCTCCCTTAGGCTTCAGCCGAGCTTCCTGATCAGTCAGTAATGTCCTCCCGGGATAGCGGTGTTGGGGCCGAAATCTTCAGCATAGCCGTAAGTCCATACGATGCTTCAGCAATCGATGTCTGGAAGTATGGTCCTGGTTAATCAAGCAATAAAAAACATATTGATCTCAAAAACTCGAATCTTTCGTTTTGAAACGACAAGAGGAATTCTAAATGCGCATCTTGCTCTTAGTACTTTTTTCTGATCATACTTCAGTCCTTGCTTAGCTGGATAGATCATATATATTTTCATTTTTTTCAATGAATGTTAAAAAATGCCGCGCTTGTCAAAGTGTCTTGGACATATGAAATACTGACACTTAATTAGCAGATTCATTTCATGATTGTTTGATATATTTTTCAACCCATAGAGTACAAAATAAAACATGATAAAAGAGAAAGGAAGAAAGAAAGGAAGGAAGAAAGGAAGGAAGAAAGGAAGGAAGAAAGGAAGGAAGGAAGGAAGGAAGGAAGGAAGGAAGGAAGGAAGGAAGGAAGGAAGGAAGGAAGGAAGGAAGGAAGGAAGAATCAAAAATACAAAATCATGCATACCATAAGGTACCAAACCAAAATACGGTATGGTTTTTTTCACTAACTATCAGACAGTGAAGTAAAGATCATGTCAGTGGTAGTATCATCTTCGTTGAACTGAGATGTATTGGGTGGGCGCATAGGAATAAGAATGTACACGAGATGGATTGGATGAACGCATAGGAATGAGAATGTACACGAGATGGATTGGATGAACGCATAGGAATGAGAATGTACACGAGATGGATTGGATGAACGCATAGGAATGAGAATGTACACGAGATGGATTGGATGGATGTATAGGAATAAGAATGTACACGAGATGGATTGGATGGATGTATAGGAATAAGAATGTACACGAGATGGATTGGATGGATGTATAGGAATAAGAATGTACACGAGATGGATTGGATGAACGCATAGGAATAAGAATGTACACGAGATAGATTGGATGAACGCATAGGAATATGAATGTACACGAGATGGATTGGATGAACGCATAGGAATGAGAATGTACACGAGATGGATTGGATGAACGCATAGGAATAAGAATGTACACGAGATGGATTGTATGGGCGCATAGGAATAAGAATGTACACCATATGGATTGGATAGACGCATTGGAATAAGAATGTACACGAGATGGATTGGATGAACGCATAGGAATAAGAATGTACTCGAGATGGATTGGATGGGCGTATAGAAAAAAAAATGTACACGAGAAGGATTGGATGAACGCATTAGAATAAGAATGTACACGAGATGGATTGGATGAACGCATAGGAATAAGAATGTACACGAGATAGATTGGATGAACGCATAGGAATATGAATGTACACGAGATGGATTGGATGGATGTATAGGAATAAGAATGTACACGAGATGGATTGGATGGATGTATAGGAATAAGAATGTACACGAGATGGATTGGATGGATGTATAGGAATAACAATGTACAAGTGACCATCCTATTGATCCTATAGACGCATCAAGAGTTCCGCGCTGTTGCTCAATGCGCATGCTCAGGGGATAAAAAGTGGGATAATGTTTTGTAAAATATGCAATTTTTCGGTATATTTGATTCAGAATTCGCTTAACGGTACGCGATCTTGAATATTTAGTGGAAATTGTACTTGACAAGAAAGATACAACTAAAATATAGCATATTTTACAAAATATTATCCCACTTTTTAATCCCCTGAGCATGCGCATTGAGCAGCAGCGCGGAACTCTTGATGCGTGTATACCGCTACATCGGTAACTGACCAGTTTTTTTTTCAAATTTCTTGCTTTAATTCTGCAGGAATTTTAACATAAATTGAATTATTCTGTACATTTGAGACAGTTTTATCTGATTTTCGGGCTGAATGAGAACACTTGTAGAATTATAATTGGGCTTCCTGTGGTATCTGTTTTTTTCGTCACACCACAGGCAGCCCGTACAGAATTTAATAATTTAGAATAAAAAGGTGCCCATATATAATTATTTTTCAACACACATTATTATACCTACTTACGTTTTCTATTTTTACTTAAATAGTATTGAAGCAGTGATGCGTTTGATACCGTTGTCTTTGGAATAAAGACTCAGTTCATTTTACCCTGAACGGTATCCATGGAAACGGTACCATAGGCCTCTTTCTGGTTCGACATTTCTTCTGGTAACAAGTAAAGGATCTCTGAACGCTTTTTCGAGGTTTCATATGATAAACCTGAAAAGAAATTGTAACATATGTGGAATGAAATCACTAATTCCTACCCGCCATCCTTATCTGTATCCTTATTTGTTCATGATTTTCAAAAATATCGATGTCAAAGCAATGTCTCAACTATTGTTTGACTTTCGTCATTTTTTTCGAGTTGAAATATCAAAAAACAAATTCTCGATCCGACGCTCCTTTTGGAAAAAGTCCCATCCAAGAAATAAATCCACGGATACGGATTTTCCACAATTTTGGATTTTCGCACTAAAGCTATCAAATTCTAAAAAAGCAAGTCGAATAGGTATCAATGGTGTAATTTTTCTTGCTTTTGATGTAAAAAAATGTAGGTTTTGCGAGCTTCAAAAATGTCGACCGCAATCCACTTGTAGACCATTACTCAGACTACCCCCTCCCCGAGGGATTTCGAGTTTAGTCGGTAAAGAAAAGCTGTTTATCTGTGCAGTCTCAACAAGCATTAACTACTATTGGGAAGAATTAATGTGTATTAATTAAGATATAATATAATTCCATTTTCTATTATTTCAAGATCTAGTATATTCATCACACTTCCCCCTCCCCCAAGGGATTGGGAGTTTTGGAGTTTTGGCGCCAAGATATCCAGCTGGCTGTGCAGGCTGCATGCGCTTAAACAACATTAACTTCTAATATTATTTTCTATTATGGATTTAAAATCGATGGATTTTAAAATTCTTAATTGGAAGGTTCACGAAAAATAGCGTTTATCTTCAATAAAATATTAGGAAGCACATGATTTTACGTAACTCAGTCCTGTTCAAGAGATAATTTCCTTAAAAGTTTCAAGTATTATATCGGACAAAGGATCAAGCTTATATTGCAATTTTCATAGGGGACAAGTGCTTCATAGTTCTGGCTACAGCTTATAACCGTCTCTCTATATATTAATAACCCATAAAATATGAAGAAAACGAAGAAAGGATAAATATAACTAGGTGTGTAACTATAGTTTTTAAAAGAAGTGTTTCTTTTATCGCTAAACACTTTCATCATAAATCTAACGAAGTGGCTAGATACCCGGGACCCGGGAACGATTTCCAAAATACTAGATACCCGGGAGTATCTGATTTTCATTAAAAAACCCAGCTAATAATAACTATCATGGATTCAAAGTATTCTAACTTTGTTTACGATAGGGAAGCGCTTCTTAGAATCCTTAGACATTTGAAAAATATACATTCGTCGAGTCTCGGCATACCATATACGCGGCATCCAAGTTGTGGAAAAATTTCAACCGTAAACAAGGTCACGGGAACTGTTTTCAAAATACTAGATACCCGGGAGCGTACATTGTATGCCGAGACTCGACGAATGTATATTTTTCAAATGTCTAAGGATTCTAAGAAGCGCTTCCCTAACGTAAACAAAGTTAGAATACTTTGAATCCATGAAAGTTATTATTAGCTGGGTTTTTTAATGAAAATCAAATACTCCCGGGTATCAAGTATTTTGAAAACAGTTCAGAATTTCCGTTCTTCTATGAAGTAAAAAGGCAATAGTAACTTTGCTTCAAACCCAGTAACCTTCCTGGAACTTTAAAGGTCAAAAAATTCGAGTTTCTTTCTGTGTTTTTGGCCTGCATCATGGCGGGGAAGCTGCATGCTTTACTGTGCAAACGCACTGAATGCAGATTTTGTCACGCCGTTTCTGATGCTGTGTCACGCTCGTCACGCAATTAGCATAAGATTGAACCTAATAGACCAATATCACGCTAGCATGATATTATAAAATAATCATTGTAAAGTTTCGTAAAAATTGCAAAGGAATGTATAAATTTTTGAAACTAAGCATTCTTTGCAGACAAATGTATGTTGCACAAAAATTCTTAGTTTTAAAAATTCCTAACTTCGTCTTTACAAACTTTACGAAACTTTGCAGTTTTATTAATATCGATGTAACAAATTTAATAGTAAACTTCTCCACCTCTATCACTTTCTGGAGGAGCCGATCACTTTCTGGAGGATCCAATCACTTTCTGGAGGATCCGATCACTTTCTGGAGGATCCGATCACTTTCTGGAGGAGCCGATCACTTTCTGGAGGATACAATCACTTTCTGGAGGATCCGATCACTTTTTGGAGGATCCAATCACTTTCTGGAGGATCCAATCACTTTCTGGAGGATCCAATCACTTTCTGGAGGATCCAATCACATCCTGGAGGATCCAATCACATCCTGGAGGGTCCAATCACATCCTGGAGGATCCAATCACATCCTGGAGGATCCAATCACATCCTGGAGGGTCCAATCACATTCTGGAGGATCCAATCACATCCTGGAGGATCCAATCACATCCTGGAGGATCCAATCACATCCTGGAGGGTCCAATGACATCCTGGAGGATCCAATCACATTCTGGAGGATCCGATCACATTCTGGAGGATCCAATCATATCCTGGAGTATCCGATCATATCCTGGAGGATCCAATCACATTCTGGAGGATCCAATCATATTCTGGAGGATCCAATCATATCCTAGAGGATCCAATCATATCCTGGAGGATCCAATCATATCCTGGAGGATCCAATCACATTCTGGAGGATCCAATCATATTCTGGAGGATCCAATCATATTCTGGAGGATCCAATCATATCCTAGAGGATCCAATCATATCCTGGAGGATCCAATCATATCCTGGAGGATCCAATCACATTCTAGAGGATCCGATCACATTCTGGAGGATCCAATCATATCCTGGCATAGGAATAAGAATATATGGGTCATAATAAGCCGAAGTTTTAAAGTTGATTAATACACTGAGCCTTTAAATTCTCTTAAAAGGGAACTACAAACTTGAATGACAGGCTTGGTGTCGTTTCCATTTTTGGCTTGTTTGTTTTTTCCGCTGACGCTGATGATTCTCATATACACATGCGCATGCTTTGTAGCACTTGCTTATCTCTCTTGATGCCAAAAAATACCATGTTTCAAAGTATTTTAAGACATAAGACCGAATAAAAACTCAATTCTGACTTTTACCCCTAGCTGTTCTATGTATACGCCGCGAATGGGCTTTTGAAAGCACTTCCCACATGGAAAGAAATAACCATTGTAACAAAACCATCAGCGACACAATCGACATACCGGGTGTGCTGGTCATAGCAAGGGGTTAATCATCTACGGTCTAGGGGCCGACTAACCTCTCCCTTAGGCTTCAGCCGAGCTTCCTGATCAGTCAGTAATGTCCTCCCGGGATAGCGGTGTTGGGGCCGAAATCTTCAGCATAGCCGTAAGTCCATACGATGCTTCAGCAATCGATGTCTGGAAGTATGGTCCTGGTTAATCAAGCAATAAAAAACATATTGATCTCAAAAACTTGAATCTTTCGTTTTGAAACGACAAGAGGAATTCTAAATGCGCATCTTGCTCTTAGTACTTTTTTCTGATCATACTTCAGTCCTTGCTTAGCTGGATAGATCATATATATTTTCATTTTTTTCAATGAATGTTAAAAAATGCCGCGCTTGTCAAAGTGTCTTGGACATATGAAATACTGACACTTAATTAGCAGATTCATTTCATGATTGTTTGATATATTTTTCAACCCATAGAGTACAAAATAAAACATGATAAAAGAGAAAGGAAGAAAGAAAGGAAGGAAGAAAGGAAGGAAGGAAGGAAGAAAGGAAGGAAGGAAGGAAGGAAGGAAGGAAGGAAGGAAGGAAGGAAGGAAGGAAGGAAGGAAGGAAGGAAGGAAGGAAGGAAGGAAGGAAGGAAGGAAGGAAGGAAGGAAGGAAGGAAGGAAGGAAGAAAGAATCAAAAATACAAAATCATGCATACCATAAGGTACCAAACCAAAATACGGTATGGTTTTTTTCACTAACTATCAGACAGTGAAGTAAAGATCATGTCAGTGGTAGTATCATCTTCGTTGAACTGAGATGTATTGGGTGGGCGCATAGGAATAAGAATGTACACGAGATGGATTGGATGAACGCATAGGAATGAGAATGTACACGAGATGGATTGGATGAACGCATAGGAATGAGAATGTACACGAGATGGATTGGATGAACGCATAGGAATGAGAATGTACACGAGATGGATTGGATGGATGTATAGGAATAAGAATGTACACGAGATGGATTGGATGGATGTATAGGAATAAGAATGTACACGAGATGGATTGGATGGATGTATAGGAATAAGAATGTACACGAGATGGATTGGATGAACGCATAGGAATAAGAATGTACACGAGATAGATTGGATGAACGCATAGGAATATGAATGTACACGAGATGGATTGGATGAACGCATAGGAATGAGAATGTACACGAGATGGATTGGATGAACGCATAGGAATAAGAATGTACACGAGATGGATTGTATGGGCGCATAGGAATAAGAATGTACACCATATGGATTGGATAGACGCATTGGAATAAGAATGTACACGAGATGGATTGGATGAACGCATAGGAATAAGAATGTACACGAGATGGATTGGATGAACGCATAGGAATAAGAATGTACTCGAGATGGATTGGATGGGCGTATAGAAAAAAAAATGTACACGAGAAGGATTGGATGAACGCATTAGAATAAGAATGTACACGAGATGGATTGGATGAACGCATAGGAATAAGAATGTACACGAGATAGATTGGATGAACGCATAGGAATATGAATTTACACGAGATGGATTGGATGGATGTATAGGAATAAGAATGTACACGAGATGGATTGGATGGATGTATAGGAATAAGAATGTACACGAGATGGATTGGATGGATGTATAGGAATAAGAATGTACACGAGATGGATTGGATGGATGTATAGGAATAAGAATGTACACGAGATGGATTGGATGGATGTATAGGAATAAGAATGTACACGAGATGGATTGGATGGATGTATAGGAATAACAATGTACAAGTGACCATCCTATTGATCCTATAGACGCATCAAGAGTTCCGCGCTGTTGCTCAATGCGCATGCTCAGGGGATAAAAAGTGGGATAATGTTTTGTAAAATATGCAATTTTTCGGTATATTTGATTCAGAATTCGCTTAACGGTACTCGATCTTGAATATTTAGTGGAAATTGTACTTGACAAGAAAGATACAACTAAAATATAGCATATTTTACAAAATATTATCCCACTTTTTAATCCCCTGAGCATGCGCATTGAGCAGCAGCGCGGAACTCTTGATGCGTGTATACCGCTACATCGGTAACTGACCAGTTTTTTTTTCAAATTTCTTGCTTTAATTCTGCAGGAATTTTAACATAAATTGAATTATTCTGTACATTTGAGACAGTTTTATCTGATTTTCGGGCTGAATGAGAACACTTGTAGAATTATAATTGGGCTTCCTGTGGTATCTGTTTTTTTCGTCACACCACAGGCAGCCCGTACAGAATTTAATAATTTAGAATAAAAAGGTGCCCATATATAATTATTTTTCAACACACATTATTATACCTACTTACGTTTTCTATTTTTACTTAAATAGTATTGAAGCAGTGATGCGTTTGATACCGTTGTCTTTGGAATAAAGACTCAGTTCATTTTACCCTGAACGGTATCCATGGAAACGGTACCATAGGCCTCTTTCTGGTTCGACATTTCTTCTGGTAACAAGTAAAGGATCTCTGAACGCTTTTTCGAGGTTTCATATGATAAACCTGAAAAGAAATTGTAACATATGTGGAATGAAATCACTAATTCCTACCCGCCATCCTTATCTGTATCCTTATTTGTTCATGATTTTCAAAAATATCGATGTCAAAGCAATGTCTCAACTATTGTTTGACTTTCGTCATTTTTTTCGAGTTGAAATATCAAAAAACAAATTCTCGATCCGACGCTCCTTTTGGAAAAAGTCCCATCCAAGAAATAAATCCACGGATACGGATTTTCCACAATTTTGGATTTTCGCACTAAAGCTATCAAATTCTAAAAAAGCAAGTCGAATAGGTATCAATGGTGTAATTTTTCTTGCTTTTGATGTAAAAAAATGTAAGTTTTGCGAGCTTCAAAAATGTCGACCCGCAATCCACTTATAGACCATTACTCAGACTACCCCCTCCCCGAGGGATTTCGAGTTTAGTCGGTAAAGAAAAGCTGTTTATCTGTGCAGTCTCAACAAGCATTAACTACTATTGGGAAGAATTAATGTGTATTAATTAAGATATAATATAATTCCATTTTCTATTATTTCAAGATCTAGTATATTCATCACACTTCCCCCTCCCCCAAGGGATTGGGAGTTTTGGAGTTTTGGCGCCAAGATATCCAGCTGGCTGTGCAGGCTGCATGCGCTTAAACAACATTAACTTCTAATATTATTTTCTATTATGGATTTAAAATCGATGGATTTTAAAATTCTTAATTGGAAGGTTCACGAAAAATAGCGTTTATCTTCAATAAAATATTAGGAAGCACATGATTTTACGTAACTCAGTCCTGTTCAAGAGATAATTTCCTTAAAAGTTTCAAGTATTATATCGGACAAAGGATCAAGCTTATATTGCAATTTTCATAGGGGACAAGTGCTTCATAGTTCTGGCTAAAGCTTATAACCGTCTCTCTATATTTTAATAACCCATAAAATATGAAGAAAACGAAGAAAGGATAAATATAACTAGGTGTGTAACTATAGTTTTAAAAGAAGTGTTTCTTTTATCGCTAAACACTTTCATCATAAATCTAACGAAGTGGCTAGATACCCGGGACCCGGGAACGATTTCCGGCATACAATATACGCTCCCGGGTATCTAGTATTTTGAAAACAGTTCCCGTGACCTTGTTTACGGTTGAAATTTTTCCAAGTGCCACAACTTGGATGCCGCGTATATGGTATGCCGAGACTCGACGAATGTATATTTTTCAAATGTCTAAGGATTCTAAGAAGCGCTTCCCTAACGTAAACAAAGTTAGAATACTTTGAATCCATGAAAGTTATTATTAGCTGGGATTTTTAATGAAAATCAAATACTCCCGGGTATCAAGTATTTTGAAAACAGTTCAGAATTTCCGTTCTTCTATGAAGTAAAAAGGCAATAGTAACTTTGCTTCAAACCCAGTAACCTTCCTGGAACTTTAAAGGTCAAAAAATTCGAGTTTCTTTCTATGTTTTTGGCCTGCATCATGGCGGGGAAGCTGCATGCTTTACTGTGCAAACGCACTGAATGCAGATTTTGTCACGCCGTTTCTGATGCTGTGTCACGCTCGTCACGCAATTAGCATAAGATTGAACCTAATAGACCAATATCACGCTAGCATGATATTATAAAATAATCATTGTAAAGTTTCGTAAAAATTGCAAAGGAATGTATAAATTTTTGAAACTAAGCATTCTTTGCAGACAAATGTATGTTGCACAAAAATTCTTAGTTTTAAAAATTCCTAACTTCGTCTTTACAAACTTTACGAAACTTTGCAGTTTTATTAATATCGATGTAACAAATTTAATAGTAAACTTCTCCACCTCTATCACTTTCTGGAGGAGCCGATCACTTTCTGGAGGATCCAATCACTTTCTGGAGGATCCGATCACTTTCTGGAGGAGCCGATCACTTTCTGGAGGATACAATCACTTTCTGGAGGATACAATCACTTTCTGGAGGAGCCGATCACTTTCTGGAGGATCCAATCACTTTCTGGAGGATCCAATCACTTTCTGGAGGATCCAATCACTTTCTGGAGGATCCAATCACATCCTGGAGGATCCAATCACATCCTGGAGGGTTCAATCACATCCTGGAGGATCCAATCACATCCTGGAGGATCCAATCACATCCTGGAGGATCCAATCACATCCTGGAGGGTCCAATGACATCCTGGAGGATCCAATCACATTCTGGAGGATCCGATCACATTCTGGAGGATCCAATCATATCCTGGAGTATCCGATCATATCCTGGAGGATCCAATCACATTCTGGAGGATCCAATCATATTCTGGAGGATCCAATCATATCCTAGAGGATCCAATCATATCCTGGAGGATCCAATCATATCCTGGAGGATCCAGTCACATTCTAGAGGATTCAATCACATTCTGGAGGATCCAATCATATTCTGGAGGATCCAATCATATCCTAGAGGATCCAATCATATCCTGGAGGATCCAATCATATCCTGGAGGATCCAATCACATTCTAGAGGATCCGATCACATTCTGGAGGATCCAATCATATCCTGGCATAGGAATAAGAATATATGGGTCATAATAAGCCGAAGTTTTAAAGTTGATTAATACACTGAGCCTTTAAATTCTCTTAAAAGGGAACTACAAACTTGAATGACAGGCTTGGTGTCGTTTCCATTTTTGGCTTGTTTGTTTTTTCCGCTGACGCTGATGATTCTCATATACACATGCGCATGCTTTGTAGCACTTGCTTATCTCTCTTGATGCCAAAAAATACCATGTTTCAAAGTATTTTAAGACATAAGACCGAATAAAAACTCAATTCTGACTTTTACCCCTAGCTGTTCTATGTATACGCCGCGAATGGGCTTTTGAAAGCACTTCCCACATGGAAAGAAATAACCATTGTAACAAAACCATCAGCGACACAATCGACATACCGGGTGTGCTGGTCATAGCAAGGGGTTAATCATCTACGGTCTAGGGGCCGACTAACCTCTCCCTTAGGCTTCGGCCGAGCTTCCTGATCAGTCAGTAATGTCCTCCCGGGATAGCGGTGTTGGGGCCGAAATCTTCAGCATAGCCGTAAGTCCATACGATGCTTCAGCAATCGATGTCTGGAAGTATGGTCCTGGTTAATCAAGCAATAAAAAACATATTGATCTCAAAAACTTGAATCTTTCGTTTTGAAACGACAAGAGGAATTCTAAATGCGTATCTTGCTCTTAGTACTTTTTTCTGACCATACTTCAGTCCTTGCTTAGCTGGATAGATCATATATATTTTCATTTTTTTCAATGAATGTTAAAAAATGCCGCGCTTGTCAAAGTGTCTTGGACATATGAAATACTGACACTTAATTAGCAGATTCATTTCATGATTGTTTGATATATTTTTCAACCCATAGAGTACAAAATAAAACATGATAAAAGAGAAAGAAAGAAAGAAAAAAAGAAAGAAAGGAAGGAAGAAAGAAAGAAAGGAAGGAAGGAAGGAAGGAAGGAAGGAAGGAAGGAAGGAAGGAAGGAAGGAAGGAAGGAAGGAAGGAAGGAAGGAAGGAAGGAAGAAAGAATCAAAAATACAAAATCATGCATACCATAAGGTACCAAACCAAAATACGGTATGGTTTTTTTCACTAACTATCAGACAGTGAAGTAAAGATCATGTCAGTGGTAGTATCATCTTCGTTGAACTGAGATGTATTGGGTGGGCGCATAGGAATAAGAATGTACACGAGATGGATTGGATGAACGCATAGGAATGAGAATGTACACGAGATGGATTGGATGAACGCATAGGAATGAGAATGTACACGAGATGGATTGGATGGATGTATAGGAATAAGAATGTACACGAGATGGATTGGATGGATGTATAGGAATAAGAATGTACACGAGATGGATTGGATGGATGTATAGGAATAAGAATGTACACGAGATGGATTGGATGGATGTATAGGAATAAGAATGTACACGAGATAGATTGGATGAACGCATAGGAATATGAATGTACACGAGATAGATTGGATGAACGCATAGGAATAAGAATGTACACGAGATGGATTGGATGAACGCATAGGAATGAGAATGTACACGAGATGGATTGGATGAACGCATAGGAATGAGAATGTACACGAGATGGATTGGATGAACGCATAGGAATGAGAATGTACACGAGATGGATTGGATGAACGCATAGGAATGAGAATGTACACGAGATGGATTGGATGAACGCATAGGAATGAGAATGTACACGAGATGGATTGGATGAACGCATAGGAATGAGAATGTACACGAGATGGATTGGATGAACGCATAGGAATAAGAATGTACACGAGATGGATTGTATGGGCGCATAGGAATAAGAATGTACACGAGATGGATTGGATGGGCGCATAGGAATAAGAATGTACACGAGATGGATTGGATGGGCGCATAGGTATAAGAATGTACACGAGATAGATTGGATGGATGTATAGGAATAAGAATGTACACGAGATGGATTGGATGGATGTATAGGAATAAGAATGTACACGAGATGGATTGGATGGATGTATAGGAATAAGAATGTACACGAGATGGATTGTATGGGCGCATAGGAATAAGAATGTACACGAGATGGATTGGATGGGCGCATAGGAATAAGAATGTACACGAGATGGATTGGATGGGCGCATAGGTATAAGAATGTATACGAAATGGATTGGATGAACGCATAGGAATAAGAATAAATGTAAACTGACAATGACTTCTGTTAAACAGCTCTAAAACTTTATATTTTATGACAGTAAAAATTATAATTATAGACCTAATTTGTCTAGGCGTTTTGTTTCCAAATTTCAGACCACGTGTCATTCCCTAGAGTATCATTTCTTTGCTTAACAGTTGCACATGAGAAGACACATGAATATGGATACAACTCAAACAAAGAATCTTATTCTCAAGAGAACGACACGTGGTCTGAAATGGGAAAACATTACGTGCAAGATAAAGATGTCAAATTTGATGCGAGTGAGCTAAATCGATATGCTTTATGGGTCGTAAGAAATCAGCCTATTCAACTCGTACATAATCAAAATGTTTAGCAAAGATGTGCTCCTTCTAAGAAAAACTTAAATCTAAATTTCAAAAATTAAGTTTAAAAATCTCAGTGAATTTTTAAATGCTGTTTAAATCCATGGAATTTTTTCTTGATTGGTCATTGAGATTAGAATAATAAAAATTGTGTATACTATCATTGTTTAAAAAATGTTAAAAAAAGGTAAAATTAAGCTAAAAAACCTCCCAAGGGACCTAAGCCTTGTGATATAACAAGGTCAAACTAGAATAAAATTGAACTCTACACTAGAACCCTAGTGTGTGTGTTACAATATCCTTTGTCAAACCAGCTGAGTTGACCTTCAGAACGAACTCAAGGTCAACCAATCAGAATTGAGGATTCAACATTGTATTTTGATTAACATTTCCCATGTGTCCCTGCTCGGAAAATGCTAACCAAAAATAGTTGACCCATAATTCCTTTAGGGGAACGCGATCAACTCAGCTGGAAATTAAAGGTCTTCACAATACTGAGTAGGCTAGACTGAATAATGAATAAATTGTATGATGCCTTTACAGTATATTTTTTTGTAATTTGAGTTAGGGTCTTAGAATAACTGAGGAGAATCTGCAAATAGTTAGACCATTACGTGGCTCAGGTGACCACGTTAATTGCGGCCCCGTCCCTAACCAAATACAGACGTTAAAAGAGGAACACAAGTTTATCAGTTGAATAATTACTACCAAGTGTCATCTCTATAAACAAAGGTGATTTATTTTAAATATTTTATGTCTGTCTGTCTGTCTGTCTGTCTGTCTGTCTGTCTGTCTGTCTGTCTGTCTGTCTGTCTGTCTGTCTGTCTGTCTGTCTGTCTGTCTGTCTGTCTGTCTGTCTGTCTGTCTGTCTGTCTGTCTGTCTGTCTGTCTGTCTGTCTGTCTGTCTGTCTGTCTGTCTGTCTGTCTGTCTGTCTGTCTGTCTGTCTGTCTGTCTGTCTGTCTGTCTGTCTGTCTGTCTGTCTGTCTGTCTGTCTGTCTGTCTGTCTGTCTGTCTGTCTGTCTGTCTGTCTGTCTGTCTGTCTGTCTGTCTGTCTGTCTGTCTGTCTGTCTGTCTGTCTGTCTGTCTGTCTGTCTGTCTGTCTGTCTATATTTCTATATAGCAGAGTTCATTGGTTGGCTGGTAGGATTCTCTCTGTGTACTGCGGTAATGGATTATCTTTCAGATATTTCTGTATACTGTAGCTACATGTTGGTTTCACTTGTAGGTTGTTTTCCACAGCATGATCCAATGCCGCCTAAAGAGATCAACGATGACAATGATATTATTGATATTGAACAATTAGGCCTGAAGCCTGATTGGTCTACGAGTGAATAGCCAATGACGCTGAAGGCTGAATAGGGTATTGACTCATAGACCATGAGATGAGGGATGAATAGGGTATTGACTCATAGACCATGAGCTGAGGGATGAATAGGGTATTGACTCATAGACCATGAGATGAGGGATGAATAGGGTATTGACTCATAGACCATGATGCTAAGGGATGAATAGGGTATTGACTCATAGACCATGAGCTGAGGGATGAAAAGGGTATTGACTCATAGACCATGATGCTGAGGGATGAATAGGGTATTGACTCATAGACCATGAGCTGAGGGATGAATAGGGTATTGACTCATAGACCATGAGCTGAGGGATGAATAGGGTATTGACTCATAGACCATGAGCTGAGGGATGAATAGGGTATTGACTCATAGACCATGATGCTGAGGGATGAATAGGGTATTGACTCATAGACCATGATGCTGAAGGGTTGAATAGGGTATTGACTCATAGACCATGATGCTGAAGGCTGAATAGGGTAGTGACTCATAGACCATGAGCTGAGGGATGAATAGGGTATTGACTCATAGACCATGATGCTGAAGGCTGAATAGGGTATTGACTCATAGACCATGATGCTGAGGGATGAATAGGGTATTGACTCATAGACCATGATGCTGAAGGGTTGAATAGGGTATTGACTCATAGACCATGATGCTGAAGGCTGAATAGGGTAGTGACTCATAGACCATGAGCTGAGGGATGAATAGGGTATTGACTCATAGACCATGATGCTGAAGGCTGAATAGGGTAGTGACTCATAGACCATGAGCTGAGGGATGAATAAGGTATTGACTCATAGACCATCATCCTGAGGGATGAATAGGGTATTGACTCATAGACCATGATGCTGAAGGCTGAATAGGGTAGTGACTCATAGACCATGAGCTGAGGGATGAATAGGGTATTGACTCATAGACCAAGAGCTGAGGGTGAGAGGTCTAATTATTTTAGTATATACCTTCTAATTGGTCAAATAAATAGATACAAAAATAAATTTGATATCATTAGATATTATGTGTGGTATGTTTGGTTGAGAACTGTGCTTTATTAGTGCACAGAGCATGGTACTGAAGCCAGCCCCAAACGAGCTGTCAATTTCCTTCAAAGATGTGTAAGAAAACAGTGCATTGAAAATAAATTTTTTTCTTTCTATATAATAAAAAAAATAAACAGCTTTTCCCATGCTCTGTTCAGTAATAAAGCATGCAGGAAGTGACGTAAGCAAAAAAGAAGTTAAAAAGAAACACAAGCCGTAGGCAAGTGCTTCTCACACTTCTTGACTGCTTTGTTTGTTTATTTATTACATATGCAGCAGACAATGATAGTGACATGGTCTAAAAACAATCCATTAGAACTGTTTTGGGATATTTTGCACACCCTAGCTGCTACAAACAATAGAATTGAATAGAGCAGACATGGCACAGTTATGGCATGGTGTGGACACGGTGCCAAATGTTGAATGTTTTCATGCATGACATGGCACTGACACGGTCACGGCAAGGTGCAGTCCATGCTAATAATTTTTTCATATTCATACAAAAACTGCTCTAATAATGCTGTACCTTTGCTAGATGTGCCCCAAGTCCCTGTCCTCTGTGGCTGAAAGGCACCTCAGTATGCCACATGTTCAAGGTATTTTTTTCTTCTTTTTCATATTCAAGAACTGCTTTATCTGTCAAGAATAGATACAAGTATTCTTATCACTGGACAACAATCCTTTCTTAGACAGTGGTACCTGTATTAGTTGAACACCTTTGGGAACTTTCTATATTTATAGACCCCTTCCAGCACGTCGGACTGTAGCTCAATTTGGAGGGCAAAACAATAGGTTTCAATTCTCAGGAGATTTGAAATTGAGCTGCTCTGACATCATGTGAAATGGGTCTATAAGTCTCTCTCTACAGCTGTATATAGGATCTATAGTCTTTGTAGTGTCTATGGGTGCTAAAGTCTATCATAGTTAATATAGTCTCTATACTCTGTATGATCATCTATAGTCTCTATAGGATCTACAGAGGGATAGAGATTATTTTATTATATAGTTAGGAATTAGTACACATGCTCTTATTGATCAAGAACTGTGTGCTATATTAGTGAACAGAGCACGGTTGCCGATGCCATCCTCACACGTGCTGCAAACTTTGCAAAGAAGTGTAAGGAAAAAGCATTGAAAAAAACTACAACAGATTTTTTTTCTTTTTATATACATGTAATCGAGTGTGGAAAAGCAGTGAACGAGTGAGAGATTTTCAACACTAGAAGATAAAATTTGTATCTCTAAGTGCCCATGTAATATTCTGTTTATTATATAATTATCAATGAAAAAGAAAAGAAAGCTATTTCGAGCTTTTTTCTGCTATAAGAAGTAGGTAACCATAGTGACAGTATTTTCACAGGTGAAAATAACATGTTATCTTCACATATGAAAATATCAAATTTTTGAAATAGAGAAATATAGGTACATGTATTTCATTGATAATCATATAATAAAACAGATAAAACAGTTTTTTCCATGCTCCATTAATTCAGTAATGAATCACTGACTGTAGGAAGCCCTGAAAACATGCACTCAAGAAGTGTGAGAAGGACTCAGCTCTTGCTTCTCTTCACACTTCTAGCTACATTCTTTAATACTGAATAGAGCAAGAAAAAAAGTTATTTTATTTCTCTATGGATAACTGAGTGAGTGTTTTAGTTAACTACAAGCATTCTCTACGGTATTTACAGGGTAATATAGAGAGATCAAGAAAGAGCCACAATATCTGAGTCAATCTATGGACGTCTCCTATGTAATGCTCGTATTACAGATATTATCTATCATTATGAAGTCGAATTAGGCTCCAAATAAAGTAATAAGGAACAAAAAACAACCTATAAACATCAAATGGTCAGTACAAACTTGGTTCATAAGCCACATACTTTAGACCTGACTTAAAACTCACCTTTGCCCAAGTTAATGAAGAATAACCACCCTGTATATCGTGATTGACCTCAGTATTACTCATTACACCATAAAATGACAAAGATCTGTTAAATATTGATGCACGATTCGCCAAAATGAACGAAAAATCGCTCGAAAAAACACGAAGCTTTGTCCAGGACATGTCACTACCACAGGGAACCCAATATGTCATAGCTTCAGTTTTAAGTTTTGACGTACTTCCGGTTCCAACTGCTCACAAAAACTGCTAAAATAAAGCGAAAAATGTTCTCAATGATTTAACCTCTACTTGAAGGAAGTAGAACTTTGGACAACAAACCTGTCATGAAGAAAAAGTAAGAAAAATCTATCTAGAACTGCTTTCCGTTTTGTACCCGGAAGTCGTTTTTCCACACGTGTGACGTCACACTTAAAAGCTCTGTTGGGAGAACTTTGAGAAAATGTATATGCGAATGAATATCTCTGGAGATCTGGCTGAAGAATGAGATCCCAAGCTCAAACCAGGTTTAATTGCTAAACTGACCGAAAAAACAAAACTGGGCTACCTGTGGTATATAACAAAAAAAGAAACAAAGAAAGAAAGAAAGAAAAAAACAGAAAGAAATATATTGGGATATTTTAGAGATAGAACATTATCCGACCTACGCAATCTCGTAGTTTATGGGCAGTCCACAGCAATTGCCGTCAGTTCTGAAGTCCATACGGCGCCTCAGCTCCGCGCATGTCTCGCCATACATGACATATGACTGACGTACGTCAACTCAAGACTTCCTCGCCTCCGTAGGACTTTCGCCACACTGTTAATATTTTGCTTATTTCAAATCGTGTTAAACAAAGAAATGATACTCTAGGGAATGAGAAGTGGCCTGAAATGGGAAAAAACCTATATATTATGATAACGAGCAATAGAATGAAACTAAATGTAAACTGACAATGACTTCTGTTAAACTGCTCTTAAACTTTATATTTTATGATAGTAAATATTATGATTATATACCTAATTTGTCTAGGCGTTTTGTTTCCAAATTTCAGACCACGTGTCATTCCCTAGAGTATCATTTCTTTGCTTAACAGTTGCACATGAGAAGACACATGAATATGGATACAACTCAAACAAAGAATCTTATTCTCAAGAGAACGACACGTGGTCTGAAATGGGAAAACATTACGTGTAAGATAAATATGTCAAATGTGATGCAAGTGAGCTACATCGATATGCTTCATGGGTCGTAAGAAAGCAGCCTATTCAACTCGTACATAATCAAAATGTTTAGCAAAGATGTGCTCCTTCTAAGGAAAACTTAATTCTAAATTTCAAAAATGAAGTTTAAAAATCTCATTGCATTTTGAAATGCTGTTTAAATCCATGGAATTTTTTCTTGATTGGTCATTGAGATTAAAATAAAAAAAATTTTGTTTATTATTATTGTTTAAAAATGTTAAAAAAGGTAAAATTAAGCTAAAAAACCTCCCAAGGGACATTGAACAATTGGACAATTAAACTCTACACTAGAACCCTAGTGTGTGTGTCACAATATCCTTTATCAAACCAGCTGAGTTGACCTTCAGAACGAACTCAAGGTCAACCAATCAGAATTGAGGATTCAACATTGTATTTTGATTAACATTTCCCATGTGTCCCTGCTCGGGAAATGCTAACCAAAAATAGTTGACCCATAATTCCTTTAGGGGAACGCGATCAACTCAGCTGGAAATTAAAGGTCTTCACAATACTGAGTAGGCTAGACTGAATAATGAATAAATTGTATGATGCCTTTACAGTATATTTTTTTGTAATATGAGTATATGTCTGTTTGTCTATATTTCTATATAGCAGAGTTCATTGGTTGGCTGGTAGGATTCTCTCTGTGTACTGCGGTAATGGATTATCTTTCCAACAGATCGAACCGGTTGCCTGCATAAAATCATGGTTTATTTACTGTGGGGAGTTTTCAAGTGTCTCTATGATTTCTGCCATGGAAGGACGTTCTTCTGGGTTCTGTTGTAAACATCTTCTGATCAGGTTCCTGAACAAATTGTTGGTCACCATGGCAACTTGTACGTTTCTGCGTTCTACGTCAGGCATTTGACGAACGTTCATCTCGCACAGCAGAACTCCAAAGCTGTACACATCAAGCTGTAGAGAAAGAGTAACATACAGTAAAAACCCGCATAACAGAACCAGTGGATTAAGAACCACTAGGCTGAAATTTAGCCAATGAAGCACCCAATACAGCTATTTCAAAAAAGGTTGGTGAAGGTTTTGTGGTTTGTTGCATATTACATACCAAGTCCGAAATTCAGTATTGGTGATGTGAATTCAAGCAATGAAAGTTATGACAATATGGAATTTTCCTAAAATTTGTCTGCAGGTTTTTCAGGCATATTTCTTCTGTGCTGACATTATTTACATACGAATAAAATACATTTCAAGCCTGGTAAGATGCAGCATGCAAAAAGCAACAAAACCTTCATCAACTTTTTCGGAAACTAGCTGTATACAAGAACCACTTCACCCTGACAAACGAGACAGGTTCTTATGTAAAAAGTATAAAGATTTAAGGTGGCTCGACCCAATAATTTTTCGTGAGTACCGTCCGCGTTTGAAGCTCCAGTATAAAAACGCGTTGGGTTCGATTTCAAATCCACTTGAACACATTTCTTTCATAAAGATTGAATTATGATTTCGTTCGTTCTTTCCTCCTATATCTCTTGCTCACTATATGGCAATTAAAGAGCAATCGAGCCATACGAGCGACAAAATGGCAAAGTTGCGCAATAGTACCCAGGGGTCTTCAGAACTTTACCCAAGAGGCCTTAGCGGGCATCTGACCACAGGGTTCCTGTCTAATAGTCCGATCAATTAACATGTGCCATCTGTCAATCAATGCCACTACGTTGCCAAGTAATTAACAGAGGGCGGAGCTAACTTATCACGTGACATAAATTAATGTCTACGCATGCTCTATTTCGTTGACTGCTGTAATTCAAGAGTGAGTCGAGTCAGAATTTTTAATTTATTCGTAAACGAGCATAATTCTAATCAAACCCGGAATTCTGAAGAATTTTCATTGCTCACGGCAAATCCGCTAACTTTGATTAAGTACTCGTGCTTTGATTCAGCTATTTAAAGCAGTATTATCTGTAGTATCAGTACGAAAGGAAAAAACAAGCCATGGCCAATATTTAATTCTTGTGTTAAAGAATTTTTACGCGCTCCAAGCTAAATCAAACCGATGGGACGTCCTGACTTCATTTGAGTTTTACCGACCCGATTCTCGGATACTATAGTTAATGGTTTGACTCAACAAGACTACTACAAATAAACATGAGGTACAAAGAAGTTTGATCTTAGAAGTTTATTGGGGCTTTCATTTTGATATTAAGAACTAAAGAGTAATGAGAAATATTGTTAAATCGAACGCATGCATTTTGACTCTCAGATCGATCTCTTATAAAGTCATTCAACTCACGGCTCACTCGTTAAACATTTACGAACTGTCGATTGATTTACAAATATATACGAACATAGAAAATTATCAAATGTAAAACAATTCTGAGGGTAGTTTTGAGCAATTTGAGCAATTATCTGATCGTCTTACCGTTCTAAACGAAGGATTCATGTAGTAAACAAATAATGCTGACCTCAAGCAAACATGTCTCCGTCAGCTCGCTTTGCCGACTTTCTGTCTGCGACTTAATTACGTATGATAAAACTCGGACTGGAATCGGAAGGATATGGAAGTTGTACTTCACCAAAATGGGTATTTTTGATGATTTAGTTTTTGATCGAACTTTTTTTTCCAAAATGGCTTTCACTGTACATTTATAGTAGGAAGTCTCTCACTGTCTTTTGAAAAACGACGAAAAAAGAAAACAAGGGCCTCGACAGTACGATACATCGAAAATACGAAATATTAAAAACCAAATTACAGTCAGCTAATTTTATAATTGATCACTCTTTTTCCACAAAGGGTGGTTCAAGGGCACTAGGACCCTCCCACCCGGTCCAGGTAACCCAGTGCACGCTGCCACCAGCGTCTTGTTGGGAATACATTAAGTCGAGGACCAAATTTACTAAATCAATGACAAATAGAATTAGTTAGTACTCAATGAGGATATTCTATCATTCAGAGGATTCTGAATAGCAATTATTATTGGTGTGATATATTGTATTAGGATATAACGATACAGCTAGGAAGAAACAACATAACAATTGCTTTTGTCTTGTAAATAACGACCTGTTAAGAACCTACTCAGCCTGATTTCTCACTAGATACCAAATATATAAGAACCATTACAGCCTGACAAAAAAGTGGTTCTTTTATTCGTCTTCATAGTCTTCATAGGCTTGTCGTAATGTGGTCAGCGTAGTTTCAAGTTCGTGTGATCTTTCCTCGCTGCTTTGAAGGCGACTCTCTGTTTCTTGGTGTGCTTGTGTTTCTTCGACTAAAGTTGCCTCAAATTCTTCTAATCTCTGCTCGTAGCTGCGAAGACGTCTCTCTGTTTCCTCGTGTGCCCTTCGTTCTGCAGCCAAGGACGTCTCCGATAGATTTAAACTCTGCTCTTTACTGCGAAGGCATCTCTCTGTTTCTTCCAATCTCTGCTCTTGACTGTGAAGGCGTCTCTCTGTTTCATGCAATCTTTGCTCGTTACTGCGAAGATGTCTCTCTGTTTCTTCTCTTGCTTGTCTTTCGGCAGCAAAAGATAACTCGAGTTCATGTGATCTCTGCTCGCTGCTATGAAGACGCCTTTCTACTTCTTCGTGTATTTTTCTTTCTTCAGCTAATGATGTAACCAGTTCAGCAAAACGTCCATCGCTTTTCTGACCAATACATTCTTCTGTTTCTACAAGAAGAAATTTTAATTAACTGTAATTAATAGTTCTAAAACTCTGTGATTGGCTTACTAGAGTGAAAACACTAGATCTGTGAAACAGTATTGTAATATGCAATTAGCTCTAATTTGTAGTAAATAGCTCTACTGATTTAGTGCAAAGTGCAAAATAAATTACTACTGTTTTACAGATTAAGTGTGAGTACTCTAGTAAACGAGCTAACAATACAAAAAATACGTTTAATCGAAGTTATGTCTGTCTTAAAGTGAACAAAAACAATTTTTCGAGTTTAGCGACTTGCTAAAGAAGATTTAGCGAGGGACGATTCTTAAAATTTACGATGAAGTTTCGTGACTGAAACTTCAGTGAGAGAAAAAGTGGCCTGTAGACCAGAACAACCTGATTATACTGCAAGAATAATATTTCAGTTCCGTAGAAAACACTTTATAGAAGGTAAATTCATTAATGTTAACTAATATTTCGTTAAAAAATGTGTAAACTAGCTGGAGAAACTCTCAGACAAGCCAAGGACGTTGCTTCGGCAAACATTGTCAGAAAAACTTGGATAGTTTATCGTTTTGACTACATTTTAGATTTTTATCATCTTTTTCTTCATTACTTGTGAACCAAAAAAGCGATATTTGAAGCTTTGAATTTTTGTTTTTGATCCCATTTCAAGAAAAAAGGCTAAGACTTAGTAAAAAGACTTAGTTCTTTGAAAAAAATATATTTGACGGCCAGCGAGCCTCACGCGAAGTCAAAACAAGATTCCAGTTTCATAATCATATGGATATTTTGACATTTTTATAGATAATTTATTTTAATGTTAAATGAAATATGAAAAAGGAATAGATATCACACCAAATATTTGCTATTTATCGGGCTTTTCCAGCTATTACTATTACACAATCGCAAAAATGATGAGCTTGTTTTTTTTTTGGATAAGCTTATGTTTTTGTAAGATATTTCGCTCGATAATAAAGTTAAGAATAAATCTGAAAAAACTTTTCAAAGACCAACTTACTAGCAAAGAAAACTATTATCTTGTATTAATGAATGTCTCTTTTTACATGTGAAGTTCAAGTGAATGTAAGCTTAAGCTTATAATATTTTTCGACAATTTTCAGTGTAGTTCACTTTCAACCTAAAAAACTTATGACTTTGATTACTAAGATTTGCTGAATAAAATCCTTTGTTCTATACGTGTATTCATATGTTCTACAATCTATAATTATTTTTCTTCGAATTGAAAAGTTTTCTAATGCTTTTGAAGTAATGGTTTTTCTTTTAGTTTTTCCTTCTGGGTTCTGGTAAAATCAAAAAAAGTGGTAACGCTGTAACCAGCGTTATGCCGCGTCACACAATTGTCACGTTTTTAGCACTATATATACTATTTATGGGAGCTCCGCTTTTAGGCAGTGCCTAAATCTATATGATTTTTTGACCAATTACCGCAAACCGCAATATATTATGGGCAATGTGAAAGTAGAGAATAGCCCAGTTTCGATATTGTGGTTGAGTGATCACGCACAAAGCAATACAAGACGAGGCTCCGGGGAAACAATGGAGTAATCCTGATATATTCTTTTATTTCCCCGAAGCCTCTCCTTGAATTGCTTTGTTAGTGATCACTCAACCACAATATCGAAAGTGGGTTAAAACCTTGATCTTGATCTTGTCGAGGATGTAGTTTATCTACTGCAACAAAAATACCACGGCCTGCCGGGCAGGTGAAATATCTTTTCCTTTGAAATATTCCATCACCCACATATTTATCACATCCGGCCACTGATTCCTAGCGAGATATGAACAAATAGTTAGTTAAAAGAAAGCATATTTTAAAGTATGTAATAAACTTGATGCATTTTTTAACTGCATTTGAACCAAGACAATATGAACTATTTTTTACTATATTTTATATCTTATTTTCTTGTGATAAAGACCGAATGGTTGAAACTTTGTCTGTTTTCTTTCTTACATATATATTCACATTTTCTATCAAGAAAACAGACTATTGAATTCCTGTGAATCCTTCTACTGGAAGTTCATCGTTGGTCTACCTTCTACATATCGAAGTTTTTTAATATACTTTATCATATATATTATATATTTAAAGATTTTGACTGTATTATATACTTTAAAAATATCTAATAAATAATCTTTTAGTGTGGATGATTGATGTGTCAGTATTTAAGGAAAACAATTGCCCTATATCACTATGACATCACATAAAACAATATATTGTTTTAACGCTAAGGATTATGGTCACCAGAAGGGACGAAATAGCAGAAAAACAAATGGAATCCCAATAAAATTCGGTTTATGAATGTTTGAAAGTGAGAACAGCTAAATATTATACTAAATATCGTGAACTAAAGAAGAATTGGCCTACATTTCTATTATTATGTAAACAAACCGTGACATCATAGTGATATAGGGCATTCTTGTACCAAGACCCTATTCATTTCTGAATCACTAAAAATCATAGGCTCTGGGAAACCCTATAATTTCAATGAAGGAATCTGAATGACTTGTACGAAACTTTGGCAGGGTGGCCACGGTAAGGCGCGTCGCGCTGTAACACTTTCTATGCTGTTGTTGACTTAGCTTTCTTGGAGAAGGGTCGGTTATAGCAAAGGCAATGAAGATGGATGAATGCCTTCGCTTCGCATTTTTTATAACATTTTGTCGAGTGAACTATAAATAAACTAGACGCTCTTGGAGCGTTCACTGGGTTGCCTTTGCAAGTATTCTAGAGCTCGATGATGAACATTTCAAGACTCGCTAAATCTCCAAGCTAATCGCGCTTACTTATTTCGCGCAGGATTTTTCCTTTCTTGTGGACTGAACAACCTTTTAACGAGTATTAAGTTACTTGTTTACCTATACTACGTTAAGCTACTGAAACTAGCATGTCTGATGAAATAACTATATACTTTTGAAGAAAAGCTACCCCTTTTTATACCAAAATTCACAAATTCCCACCCCTTTTCTATACCTTTACTGGTCACCAAGGCGACCCGTTTGTTTGTTTGTTTGTTTGTTTGTTTGTTTGTTTACCTGCGGCCTGAAAAACGTACCCCTTTCGGGCGGAGCATCCCCGTATAGTCAATTATAGGGAGTACCCCCCCCCCCCCCCGGGAACTGCTCACTGCCAAATAAACTATTTTATATCAAAACTAGGGCTCAATGATGAACATTCCAAGACTCGCCAAATCACAATGCTAATCCTTACTTATTTCGCACAAAAGTTTTCCTTTCCTGTGGAGAACAACCTTTTATTCTACTTTACTGGTGCGACAACAGCTTTGATTACGTTACTAACGCATTTTAACGCCGGAGTATTAAGTTACTTGTTAACCTACACTACCTTAAAGACTAGCATGTCTGATGAAATAGCTAGCTATGTTTATTTCAGGATCGAAACTGCTCACTGCCAAACAAACGTTTTATCAATGTAAATACTCTTAGCCAAAATGTGTTTAACTGGTAATTTGTTTTTCCCACAATTTTTGTTTGCTGTATTTTTATAAATGGAAATTTTCAACAAGGAGTCTTGGCAGTTCGCTTTCTTGTAGATCACTACCAGCTCGTCTGATTTCTATAAGTTCTTTGAGTCAGCTTTCAACAAAGCTTTGTTTGTCAGTCGTTTTGTAGTTTGTCTCAGTATATTTTTTTCGTATCTGAGATCTGGTAAGATCTAGTTTGATCATAGCTAGATAGTTCATAGATTCTCTTAGTCTATTTTGGCTAGTTTGTCTAGTTCTATGATTCTCATAGTTTGCTCATAGATTCTAAAAGATAGCTCATAGATACTCAGATTTCTCTCTTTGAGTACGTGGACCAACCCGTTCCAAAATCGCGCAATAACATCGTTTAGTGTGGGTCTACCACGTACGGCGTGTGCGTTTGTAAGTAGCTTAAGCGTACCGTCAAAAAAGCTAAAGACAATGGTAGACCACAGAACCAAACACCGAAAGCTATAAATACCTCGTGCTCGATATCATGTGGCAAATTCTATTAAATTGTCGATCATATTTGTACACAAATACATAACACAACACAACTTCATTGGACAGACTATTGGTATGGTTACAAGTTCTCGAACAATCATGACGTGTGACGTCACAATAGACATTATGGTCTACCTGACGCCCGAAAAACGGATCTCATTTTAAGACTGGTTTGCCACCATGGCAACCCAGTAAAAATCGCACGACCTTCTCGTACAATTTGGAATTAATAGGCACTCGTAATGTTTTGAAAGTTCTTTAATTGCACTCACCTAAAGGCTCGTGCAATTACAAGAACTTTTAAAACATTACTCGTACCTATTAATTTCCAAATTGTATTCGAGGTCGTGCGATTTCCTATACCAATACTGAGTTTATTACTGGATTGCTATGGTAGCAAACCAGTCTTAAAATGAGATCCGTTTTTCGGGCGTCAGGTAGACCATAATTTCACACGTCATGATTGGTCGAGAACTTGTAAACAATGTCCAATGTCCAATGAAGTTGCCACACGACATCGAGGACGATGGGCTGTGATCAAAACGCGGGCTGCGAGCTGCGGGCTGCGGGCTGCGGGCTGCGGGCTGCGGGCTGCGGGCTGCGGGCTGCGGGCTGCGGGCTGCGGGCTGCGGGCTGCGGGCTGCCGGCTGCGGGCTGCGGGCTGCGGGCTGCGGGCTGCGGGCTGCGGGCTGTGGGCTGCGGGCTGCGGACTCTGTCTGGATATATATATCCTTTAAATATGAACAGGAATAGAGGAAAAGCAAACAATAGAAATGCCTATGATCAGATAATCTTTTCGGGTAAACCCTGCGCGGAGAACTCAAAATTTCTAAACACAACATCAGTTTGAGCTGTCTTACATCATTCATGTCAAAACTGTCAAAACTGTCCACACCTTCTGTCTCATATTTCTCGTGAGGATATCTACTCGCAGAAGCACTAGTGACTTGACGTACGGCTCGCTGAGTTTCTTTAGTTAACTTCTTTTATACTAAGCTCCACAAGTTCAGTTTCAACTATAAGGTAAGATAGCATTGCTTTGGTTTGTGAGTTTTAAAACTTTGACAAGTTTTAAAGTATTGCTGAGTATTTATTTATACATTTGCTTCTTTTAGATGGGTGACAACACCGGGGATAAGAGGACGGCGTGTTTGGTTGAGTGCAAGAAGTAGGGGTTTGCTTTGGTGTATGACCCTCAGGGATCATACAACCGTTGCTTTTATCGTTGCCTTTCTCGGTCTCTTGAAATAAAAACGGAGGATTTAATCAAGTCTCTTGAGGGCTTCATGTTGGAAAACCGTGCAATGGATTTGAGGATAGTAGGGTTGTCATTTCTCGAAGTTTAAAAGCTACAGAATAAACAGCGGGGAAGTTATTAAGCTTTTTATTCGACTCAATTTGCCAATTCTTGGTAGGTAGTGCCGCTACCTATATTATGCAGAGCCGATATACACAACCGAATTAATAACCTTTTTTTGTGAGCTGAATGTAATGTTGTATTCTTCACAAGTTTGGACTAGTTTTGGATGAGTTTTACGTGGAGAACATGTATTAAAACAACATTATTTTTCTCGAATCGCGGCGGCTGGCGCTATACCGGCCTGAACCCCGGGCTAGCTTCTCGCCGGCCGTCTCATGCTTTACTAGATGTCAGTTCTACTGACATCACTGTTTACAAGCTCGCAGCATTTCACTTGCAATATGACGCCTAGTATTTAAGCCTATTATAAAGAATGTTTTTTTTTTTAATCGGAATACCTTCAAGGATATCTAAACCTCGATCTTATTGTCATCAATGTGACCGTAACTGAATCGAGTCACGCGTTCCGGTCCAGCTACGTGAATATAAATGATCTAACCTTGGAAGTCAAAAGACAACATTAATTCTGAATTTCTAGCGATTTTTATTGTTGCAAATATTTTTGTATCGACAAAATTACAGTATATATATATTTTTTATTTTATATATATATATTTTATATATATATATATATATATATATATATATATATATATATATATATATATATATATATATATATATATATATATATATATATATACAGCTTTTTGCAAAAATTATGGCCGGTTCAAGTATATATACAAGTATATCAAAAGTATATCAGAAATTATGGGATATCATCGCTGATATTTTTTTCGTGTTGCCTATCATTAGGGCTTTCTGAAAAAAATATCAGGAATGATATCCCATAATTTCTGATATACTTTTGATATACTTGTATATATATACTTGAACCGGCCATAATTTTTGCAAAAGGCTGCATATATATATATATAGATAGATAGATAGATTATGGATTGTAGATAGATCAAAGACAAGACATAACTTTTGCTGTTACTCGGAGTTTCACGCTTACGCGATCTTCAGACAGTCTTTAATAAAGAATAATCCATACTGTAATCTATATATACCTGAGGCGCTATAATCTATAATTGGAGTATTGTTATGTATTTACAATAGTGCTATTGTTCTATCAAGGTGCGATAATTTATTTTATCCGGCTTAAGTAATATTTGTTTTCGTGGCTGCATTTTGAAATAAGTTCTGATATTTTGTTGAGAAGGTTGGCTTTATCTGCTTTAATAATGTTCAATTTTTCTGCTAAGCAGAGATTGCATTTCTTAGAAATATTATTGTAGGCTTTTGCTGAGGTGATGATTGACCATTTGATGTTGTAAATTTTCTTGTTGTCTTCAAGTGTCCAGATGTGTTTTGATAGTTCAGTGCTGTTGGCGTATTTTCTGTTTCGGAAAGATAGCTTGTGTTGCGTATACCGTTGTTTAAATGTTTAATATATATATACAGCCTTTTGTAAAAATTATGGCCGTTACAAGTATATGTACAAGTATATCAAAAGTGCATCAGAAATTATGAGATATCATCACTGATATTTTTTTCGTGTTGCCTATCATTAGGGCTTTCTGAAAAAAATATCAGGAACGATATCCCATAATTTCTGATATACTTTTGATATACTTGTACATATACTTGAAACGGCCATAATTTTTGCAAAAAGCTGTATATATATATATATATATATATATATCATGAAATCATGTTCTAGCTTTTATACGTAATGAATCCAAATCACAATGCCGATGTGATGAATGATGTAAGACAGCTCAAACTGATGTTGTGTTTAGAAATTTTGAGTTCTCCGCGCAGGGTTTACCCGAAAAGATTATCTGATCATAGGCATTTCTATTGTTTGCTTTTCCTCTATTCCTGTTCATATTTAAAGGATATATATCCAGACAGAGTCCGCAGCCCGCAGCCCGCAGCCCGCGTTTTGATCACAGCCGTTCGTGAAGTACTAGTTTGTCTGTAGGCATGTTGCGTACTATTGTCTTTAGGTTTTTTAACGCTACGCTTAAACTACTTACAAACACACACGCCGTACGTGGTAGACACACATTAAAAGATGTTATTGAGCGATTTGCGAACGGATTTGTCCACACACTCAAAGAGAGAAGTCTGAGTATCTATGAGCTATCTTTGAGAATCTATGAGCAAACTACGGTATGAGAATCGTAGAACTAGACAAACTAGTCAAAATAGATTAAGAGAATCTATAAACTACCTAGCTATGATCAAACTAGATCTTACCAGATCTCAGATACAAAAAAAATATACTGAGACAAACTACAGAACAAGAGACAAACTACAAAGCGTGTGACAAACAAAGCTTTGATGAAGGCTGACTCAAAGAACTTGTAGAAGTCAGACGAGCTGATAGTGATCTACAAGAATGCGAACTGCCAAGACTCCTTGTTGAATATTTCCATTTATGAAAATACAGTAAACAAAAACGGAGGGAAAAACAAATTACCAGTTAAACACATTTTGGCTAAGAGTATTTACATTGATAAAACGTCTGTTTTGCAGCGAACAGTTTCGATACTGAAATAGATATGTTTATTTCATCAGCTAGTCTTGAAAGGTACTCTAGTAGGTCAAGTAGAAATATAATATGCGTTGACAAGTCAGTAACGCAACACTAATGCCTTACTAGAATTTAAATTGTTTTTAATAAAGGGGGACTTTGAACCCAAAAGGAACACTTTGGTAAGAAATAATAGAGTATATAGGATTGGTGAGTGGGCGAGCTCTCGCACAGGCAACCCTGTGAACGCTCCAAGAGCGTCTAGTTGTAAATATATCAGGGACGGCGGAGCACATTTTATAGTGGGACGGCTCTTCTCTTTTTTTGGAAGCACATTTTAAAGTTGTGGTGGGGCTAGAATTTTTGTTTTACTATTTGACTAAAGCTCCTCCAGCCTCCCTTGGCTCCACTGTCCCTGTCATAGGGTCCTTTCATACAATGCTTTACCTTGTCTAGCAGTTCTACGCCAAACATAGTACCTCTGCGTCTAGGTAAGCTTCCCTTGTAACGAATAACTCCTCGAAGTTCTAGATCTGTATTTTGTTTTCTTATCTTCACAAAAACTTTACTACCAATATCCAATGTATTTGCTTCAGTTAGACGATTCTTGTCTAGATAAATACGCAATCTTTTTCTTCGTGACGAGACAGCAATAAGCAAGTCACCTTCGTTGTCTGTTAGCTGGCCAACATCCAGCTTAGTGCATTCTAGTTTCATGTCCCCCCATGTAAGAGCGATCTTTTTAGGGTCTTTCGGCTGCTCTGATCCTGGTGAACACTCCAAGATTTCACCTCTATCAAGAGTTCCTTTATAGGAAAACAATATGTACCTGGGTGTGCTGGCCATGTTTTAGTGAGACTATACTCACTACAGATCTATCAATACAAGGATTTAGAAACAGGAAGTAAAACACCCTCGATTCTGTGCTATTCACCACAGGAACCCCAGTTGAACTAAACTAACATAAACTACAGGTAACCCAGACTATTTTATTTTATTTTATTAGCTTCGCCAAATAACTAATTATGTACAACAACAAAACACAACAAGAACAACGTAAGGCAGGGTAACCGCAACAGCCGTGGTAGGCCAATTACTGCGGGCCCGTACTATCACTAATAAAACATATACCGAAACTATAAAATCAGTAGCAGAAGGTTAAGGGCAGTGTAAGGCTACGCGAGGTATTGCACTTCGGACAAAACAGTCTTATCCACTTTAAGAGAATGTATGTAGTAAATAGATTTTGCCAGGATTTTGTAGATTTTGCTAAGATTTTGAAGAAAAGCTTCGGATATATAAAAAACAGAAGAGTACTTTTCCCCTCCAAGTTCTACATGTCCTTCCACATCATCATCATAATAATAATAATAATAATAATAATAATAATAATAATAATAATAATAATAATAATAATAATAAATACTTTATTTAAACTGGAAAAATCTATCAGTATTAAAAAACACTGGTCTTAACAAGATGTCCAGTGATGTCCATATCTTGTAGAGGGACTGTGGAAAGTAAGTGTGATGGGGGATGGGGGGAGGGAGGATAATGACAGCCGAAAGCAGGAGCCCCTAGTGGTGTTTGGGGCCATGTATGGCAAACCGATTGTTGCAATAATTCAATTCAGCTCTTTTATTCAACGTTCAACCATATTTATTCAACGTTCAACCCCTTTATTCAACGTTCAACCCCTTATTCAACGTTCACCTCCCCCTCCCCCAAGGTTTATACGCATCATTCCGTCCGATGGCGTCCCGCAGAGTCTGGCTCTTCATCTACCAATCCATAAGCTAATGGATTATTATCATGCATCATTCCATTTGTCCACATCTGATTGGGGGACCAGTTTCTCTCTGTGCGTACTCTGTGGTGATTAAAAGCCTCCATAAATTCATTCATGAGTTGTGAGTTGAGTTGTAAAAATGCAAGTGTTGCTTGAATAGATTCTTGCATTTTTACAAAAGAAATATTAGCGCTTTCCTAATCGTAAAATATAAACTTATTCAGATTTATTACTTACTTGTTGATATATGATATTATAGTCAGCTAGTCGCATTCAACCTCGTTCCTAGGCGAGGCGGTCGGAGTTGGGACCGAGAGGACACCGGGAACGAGGTTGGGTTGCATTCGTAAACTCTGCGTATAAACCTTGGGGAAGGGGGGGGGGGGGGGGTTGAACGTTGAATAAGGGGTTGAACGTTGAATAAAAGAGCTGAATTGAATATTGCTACAATCGGTTTGCCATAGCCATGCCTCCTTAAAACATTTTGAAAGTGAGACCCTCGGAAATGCGATTTCCCTCAAAATAGGCTAGAAAGTCCCTGACCCTCGGCAAATAGGTGCTCAAAAAATGGTGACCCTCCCCACAAACACAGCAGCCTTATCCCACCATTTAAGACGGTAGCCAGCCAATCAGCGAGAACATTATATCTCAAATATTTTTTCCAGCCCACAGAGTCTGTGCAAGGGTATATATACCTATTTTTAAATGTTTATCGCTGCCAAAGGCGATTGGAGATAAGCACGAAAGGGGGAGGGGGGGAGCCTTATCCCACCATTTAAGACGGTAGCCAGCCAATAGGTATATATACCTATTTTAAAATGTTTATCGCAGCCAAAGGCGATTGGAGATAAGCAGGAAAGGGGGGGGGGAGCTTCTGGGTAAAAGTATAGGGTATGTATGCTCGTCATATCTCTTGGGGGTAAAAACCAGCGATTTGGTATGTTGTACGAGGGTAGCACTTAATAGCCAGTGGATAATAAACCTGTGGCCCTCGTTCCATGATCGAATTGGAATTTAGAAGTTGATTTTTGTGGAGGAAGAAAAACCGGAGAACCCGAAGAAAAACCCTCGAAGCACATGAGAAGCCAACTAGAAACTCTACTCACATACAACACCGAGCCCGGGGGGACTCGAACCCGGGTCGCATTGGTGAGAGGCGAGCGCTCTAACCGCTACGCCACCCGTGCTTCCCAACACAAATGACACTGTTCAACACTAATGCGTTGAAATATCAACTTTATTCAGTTGTTTGGTTAAAAGCAGTAAATTGCGCACCTTGTATACGCTTACAAATATTTCTCATCATATATTATTTTTATTTATTTTTTATATTTTTTTCTCAATTATTTAGCACATTATAAGCGCTTCATTACAACGTGAAATTATTATCAAAAATGATATAAAATGAACAATAAAGTAGGGGAATCAACAAAACTTATGAAATGTTGTGAGAGACGAAATAGACGATAAATATTATTCAAGCTCACACATATAAAACTATCCACTGAATGAAACTGAGCTATTCACACGAAGAAATTCATAAAACATGCATGATAATAAACAAAACAATTCTATGGGGGAGGGGTGGGGGATACAAAAAACTCCACCCTCCCCTCCCCCGAGTTAAACTTCAAAATGAGATATGAAAGTTTAGAAAGAAAATATGAAATTAAAAGAATTTTTTGAGTAATTTTACGAAAAGAAGAAACCTAACGATGATGTTTAGTTGCTGTTTTGATCATAAATATTTAAAAAACTAGCTACCTGATTGATAGGTCGGAATATTTGGATTAAAAAAGTTCCTGCACGCGATTTCAATCAAAGATTATTTACACCTCATTCAAATCCCCAAGTCCAGCTCAGTTAGCTCGCCTGCTACCGGTGCTAATCCATGGCACTGGTAATGTCAGTATTATTAAGTTTAAAAAGTTGAGTTTTCTCGGCAAAAACTGAAGCTTATACTGATAAGTCAACAAGCGATAATAATAAAGGCTTATTCAGAAAGATTTCAAAGAAATGAAAAAAAGCGCACTTGGAATGGGTAGATCACATGCAAAGCGGTCCTCAAATCAAAGCTTCAAATACATATTACATTACTTTAACCGTAAAAAGGAAAATGTATCAAAACTCTTCAAGAAAAACCACGTCAATAAACATGGTTTGAAAACCAAACTATTTACATTCATGCCACACCACCATCACATACAGGTCGCTATGGCAACGTTAAGAGAACTAACCGTCTCCTAGCAACAAGGTAAGGATAGACTTTAAATTTTACCATACATAATAAGTTATTATTAACTAAACCTGTAAACATCTCTTAAACCTTAAATTCAACCAAAGACTTGGGTCTGTCTTGAGTCAGTCTACAGGGGTGAGCCTGCGGACTTGTTGGTACGCGTCAGCCCACGATAGACCGGTTTCGCATTCGATGCAAACCGCTGTTTTTGAAGACCACAGACTCATTTGTACAGGGTTAGCCTCGTTTATAAGTCAGCTATTCAAAGACACCTGCTCAGCGCCTGCAGCTCACGGCGACTGTTGAAGAACCGAATTGTCACGGGGCTAAACAACCTTTCGCGGTGAACTTTCGCGGGTGTATTTTACTGGTCGACTAAGGTCGGTAAAGCCACGAAAAACCAGAGATGACGGTCTAACTGATGTAATTTAATTGACAATAATCGAACGTCAACTGAAATACAATACATCAAGCAAACTGATCAAAACAAGTTACAATGGTATGATTATAGACTCTAAAATAGCATACATTACAAGCATAGTTTTGCTTAAACAACCTACTTCTAGCAAAATTTTAAATGCACGTAGCAAAGTGAATAATATGAACAAAACCAAGTAATAGACCTCTTTACCTTCGTTGTTTGTTGTGCCCATTGCAGACCATGTGATGCCACTCTTGGGAGTTGATTCTTTCATGTGTAAATATTTTAATAAAAGAACATTTCTCAAGGGAATGACATGTGGTCTGAAATGGGCAATTTGCATATGAAGCTAAAGAGGTCTATATATTACATAGAATCATAAATGATTAAGCTAAAGGCATAAATTATTGCCATAACAGGACTTTGCGTAAAATATACTTAAGACACACCAGTGGGAGTGCCGCTACGAGCTATCACGTGTGGGGTTACCCAAAAGAAACTAACTATAAGAACTATAGGCTATTCCATAGAAAGATACAATACTGAGTTGATACAGTGTTATAAATGTAAAGCCCCGAGCCAACAAAAGAAACTAGAGACGTGAAGGGGCGTTAACACATACGAAATCTAAAGGAAAGTGGTACAGAAACTCCATTGCGAGACCACTTTAAAACATGGTCCAAAAGTTGCTTACAAAGATAAAAGATAATAAGGCTTAGTGTACTTACATATCAGTTCCCGCTTGCCTCTAAAGACCAAAGGTATTTCACTAATTTTAAACGATACGAACTTTATAAGGTTAAACACTCACGATCCTAAGGAAAACTGACTAAAGGGAGTTACAGCTAAGACTTCCTTTTTATCTGCACACGTGGGACACTGAGAAATATGATTACTAAGAAAATACAACTGGCCAATCAAAATAGCATATTAACTGATAATTTAGAATAGATCCCTTGCAGTATGTTGGAATGCAGCTCAATATGCTGAACAGAACAATAGGTTAAGTTGCAATTCTCAGGAGATTAAAATTCTTTTCTTTTGACATCCAAATTGAGCTGCTTTGACGTCACGTGAAAGGGGTCTATACAAAGAGCCTCGTTGTGTTTTCTTTACATAGACAAATAGATGAGAAAAGTACAAGGTAAGCAACTAGGTCATACGGGTCAACAGTAAGCTGGTATATTATTACTGTGAGCCATGAGGCGAGCAGCGACACTAATCTTGGCAATTGGGTTCCCGGCCCTGTGTCAAAAATGCCATAAAAATCTCAATTTCAGCCAACCGGGTGGCTGCATGAAATCGTGGTTTATTTACTGTGGGGAGTTTTCAAGTGTCTCTATGATTTCTGCCATGGAAGGACGTTCTTCTGGGTTCTGTTGTAAACATCTTCTGATCAGGATCCTGAACAAATTGTTGGTCACCATGGCAACTTGTTCGTCTCTGTGATCTGGGTCAGGCATTTCACGAACGTTCATCTCGCACAGCAGAACTCCAAAGCTGTACACATCAAGCTGTAGAGAAAAAGAGTACCAAATTTACTGAATCAATGTAAAATAGTATTAGTCAGTACTCAATGAGGATATTCTATCATTCAGAGGATTCTGAATAGCAATTAAAAAAAAGTTGGTGAAGGTTTTGTTGCATGTTGCATGTTGCATGTTGCTTGCCAAGCTTGAAATGTGGGAGAGAAGGAAGAACAACTGACACCAACGATTGTTCTTAGAAGCATGGCATTCTGAACTGGATGAGAACTCAGGAAATAAAGATATTCAGATCCCTAACATTTACAAAACACTTGTAACTTCTAGAATAGCTCGCGCTAACAAATAGATTTAAATGCGTGTGCAATACTAACAACTAGTTTCAAAATGCCCGCGCAAAGCTGATTATAGACTCTAAAATAGCATACATTACAAGCATAGTTTTGCTTAAACAACCTACTTCTAGCAAAATTTTAAATGCACGTAGCAAAGTGAATAATATGAACAAAACCAAGTAATAGACCTCTTTACCTTCGTTGTTTGTTGTGCCCATTGCAGACCATGTGATGCCACTCTTGGGAGTTGATTCTTTCATGTGTAAATATTTTAATAAAAGAACATTTCTCAAGGGAATGACATGTGGTCTGAAATGGGCAATTTGCATATGAAGCTAAAGAGGTCTATATATTACATAGAATCATAAATGATTAAGCTAAAGGCATAAATTATTGCCATAACAGGACTTTGCGTAAAATATACTTAAGACACACCAGTGGGAGTGCCGCTACGAGCTATCACGTGTGGGGTTACCCAAAAGAAACTAACTATAAGAACTATAGGCTATTCCATAGAAAGATACAATACTGAGTTGATACAGTGTTATAAATGTAAAGCCCCGAGCCAACAAAAGAAACTAGAGACGTGAAGGGGCGTTAACACATACGAAATCTAAAGGAAAGTGGTACAGAAACTCCATTGCGAGACCACTTTAAAACATGGTCCAAAAGTTGCTTACAAAGATAAAAGATAATAAGGCTTAGTGTACTTACATATCAGTTCCCGCTTGCCTCTAAAGACCAAAGGTATTTCACTAATTTTAAACGATACGAACTTTATAAGGTTAAACACTCACGATCCTAAGGAAAACTGACTAAAGGGAGTTACAGCTAAGACTTCCTTTTTATCTGCACACGTGGGACACTGAGAAATATGATTACTAAGAAAATACAACTGGCCAATCAAAATAGCATATTAACTGATAATTTAGAATAGATCCCTTGCAGTATGTTGGAATGCAGCTCAATATGCTGAACAGAACAATAGGTTAAGTTGCAATTCTCAGGAGATTAAAATTCTTTTCTTTTGACATCCAAATTGAGCTGCTTTGACGTCACGTGAAAGGGGTCTATACAAAGAGCCTCGTTGTGTTTTCTTTACATAGACAAATAGATGAGAAAAGTACAAGGTAAGCAACTAGGTCATACGGGTCAACAGTAAGCTGGTATATTATTACTGTGAGCCATGAGGCGAGCAGCGACACTAATCTTGGCAATTGGGTTCCCGGCCCTGTGTCAAAAATGCCATAAAAATCTCAATTTCAGCCAACCGGGTGGCTGCATGAAATCGTGGTTTATTTACTGTGGGGAGTTTTCAAGTGTCTCTATGATTTCTGCCATGGAAGGACGTTCTTCTGGGTTCTGTTGTAAACATCTTCTGATCAGGATCCTGAACAAATTGTTGGTCACCATGGCAACTTGTTCGTCTCTGTGATCTGGGTCAGGCATTTCACGAACGTTCATCTCGCACAGCAGAACTCCAAAGCTGTACACATCAAGCTGTAGAGAAAAAGAGTACCAAATTTACTGAATCAATGTAAAATAGTATTAGTCAGTACTCAATGAGGATATTCTATCATTCAGAGGATTCTGAATAGCAATTAAAAAAAAGTTGGTGAAGGTTTTGTTGCATGTTGCATGTTGCATGTTGCTTGCCAAGCTTGAAATGTGGGAGAGAAGGAAGAACAACTGACACCAACGATTGTTCTTAGAAGCATGGCATTCTGAACTGGATGAGAACTCAGGAAATAAAGATATTCAGATCCCTAACATTTACAAAACACTTGTAACTTCTAGAATAGCTCGCGCTAACAAATAGATTTAAATGCGTGTGCAATACTAACAACTAGTTTCAAAATGCCCGCGCAAAGCTAGCGGCCTTTCCACTGAAGAAGGCCTGAGACCAGACCAAACGCCTGTATAATTGTTACAATTTAAGCCAGTATCTACTAGGCAATCAAAATTATCATTATCATGAATGTCAGCACTGAAGAAAATATGCTGGAAAAAACTGTAGACAAATTTTAGGAAAATTCCATATTGTTGTGACATTTTGCTCATTGAATTCACATCACCCATATTGTATTTCGGGCTTGGTATCCAACATGCAACAAGCAACAAAACCTTCACCAACCTTTCTTGAAATAGCTGTAACAATACAGATAGGAAGAAACGACATAATTTTTTTTTCTTGTAAATAAGAACCTGTTAAGAACCTACTCAGCCTGATTTCTCACTAGATACCAAAGATATAAGAACCATTACAGCCTGACTTGGGAAAATAGTGGTTCTTTTATGCGGGTTTTTACTGTATTATCTAGTTTAGTGTGTGTGTTGGAGTGCATATCGACATAGCTCAACTGAAATGCAGGTTGTACCTTTGGTGATTGTCTGGACGTCTGTGCCTCAGGAGCAGAGTAGATAACAGCACCAGGACTAGTCGTCATTGACTGCTGCAGGAAGTTGGCCGTGCCATTATACGAGACTTTGGCCCGCCAAATAGTGACGTGTTTCCATAACAACACAGTAGCACTGCTGATGTCTCGGTGAATGATTGGAGCTGGATGGCTGAGATGTAAGTAGTTTAACCCTTTGGCAACATCTAGTGCAATGGTCGTGATCTCAGGAGGTTCCAATGGCCGATCATGTAAAACTGCTTTTAGACTAGTGTCCAGTAGTTCAGTCACAAAAAGAGGACTTTGGTCATCGTTTGTTGCTCCAATGAACTGCAGAAGACAAGGATGACGACATCTTGATGCCATATTCATCTCTCGTTCAAACAGCCTTCTGTTGTGATCAGAAAGAATAAGCTGGTGGATTTTCTTCACAGCAACTTTACATCCTCGAAATGTTCCTTCTTTCACCTCGCCCCATGCTCCGACACCAATTACTTTATCAGACAATCCTATTTCATCCCGACGTATGACCCAATCACGTGTCGACTCTATAGATCTTTGGTAGTCTTCATAGGCTTGTCGTACTGTGGTCAGCGTACCTTCAAGTTCGTGTAACCTCTCCTCGCTGCTTTGAAGACGTCTCCCTGCTTCCTCGTGTGCTTGTCTTTCTCCAGCCAAGAATGTCTCCGACTGATTTAATCTCTGCTCTTTACTGCGAAGGTGTCTCTCTGTTTCATGCAATATTTGCTCGTTACTGCGAAAACGTCTCTCTGTTTCTTCTCTTGCTTGTCTTTCTTTAGCCAAAGATAACTCGAGTTCATGTGATCTCTGCTCACTTTTATGAAAACGTCTCTCTGTTTCTTTGCGTATCTTTCTTTCTTCAGCTAAAGATGTAGCCAGTTCAGCAAAACGTCCATCGCTTTTCTGACCACTGATACATTTTTCTGTTTCTACAAGAAGAAATTTTAATTAACTGTAATTAATAGTTCTAAAACTCTGTGATTGGCTTACTAGATTGAAAACACTAGATCTGTGAAACAGTATTGTAATATGCAATTAGCTCTAATTTGTATACTAAATAGCTCTACTGATTTAGTGCAAAGTGGAAAATAATTTGCTACTGTTTTACAGATTAAGTGTGAGTACTCTAGTAAACGAGATGGTGATTTTCAAAGTGAGGGGCTCATAACTCTTTCGTTATTAAAAAATTATTGAAAAGTGGTTGCCTTAAGCTTTCCCTCGCTTCCATGCAGTTCACTTGACTTTGCCGCCTTTGGTGATGCCAACATTATGGCACGTAAAGGGTGTTAACTTTTGATTTCACGAGTGTTCTTTTTGTATGGTGATTTCATCTCTCATATACACTAAGCTAACGAAATGCAAATGTCTGGTCAAAATGCACTAACTTCATACAAACGTTCATCACTGATAGTTGTAAGGGTAAACAGATTTGGATAGGGTCGAATCACATGATGAGGCAGAGTGCATATAAGGCTTAATCAGTCCACACGTACTCATTAGAGAACACTCATAATAGAAATCAAGAAATTTCATGGAATTTTACACTAATTCTCTACTTTCACATTGCCCATAATACATTGCGGTTTGGGGGTAACAAGGGTAAAAACAATAAAATATTTTGATGAAGGCTGATCAGAAGATGTTGTAAAATGCATGATATTTAAAATGATATTTAAAGATGTATAAGAAACAGCCAGAAATATAAAAAAGGAATTTTGAAGAAGTCTATAAAGTCAATTTTGAGCACTTCTTCACGAGCCAATACATTTTCTGTAAAACTAAACTTCTTGATGTTCTGAATGTTAGGAAATAACTCAGAATGAACTGATAATCAGTATTTTAAAGATAAAAGCAGGTATAGTGTACATTCGATTGCAGAACGTTTAAATTTATGACTGACTTTTTGACCAAACTTTTTACCCCCGATTACCCCCAAACCGCAATGTATTATGGGCAATGTGAAAGTAGAGAATAGCTCACTTTCAATATTGTGGTTGAGTGATAACGCACAAAGCAATTCAAGACAAGGCTCCAGGGAAGCAATGGAGTAACCCTGCTATATTTCCCTGGAGCCTTGTCTTGAATTGCTTTGTACGTGATCACTCAACCACAATTATTAAAAATGGGTTAAAACCTTGATCTTGATCTTGTCGAGGAAGTAGTTGATCTACTGCAACAAAAATACCATGGTCTGCCGGGCAGATGAAATATCTTATCCCTCTATATGTTCCATCAGTCACATCTGTATGACGGTCAGGCACTAATTCCTAAGGAAACATAAAGAAAATATATATTAATGTATGTTGTAAACTGAATTGATTTTTATCTTGTGCATATATTCTACTATATTTGATATTTTAATTAATTTTGTTCTCATGAAGACCGAATGGTTGAAACGTTAATTACAAAAAAATCTTGGAACAGTCAGTTCTAAGTTGTCTGTTTTCTTTCATACTTTATATATTCACATTTTCTATCAAGAAAACAGACTATTGAATTCCTGTGAATCCTTCTACTGGAGGTTCATCGTTGGTGTACCTTCTATCGAAGTTAATATACTTTATCATAACTGGGCCGTAGCACCCACAGGGGCCGGGGGAGGGGAGGGGGGACCCATGAACCTCAACAAAAAAAAAGAAAAATTATTATAATTATTTTTTTGTGATCACGTGTTATGGAGTGACTTTGTGCCCCCCCCCCAAACAGCTTTTCAAGGCTTGCTACGGCCCTGCATATATATCATCCAGCTGATCTGAGAAAAAATATTAACAAATTAGAATAGAGAAAGTTTTTAAAACTGAGGTGTCATCCTTAGTAGCCCAGCGACTCGGGAAATGGTTAATTCTTTATTTTATTCTCCCACTCAATAATGATACAAATCAAAGTAAATGTATAAGAAATATCAAAAACCTCTCCTGAAAATCTAGATTTATCTCAGATATAAACTTTTTAAGTCAATTTTCGCATGTTTCATGACACCTCAGACCTGGAGAGAACATGCTCCACACCTGCAGTGTTCTGTAAGCTGATACAGAATACTAATAAACCTGTAGGTTTGGCTAAAGGAGGATGGATTCCCAGAGCCTTTTCAAAAGCTATAGTCCCACCAATAAGATTCAAAAACCTGCATCTTGCTATGTTAACCTAAACACAATATGACATATCTGATAATATTCTCAGCATAGATTCTTCGTGAGATGAGTTGTTCAATGAACCCAAATAATTATATTTGTTGAGTGATGCATAGATCTTGAAGTTATAAAGGTTTTTCCATGCCATATGTTAATGAGTGTGGCATCAGAAGAGTCATCATTTAAAATACAAAATCTAACTGGTAGAGATAAACTAAATTTGGAAAGCATCACTGTTTCATCCATGGCTTTTATAAAAATTATTGCTGATTATAGTTTCCGCATAGCAGTCAGTGTTTCGAATTACAAGGAACAACAAATAAACATAAATGACTCCCCTGACATCACAGTTATTAGCATATGACAAGAATAAACCTTTATAACTTCAAGACACATCACTCATTCAAACTATGTATTTTTTTGGGGTCATCAAACAGCTCACCTCATGTAGAATCTATACTGAGAATATTAATTTTAGTATAAACCTATTGGTCTATCACAAATCCTGCACTCTGATTGGCTGAGCTACAAGTGGTCTATTAGTGTTAGAGAACCACTAGTACCTTAAGAGGCTGGTCTTGAAAGCTAAAGCAATGGCAATAACAATCATTTATTTGACCGACTAGTAGGTTTATGCTAAACCAATTAGACCTCTCTCCTTCATGGTCTACTAGCTGCATTAACTCTAGTATAGTCAGTTGCAACTATAGATGCTTTGCACCATCACATGTTGGCAGCCATCACAGGAGGCAGGAACAATTGAATCTGGTCTAATCTGATTTACATGAGAAAGAATTCAGTTTCCCAGAGAGAAAAGACTGTATTGTTGTGCCTCCTGTCATGGCTGCCATCAGGTGATGGTGCAAAGCCTCTATAATTATAAACTTACTGAAATATTTTAGGATTTTGTAATACATATTAGAAATGTATAATTGTGCCTTCCCAAAACACTGGGATGTAGAATTTTGAAGTATTTTATGACCAATACTGAGTTTATTGTAAATATATCAGGGTCGACGGCGGAGCACATTTTAAAGTGAGAAGGCGTTTCCTTTTTTTGGAAGCACATTCTAAAGTTGTGGTGGGGCTAGAATTTTTGTTTTACTATTTGACTGAAGCTCCTTCAGCCCCCCTTGGCTCCGCTGTCCCTGTCATAGGGTTTTTTTTATACAATGCTTTACCTTGTCTAGCAGTTCTACGCCAAACCTAGCACCTCTGAGTCCAGGTAAGCTTCCCTTGTAACGAATAACTCCTCGAAGTTCTAGATCTGTATTTTGTTTTCTTATCTTCATAAATACTTTACTACCAATATTCAATGTTTTTGCTTCACTTAGACGATTCTTGTCTCGATAAATACGCAGTGCCTCTTCTCGTGGCCAGACAGCAAAAAGCAAGTCAGCTTCGCTGTCTGTTAGCTGACCAACATCTCGCTTAAGGCATTCGAATTCTAGTCTGAAGTCAGACCATATGTCTGGATCTCTTAGAGCGACCTTTTCAGAGTCTTTCGGCTGCTCTGATTCAGGTAAACGCTCATACATATCACCTCCACGAATTCGAAGTTCCTCAATTGTGTCTGGCTGCTCTGATGCCAATTCCTCCCCAATCGTGTCCTCCAGTACTATATATTTGGTTGTCGTGGCCATGTTTTAATGAGACTATACTCACTACAGATCCATCAATACAAGGATTTACAAACAGGAAGTAAAACACCCTCGATTCTGTGCTATTCACCACAGGAACCCCAGTTGAACTAAACTAACATAAACCACAGGTAACCCAGACTATCCACTTTAAGAGAGAATTTTTATGATTTTGCTAAGATTTTGGTAATAAATTTTCAGATATACAATAAACAGAAGTTTACTTACCGTCTTGCTTTAAAAAAATTCAGAAATGAGTACATTTCCCCCTTCCAAGTACCACATATCCTTCCATATCTTGTTGAGGGAGTAAGTGTGATGGGAAGTGATTGCTCAAAAAATTGTGGCCCTCCCCACAAAAACAGCATCCTTACCCCACCATTTAACATGGTAGCCAGCCAATCAGCGAGAGCATTATATCTCAAATATTTTTCCAGCCCACTGAGTCAGTGCAAGGGTATATATACCTATTTCAAAAAGTTTGTCACAGCCAAATAAGGCGATAGGAGATAGGCCCGGGGGAGAGAAGGGGGACTTAGGGGTAAAAGTATCGGGTATCTATGCTCGTCATATCTTGTCTGAATAAAAATCAGGAATTTGGTATCTTATAGGGTGTTAAAATTGAGATTTAGAATGTAGCTTTGAACTCACTGACAAAGTTGCATTTGTATGTATGGTTTAAGTTTCAGTAAGTAAATCACAGCGAGGTTATTTCTTGAAAATTATATGATAAGGATACAGCATTAATACAGCATTAAAACGAAATCAAACCAGCTGAGTTGACCTTCAGAACAAACGCCAGGTTAACCAATCAGAAATGAGGATTCATCATTGTATTTTGATTAACATTTCCCATGTGTCCCTGCTCGGAAAATGCTAACCAAAAATAGTTGACCCATAATTCCTTTAGGGGAACGCGATCAACTCAGCTGGAAATTAAAGGTCTTCACAATACTGAGTAGGCTAGACTGAATAATGAATAAATTGTATGATGCCTTTACAGTATATTTTTTTTTGGTAATTTGAGCATATGTCTGTTTGTCTATATTTCTATATAACAGAGTTCATTGGTTGGCTGGTAGGATTCTCTCTGTGTACTGCGGTAATGGATTATCTTTCCTGAGTGTTGGTCGATTCGAGACTCGAACCTCGTCCTCCCGAACAACAGACCGACACTCTTATCAAATGAACCAACCGGGTGACTGCATGAAATCATGGATGATTTGCTGTGGGGAGTTTTCAAGTGTCTCTATGATTTCTGCCATGGAAGGACGTTCTTTTGGGTTCTGTTGTAAACATCTTCTGATCAGGTTCCTGAACAAATCGTTGGTCACCATGGCAACTTGCACGTTTCTGCGTTCTACGTCAGGCATTTGACGAACGTTCGTCTCGCACAGCAGAACTCCAAATTTTCTGTCTGTCTGTCTGTCTGTCTGTCTGTCTGTCTGTCTGTCTGTCTGTCTGTCTGTCTGTCTGTCTGTCTGTCTGTCTGTCTGTCTGTCTGTCTGTCTGTCTGTCTGTCTGTCTGTCTGTCTGTCTGTCTGTCTGTCTGTCTGTCTGTCTGTCTGTCTGTCTGTCTGTCTGTCTGTCTGTCTGTCTGTCTGTCTGTCTGTCTGTCTGTCTGTCTGTCTGTCTGTCTGTCTGTCTGTCTGTCTGTCTGTCTGTCTGTCTGTCTGTCTGTCTGTCTGTCTGTCTGTCTGTCTGTCTGTCTGTCTGTCTGTTTCTGTCTGTCTGTCTGTCTGTCTGTCTGTCTGTCTATACTTCTATATAGCATAGTTCATTGGTTGGCTGGTAGGATTCTCTCTGTGTACTGCGGTAATGGATTATCTTTCAGATATTTCTGTATATAACTACATGTTGGTTTCACTTGTAGGTTGTTTTCCACAGCATGATCCAATGCCGCCTAAAGAGATTAACAATAACAATGATAATTATTGATATTGAACAATTAGACCTGAAGGCTGATTGGTCTACGAGTCAATAGCCCATGATGCTGAAGGCTGAATAGGGTATTGACTCATAGACCATGAGCTGAGGGATGAATAGGGTATTGACTCGTAGACCATGATGCTGAGGGATGAATAGGGTATTGACTCATAGACCATGAGCTGAGGGATGAATAGGGTATTGACTCATAGACCATGAGCTGAGGGATGAATAGGGTATTGACTTGTAGACCATGATGCTGAGGGATGAATAGGGTATTGACTCAAAGACCATGAGCTGAGGGATGAATAGGGTATTGACTCATAGACCATGAGCTGAGGGTGAGAGGTCTAATACACTACTTTGATAATACAAATTTTCTCTCGTTCCAGTTTACTCAGGGGGCAAAATGGTGTTGCACGGCCACATTTTGTCTCATTAATTTTACAAATTTGCCCCCTTAGTAAACTGGAACAAGAGAAAATTTGCATTAGCAAAGTAGTGTATTGTTTTAGTATAAACCTACTAATTGGTCAAAAAAATGAATACAAAAAAAAATTTGAAATTTGGTTGAAAATCAGCCACCATTGTTTTGGTTTTCAAAATTTGCACTTTTCACTACTAGTGGTGGTCTATCATTGGTTAAGAACTGTGCTTTATTAGTAAACGGGGCACGTAGCCCATGAGCTGAGGGCAAGAGGTCTAATTATTTTAGTATATACCTTCTAATTGGTCAAATAAATAGATACAAAAATAATTTTGAAATTTGGTTGAAAATGAGGGTTAGTCATTATTGTTTTGGTTTTCAAGTTTTGCACTTTTCACTACTAGTGGTCTACCACTAATATACCACTAGTAGATCAACCAATCAGAGTACAGGATTTGTGATAGACCATTAGTAAGTTTAGACTAAAATAATTTAGCTCATTAGATATTATGTGTGGTATGTTTGGTTGAGAACTGTGCTTTATTAGTGAATAGAGCATGGTGCTGAAGCCAGCCCCAAACAAGCTGTCAATTTTCTTCAAAGATGTGTAAGAAAACAGTGCATTGAAAACTACATTTTTTTCTTTCTATATAATAAAACAAATAAACAGCTTTTCCCATGCTCTGTTCAGTAATAAAGCATGCAGGAAGTGACGTAACCAAGAAAGAAGTTTAAGAGAAACACAAGCCGTAGGCAAGTGCTTCTCACACTTCTTGACTACTTTATTTGTTTATTTATTACATATGCAGCAGACAATGATAGTGACATGGTCTAAAAACAATCCATTAGAACTGTTTTGGGATATTTTTTCAAACCCTAGCTGCTACAAACAATAGAATTGAATAGAGCAGACATGGCACAGTTATGGAACGGTGTGGAGACGGCGCCAAATGCTGAATGTGTTCATATATGACATGGCACTGACACGGTCACGGCAAGGTGCAGTCCATGCTAATAAGTTTTTCATGTTCATACACAAACTGCTCTAATAATGCTGTACCTTTGCTAGATGTGCCCCAAGTCCCTGTCCTCTGTGGCTGACAGGCACCTCAGTATGCCACATGTTCAATGTATTTTTTTCTTCTTTTTCATATTCAAGAACCGCTTTATCTGTCAAGAATAGATACAAGTATTCTTATCACTGGACAACAATCCTTTCTTATACAGTGGTACCTGTATTAGTTGAACACCTTTGGGAACTTTCTATATTTATAGACCCCTTCCAGCACGTCAGACTGTAGCTCAATTTGGAGGGCAAAACAATAGGTTTCAATTCTCAGGAGATTTGAAATTGAGCTGCTCTGACGTCACGTGAAATGGGTCTATAAGTCTCTCTCTACAGCTGTATATAGGATCTATAGTCTTTGTAGTGTCTATGGGTTCTAAAGTCTATCATAGTTAATATAGTCTCTATACTCTGTATGATCATCTATAGTCTCTATAGGATCTACAGAGGGATAGAGAATATTTTATTACATAGTTAGGAATTAGTACACATGCTCTTATTGATCAAGAACTGTGCTATATTAGTGAACAGAGCACAGTTGCCGATGCCATCCTCACACATGCTGCAAACTTTGCAAAGAAGTGTAAGGAAAACTGCATTGAAAACTACAACAGATTTTTTTTCTTTCTATATACATGTAATAAAACAGATAAAACAGTTTTTTCCATGCTCCATTCAGTAATAAAGCACTGACTGTAGGAAGCCCTGAAAACATGCACTCAAGAAGTGTGAGAAGGACTCAGCTCTTGCTTCTCTTCACACTTCTAGCTACATTCTTTATTACTGAACAGAGCAAGAAAAAAAGATATTTTATTTCTCTATGGATAACTGAGTGAGTGTTTTAGTTAACTACAAGCATTCTCTACGGTATTTACAGGGTAATATGGAGAGAGATCAAGAAAGAGCCACAATATCTGAGTCAATCTATGGAAGTCTCCTATGTAATGCTCGTATTACAGATATTATCTATCATTATGAAGTGGAATTAGGCTCCAAATAAAGAATTAAGGAACAAAAAACAACCTATAAACATCATATGGTCAGTACAAACTTGGTTCATAAACCACATACTTTAGACCTGACTTAAAACTCACCTTTGCCCAAGTTAATGAAGAAATAACCACCCTGTGTATCGTGATTCACCTCAGTATTACTCATTACACCATAAAATGACAAAGATCTGTTAAATATTGATGCACGATTCGCCAAAATGAACGAAAAATCGCTCGAAAAAACACGAAGCTTTGTCCAGAACATGTCACTACCACAGGGAACCCAACATCTGTCATAGCTTCAGTTTTTTAAAGTTTTGACGTATTTCCGGTTCCAACTGCTCACAAAAACTGCTAAAATAAAGCGAAAAATGTTCTCAATGATTTAGCCTCTACTTGAAGGAAGTAGAACTTTGGACAACAAACCTGTCATAATGAAGAAAAAGTAAGAAAAATCTATCTAGAACTGCTTTCCGTTTTGTACCCGGAAGTCGTTTTTCCACACGTGTGACGTCACACTTAAAAGCTCTGTTGGCCATGGGAGAACTTTGAGAAAATGTATATCTGAGTAAATATCTCTGGAGATCTGGCTGAACAATGAGATCCCAAGCTCAAACCAGGTTTAATTGCTAAACTGACCGAAAAACCAAAACTGGGCTACCTGTGGTATATAACAAAAAAGAAAGAAATAAATAAAAAAAGAAATAAATATATTGGGATATTTTAGAGATAGAACATTATCCGACCTACGTAATCTCGTAGTTTATGGGCAGTCCACAGCAATTGCCGTCAGTTCTGAAGTCCATACGGCGCCTCAGCTCTGCGCATGTCTCGCCATACATGACATATGACTGACGTACGTCAACTCAAGACTTCCTCGCCTCCGTAGGACTTTCGCCACAATGTTAATATTTTGTTTATTTCAAATCGTGTTAAACAAAGAAATGATACTCTAGGGAATGATAAGTGGCCTGAAATGGGAAAAAATCTATATATTATGATAACGAGCAATAGAATGAAACTAAATGTAAACTAACAATGACTTCTGTTAAACTGCTCTTAGACTTTATATTTTATGACAGTAAATATTATAATTATAGACCTAATTTGTCTAGGCGTTTTGTTTCCAAATTTCAGACCACGTGTCATTCCCTAGAGTATCATTTCTTTGCTTAACAGTTGCACATGAGAAGACACATGAATATGGATACAACTCAAACAAAGAATCTTATTCTCAAGAGAACTACACGTGGTCTGAAATGGGAAAACATTACGTGCAAGATAAATATGTCAAATGTGATGCAAGTGAGCTACATCGATATGCTTCATGGGTCGTAAGAAAGCAGCGTATTCAACTCGTACATAATCGAATTTTTTCAGCAAGGATGTGCTATTTCCAAAGAAAATTTAAATCTGAATTTCAAAAATCAAGTTTAAAAATCTCAGAGAATTTTTAAATGCTGTTTAAATCCATGGAATTTTTTCTTGATTGGTCATTGACATTAGAATAATAAAAATTGTGTATATTATTATTGTTTAAAAAATGTTAAAAAAGGTAAAATTAAGCTAAAAAAACCTCCCAAGGGACCTACGCCTTGTGATATAAACAAGCTCAAACTAGAATAAAATTGAACTCTACACTAGAACCCTAGTGTGTGTGTTACAATATCCTTTATCAAAACAGCTGAGTTGACCTTCAGAACGAACTCAAGGTAAACCAATCACAATTGAGGATTCAACATTGTATTTTGATTAATATTTCCCATGTGTCCCTGCTCGGAAAATGCTAACCAAAAATAGTTGACCCATAATTCCTTTTGGGGAACGCGATCAACTCAGCTGGAAATTAAAGGTCTTCACAATACTGAGTAGGCTAGACTGAATAATGAATAAATTGTATGATGCCTTTAAAGTATATTTTTTTGTAATTTGAGTATATGTCTGTTTGTCTATATTTCTATATAGCAGAGTTCATTGGTTGGCTGGTAGGATTCTCTCTGTGTACTGCGGTAATGGATTATCTTTCCAACAGATCGAACCGGTTGCCTGCATAAAATCATGGTTTATTTACTATTGGGAGTTTTCAAGTGTCTCTATGATTTCTGCCATGGAAGGACGTTCTTCTGGGTTCTGTTGTAAACATCTTCTGATCAGGTTCCTGAACAAATCGTTGGTCACCATGGCAACTTGTATGTTTCTGCGTTCTACGTCAGGCATTTGACGAACGTTCACCTCGCAAAGCAGAACTCCAAAGCTGTACACATCAAGCTGTAGAGAAAGAGTAAGAACCATTACAGCTAGGAAGAAACAACAATTGCTTTTGTCTTGTAAATAAGAACCTGTTAAGAACCTACTCAGGCTGATTTCTCACTAGATACCAAATATATAAGAACCATTACAGCCTGACTTGGGAAAATAGTGGTTCTTTTATCCGGGTTTTTACTGTATTATCTAGTTTAGTGTGTGTGTTGGAGTGCATATCGACATAGCTCAACTGAAATGCAGGTTGTACCTTTGGTGATTGTCTGGACGTCTGTGCCTCAGGAGCAGAGTACGCAACAGCACCAGAACAAGCCGTCATGGACTGCTGCAGGAAGTTGGCCGTGCCATAATCGGACACTTTGGCCCGCCAAAGAGTGACGTGTTTCCATAACAACACATTAGCATTGCTGATGTCTCGGTGAAAGATTGGAGCTGGGTGGCTGAGATGTAAGTAGTTTAACCCTTTGGCAACATCTAGTGCAATGGTCGTGATCTCAGGAGGTTCCAATGGCCGATCATGTAAAACTGCTTTTAGACTAGTGTCCAGTAGTTCAGTCACAAAAAGAGGGCTTTGGTAATCGTTTGTTGCTCCAATGAACTGCAGAAGACAAGGATGACGACATCTTGATGAAATATTCATCTCTCGTTCAAACAGCCTTCTGTTGTGATCAGAGAGAATAAGCCCATGGATTTCCTTCACAGCAACTTTACATCCTCGAAATGTTCCTTCTTTGACTGAGCTCCATGCTCCGACACCAATTACTTTATCAGACAATCCTATTTCATCCCGACGTATGACCCAATCACGTGTTGACTCTATAGATCTTTGGTAGTCTTCATAGGCTTGTCTTACTGTGGTCAGCGTACCATCAAGTTCGTGTGATCTCTCCTCACTTTCTGTTTCATGCAATCTTTGCTCGTTCATGACTGCGAAGACGTCTCTCTGTTTCTTCTCTTGCTTGTCTTTCGGCAGCAAAAGATAACTCGAGTTCATGTGATCTCTGCTCGCTGCTATGAAGACGCCTTTCTACTTCTTCGCGTATCTTTCTTTCTTCATCTAAAGATGTAGCCAGTTCAGCAAAACGTCTATCGCTTTTCTGACCAATACATTCTTCTGTTTCTACAAGAAGAAAGTTTAATTAACTGTAATTAATAGTTCTAAAACTCTGTGATTGGCTTACTAGAGTGAAAACACTAGATCTGTGAAACAGTATTGTAATATGCAATTAGCTCTAATTTGTACTAAATAGCTCTACTGATTTAGTGCAAAGTGGAAAATAAATTGCTACTGTTTTACAGATTAAGAGTGAGTACTCTAGTAAACGAGCTAGTGAATTTAAAAGTAAGGGGTTCATAAATCTTTCGTTATTGGAAATTATTGAAAAGGGGTTGTCTAAAGCTTTCCCTCGCTTCCATGCAGTTCCCTCGACTTTGCCGCCTTTGGTGATGCCAACATTATGGCACGTAAAAGGTGTTAACTTTTGATTTCACGAGTGTTCTTTTTGTTTAGGGATTTCATGTCTCAGGTACACTAAGGGAACGAAATGTAAATGTCTGGTGAAAATGCACTAACTTCATACAAACGCTCATCACTGATAGTTGTTACGGTAAACAGATTTGGATAGGGTCGAATCACATGATGAGGCAGAGTGCATATAAGGCTTAATCAGTCCACACGTACTCATTAGAGAACACTCATAATGGAATTCTAGAAATTTCAAGTTATCTTACACTAATTCTCTACTTTCACATTGCCCATAATACATTGCGGTTTGGGGGGTAACCAGGGTAAAAACCGCACATATTTTGCTGAAGGCTGATCAGAAGATGTTGTAAATGCATCTTATGATATTAAAAGATGTATAAGAAACAGTCAGAAACGTAAAAAAAAAAAAAGAATTTTGGACAAGTCTATTAAGTCAATTTTGAGCACTTCTTCACGAGTCAATACATTTTCTGTAACACTAAACTTCTTGATGTTCTGAATGTGGGAAAATAACTCATAATGAACTGATAATCAGTATTTTACAGATAAAAGCAGGTATAGTGTACATTCGATTGAAGAACGTTTAATTTTATGACATTTTTTGACCGATTACCTCAAACCGCAATGTATTATGGGCAATGTGAAAGTAGAGAATAGCCCACTTTCGATATTGTGGTTGAGTGATCACGCACAAACCATTTCAAAACGAGGCTCCGGGGAAACAATGGAGTAATCCTGATATATTCTTTTATTTCCCCGGAGCCTCTCCTCGAATTGCTTTGGGCGTGTTCACTCAACCACAATATCGAAAGTGGGATAAAACCTTGATCTTGATCTTGTCGAGGACGTAGTTGATCTACTGCAACAAAAATACCACGGCCTGCTGGGCAGGTGAAATATCTTGTCCCCCAATATGTTCCATCATTGTCACCACATCCCTCTGATTCCTAACGAGATATGAACAGTTAAAAGAAAATATATTAAAGTATGTCATATACTTGATGCATTTTCTATTTTAACTTGTACATATATTTTACTATATAGAGATTACTTCATGGAAAGTGCGCGCGTACGGTTTTTATTCACGAGTTGTGAAGTATCATAAAACGAACAAGCGAGTCTTCGAGCGCGTGAGTTTTATGATACGAAACGAGTGAATAAAAACCGTACAAAGCACTTTCCATGGTGTTTTCTTTTTATTTTATTCATACCGAGATTTTCAATTTGGTTTGAATTAGAGACTATTTTAGTTTACAAAGTTTGTAAACAAAGCTCAGTTTCCAAACTAAAAATTATATTGCAATAATTCTTTATTTTACAACTTTGTTTTTCAAGCATAATAAAAACTTATTCTTATTAAATTCTAATTCGGTTTCTAAGTTTAATCTTTTCAACTTCTAGACTTTTAGTTTACACTAATAATGATTGCGAAAGCTTACCTTTCAATTCCTAGTTGTTGTTTAATACATTTTTAAGAGCTTTTCCACGAGATTTACATCTCGGTCAGCTTTTCCTCCGTTCTACTATTGGTATTTCATCGATTTTCTCTTTGGTTTCGTCGTCTAAATTATATTTTCATCCATGTTTTGAACTCAAACTTTCTAGTTTAGGTCTCACCGAATTGAAGTCGTCTTCTTACAAAAGCAACTGAAGCTGACTTTCCTTGTTGTTGTTCAAGTTTTCAGTACTTTTAAAGAACTTTTCCAATAGATTTACATCTCAGGCAGCTTTTTCTCCGCTTTACTATAGGTAATTCATCGATTTTCCCTTTGGTTTTGTCGTCTAAAATATAGTTTCATTCATGTTTTGAAATAAAAACTTTCTAGTTTAGTCGAAAGTCTCACACGAAAGAGCAGTGGAGCTCGTTGCTGCCGGCTTCTGATTGGACGTATCGTTTTTCTCACACGTGAAGAAAAGCCGTACGTGGCTTCTGATTGGACGTACCTTTTTTCTCACACGTGAAAAAGCGATACGCGCATTGTGATTGGTTGGGAAAAGTGAACGAACAGTCAGTTCTAAGTTGTCTGTTTTCTTTCTTACATATATATTCACATTTTCTATCAAGAAAACAGACTATTAAATTCCTGTGAATCCTTCTACTGGAGGTTCATCGTTGGTCTGCCTTCTATCGAAGTTAATATACTTTATCATAACTGGGCCGTAGTACTCACAGGGGCCGGGGGAGGGGCGAGTGGGGACCCGTGAACCTCTCAGTTTTTTTGTTTTTTTTCAAAAAAAAAAAAAAAATCAAGTATTTGATAATTATTTTCTTGTGATCACGTGTTATGGAGTGACTTTGTGTCTCAAAAGAAGAATTGGCCTACATATCTATTATTATGCCAACAAAAACAGGAAGTCAGTGATATAGGACATTCTTGTACCGACTCTGCTCTTTTCACTAAAAACTGTAAGTCCTGGGAAACCGTATAATTTCAAGTGATCTGATTGGCTTATGTGGGAATACTGAGGTTATATTTCCATAAGGCCTAGACTTCTTAGATAGACAAAAGATACAATACTGCATTATAAAATATGAGAATATCTTTTCACCAGGTTGCTGTGTAATTTCGATCTAGGAAATTTGTTATTTGTTTGCATTTGGTCATTGTTTCATTTTATTGCTAGTGTATAATTTCACAAAGTCTAGCAAAGTGACTTGTACCATTGAAAGTTTGAAATCTTCAGTTGAAATTAAAAAGAAAATACTTTTGCTTGTGGCATTTTGTTCATCGATAAAGATAATTTATAATGGAGTGGAATGGACAAGAAAATTTCTAATTTATGAATTATAAAATGTGATTTTATAAGGACATTTTAATCTGACTTTAAACCCCCTATTGGAATTCTATTGGCAGGGAGAGTAAACATCTATTTTGTGATTTTATAGGGAAATTCTTGACAACGTAAAAACCCATTTTTGGGATTCTATTTGGAAAAACAATTCCCAAAAATGCATTTTCCTTGTGAATTTCGTGTCCCATCATTGGGTTTGGTAGCAGTTTTCCAATTTTGGGAAAACCCATTGGAAACCCATGAAAATGTCAATATTTTCCCATTTTTTCACTAAATTGGAAAGTCCATATTTTTTCCTGTGATATCAATGTCCATTATTTTTTATCACAACAGCCAGATTTTTTTATTTTATTTTATTTTTTTTATTTATTTATTTATTTTTTTAAACAAATACTATCTTATTTAATTACAACTTAAGGAGGAACACACTAGGTGTGTTCCTCTAGATATCCTATTAACTATTTTAAGATTATTTACAGAATACAAATTATGTTCAGTTAAATGACAAAACTATATGACTCTACAAGAAACTAAGTGAAAATACTATCAATAACAAGGAAACGAACAAGAAAAAAAAACTAAAACACTGAGAAGGTACATTTATACTTATCTATTGCTATAAAATTGATTTAACAAATATAAAATGTATATTTATATATACAAGCGCCATGTTGCACCATGTTACACCCTGCCATTCAGAATTATTTATACCAATGCCGGGGATATTTTACTCCATTTATTGTTGTGTTTTAAAAGAATATCTTTTGATTTGGCCGTTTTATACTCAATTTTTTTATTTTGTTTTAGGATATTTTTAAAAAGAGATAAGGTAGGTATTTTGCCTTTATCTCTAGATTTATATAGCAATGACTTAAACGATAATAGAATATAGTTAACAATAGTATCGTCAACACCTAATAGTATATTGATTAAGTTAGATTCTGGCAAATTTATTCCAAATTTTTCAAAATGATCTCTAATTTCAAAATATAAATTTTTAGATTCCACACACTTGACAAAAAAATGATCGATTGTTTCAGGATAGAGAGAACAAAAAGAACAAGAGGAGTAATTGAGAATTTTAAAACGATGTAAATCGCGATTAAGATACAGAATATTATTTAATATTTTGTATTGGAAAAAACGAGAATAGGTGTCTATAGTGGTTGTATATATTCTTTTGTAGATACCACTCCAATCCAATGGATTATTGTTATTAATTCTTTTATTTAAATTATTTTGAGCTGTTGGAGGTTGAAACTTTTTCTCTATAAACCACTGGTACAATTGTTTTGCTTTTATTTAACCTAATTCGATGTTATTCTTCCCTAATTTTAAACTGGGTTGTGTTTTTTTTTAAATATTTATTTTTCCTTTTATTTGTTTTTTCCATCGCACTGGAATTGCATGGATTATTCCAGCCCACCTCATGTAATCTTTGTCTTCAAGGCCCTTATGTTTAGCATGTTCCCAATTTATTTCACCGTTATCGTCATATAAATCAGAGGTATTATTGATATTCAAGTCACAGAAATCTTCGTAGAAGATGGAGTTTCCTCCTATTTGTATATATCTATTATTCCAAATGCATTGATTTAATATCTCATTTGGTTCCTCACCATTATATTCCGATCACATCCTGGAAAATTCAATCATATTCTGGAGGATCCAATCACATCCTGGAGGATCCAATCATATCCTGGAGGATCCAATCACATTCTGGAGGATCCAATCACATCCTGGAGGATCCAATCACATCCTGGAGGATCCAATCACATTCTGGAGGATCCAATCACATCCTGGAGGATCCAATCACATTCTGGAGGATCCAATCACATCCTGGAGGATCCAATCATATCCTGGAGGATCCAATTATATCCTGGAGGATCCAATCACATTCTGGAGGATCCAATTAAATTCTAGAGGATCCAATCACATTCTGGAGGATCCAATCATATCCTGGAGGATCCAATCATATCCTGGAGGATCCAATCATATCCTGGAGAATCCAATCATTTCCTGGAGGTTCCAATCAGATCCTGGAGGATCCAGTCACATTCTGGAGGATCCAATCATATCCTGGAGGATCCAATCATATCCTGGAGGATCCAATCATATCCTGGAGGATCCAATCACATCCTGGAGGATCCAATCATATCCTGGAGGATCCAATCATATCCTGGAGGATCCAATCACATTCTGGAGGATCCAATCACATTCTGGAGGATCCAATCATATCCTGGCATAGGAATAAGAATATATGGGTCATAATAAGCCGAAGTTTTAAAGTTGATTAATACACTGAGCCTTTAAATTCTCTTAAAAGGGAACTACAAATTGAATGACAGGTTTTGGTGTCGTTTCCATTTTTGGCTTGTTTGTTTTTTCAAATGTCTAAGGATTCTAAGAAGCGCTTCCCTAACGTAACAAAGTTATAATACTTTGAATCCATGATAGTTATTAAGAGCTGGGTTTTTTAATAAAAATTGAATACTCCCGGGTATCTAGTATTTTGAAAATCTTTCCCGGGTCCCGGGTATTATCTAGCCACAGCCTAAATCTAAAAGTTTCCATGCCAAAATAACCAACTACTTACCAAATATTTCAGAATTTCCGTTCTTCTATGAAGTAAAAAGGCAATAGTAACTTTGCTTCAAACCCAGTAACCTTCCTGGAACTTTAAAGGTCAAAAAATTCGAGTTTCTTTCTATGTTTTTGGCCTGCATCATGGCGGGGAAGCTGCATGCTTTACTGTGCAAACGCACTGAATGCAGATTTTGTCACGCCGTTTCTGATGCTGTGTCACGCTCGTCATGCAATTAGCATAAGATTGAACCTAATAGACCAATATCACGCTAGCATGATATTATAAAATAATCATTGTAAAGTTTCGTAAAAATTGCAAAGGAATGTATAAATTTTTGAAACTAAGCATTCTTTGCAGACAAATGTATGTTGCACAAAAATTCTTAGTTTTAAAAATTCCTAACTTCGTCTTTACAAACTTTACGAAACTTTGCAGTTTAACTAATATCGATGTGACAAATTTGATAGTAAACTTCTCCACCTCCCCCCCCCCCCATATATGGTCACATTCTGGAGGATCACTGAAATATTCTGGAGTATATCTATCACATTCTGGAGGATCCAATCATATCCTGGAGGATCCAAACACATCCTGGAGGATCCAATCATATTCTGGAGGATCCAATCATATCCTGGAGGATCCAATCATATCCTGGAGGATCCAATCACATTCTGGAGGATCCAATCATATCCTGGAGGATCCAATCATATCCTGGAGGATCCAATCATATCCTGGAGGATCCAGTCACATCCTGGCATAGGAATAAGAATATATGGGTCATAATAAGCCGAAGTTTTAAAGTTGATTAATACACTGAGCCTTTAAATTCTCTTAAAAGGGAACTACAAACTTGAATGACAGGCTTGGTGTCGTTTCCATTTTTGGCTTGTTTGTTTTTTCCGCTGACGCTGATGATTCTCATATACACATGCGCATGCTTTGTAGCACTTGCTTATCTCTCTTGATGCCAAAAAATACCATGTTTCAAAGTATTTTAAGACATAAGACCGAATAAAAACTCAATTCTGACTTTTACCCCTAGCTGTTCTATGTATACGCCGCGAATGGGCTTTTGAAAGCACTTCCCACATGGAAAGAAATAACCATTGTAACAAAACCATCAGCGACACAATCGACATACCGGGTGTGCTGGTCATAGCAAGGGGTTAATCATCTACGGTCTAGGGGCCGACTAACCTCTCCCTTAGGCTTCGGCCGAGCTTCCTGATCAGTCAGTAATGTCCTCCCGGGATAGCGGTGTTGGGGCCGAAATCTTCAGCATAGCCGTAAGTCCATACGATGCTTCAGCAATCGATGTCTGGAAGTATGGTCCTGGTTAATCAAGCAATAAAAAACATATTGATCTCAAAAACTTGAATCTTTCGTTTTGAAACGACAAGAGGAATTCTAAATGCGTATCTTGCTCTTAGTACTTTTTTCTGATCATACTTCAGTCCTTGCTTAGCTGGATAGATCATATATATTTTCATTTTTTTCAATGAATGTTAAAAAATGCCGCGCTTGTCAAAGTGTCTTGGACATATGAAATACTGACACTTAATTAGCAGATTCATTTCATGATTGTTTGATATATTTTTCAACCCATAGAGTACAAAATAAAACATGATAGAAGAGAAAGAAAGAAAGAAAAAAAGAAAGAAAGGAAGGAAGAAAGAAAGAAAGAAAGGAAGGAAGGAAGGAAGGAAGGAAGGAAGGAAGGAAGGAAGGAAGGAAGGAAGGAAGGAAGGAAGGAAGAAAGGAAGGAAGAAAGAATCAAAAATACAAAATCATGCATACCATAAGGTACCAAACCAAAATACGGTATGGTTTTTTTCACTTACTATCAGACAGTGAAGTAAAGATCATGTCAGTGGTAGTATCATCTTCGTTGAACTGAGATGTATTGGGTGGGCGCATAGGAATAAGAATGTACACGAGATGGATTGGATGAACGCATAGGAATGAGAATGTACACGAGATGGATTGGATGAACGCATAGGAATGAGAATGTACACGAGATGGATTGGATGGATGTATAGGAATAAGAATGTACACGAGATGGATTGGATGGATGTATAGGAATAAGAATGTACACGAGATGGATTGGATGGATGTATAGGAATAAGAATGTACACGAGATGGATTGGATGGATGTATAGGAATAAGAATGTACACGAGATAGATTGGATGAACGCATAGGAATATGAATGTACACGAGATAGATTGGATGAACGCATAGGAATAAGAATGTACACGAGATGGATTGGAAGGATGTATAGGAATAAGAATGTACACGAGATGGATTGGATGGATGTATAGGAATAAGAATGTACACGAGATGGATTGGATGGATGTATATGAATAACAATGTACACGAGATGGATTGGATGGATGTATAGGAATAAGAATGTACACGAGATGGATTGGATGGATGTATAGGAATAAGAATGTACACGAGATGGATTGGATGGATGTATAGGAATAAGAATGTACACGAGATAGATTGGATGAACGCATAGGAATATGAATGTACACGAGATGGATTGGATGAACGCATAGGAATAAGAATGTACACGAGATGGATTGGATGGATGTATAGGAATAAGAATGTACACGAGATGGATTGGATGGATGTATAGGAATAAGAATGTACACGAGATGGATTGGATGGATGTATACGAATAACAATGTACACGAGATGGATTGGATGGATGTATAGGAATAAGAATGTACACGAGATGGATTGGATGGATGTATAGGAATAAGAATGTACACGAGATGGATTGGATGGATGTATAGGAATAAGAATGTACACGAGATGGATTGGATGGATGTATAGGAATAAGAATGTACACGAGATGGATTGGATGGATGTATAGGAATAAGAATGTACACGAGATGGATTGGATGGATGTATAGGAATAAGAATGTACACGAGATGGATTGGATGGATGTATAGGAATAAGAATGTACACGAGATGGATTGGATGGATGTAAAGGAATAACAATGTACAAGTGACCATCTAATCGTATTGATCCTATAGACGCATCAAGAGTTCCGCGCTGTTGCTCAATGCGCATGCTCAGGGGATAAAAAGTGGGATAATGTTTTGTAAAATATGCAATTTTTCGGTATATTTGATTCAGAATTCGCTTAACGGTACGCGATCTTGAATATTTAGTGGAAATTGTACTTGACAAGAAAGATACAACTAAAATATAGCATATTTTACAAAATATTATCCCACTTTTTAATCCCCTGAGCATGCGCATTGAGCAGCAGCGCGGAACTCTTGATGCGTGTATACCGCTACATCGGTAACTGACCAGTTTTTTTTTCAAATTTCTTGCTTTAATTCTGCAGGAATCTTAACATAAATTGAATTATTCTGTACATTTGAGACAGTTTTATCTGATTTTCGGGCTGAATGAGAACACTTGTAGAATTATAATTGGGCTTCCTGTGGTATCTGGTTTTTTTCGTCACACCACAGGCAGCCCGTACAGAATTTAATAATTTAGAATAAAAAGGTGCCCATATATAATTATTTTTCAACACACATTATTATACCTACTTACGTTTTCTATTTTTACTTAAATAGTATTGAAGCAGTGATGCGTTTGATACCGTTGTCTTTGGAATAAAGACTCAGTTCATTTTACCCTGAACGGTATCCATGGAAACGGTACCATAGGCCTCTTTCTGGTTCGACATTTCTTCTGGTAACAAGTAAAGGATCTCTGAACGCTTTTTCGAGGTTTCATATGATAAAGCTGAAAAGAAATTGTAACATATGTGGAATGAAATCACTAATTCCTACCCGCCATCCTTATCTGTATCCTTATTTGTTCATGATTTTCAAAAATATCAATGTCAAAGCAATGTCTCAACTATTGTTTGACTTTCGTCATTTTTTTCGAGTTGAAATATCAAAAAACAAATTCTCGATCCGACGCTCCTTTTGGAAAAAGTCCCATCCAAGAAATAAATCCACGGATACGGATTTTCCACAATTTTGGATTTTCGCACTAAAGCTATCAAATTCTAAAAAAGCAAGTCGAATAGGTATCAATGGTGTAATTTTTCTTGCTTTTGATGTAAAAAAATGTAAGTTTTGCGAGCTTCAAAAATGTCGACCCGCAATCCACTTGTAGACCATTACTCAGACTACCCCCTCCCCGAGGGATTTCGAGTTTAGTCGGTAAAGAAAAGCTGTTTATCTGTGCAGTCTCAACAAGCATTAACTACTATTGGGAAGAATTAATGTGTATTAATTAAGATATAATATAATTCCATTTTCTATTATTTCAAGATCTAGTATATTCATCACACTTCCCCCTCCCCCAAGGGATTGGGAGTTTTGGAGTTTTGGCGCCAAGATATCCAGCTGGCTGTGCAGGCTGCATGCGCTTAAACAACATTAACTTCTAATATTATTTTCTATTATGGATTTAAAATCGATGGATTTTAAAATTCTTAATTGGAAGGTTCACGAAAAATAGCGTTTATCTTCAATAAAATATTAGGAAGCACATGATTTTACGTAACTCAGTCCTGTTCAAGAGATAATTTCCTTAAAAGTTTCAAGTATTATATCGGACAAAGGATCAAGCTTATATTGCAATTTTCATAGGGGACAAGTGCTTCATAGTTCTGGCTACAGCTTATAACCGTCTCTCTATATATTAATAACCCATAAAATATGAATAAAACGAAGAAAGGATAAATATAACTAGGTGTGTAACTATAGTTTTTAAAAGAAGTGTTTCTTTTATCGCTAAACACTTTCATCATAAATCTAACGAAGTGGCTAGATACCCGGGACCCGGGAACGATTTCCAAAATACTAGATACCCGGGAGTATCTGATTTTCATTAAAAAACCCAGCTAATAATAACTATCATGGATTCAAAGTATTCTAACTTTGTTTACGATAGGGAAGCGCTTCTTAGAATCCTTAGACATTTGAAAAATATACATTCGTCGAGTCTCGGCATACCATATACGCGGCATCCAAGTTGTGGAAAAATTTCAACCGTAAACAAGGTCACGGGAACTGTTTTCAAAATACTAGATACCCGGGAGCGTACATTGTATGCCGAGACTCGACGAATGTATATTTTTCAAATGTCTAAGGATTCTAAGAAGCGCTTCCCTAACGTAAACAAAGTTAGAATACTTTGAATCCATGAAAGTTATTATTAGCTGGGTTTTTTAATGAAAATCAAATACTCCCGGGTATCTAGTATTTTGAAAACAATTCAGAATTTCCGTTCTTCTATGAAGTAAAAAGGCAATAGTAACTTTGCTTCAAACCCAGTAACCTTCCTGGAACTTTAAAGGTCAAAAAATTCGAGTTTCTTTCTGTGTTTTTGGCCTGCATCATGGCGGGGAAGCTGCATGCTTTACTGTGCAAACGCACTGAATGCAGATTTTGTCACGCCGTTTCTGATGCTGTGTCACGCTCGTCACGCAATTAGCATAAGATTGAACCTAATAGACCAATATCACGCTAGCATGATATTATAAAATAATCATTGTAAAGTTTCGTAAAAATTGCAAAGGAATGTATTAATTTTTGAAACTAAGCATTCTTTGCAGACAAATGTATGTTGCACAAAAATTCTTAGTTTTAAAAATTCCTAACTTCGTCTTTACAAACTTTACGAAACTTTGCAGTTTTATTAATATCGATGTAACAAATTTAATAGTAAACTTCTCCACCTCTATCACTTTCTGGAGGAGCCGATCACTTTCTGGAGGATCCAATCACTTTCTGGAGGATCCGATCACTTTCTGGAGGATCCGATCACTTTCTGGAGGAGCCGATCACTTTCTGGAGGATACAATCACTTTCTGGAGGAGCCGATCACTTTCTGGAGGATCCAATCACTTTCTGGAGGATCCAATCACTTTCTGGAGGATCCAATCACATCCTGGAGGATCCAATCACATCCTGGAGGATCCAATCACTTTCTGGAGGAGCCGATCACTTTCTGGAGGATCCAATCACTTTCTGGAGGATCCAATCACTTTCTGGAGGATCCAATCACATCCTGGAGGGTCCAATCACATCCTGGAGGATCCAATCACATCCTGGAGGGTCCAATGACATCCTGGAGGATCCAATCACATTCTGGAGGATCCGATCACATTCTGGAGGATCCAATCATATCCTGGAGTATCCGATCATATCCTGGAGGATCCAATCACATTCTGGAGGATCCAATCATATTCTGGAGGATCCAATCATATCCTAGAGGATCCAATCATATCCTGGAGGATCCAATCATATCCTGGAGGATCCAGTCACATTCTAGAGGATTCAATAACATTCTGGAGGATCCAATCATATTCTGGAGGATCCAATCATATCCTAGAGGATCCAATCATATCCTGGAGGATCCAATCATATCCTGGAGGATCCAATCACATTCTAGAGGATCCGATCACATTCTGGAGGATCCAATCATATCCTGGCATAGGAATAAGAATATATGGGTCATAATAAGCCGAAGTTTTAAAGTTGATTAATACACTGAGCCTTTAAATTCTCTTAAAAGGGAACTACAAACTTGAATGACAGGCTTGGTGTCGTTTCCGTTTTTGGCTTGTTTGTTTTTTCCGCTGACGCTGATGATTCTCATATACACATGCGCATGCTTTGTAGCACTTGCTTATCTCTCTTGATGCCAAAAAATACCATGTTTCAAAGTATTTTAAGACATAAGACCGAATAAAAACTCAATTCTGACTTTTACCCCTAGCTGTTCTATGTATACGCCGCGAATGGGCTTTTGAAAGCACTTCCCACATGGAAAGAAATAACCATTGTAACAAAACCATCAGCGACACAATCGACATACCGGGTGTGCTGGTCATAGCAAGGGGTTAATCATCTACGGTCTAGGGGCCGACTAACCTCTCCCTTAGGCTTCGGCCGAGCTTCCTGATCAGTCAGTAATGTCCTCCCGGGATAGCGGTGTTGGGGCCGAAATCTTCAGCATAGCCGTAAGTCCATACGATGCTTCAGCAATCGATGTCTGGAAGTATGGTCCTGGTTAATCAAGCAATAAAAAACATATTGATCTCAAAAACTTGAATCTTTCGTTTTGAAACGACAAGAGGAATTCTAGAAAGGAAGGAAGAAAGGAAGGAAGGAAGGAAGGAAGAAAGGAAGGAAGGAAGGAAGGAAGGAAGGAAGGAAGGAAGGAAGGAAGGAAGGAAGGAAGAATCAAAAATACAAAATCATGCATACCATAAGGTACCAAACCAAAATACGGTATGGTTCTTTTCACTAACTATCAGACAGTGAAGTAAAGATCATGTCAGTGGTAGTATCATCTTCGTTGAACTGAGATGTATTGGGTGGGCGCATAGGAATAAGAATGTACACGAGATGGATTGGATGAACGCATAGGAATGAGAATGTACACGAGATGGATTGGATGAACGCATAGGAATGAGAATGTACACGAGATGGATTGGATGAACGCATAGGAATGAGAATGTACACGAGATGGATTGGATGGATGTATAGGAATAAGAATGTACACGAGATGGATTGGATGGATGTATAGGAATAAGAATGTACACGAGATGGATTGGATGGATGTATAGGAATAAGAATGTACACGAGATGGATTGGATGAACGCATAGGAATAAGAATGTACACGAGATGGATTGTATGGGCGCATAGGAATAAGAATGTACACCATATGGATTGGATAGACGCATTGGAATAAGAATGTACACGAGATGGATTGGATGAACGCATAGGAATAAGAATGTACACGAGATGGATTGGATGAACGCATAGGAATAAGAATGTACTCGAGATGGATTGGATGGGCGTATAGAAAAAAAAATGTACACGAGAAGGATTGGATGAACGCATTAGAATAAGAATGTACACGAGATGGATTGGATGAACGCATAGGAATAAGAATGTACACGAGATAGATTGGATGAACGCATAGGAATAAGAATGTACACGAGATGGATTGGATGAACGCATAGGAATGAGAATGTACACGAGATGGATTGGATGAACGCATAGGAATGAGAATGTACACGAGATGGATTGGATGAACGCATAGGAATGAGAATGTACACGAGATGGATTGGATGGATGTATAGGAATAAGAATGTACACGAGATGGATTGGATGGATGTATAGGAATAAGAATGTACACGAGATGGATTGGATGGATGTATAGGAATAAGAATGTACACGAGATGGATTGGATGAACGCATAGGAATAAGAATGTACACGAGATGGATTGTATGGGCGCATAGGAATAAGAATGTACACCATATGGATTGGATAGACGCATTGGAATAAGAATGTACACGAGATGGATTGGATGAACGCATAGGAATAAGAATGTACACGAGATGGATTGGATGAACGCATAGGAATAAGAATGTACTCGAGATGGATTGGATGGGCGTATAGAAAAAAAAATGTACACGAGAAGGATTGGATGAACGCATTAGAATAAGAATGTACACGAGATGGATTGGATGAACGCATAGGAATAAGAATGTACACGAGATAGATTGGATGAACGCATAGGAATATGAATGTACACGAGATGGATTGGATGGATGTATAGGAATAAGAATGTACACGAGATGGATTGGATGGATGTATAGGAATAAGAATGTACACGAGATGGATTGGATGGATGTATAGGAATAAGAATGTACACGAGATGGATTGGATGGATGTATAGGAATAAGAATGTACACGAGATGGATTGGATGGATGTATAGGAATAAGAATGTACACGAGATTGATTGGATGGATGTATAGGAATAACAATGTACAAGTGACCATCCTATTGATCCTATAGACGCATCAAGAGTTCCGCGCTGTTGCTCAATGCGCATGCTCAGGGGATAAAAAGTGGGATAATGTTTTGTAAAATATGCAATTTTTCGGTATATTTGATTCAGAATTCGCTTAACGGTACGCGATCTTGAATATTTAGTGGAAATTGTACTTGACAAGAAAGATACAACTAAAATATAGCATATTTTACAAAATATTATCCCACTTTTTAATCCCCTGAGCATGCGCATTGAGCAGCAGCGCGGAACTCTTGATGTGTGTATACCGCTACATCGGTAACTGACCAGTTTTTTTTTCAAATTTCTTGCTTTAATTCTGCAGGAATTTTAACATAAATTGAATTATTCTGTACATTTGAGACAGTTTTATCTGATTTTCGGGCTGAATGAGAACACTTGTAGAATTATAATTGGGCTTCCTGTGGTATCTGTTTTTTTTCGTCACACCACAGGCAGCCCGTACAGAATTTAATAATTTAGAATAAAAAGGTGCCCATATATAATTATTTTTCAACACACATTATTATACCTACTTACGTTTTCTATTTTTACTTAAATAGTATTGAAGCAGTGATGCGTTTGATACCGTTGTCTTTGGAATAAAGACTCAGTTCATTTTACCCTGAACGGTATCCATGGAAACGGTACCATAGGCCTCTTTCTGGTTCGACATTTCTTCTGGTAACAAGTAAAGGATCTCTGAACGCTTTTTCGAGGTTTCATATGATAAACCTGAAAAGAAATTGTAACATATGTGGAATGAAATCACTAATTCCTACCCGCCATCCTTATCTGTATCCTTATTTGTTCATGATTTTCAAAAATATCGATGTCAAAGCAATGTCTCAACTATTGTTTGACTTTCGTCATTTTTTTCGAGTTGAAATATCAAAAAACAAATTCTCGATCCGACGCTCCTTTTGGAAAAAGTCCCATCCAAGAAATAAATCCACGGATACGGATTTTCCACAATTTTGGATTTTCGCACTAAAGCTATCAAATTCTAAAAAAGCAAGTCGAATAGGTATCAATGGTGTAATTTTTCTTGCTTTTGATGTAAAAAAATGTAAGTTTTGCGAGCTTCAAAAATGTCGACCCGCAATCCACTTGTAGACCATTACTCAGACTACCCCCTCCCCGAGGGATTTCGAGTTTAGTCGGTAAAGAAAAGCTGTTTATCTGTGCAGTCTCAACAAGCATTAACTACTATTGGGAAGAATTAATGTGTATTAATTAAGATATAATATAATTCCATTTTCTATTATTTCAAGATCTAGTATATTCATCACACTTCCCCCTCCCCCAAGGGATTGGGAGTTTTGGAGTTTTGGCGCCAAGATATCCAGCTGGCTGTGCAGGCTGCATGCGCTTAAACAACATTAACTTCTAATATTATTTTCTATTATGGATTTAAAATCGATGGATTTTAAAATTCTTAATTGGAAGGTTCACGAAAAATAGCGTTTATCTTCAATAAAATATTAGGAAGCACATGATTTTACGTAACTCAGTCCTGTTCAAGAGATAATTTCCTTAAAAGTTTCAAGTATTATATCGGACAAAGGATCAAGCTTATATTGCAATTTTCATAGGGGACAAGTGCTTCATAGTTCTGGCTACAGCTTATAACCGTCTCTCTATATTTTAATAACCCATAAAATATGAAGAAAACGAAGAAAGGATAAATATAACTAGGTGTGTAACTATAGTTTTAAAAGAAGTGTTTCTTTTATCGCTAAACACTTTCATCATAAATCTAACGAAGTGGCTAGATACCCGGGACCCGGGAACGATTTCCGGCATACAATATACGCTCCCGGGTATCTAGTATTTTGAAAACAGTTCCCGTGACCTTGTTTACGGTTGAAATTTTTCCAAGTGCCACAACTTGGATGCCGCGTATATGGTATGCCGAGACTCGACGAATGTATATTTTTCAAATGTCTAAGGATTCTAAGAAGCGCTTCCCTAACGTAAACAAAGTTAGAATACTTTGAATCCATGAAAGTTATTATTAGCTGGGATTTTTAATGAAAATCAAATACTCCCGGGTATCTAGTATTTTGAAAACAGTTCAGAATTTCCGTTCTTCTATGAAGTAAAAAGGCAATAGTAACTTTGCTTCAAACCCAGTAACCTTCCTGGAACTTTAAAGGTCAAAAAATTCGAGTTTCTTTCTGTGTTTTTGGCCTGCATCATGGCGGGGAAGCTGCATGCTTTACTGTGCAAACGCACTGAATGCAGATTTTGTCACGCCGTTTCTGATGCTGTGTCACGCTCGTCACGCAATTAGCATAAGATTGAACCTAATAGACCAATATCACGCTAGCATGATATTATAAAATAATCATTGTAAAGTTTCGTAAAAATTGCAAAGGAATGTATAAATTTTTGAAACTAAGCATTCTTTGCAGACAAATGTATGTTGCACAAAAATTCTTAGTTTTAAAAATTCCTAACTTCGTCTTTACAAACTTTACGAAACTTTGCAGTTTTATTAATATCGATGTAACAAATTTAATAGTAAACTTCTCCACCTCTATCACTTTCTGGAGGAGCCGATCACTTTCTGGAGGATCCAATCACTTTCTGGAGGATCCAATCACTTTCTGGAGGATCCAATCACATCCTGGAGGATCCAATCACATCCTGGAGGATCCAATCACTTTCTGGAGGATCCAATCACATCCTGGAGGATCCAATCACATCCTGGAGGGTTCAATCACATCCTGGAGGATCCAATCACATCCTGGAGGATCCAATCACATCCTGGAGGATCCAATCACATCCTGGAGGGTCCAATGACATCCTGGAGGATCCAATCACATTCTGGAGGATCCGATCACATTCTGGAGGATCCAATCATATCCTGGAGTATCCGATCATATCCTTGAGGATCCAATCACATTCTGGAGGATCCAATCATATTCTGGAGGATCCAATCATATCCTAGAGGATCCAATCATATCCTGGAGGATCCAATCATATCCTGGAGGATCCAGTCACATTCTAGAGGATTCAATCACATCCTGGAGGATCCAATCACATCCTGGAGGGTCCAATCACTTTCTGGAGGAGCCGATCACTTTCTGGAGGATACAATCACTTTCTGGAGGAGCCGATCACTTTCTGGAGGATCCAATCACTTTCTGGAGGATCCAATCACTTTCTGGAGGATCCAATCACTTTCTGGAGGATCCAATCACATCCTGGAGGATCCAATCACATCCTGGAGGGTCCAATCACATCCTGGAGGATCCAATCACATCCTGGAGGATCCAATCACATCCTGGAGGATCCAATCACATCCTGGAGGGTCCAATCACATCCTGGAGGATCCAATCACATCCTGGAGGATCCAATCACATCCTGGAGGGTCCAATGACATCCTGGAGGATCCAATCACATTCTGGAGGATCCGATCACATTCTGGAGGATCCAATCATATCCTGGAGTATCCGATCATATCCTGGAGGATCCAATCACATTCTGGAGGATCCAATCATATTCTGGAGGATCCAATCATATCCTAGAGGATCCAATCATATCCTGGAGGATCCAATCATATCCTGGAGGATCCAGTCACATTCTAGAGGATTCAATCACATTCTGGAGGATCCAATCATATCCTGGAGGATCCAATCATATCCTGGAGGATCCAATCATATCCTGGAGGATCCAATCACATTCTAGAGGATCCGATCACATTCTGGAGGATCCAATCATATCCTGGCATAGGAATAAGAATATATGGGTCATAATAAGCCGAAGTTTTAAAGTTGATTAATACACTGAGCCTTTAAATTCTCTTAAAAGGGAACTACAAACTTGAATGACAGGCTTGGTGTCGTTTCCATTTTTGGCTTGTTTGTTTTTTCCGCTGACGTTGATGATTCTCATATACACATGCGCATGCTTTGTAGCACTTGCTTATCTCTCTTGATGCCAAAAAATACCATGTTTCAAAGTATTTTAAGACATAAGACCGAATAAAAACTCAATTCTGACTTTTACCCCTAGCTGTTCTATGTATACGCCGCGAATGGGCTTTTGAAAGCACTTCCCACATGGAAAGAAATAACCATTGTAACAAAACCATCAGCGACACAATCGACATACCGGGTGTGCTGGTCATAGCAAGGGGTTAATCATCTACGGTCTAGGGGCCGACTAACCTCTCCCTTAGGCTTCGGCCGAGCTTCCTGATCAGTCAGTAATGTCCTCCCGGGATAGCGGTGTTGGGGCCGAAATCTTCAGCATAGCCGTAAGTCCATACGATGCTTCAGCAATCGATGTCTGGAAGTATGGTCCTGGTTAATCAAGCAATAAAAAACATATTGATCTCAAAAACTTGAATCTTTCGTTTTGAAACGACAAGAGGAATTCTAAATGCGTATCTTGCTCTTAGTACTTTTTTCTGATCATACTTCAGTCCTTGCTTAGCTGGATAGATCATATATATTTTCATTTTTTTCAATGAATGTTAAAAAATGCCGCGCTTGTCAAAGTGTCTTGGACATATGAAATACTGACACTTAATTAGCAGATTCATTTCATGATTGTTTGATATATTTTTCAACCCATAGAGTACAAAATAAAACATGATAGAAGAGAAAGAAAGAAAGAAAAAAAGAAAGAAAGGAAGGAAGAAAGAAAGAAAGAAAGGAAGGAAGGAAGGAAGGAAGGAAGGAAGGAAGGAAGGAAGGAAGGAAGGAAGGAAGGGAGGAAGGAAGGAAGGAAGGAAGGAAGGAAGGAAGGAAGGAAGGAAGGAAGGAAGGAAGGAAGGAAGGAAGGAAGGAAGGAAGGAAGGAAGGAAGGAAGGAAGGAAGGAAGGAAGGAAGGAAGGAAGGAAGAAAGAATCAAAAATACAAAATCATGCATACCATAAGGTACCAAACCAAAATACGGTATGGTTTTTTTCATTTACTATCAGACAGTGAAGTAAAGATCATGTCAGTGGTAGTATCATCTTCGTTGAACTGAGATGTATTGGGTGGGCGCATAGGAATAAGAATGTACACGAGATGGATTGGATGAACGCATAGGAATGAGAATGTACACGAGATGGATTGGATGAACGCATAGGAATGAGAATGTACACGAGATGGATTGGATGAACGCATAGGAATATAAATGTACACGACATGGATTGGATGAACGCATAGGAATGAGAATGTACACGAGATGGATTGGATGAACGCATAGGAATGAGAATGTACACGAGATGGATTGGATGAACGCATAGGAATGAGAATGTACACGAGATGGATTGGATGAACGCATAGGAATAAGAATGTACACGAGATGGATTGTATGGGCGCATAGGAATAAGAATGTACACGAGATGGATTGGATGGGCGCATAGGAATAAGAATGTACACGAGATGGATTGGATGGGCGCATAGGTATAAGAATGTATACGAAATGGATTGGATGAACGCATAGGAATAAGAATAAATGTAAACTGACAATGACTTCTGTTAAACAGCTCTAAAACTTTATATTTTATGACAGTAAAAATTATAATTATAGACCTAATTTGTCTAGGCGTTTTGTTTCCAAATTTCAGACCAAGTGTCATTCCCTAGAGTATCATTTCTTTTCTTAACAGTTGCACATGTGAAGACACGTGAGTATGGATACGACTCAAACAAAGAATCTTATTCTCAAGAGAACGACACGTGGTCTGAAATGGGAAAACATTACGTGCAAGATAAACATGTCAAATTTGATACAAGTGAGCTAAATCGATATGCTTTATGGGTCGTAAGAATGCAGCCTATTCAACTCGTACATAATCAAAATGTTTAGAAAGGATGTGCTCCTTCCAAGGAAAACTTAAATATGAATTTCAAAAATTAAGTTCAAACATCTCAGTGCATTTTTAATTGCTGTTTAAATCCGTGGAATTTTTCTTGGTCATTGAGATTAGAATAAAAAAAAATTGCGTATATTGTTATTGTTTAAAAAAAAGGTTAAACAAGGTAAAATTAAGCTAAAAAACCTCCCAAGGGACCTAAGCCTTGTGATATAAACAAGCTCAAACTAGAATAAAATTGAACTCTACACTAGAACCCTAGTGTGTGTGTTACAATATCCTTTATCAAACCAGCTGAGTTGACCTTCAGAACGAACTCAAGGTCAACCAATCAGAATTGAGGATTCAACATTGTATTTTGATTAACATTTCCCATGTGTCCCTGCTCGGAAAATGCTAACCAAAAATAGTTGACCCATAATTCCTTTTGGGGAACACGATCAACTCAACTGGAAATTAAAGGTCTTCACAATACTGAGTAGGCTAGACTGAATAATGAATAAATTGTATGATGCCTTTACAGTATATTGTTTTGTAATTTGAGTTAGGGTCTTAGAATAACTGAGGAGAATCTGCAAATAGTTAGACCATCACGTGGCTCAGGTGACCTCGTTAATGGTGGCCCCATCCCTAACCAAATACAGACGTTAAAAGAGGAACACAAGTTTATCAGTTGAATAATTACTATCAAGTGTCATCTCTATAAACAAGGGTGATTTATTTTAAATATTTTATGTTTGTCTGTCTGTCTGTCTGTCTGTCTGTCTGTTTCTGTCTGTCTGTCTGTTTGTTTCTGTCTGTCTGTCTGTCTGTCTGTCTGTCTGTCTGTCTGTCTGTCTGTCTGTCTGTCTGTCTGTCTGTCTGTCTGTCTGTCTGTCTGTCTGTCTGTCTGTCTGTCTGTCTGTCTGTCTGTCTGTCTGTCTGTCTGTCTGTCTGTCTGTCTGTCTGTCTGTCTGTCTGTCTGTCTGTCTGTCTGTCTGTCTGTCTGTCTGTCTGTCTGTCTGTCTGTCTGTCTGTCTGTCTGTCTGTCTGTCTGTCTGTCTGTCTGTCTGTCTGTCTGTCTGTCTGTCTGTCTGTCTGTCTGTCTGTCTGTCTGTCTGTCTGTCTGTCTGTCTGTCTGTCTGTCTGTCTGTCTGTCGGTCTATATTTCTATATAGCAGAGTTCATTGGTTGGCTGGTAGGATTCTCTCTGTGTACTGCGGTAATGGATTATCTTTCAGATATTTCTGTATATAGCTACATGTTGGTTTCACTTGTAGGTTGTTTTCCACAGCATGATCCAATGCCGCCTAAAGAGATTAACAATAACAATGATATTATCAATGTTGAACAATTAGACCTGAAGCCTGATTGGTCTACGAGTCAATAGCCCATGATGTTGAAGGATGAATAGGGTATTGACTCATAGACCATGAGCTGAGGGATGAATAGGGTATTGACTCATAGACCATGATGCTGAGGGATGAATAGGGTATTGACTCATAGACCATGATGCTGAAGGATGAATAGGGTATTGACTCATAGCCCATGATGCTGAGGGATGAATAGGGTATTGACTCATAGACCATGATGCTGAGGGATGAATAGGGTATTGACTCATAGACCATGATGCTGAGGGATGAATAGGGTATTGACACGTAGACCATGAGCTGAGGGTGAGAGGTCTAATACACTACTTTGATAATACAAATTTTCTCTCTTTCCAGTTTACTCAGGGGGCCTCAGGGGGCAAAATGGTGTTGCATGGCCACATTTTGTCTCATTAATTCAACAAATTTGCCCCCTGAGTAAATGGGAACAAGACAATATTTGTATTAGCAAAGTAGTGTATTATTTTAGTATAAAATATTTGAGATATAATGTGCGTGCTGATTGGCTGGTTACCGTGTTTATATCAGAGGACAGAGACATGGTACAAATTGTACTATATAACATGCGTGCAGATTGGTTGGTTCTGACATAGTAGTAGCACGTCCTCGCAGCTCTTATAAAGCCAAATTATTTTATAAAAGCAATATCAAACGTCCGCTTGTATCTATATACAGTGATATAAACACTCAGGATCTGTAGAGCACTCAAGAAGTCAAAAAAACACTCAGCTACGCCTTGTGTTTCTCTACGACTTCTCTCTTGCTCTACAGCTCCCAGCATGTTCATATCACAGTATATAGACATGTGCGCCATTTTATATTTCTTAAGTATAAACCTACTAATTGGTCAAAAAAATGAATACAAAAAAATTTGAAATTTGGTTGAAAATCAGCCACCATTGTTTTGGCTTTCAAAATTGCACTTTTCACTACTAGTGGTGGTTTATCATTGGTTAAGAACTGTGCTTTATTAGTGAATGGGGCACGTAGCCCATGAGCTGAGGGTGAGAGGTCTAATTATTTTAGTATATACCTTCTAATTGGTCAAATAAATAGATACAAAAATAATTGAAATTTGGTTGAAAATGAGAGTTAGTCACCATTGTTTTGGTTTTCAAGTTTTGCACTTTTCACTACTAGTGGTCTACCACTAATATACCACTAGTAGCTCAGCCAATCAGATCACAGGATTTGTGATAGACCATTAGTAAGTTTAGACTAAAATAATCAATCTCATTAGATATTATGTGTGGTATGTATGGTTGAGAACTGTGCTTTATTAGTGAATAGAGCATGGTGCTGAAGCCAGCCCCAAACCAGCTGTCAATTTTCTTCAAAGATGTGTAAGAAAACAGTGCATTGAAAACTACATATTTTTCTTTCTATATAATAAATCAAATAAACAGCTTTTCCCATGCTCTGTTCAGTAATAAAGCATGCAGGAAGTGATGTAAGCAAGAAAGAAGTTAAAGAGAAACACAAGCCGCAGGCAAGTGCTTCTCACACTTCTTGACTGCTTTATTTGTTTATTTATTACATATGCAGCAGACAATGATAGTGACATGGTCCAAAAACAATCCATTAGAACTGTTTTGGGATATTTTGCAAACCCTAGCTGCTACAAACAATAGAATTGAATAGAGCAGACATGGCACAGTCATGGCATGGTGTGGACACAGTGCCAAATGTTGAATGTTTTCATACATGAAATGGCACTGACATGGTCACGGCAAGGTGCAGTCCGTGCTAATAATTTTTTCATATTCATACAAAAACTGCTCTAATAATGCTGTACCTTTGCTAGATGTGCCCCAAGTCCCTGTCCTCTGTGGCTGACAGGCACCTCAGTATGCCACATGTTCAATGTATTTTTTTCTTCTTTTCCATATTCAAGAACTGCTTTATCTGTCAAGAATAGATACAAGTATTGTTATCACTGGACAACAATCCTTTCTTATACAGTGGTACCTGTATTAGTTGAACACCTTTGGGAACTTTCTATATTTTTAGACCCCTTCCAGCACGTCGGACTGTAGCTCAATTTGGAGGGCAAAACAATAGGTTTCAATTCTCTGGAGATTTGAAATTGAGCTGCTCTGACATCACGTGAAATGGGTCTATAAGTCTCTCTCTACAGCTGTATATAGGATCTATAGTCTTTGTAGTGTCTGTGGGTGCTAAAGTCTATCATAGTTAATATAGTCTCTATACTCTGTATGATCATCTATAGTCTCTATAGAATGTACAGAGGGATAGAGATTATTTTATTATATAGTTAGGAATTAGTACACATGCTCTTATTGATCAAGAACTGTGCTATATTAGAGAACAGAGCACGGTTGTCGATGCCATCCTCACACGTGCTGCAAATTTTGCAAAGAAGTGTAAGAAAACAGCATTGAAAACTACAACAGATTTTTTTTTCTTTCTATATACATGTAATAAAACAGATAAAACAGTTTTTTTCCATGCTCCATTCAGTAATAAAGCACTGACTGTAGGAAGCCCTGAAAACATGCACTCAAGAAGTGTGAGAAGGACTCAGCTCTTGCTTCTCTTCACACTTCTAGCTACATTCTTTATTACTGAACAGAGCAAGAAAAAAAGATATTTTATTTCTCTATGGATAACTGAGTGAGTGTTTTAGTTAACTACAAGCATTCTCTACGGTATTTACAGGGTAATAAAGAGAGAGATCAAGAAAGAGCCACAATATCTGAGTCAATCTATGGAAGTCTCCTATGTAATGCTCGTATTACAGATATTATCTATCATTATGAAGTGGAATTAGGCTCCAAATAAAGAATTAAGGAACAAAAAACAACCTATAAACATCATATGGTCAGTACAAACTTGGTTCATAAACCACATACTTTAGATCCGACTTAAAACTCACCTTTGCCCAAGTTAATGAAGAAATAACCACCCTGTGTATCGTGATTCACCTCAGTATTACTCATTACACCATAACATGAAAAAGATCTGTTAAATATTGATGCACGATTCGCCAAAATGAACGAAAAATCGCTCGAAAAAACACGAAGCTTTTTCAATAACATGTCACTACCACAGGGAACCCAACATGTCATAGCTTCAGTTTTAAGTTTTGACGTATTTCCGGTTCCAACTGCTCACAAAAACTGCTAAAATAAAGCGAAAAATGTTCTCAATGATTTAACCTCTACTTGAAGGAAGTAGAACTTTGGACAACAAACCTGTCATGAAGAAAAAGTAAGAAAAACCTATCTAGAACTGCTTTTCGTTTTGTACCCGGAAGTCGTTTTTCCACACGTGTGACGTCACACTTAAAAGCTCTGTTGGGAGAACTTTGAGAAAATGTATATGCGAGTGAATATCTCTGGAGATCTGGCTGAAGAATGAGATCCCAAGTTCAAACCAGGTTTAATTGCTAAACTGACCGAAAAAACAAAACTGGGCTACCTGTGGTATATAACAAGAAAGAAAGAAAGAAAGAAAGAAAGAAAGAAAGAAAGAAAGAAAGAAAGAAAGAAAGAAAGAAAGAAAGAAAGAAAGAAAGAAAGAAAGAAAGAAAGAAAGAAATATATTTGGATATTTTAAACTGTTAAACTGCTCTTAAAGTTTATATTTTATGATAGTAAATATTATAATTATAGACCTAATTTCTCTAGGCGTTTTGTTTCCAAATTTCAGACCACGTGTCATTCCCTAGAGCATCATTTCTTTGCTTAACAGTTGCACATGAGAAGACACATGAATATGGATACGACTCAAGCAAAGAATCTTATTCTCAAGAGAACGACACGTGGTCTGAAATGGGAAGACATTACGTGCAAGATAAAGATGTCAAATTTGATGCAAGTGAGCTACAGTAAATCGATATGCTTGATTGGTCGTAAGAAAGCAGCCTATTCAACTCGTACATAATCAAAATGTTTAGCAAGGATGTGCTCCTTCTAAGGAAAACTTAATTCTAAATTTCAAAAATTAAGTTTAAAATCTCAGTGCATTTTTAAGTGCTGTTTAAATCCATGGAATTTTTTCTTGATTGGTCATTGAGATTAGAATAAAAAAAATCGTGTATATTATTATTGTTTAAAAAATGTTAAAAAAAGGTAAAATTAAGCTAAAAAACCTCCCAACAAGCTCAAACTAGAATAAAATTGAACTCTACACTAGAACCCTAGTGTGTGTGTTACAATATCCTTTATCAAACCAGCTGAGTTGACCTTCAGAACGAACTCAAGGTCAACCAATCAGAATTGAGGATTCAACATTGTATTTTGATTAACATTTCCCATGTGTCTCTGCTCGGAAAATGCTAACCAAAAATAGTTGAACCATAATTCCTTTAGGGGAACGCGATCAACTCAGCTGGAAATTAAAGGTCTTCACAATACTGAGTAGGCTAGACTGAATAATGAATAAATTGTATGATGCTTTTACAGATTTTTTTTTTTTTTGTAATTTGAGTTTATGTCTGTCTGTCTATATTTCTATATTAGAAATAGCCTACTCACTATTGTCTTCACAATACTGAGTAGGCTAGACTGAATAATGAATAAATTGTATGATGCCTTTACAGATTTTTTTTTTTTTGTAATTTGAGTATATGTCTGTCTGTCTATACTTCTATATAGCAGAGTTCATTGGTTGGCTGGTAGGATTCTCTCTGTGTACTGCGGTAATGGTTTATCTTTCCTGAGTGTTGGTCCAGCTGAGACTCGAACCACAACCTCTCCCAGAACAGACCGACTCTCTTACCAACTGAACCAACCGGGTGGCTTCATGAAATCATGGTTAATTTATTGTTGGGAGTTTTCAAGAGTCTCTATGATTTCTGCCATGGAAGGACGTTCTTCTGGGTTCTGTTGTAAACATCTTCTGATCAGGTTCCTGAACAAATTGTTGGGCACCATGGCAACTTGTACATTTCTGCGTTCTACGTCAGGCATTTGACGAACGTTCATCTCGCACAGCAGAACTCCAAAGCTGTATACATCAAGCTGTAGAGAAAGAGTAACATACAGTAAGAACCCGCATAAAAGAACCAGTGGATTAAGAACCACCAGGCTGAAATTTAGCCAATGAAGCACCCAATACAGCTATTTCAAAAAAGGTTGGTGAAGGTTTTGTGGCTTGTTGCTTGTTACATACCAAGTCCGAAATGCAGTATTGGTGATGTGAATTCAAGCAACGAAAGTCATGACAATATGGAATTTTCCTAAAATTTTACTGCACGTTTTTCCAGCATATTTTCTTCTGTGTTGACATTATTTACATATGAATATAATACACTTCAAGCTTGGTAACATGCAGCATGCAACAAGCAACAAAACCTTCACCAACCTTATCTGAAACTAGCTGTATACAAGAACCACTTCACCCTGACAAACGAGACAGGTTCTTATGTGAAAAGTATAAAGATTTAACAAACATGTTGTTCAAAGGGTCATTGGGTATACATTAAGTCAAGTACCAAATTTACTAAATCAATGAAAAATAGTATTAGTCAGTACTCAATGAGGATATTCTATCATTCAGAGGATTCTGAATAGCAATTATTGGTGTGATATATTGTATTAGGATATAACGATACAGCTAGGAAGAAACAACATAACAATTGCTTTTGTCTTGTAAATAAGAACCTGTTAAGAACCTACTCAGCCTGATTTCTCACTAGATACCAAATATACAAGAACCATTACAGCCTGACTTGGGAAAATAGTGGTTCTTTTATGCGGGTTTTTACTGTATTATCTAGTTTAGTGTGTGTGTTGGAGTGCAAATCGACATAGCTCAACTGAAATGCAGGTTGTACCTTTGGTGATTGTCTGGACGTCTGTGCCTCAGGAGCAGAGTAGATAACAGCACCAGGACAAGCCGTCATGGACTGCTGCAGGAAGTTGGCCGTGCCATAATCGGACACTTTGGCCCGCTAAATAGTGACGTGTTTCCATAACAACACATTAGCACTGCTGATGTCTCGGTGAATGATTGGAGCTGGATGGTTGAGATGTAAGTAGTTTAACGCTTTGGCAACATCTAGTGCAATGGTCGTAATCTCAGGAGGTTCCAATGGCCGATCATGTAAAACTGATCTTAGACTAGTGTCTAGGAGTTCAGTCACAAAAAGAGGACTTTGGTCATCGTTTGTTGCTCCAATGAACTGCAGAAGACAAGGATGACGACATCGTGATGCCATATTCATCTCTCGTTCAAACAGCCTTCTGTTGTGATCAGAGAGAATAAGCTGATGGATTTTCTTCACAGCAACTTTACATCCCCGAAATGTTCCTTCTTTCACCTCGCCCCATGCTCCGACACCAATTACGTTATCAAACAATATTATTTCATCCCGATGTACGACCCAATCACGTGTTGACTCTATAGATCTTTGGCAGTCTTCATAGGCTTGTCGTACTGTGGTCAGGGTAGTTTCAAGTTCGTGTGATCTTTCCTCGCTGCTTTGAAGGCGACTCTCTGTTTCTTGGTGTGCTTGTGTTTCTTCAACTAAAGTTGCCTCAAGTTCTTCTAATCTCTGCTCGTAGCAGCGAAGACGTCTCTCTGTTTCTTCGTGTGCTTGTTTTTGGGCAGCCAACGAGGTCTCCAATTCATTTGACTTCTCCTCGCTGCTTTGAAGGCGTCTCTCTGTTTCCTCGTGTGCCCTTCGTTCTGCAGCCAAGGACGTGTCCGAATGATTTGAACTCTGCCTTTTACTGCAAAGGCATCTCTCTGTTTCTTCTAATCTCTGCTCTTGACTGTGAAGGCGTCTTTCTGTTTCATGCAATCTTTGCTCGTTCATGACTGCGAAGACGTCTCTCTGTTTCTTCTCTTGCTTGTCTTTCGGCAGCAAAAGATAACTCGAGTTCATGTGATCTCTGCTCGCTGCTATGAAGACGCCTTTCTACTTCTTCGCGTATCTTTCTTTCTTCAGCTAAAGATGTAGCCAGTTCAGCAAAACGTCTATCGCTTTTCTGACCAATACATTCTTCTGTTTCTACAAGAAGAAAGTTTAATTAACTGTAATTAATAGTTCTAAATCTCTGTGATTGGCTTTCTAGAGTGAAAACACTAGATCTGTGAAACAGTATTGTAATATGCAATTAGCTCTAATTTGTACTAAATAGCTCTACTGATTTAGTGCAAAGTGGAAAATAAATTGCTACTGTTTTACAGATTAAGAGTGAGTACTCTAGTAAACGAGCTAGTGAATTTAAAAGTAAGGGGTTCATAAATCTTTCGTTATTGAAAATTATTGAAAAGGGGTTGTCTAAAGCTTTCCCTCGCTTCCATGCAGTTCCCTCGACTTTGCCGCCTTTGGTGATGCCAACATTATGGCACGTAAAGGGTGTTAACTTTTGATTTCACGAGTGTTCTTTTTGTTTAGGGATTTCATCTCTCAGGTACACTAAGGGAACGAAATGTAAATGTCTGGTGAAAATGCACTAACTTCATACAAACGCTCATCACTGATAGTTGTTACGGTAAACAGATTTGGATAGGGCCGAATCACATGATGAGGCAGAGTGTATTTAAGGCTTAATCAGTCCACACGTACTCATTAGAGAACACTCATAATAGAAATCAAGAAATTTCAAGTAATTTTACACTAATTCTCTACTTTCACATTGCCCATAATACATTGCGGTTTGGGGGTAACCAGGGTAAAAACCGCACATATTTTGCTGAAGGCTGATCAGAAGATGTTGTAAATGCATCCTATGATATTAAAAGATGTATAAGAAACAGTCAGAAACGTAAAAAAAAAAAAAAGAATTTTGGACAAGTCTATTAATTTAATTTTGAGCACTTCTTCACGAGTCAATACATTTTCTGTAACACTAAACTTCTTGATGTTCTGAATGTGGGAAAATAACTCATAATGAACTGATAATCAGTATTTTACAGATAAAAGCAGGTATAGTGTACATTCGATTGAAGAACGTTTAATTTTATGACATTTTTTGACCGATTACCTCAATCCGCAATGTATTATGGGCAATGTGAAAGTAGAGAATAGCCAACTTTCGATATTGTGGTTGAGTGATCACGCACAAACCATTTCAAAACGAGGCTCCGGGGAAACAATGGAGTAATCCTGATATATTCTTTTATTTCCCCGGAGCCTCTCCTCGAATTGCTTTGGGCGTGTTCACTCAACCACAATATCGAAAGTGGGCTAAAACCTTGATCTTGATCTTGTCGAGGACGTAGTTGATCTACTGCAACAAAAATACCACGGCCTGCCGGGCAGGTGAAATATCTCGTCCCCCAATATGTTCCATCATTGTCACCACATCCCTCTGATTCCTAACGAGATATGAACAGTTAAAAGAAAATATATTAAAGTATGTCATATACTTGATGCATTTTCTATTTTAACTTGTACATATATTTTACTATATTATATTTCGTTCTGATGAAGACCGAATGGTTGAAACGTTAATTACAAAAAAATCTTGGAACAGTCAGTTCTAAGTTGTCTGTTTTCTTTCTTACATATATATTCACATTTCCTATCAAGAAAACAGACTATTAAATTCCTGTGAATCCTTCTACTGGAGGTTCATCGTTGGTCTGCCTTCTATCGAAGTTAATATACTTTATCATAACTGGGCCGTAGTACCCACAGGGGCCGGGGGAGGGGCGAGGGGGGACCCGTGAACCTCTCAGTTTTTTTGTTTTTTTTCAAAAAAAAAAAAAAAAATCAAGTATTTGATAATTATTTTCTTGTGATCACGTGTTATGGAGTGACTTTGTGTCTCAAAAGAAGAATTGGCCTACATATCTATTATTATGCCAACAAAAACAGGAAGTCAGTGATATAGGACATTCTTGTACCGACTCTGCTCTTTTCACTAAAAACTGTAAGTCCTGGGAAACCGTATAATTTCAAGTGATCTGATTGGCTTATGTGGGAATACTGAGGTTATATTTCCATAAGGCCGAGACTTCTTAGGTAGACAAAAGATACAATACTGCATTATAAAATGGAGAATATCTTTTCACCAGGTTGCTGTGTAATTTCGATCTAGGAAATTTGTTATTTGTTTGCATTTGGTCATTGTTTCATTTTATTGCTAGTGTATAATTTCACAAAGTCTAGCAAAGTGACTTGTACCATTGAAAGTTTGAAATCTTCAGTTGAAATTAAAAAGAAAATACTTTTGCTTGTGGCATTTTGTTCATTGATAAAGATAATTTATAATGGAATGGAATGGACAAGAAAATTTCTAATTTATGAATTAGTCTCAAAAATGTGATTTTATAAGGACATTTTAATCTGACTTTAAACCCCCTATTGGAATTCTATTGGCAGGGAGAGTAAACATCTATTTTGTGATTTTATAGGGAAATTCTTGACAACGTAAAAACCCATTTTTGGGATTCTATTTGGAAAAACAATTCCCAAAAATGCATTTTCCTTGTGAATTTCGTGTCCCATCATTGGGTTTGGTAGCAGTTTTCCAATTTTGGGAAAACCCATTGGAAACCCATGAAAATGTCAATATTTTCCCATTTTTTCACTAAATTGGAAAGTCCATATTTTTTCCTGTGATATCAATGTCCATTATTTTTTATCACAACAGCCAGATTTTTTGATTTTTTGATTTTTTTTGATTTAAAAATTTTTTTTTTAAACAAATACTATCTTATTTAATTACAACTTAAGGAGGAACACACTAGGTGTGTTCCTCTAGATATCCTATTAACTATTTCAAGATTATTTACAGAATACAAATTATGTTCAGTTAAATGACAAAACTATATGACTCTACAAGAAACTAAGTGAAAATACTATCAATAACAAGCAAACAAACAAGAAAACAAAACTAAAACACTGAGAAGGTACATTTATACTTATCTATTGCTATAAAGTTGATTTAACAAATATAAAATGTATATTTATATATACAAGCGCCATGTTGCACCATGTTACACCCTGCCATTCAGAATTATTTATACCAATGCCGGGGATATTTTACTCCATTTATTGTTGTGTTTTAAAAGAATATCTTTTGATTTGGCCGTTTTATACTCAATTTTTTTATTTTGTTTTAGGATATTTTTAAAAAGAGATAAGGTAGGTATTTTGCCTTTATCTCTAGATTTATATAGCAATGACTTAAACGATAATAGAATATAGTTAACAATAGTATCGTCAACACCTAATAGTATATTGATTAAGTTAGATTCTGGCAAATTTATTCCAAATTTTTCAAAATGATCTCTAATTTCAAAATATAAATTTTTAGATTCCACACACTTGACAAAAAAATGATCGATTGTTTCAGGATAGAGAGAACAAAAAGAACAAGAGGAGTAATTGAGAATTTTAAAACGATGTAAATCGCGATTAAGATACAGAATATTATTTAATATTTTGTATTGGAAAAAACGAGAATAGGTGTCTATAGTGGTTGTATATATTCTTTTGTAGATACCACTCCAATTCAATGGATTATTGTTATTAATTCTTTTATTTAAATTATTTTGAGCTGTTGGAGGTTGAAACTTTTTCTCTATAAACCACTGGTACAATTGTTTTGCTTTTATTTAACCTAATTCGATGTTATTCTTCCCTAATTTTAAACTGGGTTGTGTTTTTTTTTAAATATTTATTTTTCCTTTTATTTGTTTTTTCCATCGCACTGGAATTGCATGGATTATTCCAGCCCACCTCATGTAATCTTTGTCTTCAAGGCCCTTATGTTTAGCATGTTCCCAATTTATTTCACCGTTATCGTCATATAAATCAGAGGTATTATTGATATTCAAGTCACAGAAATCTTCGTAGAAGATGGAGTTTCCTCCTATTTGTATATATCTATTATTCCAAATGCATTGATTTAATATCTCATTTGGTTCCTCACCATTATATTCCGATCACATCCTGGAAAATTCAATCATATTCTGGAGGATCCAATCACATCCTGGAGGATCCAATCATATCCTGGAGGATCCAATCATATTCTGGAGGATCCAATCACATCCTGGAGGATCCAATCACATCCTGGAGGATCCAATCACATTTTGGAGGATCCAATCACATCCTGGAGGATCCAATCACATTCTGGAGGATCCAATCACATTCTGGAGGATCCAATCATATCCTGGAGGATCCAATCATATCCTGGAGGATCCAATCACATTCTGGAGGATCCAATTAAATTCTAGAGGATCCAATCACATTCTGGAGGATCCAATCATATCCTGGAGGATCCAATCATATCCTGGAGGATCCAATCATATCCTGGAGAATCCAATCATTTCCTGGAGGTTTCCAATCAGATCCTGGAGGATCCAGTCACATTCTGGAGGATCCAATCACATCCTGGAGGATCCAATCATATCCTGGAGGATCCAATCACATCCTGGAGGATCCAATCATATCCTGGAGGATCCAATCATATCCTGGAGGATCCAGTCACATTCTGGAGGATCCAATCACATTCTGGAGGATCCAATCATATCCTGGCATAGGAATAAGAATATATGGGTCATAATAAGCCGAAGTTTTAAAGTTGATTAATACACTGAGCCTTTAAATTCTCTTAAAAGGGAACTACAAATTGAATGACAGGTTTTGGTGTCGTTTCCATTTTTGGCTTGTTTGTTTTTTCAAATGTCTAAGGATTCTAAGAAGCGCTTCCCTAACGTAACAAAGTTATAATACTTTGAATCCATGATAGTTATTAAGAGCTGGGTTTTTTAATAAAAATTGAATACTCCCGGGTATCTAGTATTTTGAAAATCTTTCCCGGGTCCCGGGTATTATCTAGCCACAGCCTAAATCTAAAAGTTTCCATGCCAAAATAACCAACTACTTACCAAATATTTCAGAATTTCCGTTCTTCTATGAAGTAAAAAGGCAATAGTAACTTTGCTTCAAACCCAGTAACCTTCCTGGAACTTTAAAGGTCAAAAAATTCGAGTTTCTTTCTATGTTTTTGGCCTGCATCATGGCGGGGAAGCTGCATGCTTTACTGTGCAAACGCACTGAATGCAGATTTTGTCACGCCGTTTCTGATGCTGTGTCACGCTCGTCACGCAATTACCATAAGATTGAACCTAATAGACCAATATCACGCTAGCATGATATTATAAAATAATCATTGTAAAGTTTCGTAAAAATTGCAAAGGAATGTATAAATTTTTGAAACTAAGCATTCTTTGCAGACAAATGTATGTTGCACAAAAATTCTTAGTTTTAAAAATTCCTAACTTCGTCTTTACAAACTTTACGAAACTTTACAGTTTAACTAATATCGATGTGACAAATTTGATAGTAAACTTCTCCACCTCCCCCCCCCCCCCCCCATATATGGTCACATTCTGGAGGATCACTGAAATATTCTGGAGTATATCTATCACATTCTGGAGGATCCAATCATATCCTGGAGGATCCAAACACATCCTGGAGGATCCAATCATATTCTGGAGGATCCAATCATATCCTGGAGGATCCAATCATATCCTGGAGGATCCAATCATATCCTGGAGGATCCAATCATATCCTGGAGGATCCAGTCACATCCTGGCATAGGAATAAGAATATATGGGTCATAATAAGCCGAAGTTTTAAAGTTGATTAATACACTGAGCCTTTAAATTCTCTTAAAAGGGAACTACAAACTTGAATGACAGGCTTGGTGTCGTTTCCATTTTTGGCTTGTTTGTTTTTTCCGCTGACGCTGATGATTCTCATATACACATGCGCATGCTTTGTAGCACTTGCTTATCTCTCTTGATGCCAAAAAATACCATGTTTCAAAGTATTTTAAGACATAAGACCGAATAAAAACTCAATTCTGACTTTTACCCCTAGCTGTTCTATGTATACGCCGCGAATGGGCTTTTGAAAGCACTTCCCACATGGAAAGAAATAACCATTGTAACAAAACCATCAGCGACACAATCGACATACCGGGTGTGCTGGTCATAGCAAGGGGTTAATCATCTACGGTCTAGGGGCCGACTAACCTCTCCCTTAGGCTTCGGCCGAGCTTCCTGATCAGTCAGTAATGTCCTCCCGGGATAGCGGTGTTGGGGCCGAAATCTTCAGCATAGCCGTAAGTCCATACGATGCTTCAGCAATCGATGTCTGGAAGTATGGTCCTGGTTAATCAAGCAATAAAAAACATATTGATCTCAAAAACTTGAATCTTTCGTTTTGAAACGACAAGAGGAATTCTAAATGCGTATCTTGCTCTTAGTACTTTTTTCTGATCATACTTCAGTCCTTGCTTAGCTGGATAGATCATATATATTTTCATTTTTTTCAATGAATGTTAAAAAATGCCGCGCTTGTCAAAGTGTCTTGGACATATGAAATACTGACACTTAATTAGCAGATTCATTTCATGATTGTTTGATATATTTTTCAACCCATAGAGTACAAAATAAAACATGATAGAAGAGAAAGAAAGAAAGAAAAAAAGAAAGAAAGGAAGGAAGAAAGAAAGAAAGAAAGGAAGGAAGGAAGGAAGGAAGGAAGGAAGGAAGGAAGGAAGGAAGGAAGGAAGGAAGGAAGGAAGGAAGGAAGAAAGGAAGGAAGAAAGAATCAAAAATACAAAATCATGCATACCATAAGGTACCAAACCAAAATACGGTATGGTTTTTTTCACTAACTATCAGACAGTGAAGTAAAGATCATGTCAGTGGTAGTATCATCTTCGTTGAACTGAGATGTATTGGGTGGGCGCATAGGAATAAGAATGTACACGAGATGGATTGGATGAACGCATAGGAATGAGAATGTACACGAGATGGATTGGATGAACGCATAGGAATGAGAATGTACACGAGATGGATTGGATGGATGTATAGGAATAAGAATGTACACGAGATGGATTGGATGGATGTATAGGAATAAGAATGTACACGAGATGGATTGGATGGATGTATAGGAATAAGAATGTACACGAGATGGATTGGATGGATGTATAGGAATAAGAATGTACACGAGATAGATTGGATGAACGCATAGGAATATGAATGTACACGAGATAGATTGGATGAACGCATAGGAATAAGAATGTACACGAGATGGATTGGATGGATGTATAGGAATAAGAATGTACACGAGATGGATTGGATGGATGTATAGGAATAAGAATGTACACGAGATTGATTGGATGGATGTATAGGAATAAGAATGTACACGAGATAGATTGGATGGATGTATAGGAATAAGAATGTACACGAGATGGATTGGATGGATGTATAGGAATAAGAATGTACACAAGATGGATTGGATGGATGTATAGGAATAAGAATGTACACGAGATAGATTGGATGAACGCATAGGAATATGAATGTACACGAGATGGATTGGATGAACGCATAGGAATATGAATGTACACGAGATGGATTGGATGAACGCATAGGAATAAGAATGTACACGAGATGGATTGGATGGATGTATAGGAATAAGAATGTACACGAGATGGATTGGATGGATGTATAGGAATAAGAATGTACACGAGATGGATTGGATGGATGTATAGGAATAAGAATGTACACGAGATGGATTGGATGGATGTATAGGAATAAGAATGTACACGAGATGGATTGGATGGATGTATATGAATAACAATGTACACGAGATGGATTGGATGGATGTATAGGAATAAGAATGTACACGAGATGGATTGGATGGATGTATAGGAATAAGAATGTACACGAGATGGATTGGATGGATGTATAGGAATAAGAATGTACACGAGATAGATTGGATGAACGCATAGGAATAAGAATGTACACGAGATGGATTGGATGGATGTATAGGAATAAGAATGTACACGAGATGGATTGGATGGATGTATAGGAATAAGAATGTACACGAGATTGATTGGATGGATGTATAGGAATAAGAATGTACACGAGATAGATTGGATGGATGTATAGGAATAAGAATGTACACGAGATGGATTGGATGGATGTATAGGAATAAGAATGTACACAAGATGGATTGGATGGATGTATAGGAATAAGAATGTACACGAGATAGATTGGATGAACGCATAGGAATATGAATGTACACGAGATGGATTGGATGAACGCATAGGAATATGAATGTACACGAGATGGATTGGATGAACGCATAGGAATAAGAATGTACACGAGATGGATTGGATGGATGTATAGGAATAAGAATGTACACGAGATGGATTGGATGGATGTATAGGAATAACAATGTACAAGTGACCATCTAATCCTATTGATCCTATAGACGCATCAAGAGTTCCGCGCTGTTGCTCAATGCGCATGCTCAGGGGATAAAAAGTGGGATAATGTTTTGTAAAATATGCAATTTTTCGGTATATTTGATTCAGAATTCGCTTAACGGTACTTGATCTTGAATATTTAGTGGAAATTGTACTTGACAAGAAAGATACAACTAAAATATAGCATATTTTACAAAATATTATCCCACTTTTTAATCCCCTGAGCATGCGCATTGAGCAGCAGCGCGGAACTCTTGATGCGTGTATACCGCTACATCGGTAACTGACCAGTTTTTTTTTCAAATTTCTTGCTTTAATTCTGCAGGAATTTTAACATAAATTGAATTATTCTGTACATTTGAGACAGTTTTATCTGATTTTCGGGCTGAATGAGAACACTTGTAGAATTATAATTGGGCTTCCTGTGGTATCTGTTTTTTTTCGTCACACCACAGGCAGCCCGTACAGAATTTAATAATTTAGAATAAAAAGGTGCCCATATATAATTATTTTTCAACACACATTATTATACCTACTTACGTTTTCTATTTTTACTTAAATAGTATTGAAGCAGTGATGCGTTTGATACCGTTGTCTTTGGAATAAAGACTCAGTTCATTTTACCCTGAACGGTATCCGTGGAAACGGTACCATAGGCCTCTTTCTGGTTCGACATTTCTTCTGGTAACAAGTAAAGGATCTCTGAACGCTTTTTCGAGGTTTCATATGATAAACCTGAAAAGAAATTGTAACATATGTGGAATGAAATCACTAATTCCTACCCGCCATCCTTATCTGTATCCTTATTTGTTCATGATTTTCAAAAATATCGATGTCAAAGCAATGTCTCAACTATTGTTTGACTTTCGTCATTTTTTTCGAGTTGAAATATCAAAAAACAAATTCTCGATCCGACGCTCCTTTTGGAAAAAGTCCCATCCAAGAAATAAATCCACGGATACGGATTTTCCACAATTTTGGATTTTCGCACTAAAGCTATCAAATTCTAAAAAAGCAAGTCGAATAGGTATCAATGGTGTAATTTTTCTTGCTTTTGATGTAAAAAAATGTAAGTTTTGCGAGCTTCAAAAATGTCGACCCGCAATCCACTTGTAGACCATTACTCAGACTACCCCCTCCCCGAGGGATTTCGAGTTTAGTCGGTAAAGAAAAGCTGTTTATCTGTGCAGTCTCAACAAGCATTAACTACTATTGGGAAGAATTAATGTGTATTAATTAAGATATAATATAATTCCATTTTCTATTATTTCAAGATCTAGTATATTCATCACACTTCCCCCTCCCCCAAGGGATTGGGAGTTTTGGAGTTTTGGCGCCAAGATATCCAGCTGGCTGTGCAGGCTGCATGCGCTTAAACAACATTAACTTCTAATATTATTTTCTATTATGGATTTAAAATCGATGGATTTTAAAATTCTTAATTGGAAGGTTCACGAAAAATAGCGTTTATCTTCAATAAAATATTAGGAAGCACATGATTTTACGTAACTCAGTCCTGTTCAAGAGATAATTTCCTTAAAAGTTTCAAGTATTATATCGGACAAAGGATCAAGCTTATATTGCAATTTTCATAGGGGACAAGTGCTTCATAGTTCTGGCTACAGCTTATAACCGTCTCTCTATATTTTAATAACCCATAAAATATGAAGAAAACGAAGAAAGGATAAATATAACTAGGTGTGTAACTATAGTTTTAAAAGAAGTGTTTCTTTTATCGCTAAACACTTTCATCATAAATCTAACGAAGTGGCTAGATACCCGGGACCCGGGAACGATTTCCAAAATACTAGATACCCGGGAGTATTTGATTTTCATTAAAAATCCCAGCTAATAATAACTTTCATGGATTCAAAGTATTCTAACTTTGTTTACGTTAGGGAAGCGCTTCTTAGAATCCTTAGACATTTGAAAAATATACATTCGTCGAGTCTCGGCATACCATATACGCGGCATCCAAGTTGTGGCACTTGGAAAAATTTCAACCGTAAACAAGGTCACGGGAACTGTTTTCAAAATACTAGATACCCGGGAGCGTATATTGTATGCCGAGACTCGACGAATGTATATTTTTCAAATGTCTAAGGATTCTAAGAAGCGCTTCCCTAACGTAAACAAAGTTAGAATACTTTGAATCCATGAAAGTTATTATTAGCTGGGTTTTTTAATGAAAATCAAATACTCCCGGGTATCTAGTATTTTGAAAACAGTTCAGAATTTCCGTTCTTCTATGAAGTAAAAAGGCAATAGTAACTTTGCTTCAAACCCAGTAACCTTCCTGGAACTTTAAAGGTCAAAAAATTCGAGTTTCTTTCTGTGTTTTTGGCCTGCATCATGGCGGGGAAGCTGCATGCTTTACTGTGCAAACGCACTGAATGCAGATTTTGTCACGCCGTTTCTGATGCTGTGTCACGCTCGTCACGCAATTAGCATAAGATTGAACCTAATAGACCAATATCACGCTAGCATGATATTATAAAATAATCATTGTAAAGTTTCGTAAAAATTGCAAAGGAATGTATAAATTTTTGAAACTAAGCATTCTTTGCAGACAAATGTATGTTGCACAAAAATTCTTAGTTTTAAAAATTCCTAACTTCGTCTTTACAAACTTTACGAAACTTTGCAGTTTTATTAATATCGATGTAACAAATTTAATAGTAAACTTCTCCACCTCTATCACTTTCTGGAGGAGCCGATCACTTTCTGGAGGATCCAATCACTTTCTGGAGGATCCGATCACTTTCTGGAGGATCCGATCACTTTCTGGAGGAGCCGATCACTTTCTGGAGGATCCAATCACTTTCTGGAGGATCCGATCACTTTCTGGAGGAGCCGATCACTTTCTGGAGGATCCAATCACATTCTGGAGGATCCGATCACATTCTGGAGGATCCAATCATATCCTGGAGTATCCGATCATATCCTGGAGGATCCAATCACATTCTGGAGGATCCAATCATATTCTGGAGGATCCAATCATATCCTAGAGGATCCAATCATATCCTGGAGGATCCAATCATATCCTGGAGGATCCAGTCACATTCTAGAGGATTCAATCACATTCTGGAGGATCCAATCATATTCTGGAGGATCCAATCATATCCTAGAGGATCCAATCATATCCTGGAGGATCCAATCATATCCTGGAGGATCCAATCACATTCTAGAGGATCCGATCACATTCTGGAGGATCCAATCATATCCTGGCATAGGAATAAGAATATATGGGTCATAATAAGCCGAAGTTTTAAAGTTGATTAATACACTGAGCCTTTAAATTCTCTTAAAAGGGAACTACAAACTTGAATGACAGGCTTGGTGTCGTTTCCATTTTTGGCTTGTTTGTTTTTTCCGCTGACGCTGATGATTCTCATATACACATGCGCATGCTTTGTAGCACTTGCTTATCTCTCTTGATGCCAAAAAATACCATGTTTCAAAGTATTTTAAGACATAAGACCGAATAAAAACTCAATTCTGACTTTTACCCCTAGCTGTTCTATGTATACGCCGCGAATGGGCTTTTGAAAGCACTTCCCACATGGAAAGAAATAACCATTGTAACAAAACCATCAGCGACACAATCGACATACCGGGTGTGCTGGTCATAGCAAGGGGTTAATCATCTACGGTCTAGGGGCCGACTAACCTCTCCCTTAGGCTTCGGCCGAGCTTCCTGATCAGTCAGTAATGTCCTCCCGGGATAGCGGTGTTGGGGCCGAAATCTTCAGCATAGCCGTAAGTCCATACGATGCTTCAGCAATCGATGTCTGGAAGTATGGTCCTGGTTAATCAAGCAATAAAAAACATATTGATCTCAAAAACTTGGATCTTTCGTTTTGAAACGACAAGAGGAATTCTAAATGCGTATCTTGCTCTTAGTACTTTTTTCTGATCATACTTCAGTCCTTGCTTAGCTGGATAGATCATATATATTTTCATTTTTTTCAATGAATGTTAAAAAATGCCGCGCTTGTCAAAGTGTCTTGGACATATGAAATACTGACACTTAATTAGCAGATTCATTTCATGATTGTTTGATATATATTTCAACCCATAGAGTACAAAATAAAACATGATAGAAGAGAAAGAAAGAAAGAAAAAAAGAAAGAAAGAAAGAAAGGAAGGAAGGAAGGAAGGAAGGAAGGAAGGAAGGAAGGAAGAAAGAATCAAAAATACAAAATCATGCATACCATAAGGTACCAAACCAAAATACGGTATGGTTTTTTTCACTTACTATCAGACAGTGAAGTAAAGATCATGTCAGTGGTAGTATCATCTTCGTTGAACTGAGATGTATTGGGTGGGCGCATAGGAATAAGAATGTACACGAGATGGATTGGATGAACGCATAGGAATGAGAATGTACACGAGATGGATTGGATGAACGCATAGGAATGAGAATGTACACGAGATGGATTGGATGAACGCATAGGAATGAGAATGTACACGAGATGGATTGGATGAACGCATAGGAATGAGAATGTACACGAGATGGATTGGATGAACGCATAGGAATGAGAATGTACACGAGATGGATTGGATGAACGCATAGGAATGAGAATGTACACGAGATGGATTGGATGAACGCATAGGAATGAGAATGTACACGAGATGGATTGGATGAACGCATAGGAATAAGAATGTACACGAGATGGATTGTATGGGCGCATAGGAATAAGAATGTACACGAGATGGATTGGATGGGCGCATAGGAATAAGAATGTACACGAGATGGATTGGATGGGCGCATAGGTATAAGAATGTATACGAAATGGATTGGATGAACGCATAGGAATAAGAATAAATGTAAACTGACAATGACTTCTGTTAAACTGCTCTTAGACTATATATTTTATGATAGTAAATATTATGATTATATACCTAATTTGTCTAGGCGTTTTGTTTCCAAATTTCAGACCACGTGTCATTCCCTAGAGTATCATTTCTTTGCTTAACAGTTGCACATGAGAAGACACATGAATATGGATACAACTCAAACAAAGAATCTTATTCTCAAGAGAACGACACGTGGTCTGAAATGGGAAAACATTACGTGCAAGATAAATATGTCAAATGTGATGCAAGTGAGCTACATCGATATGCTTCATGGGTCGTAAGAAAGCAGCCTATTCAACTCGTACATAATCAAAATGTTTAGCAAAGATGTGCTCCTTCTAAGGAAAACTTAATTCTAAATTTCAAAAATGAAGTTTAAAAATCTCATTACATTTTTAAATGCTGTTTAAATCCATGGAATTTTTTCTTGATTGGTCATTGAGATTAAAATAAAAAAAATTTTGTTTATTATTATTGTTTAAAAATGTTAAAAAAGGTAAAATTAAGCTAAAAAACCTCCCAAGGGACATTGAACAATTGGACAATTAAACTCTACACTAGAACCCTAGTGTGTGTGTCACAATATCCTTTATCAAACCAGCTGAGTTGACCTTCAGAACGAACTCAAGGTCAACCAATCAGAATTGAGGATTCAACATTGTATTTTGATTAACATTTCCCATGTGTCCCTGCTCGGGAAATGCTAACCAAAAATAGTTGACCCATAATTCCTTTAGGGGAACGCGATCAACTCAGCTGGAAATTAAAGGTCTTCACAATACTGAGTAGGCTAGACTGAATAATGAATAAATTGTATGATGCCTTTACAGTATATTTTTTTGTAATATGAGTATATGTCTGTTTGTCTATATTTCTATATAGCAGAGTTCATTGGTTGGCTGGTAGGATTCTCTCTGTGTACTGCGGTAATGGATTATCTTTCCAACAGATCGAACCGGTTGCCTGCATAAAATCATGGTTTATTTACTGTGGGGAGTTTTCAAGTGTCTCTATGATTTCTGCCATGGAAGGACGTTCTTCTGGGTTCTGTTGTAAACATCTTCTGATCAGGTTCCTGAACAAATTGTTGGTCACCATGGCAACTTGTACGTTTCTGCGTTCTACGTCAGGCATTTGACGAACGTTCATCTCGCACAGCAGAACTCCAAAGCTGTACACATCAAGCTGTAGAGAAAGAATAACATACAGTAAAAACCCGCATAACAGAACCAGTGGATTAAGAACCACTAGGCTGAAATTTAGCCAATGAAGCACCCAATACAGCTATTTCAAAAAAGGTTGGTGAAGGTTTTGTGGTTTGTTGCATATTACATACCAAGTCCGAAATTCAGTATTGGTGATGTGAATTCAAGCAATGAAAGTTATGACAATATGGAATTTTCCTAAAATTTGTCTGCAGGTTTTTCCAGCATATTTTCTTCTGTGTTGACATTATTTACATATGAATATAATACACTTCAAGCTTGGTAACATCCAGCATGCAACAAGCAACAAAACCTTCACCAACCTTATCTGAAACTAGCTGTATACAAGAACCACTTCACCCTGACAAACGAGACAGGTTCCTATGTAAAAAGTATAAAGATTTAAGGTGGCTCGACCCAATAATTTTTCGTGAGTACCGTCCGCGTTTGAAGCTCCAGTATAAAAACGCGTTGGGTTCGATTTCAAATCCACTTGAACACATTTCTTTCATAAAGATTGAATTATGATTTCGTTCGTTCTTTCCTCCTATATCTCTTGCTCACTATATGGCAATTAAAGAGCAATCGAGCCATACGAGCGACAAAATGGCAAAGTTGCGCAATAGTACCCAGGGGTCTTCAGAACTTTACCCAAGAGGCCTTAGCGGGCATCTGACCACAGGGTTCCTGTCTAATAGTCCGATCAATTAGCATGTGCCATCTGTCAATCAATGCCACTACGTTGCCAAGTAATTAACAGAGGGCGGAGCTAACTTATCACGTGACATAAATTAATGTCTACGCATGCTCTATTTCGTTGACTGCTGTAATTCAAGAGTGAGTCGAGTCAGAATTTTTAATTTATTCGTAAACGAGCATAATTCTAATCAAACCCGGAATTCTGAAGAATTTTCATTGCTCACGGCAAATCCGCTAACTTTGATTAAGTACTCGTGCTTTGATTCAGCTATTTAAAGCAGTATTATCTGTAGTATCAGTACGAAAGGAAAAAACAAGCCATGGCCAATATTTAATTCTTGTGTTAAAGAATTTTTACGCGCTCCAAGCTAAATCAAACCGATGGGACGTCCTGACTTCATTTGAGTTTTACCGACCCGATTCTCGGATACTATAGTTAATGGTTTGACTCAACAAGACTACTACAAATAAACATGAGGTACAAAGAAGTTTGATCTTAGAAGTTTATTGGGGCTTTCATTTTGATATTAAGAACTAAAGAGTAATGAGAAATATTGTTAAATCGAACGCATGCATTTTGACTCTCAGATCGATCTCTTATAAAGTCATTCAACTCACGGCTCACTCGTTAAACATTTACGAACTGTCGATTGATTTACAAATATATACGAACATAGAAAATTATCAAATGTAAAACAATTCTGAGGGTAGTTTTGAGCAATTTGAGCAATTATCTGCTCGTCTTACCGTTCTAAACGAAGGATTCATGTAGTAATCAAATAATGCTGACCTCAAGCAAACATGTCTCCGTCAGCTCGCTTTGCCGACTTTCTGTCTGCGACTTAATTACGTATGATAAAACTCGGACTGGAATCGGAATGATATGGAAGTTGTACTTCACCAAAATGGGTATTTTTGATGATTTAGTTTTTGATCGAACTTTTTTTTCCAAAATGGCTTTCACTGTACATTTATAGTAGGAAGTCTCTCACTGTCTTTTGAAAAACGACGAAAAAAGAAAACGAGGGCCTCGACAGTACGATACATCGAAAATACGAAATATTAAAAACCAAATTACAGTCAGCTAATTTTATAATTGATCACTCTTTTTCCACAAAGGGTGGTTCAAGGGCACTAGGACCCTCCCACCCGGTCCAGGTAACCCAGTGCACGCTGCCACCAGCGTCTTGTTGGGATTACATTAAGTCGAGGACCAAATTTACTAAATCAATGACAAATAGAATTAGTTAGTACTCAATGAGGATATTCTATCATTCAGAGGATTCTGAATAGCAATTATTATTGGTGTGATATATTGTATTAGGATATAACGATACAGCTAGGAAGAAACAACATAACAATTGCTTTTGTCTTGTAAATAACAACCTGTTAAGAACCTACTCAGCCTGATTTCTAACTAGATACCAAATATATAAGAACCATTACAGCCTGACAAAAAAGTGGTTCTTTTATTCGTCTTCATAGTCTTCATAGGCTTGTCGTAATGTGGTCAGCGTAGTTTCAAGTTCGTGTGATCTTTCCTCGCTGCTTTGAAGGCGACTCTCTGTTTCTTGGTGTGCTTGTGTTTCTTCGACTAAAGTTGCCTCAAATTCTTCTAATCTCTGCTCGTAGCTGCGAAGACGTCTCTCTGTTTCCTCGTGTGCCCTTTGTTCTGCAGCCAAGGACGTCTCCGATAGATTTAAACTCTGCTCTTTACTGCGAAGGCATCTCTCTGTTTCTTCTAATCTCTGCTCTTGACTGTGAAGGCGTCTCTCTGTTTCATGCAATCTTTGCTCGTTACTGCGAAGATGTCTCTCTGTTTCTTCTCTTGCTTGTCTTTCGGCAGCAAAAGATAACTCGAGTTCATGTGATCTCTGCTCGCTGCTATGAAGACGCCTTTCTACTTCTTCGTGTATTTTTCTTTCTTCAGCTAATGATGTAACCAGTTCAGCAAAACGTCCATCGCTTTTCTGACCAATACATTCTTCTGTTTCTACAAGAAGAAATTTTAATTAACTGTAATTAATAGTTCTAAAACTCTGTGATTGGCTTACTAGAGTGAAAACACTAGATCTGTGAAACAGTATTGTAATATGCAATTAGCTCTAATTTGTAGTAAATAGCTCTACTGATTTAGTGCAAAGTGCAAAATAAATTACTACTGTTTTACAGATTAAGTGTGAGTACTCTAGTAAACGAGCTAACAATACAAAAAATACGTTTAATCGAAGTTATGTCTGTCTTAAAGTGAACAAAAACAATTTTTCGAGTTTAGCGACTTGCTAAAGAAGATTTAGCGAGGGACGATTCTTAAAATTTACGATGAAGTTTCGTGACTGAAACTTCAGTGAGAGAAAAAGTGGCCTGTAGACCAGAACAACCTGATTATACTGCAAGAATAATATTTCAGTTCCGTAGAAAACACTTTATAGAAGGTAAATTCATTAATGTTAACTAATATTTCGTTAAAAAATGTGTAAACTAGCTGGAGAAACTCTCAGACAAGCCAAGGACGTTGCTTCGGCAAACATTGTCAGAAAAACTTGGATAGTTTATCGTTTTGACTACATTTTAGATTTTTATCATCTTTTTCTTCATTACTTGTGAACCAAAAAAGCGATATTTGAAGCTTTGAATTTTTGTTTTTGATCCCATTTCAAGAAAAAAGGCTAAGACTTAGTAAAAAGACTTAGTTCTTTGAAAAAAATATATTTGACGGCCAGCGAGCCTCACGCGAAGTCAAAACAAGATTCCAGTTTCATAATCATATGGATATTTTGACATTTTTATAGATAATTTATTTTAATGTTAAATGAAATATGAAAAAGGAATAGATATCACACCAAATATTTGCTATTTATCGGGCTTTTCCAGCTATTACTATTACACAATCGCAAAAATGATGAGCTTGTTTTTTTTTTGGATAAGCTTATGTTTTTGTAAGATATTTCGCTCGATAATAAAGTTAAGAATAAATCTGAAAAAACTTTTCAAAGACCAACTTACTAGCAAAGAAAACTATTATCTTGTATTAATGAATGTCTCTTTTTACATGTGAAGTTCAAGTGAATGTAAGCTTAAGCTTATAATATTTTTCGACAATTTTCAGTGTAGTTCACTTTCAACCTAAAAAACTTATGACTTTGATTACTAAGATTTGCTGAATAAAATCCTTTGTTCTATACGTGTATTCATATGTTCTACAATCTATAATTATTTTTCTTCGAATTGAAAAGTTTTCTAATGCTTTTGAAGTAATGGTTTTTCTTTTAGTTTTTCCTTCTGGGTTCTGGTAAAATCAAAAAAAGTGGTAACGCTGTAACCAGCGTTATGCCGCGTCACACAATTGTCACGTTTTTAGCACTATATATACTATTTATGGGAGCTCCGCTTTTAGGCAGTGCCTAAATCTATATGATTTTTTGACCAATTACCGCAAACCGCAATATATTATGGGCAATGTGAAAGTAGAGAATAGCCCAGTTTCGATATTGTGGTTGAGTGATCACGCACAAAGCAATACAAGACGAGGCTCCGGGGAAACAATGGAGTAATCCTGATATATTCTTTTATTTCCCCGAAGCCTCTCCTTGAATTGCTTTGTTAGTGATCACTCAACCACAATATCGAAAGTGGGTTAAAACCTTGATCTTGATCTTGTCGAGGATGTAGTTTATCTACTGCAACAAAAATACCACGGCCTGCCGGGCAGGTGAAATATCTTTTCCTTTGAAATATTCCATCACCCACATATTTATCACATCCGGCCACTGATTCCTAGCGAGATATGAACAAATAGTTAGTTAAAAGAAAGCATATTTTAAAGTATGTAATAAACTTGATGCATTTTTAAACTGCATTTGAACCAAGACAATATGAACTATTTTTTACTATATTTTATATCTTATTTTCTTGTGATAAAGACCGAATGGTTGAAACTTTGTCTGTTTTCTTTCTTACATATATATTCACATTTTCTATCAAGAAAACAGACTATTGAATTCCTGTGAATCCTTCTACTGGAAGTTCATCGTTGGTCTACCTTCTACATATCGAAGTTTTTTAATATACTTTATCATATATATTATATATTTAAAGATTTTGACTGTATTATATACTTTAAAAATATCTAATAAATAATCTTTTAGTGTGGATGATTGATGTGTCAGTATTTAAGGAAAACAATTGCCCTATATCACTATGACATCACATAAAACAATATATTGTTTTAACGCTAAGGATTATGGTCACCAGAAGGGACGAAATAGCAGAAAAACAAATGGAATCCCAATAAAATTCGGTTTATGAATGTTTGAAAGTGAGAACAGCTAAATATTATACTAAATATCGTGAACTAAAGAAGAATTGGCCTACATTTCTATTATTATGTAAACAAACCGTGACATCATAGTGATATAGGGCATTCTTGTACCAAGACCCTATTCATTTCTGAATCACTAAAAATCATAGGCTCTGGGAAACCCTATAATTTCAATGAAGGAATCTGAATGACTTGTACGAAACTTTGGCAGGGTGGCCACGGTAAGGCGCGTCGCGCTGTAACACTTTCTATGCTGTTGTTGACTTAGCTTTCTTGGAGAAGGGTCGGTTATAGCAAAGGCAATGAAGATGGATGAATGCCTTCGCTTCGCATTTTTTATAACATTTTGTCGAGTGAACTATAAATAAACTAGACGCTCTTGGAGCGTTCACTGGGTTGCCTTTGCAAGTATTCTAGAGCTCGATGATGAACATTTCAAGACTCGCTAAATCTCCAAGCTAATCGCGCTTACTTATTTCGCGCAGGATTTTTCCTTTCTTGTGGACTGAACAACCTTTTAACGAGTATTAAGTTACTTGTTTACCTATACTACGTTAAGCTACTGAAACTAGCATGTCTGATGAAATAACTATATCTATTTCAGGATCGAAACTGCTCCCCGGAGGGAGTACTCCGGGTCTTTTCATACGGGGATGCTCCGCCCGGACTCTCGACCCCTTACCCTTTTCTATACCAAATTTTAGCAAAAAGGTACCCCTTTTATACACTTTTTGTCTGAAAAGGTACCCCTTTCATATACTTTTGAAGAAAAGCTACCCCTTTTTATACCAAAATTCACAAATTCCCACCCCTTTTCTATACCTTTACTGGTCACCAAGGCGACCCGAGAATTATTTATTTATTTATTTATTTGTTTGTTTGTTTGTTTGTTTAATTGTTTGTTTAATTGTTTTTTTGTTTGTTTGTTTGTTTGTTTATTTATTTATTTACCTGCGGCCTGAAAAACGTACCCCTTTCGGGCAGAGCATCCCCGTATAGTCAATTATAGGGAGTACCCCCCCCCCCGGGAACTGCTCACTGCCAAATAAGCTATTTTATATCAAAACTAGGGCTCAATGATGAACATTCCAAGACTCGCCAAATCACAATGCTAATCCTTACTTATTTCGCACAAAAGTTTTCCTGTCCTGTGGAGAACAACCTTTTATCCTACTTTACTGGTGCGACAACAGCTTTGATTACGTTACTAACGCGTTTTAACGCCGGAGTATTAAGTTACTTGTTGACCTACACTACCTTAAAGACTAGCATGTCTGATGAAATAGCTAGCTATGTTTATTTCAGGATCGAAACTGCTCACTGCCAAACAAACGTTTTATCAATGTAAATACTCTTAGCCAAAATGTGTTTAACTGGTAATTTGTTTTTCCCACAATTTTTGTTTGCTGTATTTTTATAAATGGAAATATTCAACAAATACATAACACAACACAACTTCATTGGACAGACTATTGGTATGGTTACAAGTTCTCGAACAATCATGACGTGTGACGTCACAATAGACATTATGGTCTACCTGACGCCCGAAAAACGGATCTCATTTTAAGACTGGTTTGCCACCATGGCAATCCAGTAAAAATCGCACGACCTCGAGTACAATTTGGAAATTAATAGGTACGAGTAATGTTTTGAAAATTCCTGTAATTGCACGAGCCTTTTTCCTATACCAATACGGAGTTTATTGTAAATATATCAGGGACGGCGGAGCACATTTTAAAGTGGGACAGCTTTTCCCTAAATTTTTGGAAGCACATTTTAAAGTGGTAGTGGGGCTTGAATTTTTGTTTTACTATTTGACTAAAGCTCCTCCAGCCCCCCTTGGCTCCGCTGTCCCTGTCATAGGGTCTTTTCATACAATGCTTTACCTTGTCTAGTAGTTCTACGCCAAACCAAGCACCACTGGATCCACCTAAGCTTCCCTTGTAACGAATAACTCCTCGAAGTTCTAGATCTGTATTTCGTTTTCTTACCTTCACAAAAACTTTACTACCAATATCCAATGTATTTGCTTCAGTTAGACGATTCTTGTCTAGATAAATACGCAATCTTTTTCTTCGTAACGAGACAGCAATAAGCAAGTCACCTTCGTTGTCTGTTAGCTGGCCAACATCCAGCTTAGTGCATTCTAGTTTCATGTCCCCCCATGTAAGAGAGATCTTTTTAGGGTCTTTCGGCTGCTCTGATCCTGGTGAACACTCCAAGATTTCACCTATATCAAGAGTTCCTTTATAGGAAACCCATGGCCTGCTTCTTTCCACTAACTCCCCACTCCTGTCCTTCAGTAATATGTACCTGGGTGTGCTGGCCATGTTTTACAGATCCATCAATACAAGGATTTAGAAACAGGAAGTAAAACACCCTCGATTCTGTGCTATTCACCACAGCAACCCCAGTTGAACTAAACTAACATAAACCACAGGTAACCCAGACTATTTTATTTTATTTTATTAGCTTCGCCAAATAACGAATTATGTACAACAACAAAACACAACAAGAACAACGTAAGGCAGGGTAACCGCAACAGCCGTGGTAGGCCAATTACTGCGGGCCCGTACTATCACTAATAAAACATATACCGAAACTATAAAATCAGTAGCAGAAGGTTAAGGGCAGTGTAAGGCTACGCGAGGTATTGCACTTCGGACAAAACAGTCTTATCCACTTTAAGAGAATGTATGTAGTAAATAGATTTTGCCAGGATTTTGTAGATTTTGCTAAGATTTTGAAGAAAAGCTTCGGATATATAAAAAACAGAAGAGTACTTTTCCCCTCCAAGATCTACATGTCCTTCCACATAATAATAATAATAATAATAATAATAATAATAATAATAATAATAATAATAATAATAATAATAATAAATACTTTATTTAAACTGGAAAAATCTATCAGTATTAAAAAACACTGGTCTTAAGAAGATGTCCAGTGATGTCTATATCTTATAGAGGGACTGTGGAAAGTAAGTGTGATGGGGGATGGGGGGAGGGAGGATAATGACAGCCGAAAGCAGGAGCCCCTAGTGGTGTTTGGGGCCATGTATGGCAAACCGATTGTTGCAATAATTCAATTCAGCTCTTTTATTCAACGTTCAACCATATTTATTCAACGTTCAACCCCTTATTCAACGTTCACCCCCCCCCCCCCTCCCCCAAGGTTTATACGCATCATTCCGTCCGATGGCGTCCCGCAGAGTCTGGCTCTTCATCTACCAATCCATAAGCTAATGGATTATTATCATGCATCATTCCATTTGTCCACATCTGATTGGGGGACCAGTTTCTCTCTGTGCGTACTCTGTGGTGATTAAAAGCCTCCATAAATTCATTCATGAGTTGTGAGTTGAGTTGTAAAAATGCAAGTGTTGCTTGAATAGATTCTTGCATTTTTACAAAAGAAATATTAGCGCTTTCCTAATCGTAAAATATAAACTTATTCAGATTTATTACTTACTTGTTGATATATGATATTATAGTCAGCTAGTTGCATTCAACCTCGTTCCTAGGCGAGGCGGTCGGAGTTGGGACCGAGAGGACACCGGGAACGAGGTTGGGTTGCATTCGTAAACTCTGCGTATAAACCTTGGGGAAGGGGGGGGGGGGGGGGAGGGTTGAACGTTGAATAAGGGGTTGAACGTTGAATAAAAGAGCTTAATTGAATATTGCTACAATCGGTTTGCCATAGCCATGCCTCCTTAAAACATTTTGAAAGTGAGACCCTCGGAAATGCGATTTCCCTCAAAATAGGCTAGAAAGTCCCTGACCCTCGGCAAATAGGTGCTCAAAAAATGGTGACCCTCCCCACAAACACAGCAGCCTTATCCCACCATTTAAGACGGTAGCCAGCCAATCAGCGAGAACATTATATCTCAAATATTTTTTCCAGCCCACAGAGTCTGTGCAAGGGTATATATACCTATTTTTAAATGTTTATCGCTGCCAAAGGCGATTGGAGATAAGCACGAAAGGGGGAGGGGGGGGGGGAGCCTTATCCCACCATTTAAGACGGTAGCCAGCCAATAGGTATATATACCTATTTTAAAATGTTTATCGCAGCCAAAGGCGATTGGAGATAAGCAGGAAAGGGGGGGGGAGCTTCTGGGTAAAAGTATAGGGTATGTATGCTCGTCATATCTCTTGGGGGTAAAAACCAGCGATTTGGTATGTTGTACGAGGGTAGCACTTAATAGCCAGTGGATAATAAACCTGTGGCCCTCGTTCCATGATCGAATTGGAATTTAGAAGTTGATTTTTGTGGAGGAAGAAAAACCGGAGAACCCGAAGAAAAACCCTCGAAGCACATGAGAAGCCAACTAGAAACTCTACTCACATACAACACCGAGCCCGGGGGGACTCGAACCCGGGTCGCATTGGTGAGAGGCGAGCGCTCTAACCGCTACGCCACCCGTGCTTCCCAACACAAATGACACTGTTCAACACTAATGCGTTGAAATATCAACTTTATTCAGTTGTTTGGTTAAAAGCAGTAAATTGCGCACCTTGTATACGCTTACAAATATTTCTCATCATATATTATTTTTATTTATTTTTTATATTTTTTTCTCAATTATTTAGCACATTATAAGTGCTTCATTACAACGTGAAATTATTATCAAAAATGATATAAAATGAACAATAAAGTAGGGGAATCAACAAAACTTATGAAATGTTGTGAGAGACGAAATAGACGATAAATATTATTCAAGCTCACATATATAAAACTATCCACTCAATGAAACTGAGCTATTCACACGAAGAAATTCATAAAACATGCATGATAATAAACAAAACAATTCTATGGGGGAGGGGTGGGGGATACAAAAAAACTCCACCCTCCCCTCCCCCGAGTTAAACTTCAAAATGAGATATGAAAGTTTAGAAAGAAAATATGAAATTAAAAGAATTTTTTGAGTAATTTTACGAAAAGAAGAAACCTAACGATGATGTTTAGTTGCTGTTTTGATCATAAATATTTAAAAAACTAGCTACCTGATTGATAGGTCGGAATATTTGGATTAAAAAAAGTTCCTGCACGCGATTTCAATCAAAGATTATTTACACCTCATTCAAATCCCCAAGTCCAGCTCAGTTAGCTCGCCTGCTACCGGTGCTAATCCATGGCACTGGTAATGTCAGTATTATTAAGTTTAAAAAGTTGAGTTTTCTCGGCAAAAACTGAAGCTTATACTGATAAGTCAACAAGCGATAATAATAAAGGCTTATTCAGAAAGATTTCAAAGAAATGAAAAAAAGCGCACTTGGAATGGGTAGATCACATGCAAAGCGGTCCTCAAATCAAAGCTTCAAATACATATAACATTACTTTAACCGTAAAAAGGAAAATGTATCAAAACTCTTCAAGAAGAACCACGTCAATAAACATGGTTTGAAAACCAAACTATTTACATTCATGCCACACCACCATCACATACAGGTCGCTATGGCAACGTTAAGAGAACTAACCGTCTCCTAGCAATAAGGTAAGGATAGACTTTAAATTTTACCATACATAATAAGTTATTATTAACTAAACCTGTAAACATCTCTTAAACCTTAAATTCAACCAAAGACTTGGGTCTGTCTTGAGTCAGTCTACAGGGGTGAGCCTGCGGACTTGCTGGTACGCGTCAGCCCACGATAGACCGGTTTCGCATTCGATGCAAACCGCTGTTTTTGAAGACCACAGACTCATTTGTACAGGGTTAGCCTCGTTTATAAGTCAGCTATTCAAAGACACCTGCTCAGCGCCTGCAGCTCACGGCGACTGTTGAAGAACCGAATTGTCACGGGGCTAAACAACCTTTCGCGGTGAACTTTCGCGGGTGTATTTTACTGGTCGACTAAGGTCGGTAAAGCCACGAAAAACCAGAGATGACGGTCTAACTGATGTAATTTAATTGACAATAATCGAACGTCAACTGAAATACAATACATCAAGCAAACTGATCAAAACAAGTTACAATGGTATGATTATAGACTCTAAAATAGCATACATTACAAGCATAGTTTTGCTTAAACAATCTACTTCTAGCAAAATTTTAAATGCACGTAGCAAAGTGAATAATATGAACAAAACCAAGTAATAGACCTCTTTACCTTCGTTGTTTGTTGTGCCCATTGCAGACCATGTGATGCCACTCTTGGGAGTTGATTCTTTCATGTGTAAATATTTTAATAAAAGAACATTTCTCAAGGGAATGACATGTGGTCTGAAATGGGCAATTTGTATATGAAGCTAAAGAGGTCTATATATTACATAGAATCATAAATGATTAAGCTAAAGGCATAAATTATTGCCATAACAGGACTTTGCGTAAAATATACTTAAGACACACCAGTGGGAGTGCCGCTACGAGCTATCACGTGTGGGGTTACCCAAAAGAAACTAACTATAAGAACTATAGGCTATTCCATAGAAAGATACAATACTGAGTTGATACAGTGTTATAAATGTAAAGCCCCGAGCCAACAAAAGAAACTAGAGACGTGAAGGGGCGTTAACACATACGAAATCTAAAGGAAAGTGGTACAGAAACTCCATTGCGAGACCACTTTAAAACATGGTCCAAAAGTTGCTTACAAAGATAAAAGATAATAAGGCTTAGTGTACTTACATATCGGTTCCCGCTTGCCTCTAAAGACCAAGGGTATTTCACTAATTTAAAACGATACGAACTAAGGTTAAACACTCACGATCCTAAGGAAAACTGACTAAAGGGAGTTACAGCTAAGACTTCCTTTTTATCTGCACACGTGGGACACTGAGAAATATGATTACTAAGAAAATATAACTAGCCAATCAAAATAGCAAATTAACTGATAATTTAGAATAGATCCCTTGCAGTATGTTGGAATGCAGCTCAATATGCTGAACAGAACAATAGGTTAAGTTGCAATTCTCAGGAGATTAAAATTCTTTTGTTTTGACATCCAAATTGAGCTGCTTTGACGTCACGTGAAAGGGGTCTATACAAAGAGCCTCGTTGTGGTTTCCTTTACATATACAAATAGATGCATGAGAAAAGTACAAGGTAATCAGCTAGGTCATACAGGTCAACAGTAAGCTGGTATATTATTACTGTGAGCCATGAGACAAGCAGCGACACTAATCTTGGCAATTGGGTTCCCGGCCCTGTGTCAAAAATGCCATAAAAATCCCAATTTGAGCCAACCGGGTGGCTTCATGAAATCATGGTTTATTTACTGTTGTGAGTTTTCAAGTGTCTCTATGATTTCTGCCATGGAAGGACGTTCTTCTGGGTTCTGTTGTAAACATCTTCTGATCAGGTTCCTCAACAAATTGTTGGTCACCATAGCAACTTGCACGTTTCGACGTTCTACGTCAGGCATTTGACGAACGTTCATCTCGCACAGCAGAACTCCAAAGCTGTACACATCAAGCTGTAGAGAAAGAATAACATACAGTAAAAACCCGCATAAAAGAACCAGTGGATTAAGAACCACCAGGCTGAAATTTAGCCAATGAAGCACCCAATACAGCTATTTCAAAAAGGGTTCGTGAAGGTTTTGTGGCTTGTTGCTTGTTACATACCAAGCCCGAAATGCAGTATTGGTGATGTGAATTCAAGCAACGAAAGTCATGACAATATGGAATTTTCCTAAAATTTGTCTGCAGGTTTTTCCAGCATATTTTCTTCTGTGCTGACATTATTTACATATGAATATAATACACTTCAAGCTTGGTAACATGCAGCATGCAACATGCAACAAAACCTTCACCAACCTTATCTGAAACTACCTGTATACAAGAACCACTTCACCCTGACAAACGAGACAGGTTCTTATGTGAAAAGTATAAAGATTTAACAAACATGTTGTTCTAAGGGTCATTGGGAATACATTAAGTCAAGGACTAAATTTACTGAATCAATGAAAAATAGAATTAGTTAAAGTACTCAATGAGGATATTCTATCATTCAGAGGATTCTGCATAAATAGCAATTATTGGTGTGATATATTGTATTAGGATATAACGATACAGCTAGGAAGAAACAACAATTGCTTTTGTCTTGTAAATAAGAACTTGTTATGAACCTTCTCAGCCTGATTTCTCACTAGATACCAAATATATAAGAATCATTACAGCCTGACTTGGGAAAATAGTGGTTCTTTTATGCGGGTTTTTAATGTATCATCTAGTTTAGTGTGTGTGTTGGAGTGCAAATCGACATAGCTCAACTGAAATGCAGATTGTACCTTTGGTGATTGTCTGGACGTATGTGCCTCAGGAGCAGAGTAGATAACAGCACCAGGACTAGTCGTCATGGACTGCTGCAGGAAGTTGGCCGTGCCATAATCCGAGACTTTGGCCCGCCAAATAGTGACGTGTTTCCATAACAACACATTAGCACTGCTGATGTCTCGGTGAATGATTGGAGCTGGATGGCTCAGATGTAAGTAGTTTAACGCTTTGGCAACATCTAGTGCAATGGTCGTGATCTCAGGAGGTTCCAATGGCCGATCATGTAAAACCGCCCTTAGACTAGTGTCCAGTAGTTCAGTCACAAAAAGAGGACTTTGGTCATCGTTTGTTGCTCCAATGAACTGCAGAAGACAAGGATGACGACATCTTGATGCCATATTCATCTCTCGTTCAAACAGACTTCGGTTGTGATCAGAGAGAATAAGCTCGTGGATTTTCTTCACAGCAACTTTACATCCCCGAAATGTTCCTTCTTTCACCTCGCTCCATGCTCCGACACCAATCACTTTATCAGACAATATTATTTCATCCCGGCTTACGATCCAATCGCGTGTTGACTCTATAGATCTTTGGTAGTCTTCATAGGCTTGTCTTACTGTGGTCAGCGTACCTTCAAGTTCGTGTAATCTCTCTTCTATGCTTTGAAGGCTTCTCTCTGTTTCTTGGTGTGCTTCTCTTTCTGTAGACAGCGATGTCTCCGATTGATTTAATCTCTGCTCTTTACTGCGAAGGCGTCTCTGTGTTTCTTGGTGTGCTTGACTTTCTGCAGCCAACGATGTCTCTAATTCATTTGACCTTTCCTCGCTGCTTTGAAGGCGTCTCTCTGTTTCTTCTCTGGCTTGTCTCTCCGAAGCTAAAGATAACTCGAGCTCATGTGATCTCTGCTCGCTGCTATGAAGACGCCTTTCTACTTCTTCGCGTATCTTTCTTTCTTCATCTAAAGATGTAACCAGTTCAGCAAAACGTCCATCGCTTTCCTGAATACATTCTTCTGTTTCGAGAAAAGGAAAATTTTATTAACTGTAATTAACAGTTCTCAAACTCTGTGATTGGCTTACTAGAGTGAAAACACTAGATCTGTAAAACAGTATTGTAATATGCAATTAGCTCTAATTTGTAGTAAATAGCTCTACTGATTTAGTGCAAAGTGCAAAAGAAATTGCTACTGTTTTACAGATTAGATGTGAGTACTCTAGTAAACGAGATGGTGAAGTGAATAAGAAATAGTGAATCATAATTGAAAATTATGGAAAAGTGGTTGGCCTAAAGGTTTACCTGGCTCCCATGGACTACTTCGACGATACGGCGGCCATTTTGGTAGGGGGCAAATATACAAATATTTGTTACACTTATATATGGCGTCGATTAAAATCAACGTTTCACCCGTAGACAACTTAACAAGAGATGAATTAAGAAGATGGGCATGAAAGAAAGACAAATAAACGAAACTCTCTATTTTATTCGACATTTTTGTTTTCTTTTGCCCCCTGGACGCCCCATAATGCATTGCGATTCAAGATGTGAAAATAATGACTGATATACTACGTAGAAAAATGAAATGCTTGTCACTTAACAAACATGATAGGGCCAGAGAAACCCAGGATTTTTTTTTTTCCTTATCGGATCCTACGTATACCCCCGGCTTCTTGTAAAAAGTTATTTTCATTAATTAAGATTCAAGATGGCCGCCTCATCGTCAAAGTAGTCCATTCCCTCGACTTTGCCGCCTTTTTTTGATTTCACAATACGTGTTTGTTGTGTATGGGATTGGGGTTTTCATCTCTCAGATACACTAAGCGAACGAAATGTAAAATGTCTGGTGAAAATGCGCTATCTTCATACAAACGCTCATCACTGATAGTTGTTAGGGTAAACAGATTTGGATATAGGGCCGAATCACATGAGGTAGAGTGCATTTAAGGATTAATCAGTCCACGCGTACTCATTAGAGAACACTCATAATAGAAATCAAGAAAGTTCAGGTTTTTTTTAAATCACATATTTGCTGAAGGCTGATCAGAAGATGTTGTAAATGCATCTTATGGTACTTAAAGATGTATAAGAAACAGCCAGAAAAATAAAAAAGATTTTCAAGAAGTCTATAAAGTCAGTTTCGAGCACTTCTTCACGAGTCAATACATTTTCTGTAACACTAAACTTCTTGATGTTCTGAATGTGGGGAAATAACTCAGAATGAACTGATAATCAGTATTTTACAGATAAAAGCAGGTATAGTGTACATTCGATTGAAGAACGGTTTTTTTTATGACACTTTTTTACCGGTTACCCCCAAACCGCAATGTATTATGGGCAATGTGAAAGTAGAGAATAGCCCACTTTCGATATTTTGGTTGCGTGATCACGCACAAAGCAATTCAAGACGAGGCTCCGGGGAAACAATGGAGTAATCCTGATATATTCTTTTATTTCCCTGGTGCCTCTCTTTGAATTGCTTTGCGCGTGATCACTCAACCATAATATCGAAAGTGGGTTAAAACCTTGATCTTGATCTTGTCGAGGACGTAGTTTATCTACTGCAACATAAATTCCATGGTCTGCCGGGCAGGTGAAATATCTTTCCCCTTCAAATGTTCCATCAGTGTAACCACATCCCTCTGATTCCTAACGAGATATGAACAGTTAAAAGAAAATATATTAAAGTATGTTACAAACGTGATACATATATTTTACTATATTATATTTTGCTCTGATAAAGACCGAATAGGTGAAACGTTTTTTACAGACAAAATCTTGGAACCTTGGAAATTCTAAGTTGTCTGTTTTCTTTCTTACATATATATTCACATTTTCTATCAAGAAAACAGACTATTGAATTCCTGTGAATCCTTCTACTGTAGGTTCATCGTTTGTCTATCTTCTATATATCGAAGTTAATATACTTTATCATACCTGGGCCGTAGCACCCACAGGGGCCGGGGGGACCCGTGCTCCCTCTCCTTTTTTCCCCCAAAAAAATAGACACATCAAGAATTTTTAAATACTCATTTTTTGTGATACTTCAAACAAAAGAAGAATTGGCCTACATTTCTATTATTATGTAAACAAACCGTGACGTCATAGTGGTATAGGGCATTCTCGTACCCAGACCCTGCTCATTTCACTAAAAACTGTAAGTCCTGGGAAACCATATAATTTCAAGTGATCTGATTGGCTTATATGGGAATACTGAGGTTGTAGCGACTAATGAATTTTTAAATTTCTACCATAAATATATTTCCATAAGGCCTAGACTTCTTAGATAGACAAAAGAAAATTTAGATTTAAACACTGCATTATAAAATTGAGAATATCTTTTCACCGGGTTGCCTGTGGCAGCCCAGTCCACTAAAACTCTGACCACTAGTAGCTCGGCCAATAAGAGCACAAGATTCATGATGGACCATTAGTAGCTTTAGACAAATATGCTTTTGTCTGTGCTCTGATTGGCTGAGCTTGCCTTTGACCTAATGGGCTATTGACCCTTACAAAATTCATTACTAATTCATTAGGGGGAGACCCAATGAAATTGCATGATGAGGAGAAGGGTTACATGAGAGCACTTGTGCAGGGGCGTATCCAGGATTTTCCAAAGGGGGGTGCACAAATACTAAAAGCTGCCATTTTGTTTGTCCCCTCCAAAATGATTTAGTGTTAGCTAGACTAACAATATGTAATTTCGATCTAGGAAATTTGTTATTTGTTTGCATTTTGTCATTGTTTAATTTTATTGCTAGTGTATAATTTCACAAAGTCTAGCAAAGTGACTTGTACCGTTGAAAGTTTGAAATCTTCAGTTGAAATGAAAAAGAAAATACTTTTGCTTGTGGCATTTTGTTCATTGATAAAGATAATTAATTTTATAATGGTGAGATGAAATGTTCAATGACCCCAAAAAATTATATAGTTTGAGTGATGTCTCTTGAAGTTATAAAGGTTTTTCCATGCCATATGCTAATGACTGTGATGTCAGGATCGGAGAGTCATCATTTAATATACAAAACCTAACTGGTAAAGATAAATTAAAGTTGGAAAGCATCACTGTTTCATCCATGGCTTTTATAAAAATTATTACTGATTAGTTTCTGCATATTGCCAGTGTTTCGAATTACTAAGGACAACAAATAAACAATGATGACTCCCCTTACATCACAGTCATTAGCATATGACAAGAATAAACCTTTATAACTTCAAGACACATCACTCAAACTATGTAATTTTTTGGGGTCATCGAACAGCTCACCTCATGTAGAATCTATACTCTTATAGCCACTCTATATGCTAATTAGACTCTTATCCTTCATAATATTTATATTTAGTATACACCTAATGGTCTATCACCAATCCCATGCTCTGATTGGCTGAGCTACTAGTGGTCTATTTGTGATAGCGGTTCACTAGTAGTGAAAAAGACTGGTTTTGAAAGCCAAATCAATGGCAAAAACAATTATTTAGTGGCAAAAACCATAGTTAATGGTAGTTAACCTCTATTAACTATGCAAAAACAATAATTTATTTGACCGACTAGTAGGTTTATGCTAAACCAATTAGACCTCTCTCCTTCATGGTCTACTAGCTGCATTAACTCTAGTATAGTCAGTTACAACTATAGATGCTTTGCACCATCACATGTTGGCAGCCACGACAGGAGGCAGGAACAATTGAATCTGGTCTAATCTGATTTACATGAGAAAGAATTCAGTTTCCCAGAGGGAAAACACTGTATTGTTGTGCCTCCTGTCATGGCTGCCATCATGTGATGGTGCAAAGCCTCTATAATTATAAACTTACTGAAATATCTTAGGATTTGTAATACATATTAGAAATGTATAATTGTGCCTTCCCAAAACACTGGGATGTAGAATTTTAAAGTATTTTATGACCAGTACTGAGTTTATTGTAAATATATCAGGGTCGACGGCGGAGCACATTTTAAAGTGAGAAGGCGTTTCTTTTTTTTGGAAGCACATTCTAAAGTTGTGGTGGGGCTAGAATTTTTGTTTTACTATTTGACTAAAGCTCCTCCAGCCCCCCTTGGCTCCTCTGTCCCTGTCATAGGGTCTTTTCATACAATGCTTTACCTTGTCTAGCAGTTCTACGCCAAACTGAGTACCTGCAGTACAGTCGTAAAGGAACATAGGTAAAGGTAAGCTTCCCTTGTAACGAATAACTCCTGGAAGTTCTAGATCTGTATTTTCTTTTGTCAACTTCACAAAAACTTTACTACCAATATGCAATGTTTTTGCGTCCGTTAGACGATTCTTCTCTCGATAAATGCACAGTCTTTCTTCTGGTGACAAGACAGCATCAAGCAAGGCAGCTTCGCTGTCTGTTAGCTGGGCAACAACCCGCTTAGGACAGACTACTGTGATGTACGTGAGTATACATGTAGCTACATGTAATAATCTTAGAGTGATCTTTTCGGGATCTTTCGGCTTCTCTGATTCATGGTAACACTCCAAGATTTTACCTCCAGCAAGTTTGAATGGAGTTCCTTTCGTGAAGAACCAGCTTCTTTCCACTTTCTCCCCAATCGTGTCCTCCAGAACTATGTATCTGTGAGTTGTGTACATGTTTCAATACAAGGATTTAGAAACAGGAAGTGAAACACCCTCGATTCTGTGCTTTTCACCACAGGAACCCCAGTTGAACTAAACTAACATAAACCACAGGTAACCCAGACTATCCACTTTAAGAGAATGTATGTAGTAAATAGATTTTGCCAGGATTTTGTAGATTTTGCCAAGATTTTGGAAATAAAGCTTCGGATATATAATAAACAGAAGTGTACTTACAGTCTTGCCTTTAAAAAAAATCAGAATTTACTGCCTTCCAAGTTCTACATTTCGTTCCATATCTTGTTGAGGGACTGTGGAGAGTAAGTGTAATGGGGGGGGGGGGGGGGGGTCTAATGAGCGCCGAAAGCAGGAGCCCCTAGTGGTGTTTGAGGGCATCCCCCCGAAACATTTTGAAAGTGAGACCTTCGGAAATGCAATTCCCCAAATAATAAGCTAAAAAGTCCCTGACCCTCGGCAAATAGGTGCTCAAAACATCTTGACCCTCCCAACAAACACAGCAGGCTTACCCCACCATTTAACACGGTAGCCAGCCAATCAGCGAGAGCACTATATCTCAAATATTTTTTTCCAGCCCACTGAGTCTGTGCAAGGGTGTATATACCTATCTTAAAATGCTTGTCGCAGCCAAAGCCGATAGGAGATAAGCCTTAAGGGGGGGGGGACTTCGGGATAAAAGTATCGGGTATGTATGCTCGTCATATCTCTTGGGGGTAAAAACCGGCGATTTGGTATGTTATACGAGGGTAGCACTTAATAGTGAGTGGCTGACAAACCTGTGGCCCTCGTTCAATGATCGAATTGGAATTTAGAAGTTGATTTTTGTGGAGGAAGGAAAACCGGAGAACCCGAAGAAAAACCCTCGAAACACAGGAGAGAACCAACAAGCAAATCTACTATTTAGCACATTATAAGTGCCTCATTACAACGTGAAACTATTATCAAAAATGATATAAAATGAACAATAAAGTAGGGGAATCGAAAATTAACAAAACTTATGAAATGTTGTGAACAAATAACACTAATATCGAAAAAATCCATCAATATTTGATGGTGAAATGAAGATATTAAGGAGGCTCGAAATAGTTTTCCTTGAATGAGCGGGGTGGGCGGGGGGGGGGGGGGGGGGTGAGAGGTTAAGATTAGAAAACATACAGGACTAGTATGCGAAAGGAAAAAAGTGTTGGCACTAAAGCCTTCCATGACCAGCACGCCCGGTATGTCTCTTGTGTTGCCGATGGTTTTGCTGATATTGTTACTTCTTTCCATGTGGGATGTGTTTTCAAAATTTACCCAGCCGCGACATATATACATATCACGTAGGGGCGGAAATAAAAACTCAGGTTTTATTGTCTTTTTCCGGAAAACACTTTGATGGAAGGCACCAAAGAGCAGCAAAACAAACAACAAAGAAAACAAAACAAGCAAAGGAAACACACATACAAAATCCTGGATCCACCCCTGAACAAAAACCAATTTTGAAAACACAAGTCAAAGCTGTACATGTATCCTAATAAAAAAGGGCTAATGAAGCAAGATGTCCAAGTTCCAAGATACATCCATTTTGATTTTGATAAAAACACATTATAATTGTTTAAAAAATGTTCAAAATATTATAAAAATATGATATTTGAAGCAAAAAATACCAACTTCATTTGAAGTTAGTTCGATTATTATTAGGTATTTCAGATTTAGTTCATTTGATGCAAGTGAGCTAAATCGATATGCTTTATTGGTCGTAAGAAAGCAGCGTATTCAACTCGTACATAATCAAATTGTTCCAGCAAGGATGTGCTCCTTCCAAAGAAAATTTAAATCTGAATTTCAAAAATCAAGTTTAAGAATCTCAGTGCATTTTTAAATGCTGTTTAAATTCATGGAATTTTTTTTGATTGGTCATTGAGATTAGAATAATAAAAATTGTGTATATTATTATTGTTTAAAAAATGTTAAAAAAGGTAAAATTAAGCTAAACAACCTCCCAAGGGACCTAAGCCTTGTGATATAAACAAGCTCAAACTAGAATAAAATTGAACTCTACACTAGAACCCTAGTGTGTGTGTTACAATATCCTTTATCAAGTTGAAGTATCAACCTCTGAAGTTACTACACTGTTAGAAGAGCTGGACTGTTCTAAAGCTCCTGGTCATGACAATATTCCTACTGTTGTCTTGAAAAGATGTGCCTCAGCTTTGGCTCCTTCCATCACAGCCCTTTTCAACTGCTCCTTCGCTAATGGACACTCATCTCAGCTTGGAAAACTGCAAACATATGCCCTGTCCATAAGAGAGAAAACAAGGCAGACGTAACCAACTACCGCCCTATTTCACTTCTGCCCATCCTGTTTAAGATTCAAGAAAAATGTGTCCTGAAACGTCTTCTCCCACACATATCTGAAGCTCTGTTTCCTATGCAACATGGTTTCTTCAAAGGACTCTCATGCACTACTCAACTGCTACAAGTTTTATACGAAATAGGCAACAATCTCGACAAAGGCTTGGAAACTGACATCATTTACCTTGATTTCTCATTAGCTTTTGACTCTGTTTGCCACCAAAAACTCCTGTCAAGGCTACACTATTTTGGGATTGACGGCCCTCAACTCAAATGGTTTGAGAGCTACTTATCTGCAAGGAAGTAACGTGTGGTGATCAACGGTTCCTATTCCTCCTGGTCTGAAGTAAAATCTGGCGTCATTCAAGGCTCAATCCTCGGACCTGTTCTTTTTCTAATGTTTGTGAACGATATGCCTGAAGTCCTCTGCTCAACTAACCTTGCGATGTTCGCCGACGATTCAAAGTATTTTAAAGTGATCAGATCAATTAATGATTGCTTTGCACTACGAACTGATCTGTCAGCACTTAACTCTTGGTCCGTCGAAAACGAAATCTACTTTCAGCCATCCAAGTGCCACAACTTACGAATCAGTAGAAAGAAAGCAAGTCCTGCTAGACTCTACACCATTAATGGCACCAAAGTGGAAGTGGTAACCAAAGAAAAAGATCTTGGTATTACAATCACAAAAGATCTCACCTGGAACAATCATTTAACAGCAATTGTCTCTAAAGCCAACAGAAAGATGGGATTCATCAAAAGGAACTGCTTTTCTTTACTGAACACTAAGACTTTAATTTTGTTATATACATCTTTAGTGCGTAGTTATTTTTGTTATGCATCCCAGGTATGGGCCCCTCAATCCATAATCCAAGACCTCATGTTAGTCGAAAAGACTCAAAGACGGGCCACCAAGTTTATTTGCAAATCAGATACCCTTACGTAGTTATAAGGATAAGTTACTGCGCCTAAGGCTATTACCGCTCAACTATTGGCTCGAGTACCTCGACCTAGTATTTTTCTTTAAATGCAAGTCTGGTGATATTAATTTGAATATTCACAACTACATTCAGTACTGCAATAGCAAATCCCGCCGTGGCAGCTCAGCATTTATCATAATACGCCGCCTTTCAAAACTTGTTTGTTTCGCGATTCCTTCTTCAATCGTCTAGCTAATTTATGGAATGCCATACCAGATAACATTAAGTCACAGGCTTCCATTTCTTCTTTTAAAAATAAGTTAAAGTATTTCTTCTTTGAAAGGCTTAAATTAGTATTTGATGGAGATAATATACGTTCATATAAGTTAATTTGTCCTAAATGTCATAGAGTTAATCGTATGACTATCTGTAGTTGCTAATTGTCGTTACATTTTCCTTTTCCTATATCTATAATTCTTTTAATGGGTATTTTGGGTTGGGATTAGTTTTCCATTTTTTTCATATTTGGGGTTGGGTTTGGGTGTTAATATTATATAGCGGACCTAGAGTCCTATTGTATTATCACCTGCCCTTGGGCGAATCACAAAATAAATAAATAAATAAACCAGCTGAGTTGACCTTCCGAACGAACTCAAGGTCAACCAATCAGAATTGAGGATTCAACATTGTATTTTGATTAACATTTCCCATGTGTCCCTGCTCGGAAAATGCTAACCAAAAATAGTTGACCCATAATTCCTTTAGGGGAACGCGATCAACTCAGCTGCAAATTAAAGGTCTTCACAATACTGAGTAGGCTAGACTGAATAATGAATAAATTGTATGATGCCTTTACAGTATATTTTTTTGTAATTTGAGTATATGTCTGTTTGTCTATATTTCTATATATAGCAGAGTTCATTGGTTGGCTGGTAGGATTCTCTCTGTGTACTGCGGTAATGGATTATCTTTCCTGAGTGTTGGTCCGGTCGAGACTCGAACCTCGACCTCCCGCACAACCGACCGACACTCTTACCAACTGAGCCAACCGGGTGCCTGCATGAAATCATGGTTTATTTACTGTTGGGAGTTTTCAAGTGTCTCTATGATTTCTGCCATGGAAGGACGTTCTTCTGGGTTCTGTTGTAAACATCTTCTGATCAGGTTTCTGAACAAATTGTTGGTCACCATGGCAACTTGTACGTTTCTGCGTTCTACGTCAGGCATTTGACGAACGTTCATCTCGCACAACAGAACTCCAAAGCTGTACACATCAAGCTGTAGAAGAAGAGTAAGAACCATTACAGCTAGCAAGAAACAACATAACAATTGCTTTTGTCTTGTAAATAAGAACCTGTTAAGAACCTACTCAGCTTGATTTCTCACTAGATACCAAATATATAAGAACCATTACAGCCCGACTTCGGAAAATAGTGGTTCTTTTATACGGGTTTTTACTGTATTATCTAGTTTAGTGTGTGTGTTGGAGTGCAAATCGACATAGCTCAACTGAAATGCAGGTTGTACCTTTGGTGATTGTCTGGACGTCTGTGCCTCAGGAGCAGAGTAGATAACAGCACCAGGACAAGCCGTCATGGACTGCTGCAGGAAGTTGGCCGTGCCATAATCGGACACTTTGGCCCGCCAAATAGTGACGTGTTTCCATAACAACACATTAGCACTGCTGATGTCTCGGTGAATGATTGGAGCTGGATGGCTCAGATGTAAGTAGTTTAACGCTTTGGCAACATCTAGTGCAATGGTCGTAATCTCAGGAGGTTCCAATGGCCGATCATGTAAAACTGATCTTAGACTAGTGTCTAGGAGTTCAGTCACAAAAAGAGGACTTTGGTCATCGTTTGTTGCTCCAATGAACTGCAGAAGACAAGGATGACGACATCTTGATGCCATATTCATCTCTCGTTCAAACAGCCTTCTGTTGTGATCAGAGAGAATAAGCTGATGGATTTTCTTCACAGCAACTTTACATCCCCGAAATGTTCCTTCTTTCACCTCGCCCCATGCTCCGACACCAATTACGTTATCAAACAATATTATTTCATCCCGATGTACGACCCAAGGCTTGTCGTACTGTGGTTAGCGTAGCTTCAAGCTCGTGTGATCTTTCCTCGCTGCTTTGAAGGCGACTCTCTGTTTCTTGGTGTGCTTGTGTTTCTTCAACTAAAGTTGCCTCAAATTCTTCTAATCTCTGCTCGTAGCAGCGAAGACGTCTCTCTGTTTCCTCGTGTGCTTGTTTTTGGGCAGCCAACGAGGTCTCCAATTCATTTGACTTCTCCTCGCTGCTTTGAAGGCGTCTCTCTGTTTCCTCGTGTGCCCTTCGTTCTGCAGCCAAGGACGTGTCCGATTGATTTGAACTCTGCTCTTTACTGCGAAGGCATCTCTCTGTTTCTTCTAATCTCTGCTCTTGACTGTAAAGGCGTCTTTCTGTTTCATGCAATCTTTGCTCGTTCATGACTGCGAAGACGTCTCTCTGTTTCTTCTCTTGCTTGTCTTTCGGCAGCAAAAGATAACTCGAGTTCATGTGATCTCTGCTCGCTGCTATGAAGACGCCTTTCTACTTCTTCGCGTATCTTTCTTTCTTCAGCTAAAGATGTAGCCAGTTCAGCAAAACGTCTATCGCTTTTCTGACCAATACATTCTTCTGTTTCTACAAGAAGAAAGTTTAATTAACTGTAATTAATAGTTCTTAAACTCTGTGATTGGCTTACTAGAGTGAAAACACTAGATCTGTGAAACAGTATTGTAATATGCAATTAGCTCTAATTTGTACTAAATAGCTCTACTGATTTAGTGCAAAGTGGAAAATAAATTGCTACTGTTTTACAGATTAAGAGTGAGTACTCTAGTAAACGAGCTAGTGAATTTAAAAGTAAGGGGTTCATAAATCTTTCGTTATTGAAAATTATTGAAAAGGGGTTGTCTAAAGCTTTCCCTCGCTTCCATGCAGTTCCCTCGACTTTGCCGCCTTTGGTGATGCCAACATTATGGCACGTAAAGGGTGTTAACTTTTGATTTCACGAGTGTTCTTTTTGTTTAGGGATTTCATCTCTCAGGTACACTAAGGGAACGAAATGTAAATGTCTGGTGAAAATGCACTAACTTCATACAAACGCTCATCACTGATAGTTGTTACGGTAAACAGATTTGGATAGGGCCGAATCACATGATGAGGCAGAGTGTATTTAAGGCTTAATCAGTCCACACGTACTCATTAGAGAACACTCATAATAGAAATCAAGAAATTTCAAGTAATTTTACACTAATTCTCTACTTTCACATTGCCCATAATACATTGCGGTTTGGGGGTAACCAGGGTAAAAACCGCACATATTTTGCTGAAGGCTGATCAGAAGATGTTGTAAATGCATCCTATGATATTAAAAGATGTATAAGAAACAGTCAGAAACGTAAAAAAAAAAAAAAGAATTTTGGACAAGTCTATTAATTTAATTTTGAGCACTTCTTCACGAGTCAATACATTTTCTGTAACACTAAACTTCTTGATGTTCTGAATGTGGGAAAATAACTCATAATGAACTGATAATCAGTATTTTACAGATAAAAGCAGGTATAGTGTACATTCGATTGAAGAACGTTTAATTTTATGACATTTTTTGACCGATTACCTCAAACCGCAATGTATTATGGGCAATGTGAAAGTAGAGAATAGCCAACTTTCGATATTGTGGTTGAGTGATCACGCACAAACCATTTCAAAACGAGGCTCCGGGGAAACAATGCAGTAATCCTGATATATTCTTTTATTTCCCCGGAGCCTCTCCTCGAATTGCTTTGGGCGTGTTCACTCAACCACAATATCGAAAGTGGGCTAAAACCTTGATCTTGATCTTGTCGAGGACGTAGTTGATCTACTGCAACAAAAATACCACGGCCTGCCGGGCAGGTGAAATATCTTGTCCCCCAATATGTTCCATCATTGTCACCACATCCCTCGAGATATGAACAGTTAAAAGAAAATATATTAAAGTATGTCATATACTTGATGCATTTTCTATTTTAACTTGTACATATATTTTACTATATTATATTTCGTTCTGATGAAGACCGAATGGTTGAAACGTTAATTACAAAAAAATCTTGGAACAGTCAGTTCTAAGTTGTCTGTTTTCTTTCTTACATATATATTCACATTTTCTATCAAGAAAACAGACTATTGAATTCCTGTGAATCCTTCTACTGGAGGTTCATCGTTGGTCTGCCTTCTATCGAAGTTAATATACTTTATCATAACTGGGCCGTAGTACCCACAGGGGCCGGGGGAGGGGCGAGGGGGGACCCGTGAACCTCTCAGTTTTTTTGTTTTTTTTCAAAAAAAAAAAAAAATCAAGTATTTGATAATTATTTTCTTGTGATCACGTGTTATGGAGTGACTTTGTGTCTCAAAAGAAGAATTGGCCTACATATCTATTATTATGCCAACAAAAACAAGAAGTCAGTGATATAGGACATTCTTGTACCGACTCTGCTCTTTTCACTAAAAACTGTAAGTCCTGGGAAACCGTATAATTTCAAGTGATCTGATTGGCTTATGTGGGAATACTGAGGTTATATTTCCATAAGGCCTAGACTTCTTAGATAGACAAAAGATACAATACTGCATTATAAAATGGAGAATATCTTTTCACCAGGTTGCTGTGTAATTTCGATCTAGGAAATTTGTTATTTGTTTGCATTTGGTCATTGTTTCATTTTATTGCTAGTGTATAATTTCACAAAGTCTAGCAAAGTGACTTGTACCATTGAAAGTTTGAAATCTTCAGTTGAAATTAAAAAGAAAATACTTTTGCTTGTGGCATTTTGTTCATTGATAAAGATAATTTATAATGGAATGGAATGGACAAGAAAATTTCTAATTTATGAATTAGTCTCAAAAATGTGATTTTATAAGGACATTTTAATCTGACTTTAAACCCCCTATTGGAATTCTATTGGCAGGGAGAGTAAACATCCATTTTGTGATTTTATAGGGAAATTCTTGACAACGTAAAAACCCATTTTTGGGATTCTATTTGGAAAAACAATTCCCAAAAATGCATTTTCCTTGTGAATTTCGTGTCCCATCACTGGGTTTGGTAGCAGTTTTCCAATTTTGGGAAAACCCATTGGAAAGCCATGAAAATGTCAATATTTTCCCATTTTTTCACTAAATTGGAAAGTCCATATTTTTTCCTGTGATATCAATGTCCATTATTTTTTATCACAACAGCCAGATTTTTTGATTTTTTGATTTTTTTGATTTTTTTGATTTTTAAATTTTTTTTTTTAAACAAATACTATCTTATTTAATTACAACTTAAGGAGGAACACACTAGGTGTGTTCCTCTAGATATCCTATTAACTATTTCAAGATTATTTACAGAATACAAATTATGTTCAGTTAAATGACAAAACTATATGACTCTACAAGAAACTAAGTGAAAATACTATCAATAACAAGCAAACAAACAAGAAAAAAAAACTAAAACACTGAGAAGGTACATTTATACTTATCTATTGCTATAAAGTTGATTTAACAAATATAAAATGTATATTTATATATACAAGCGCCATGTTGCACCATGTTACACCCTGCCATTCAGAATTATTTATACCAATGCCGGGGATATTTTACTCCATTTATTGTTGTGTTTTAAAAGAATATCTTTTGATTTGGCCGTTTTATACTCAATTTTTTTATTTTGTTTTAGGATATTTTTAAAAAGAGATAAGGTAGGTATTTTGCCTTTATCTCTAGATTTATATAGCAATGACTTAAACGATAATAGAATATAGTTAACAATAGTATCGTCAACACCTAATAGTATATTGATTAAGTTAGATTCTGGCAAATTTATTCCAAATTTTTCAAAATGATCTCTAATTTCAAAATATAAATTTTTAGATTCCACACACTTGACAAAAAAATGATCGATTGTTTCAGGATAGAGAGAACAAAAAGAACAAGAGGAGTAATTGAGAATTTTAAAACGATGTAAATCGCGATTAAGATACAGAATATTATTTAATATTTTGTATTGGAAAAAACGAGAATAGGTGTCTATAGTGGTTGTATATATTCTTTTGTAGATACCACTCCAATTCAATGGATTATTGTTATTAATTCTTTTATTTAAATTATTTTGAGCTGTTGGAGGTTGAAACTTTTTCTCTATAAACCACTGGTACAATTGTTTTGCTTTTATTTAACCTAATTCGATGTTATTCTTCCCTAATTTTAAACTGGGTTGTGTTTTTTTTTAAATATTTATTTTTCCTTTTATTTGTTTTTTCCATCGCACTGGAATTGCATGGATTATTCCAGCCCACCTCATGTAATCTTTGTCTTCAAGGCCCTTATGTTTAGCATGTTCCCAATTTATTTCACCGTTATCGTCATATAAATCAGAGGTATTATTGATATTCAAGTCACAGAAATCTTCGTAGAAGATGGAGTTTCCTCCTATTTGTATATATCTATTATTCCAAATGCATTGATTTAATATCTCATTTGGTTCCTCACCATTATATTCCGATCACATCCTGGAAAATTCAATCATATTCTGGAGGATCCAATCATATCCTGGAGGATCCAATCATATCCTGGAGGATCCAATCACATTCTGGAGGATCCAATCACATCCTGGAGGATCCAATCACATCCTGGAGGATCCAATCACATTCTGGAGGATCCAATCACATCCTGGAGGATCCAATCACATTCTGGAGGATCCAATCACATCCTGGAGGATCCAATCATATCCTGGAGGATCCAATCATATCCTGGAGGATCCAATCACATTCTGGAGGATCCAATTAAATTCTAGAGGATCCAATCACATTCTGGAGGATCCAATCATATCCTGGAGGATCCAATCATATCCTGGAGGATCCAATCATATCCTGGAGAATCCAATCATTTCCTGGAGGTTCCAATCAGATCCTGGAGGATCCAGTCACATTCTGGAGGATCCAATCACATCCTGGAGGATCCAATCACATTCTGGAGGATCCAATCACATCCTGGAGGATCCAATCATATCCTGGAGGATCCAATCATATCCTGGAGGATCCAATCACATTCTGGAGGATCCAATTAAATTCTAGAGGATCCAATCACATTCTGGAGGATCCAATCATATCCTGGAGGATCCAATCATATCCTGGAGGATCCAATCATATCCTGGAGAATCCAATCATTTCCTGGAGGTTCCAATCAGATCCTGGAGGATCCAGTCACATTCTGGAGGATCCAATCACATCCTGGAGGATCCAATCATATCCTGGAGGATCCAATCACATCCTGGAGGATCCAATCATATCCTGGAGGATCCAATCATATCCTGGAGGATCCAGTCACATTCTGGAGGATCCAATCACATTCTGGAGGATCCAATCATATCCTGGCATAGGAATAAGAATATATGGGTCATAATAAGCCGAAGTTTTAAAGTTGATTAATACACTGAGCCTTTAAATTCTCTTAAAAGGGAACTACAAATTGAATGACAGGTTTTGGTGTCGTTTCCATTTTTGGCTTGTTTGTTTTTTCAAATGTCTAAGGATTCTAAGAAGCGCTTTCCTAACGTAACAAAGTTATAATACTTTGAATCCATGATAGTTATTAAGAGCTGGGTTTTTTAATAAAAATTGAATACTCCCGGGTATCTAGTATTTTGAAAATCTTTCCCGGGAACCGGGTATTATCTAGCCACAGCCTAAATCTAAAAGTTTCCATGCCAAAATAACCAACTACTTACCAAATATTTCAGAATTTCCGTTCTTCTATGAAGTAAAAAGGCAATAGTAACTTTGCTTCAAACCCAGTAACCTTCCTGGAACTTTAAAGGTCAAAAAATTCGAGTTTCTTTCTATGTTTTTGGCCTGCATCATGGCGGGGAAGCTGCATGCTTTACTGTGCAAACGCACTGAATGCAGATTTTGTCACGCCGTTTCTGATGCTGTGTCACGCTCGTCACGCAATTAGCATAAGATTGAACCTAATAGACCAATATCACGCTAGCATGATATTATAAAATAATCATTGTAAAGTTTCGTAAAAATTGCAAAGGAATGTATAAATTTTTGAAACTAAGCATTCTTTGCAGACAAATGTATGTTGCACAAAAATTCTTAGTTTTAAAAATTCCTAACTTCGTCTTTACAAACTTTACGAAACTTTGCAGTTTAACTAATATCGATGTGACAAATTTGATAGTAAACTTCTCCACCTCCCCCCCCCCCCCCATATATGGTCACATTCTGGAGGATCACTGAAATATTCTGGAGTATATCTATCACATTCTGGAGGATCCAATCATATCCTAGAGGATCCAAACACATCCTGGAGGATCCAATCATATTCTGGAGGATCCAATCATATCCTGGAGGATCCAATCATATCCTGGAGGATCCAATCACATTCTGGAGGATCCAATCATATCCTGGAGGATCCAATCATATCCTGGAGGATCCAATCATATCCTGGAGGATCCAATCATATCCTGGAGGATCCAGTCACATCCTGGCATAGGAATAAGAATATATGGGTCATAATAAGCCGAAGTTTTAAAGTTGATTAATACACTGAGCCTTTAAATTCTCTTAAAAGGGAACTACAAACTTGAATGACAGGCTTGGTGTCGTTTCCATTTTTGGCTTGTTTGTTTTTTCCGCTGACGCTGATGATTCTCATATACACATGCGCATGCTTTGTAGCACTTGCTTATCTCTCTTGATGCCAAAAAATACCATGTTTCAAAGTATTTTAAGACATAAGACCGAATAAAAACTCAATTCTGACTTTTACCCCTAGCTGTTCTATGTATACGCCGCGAATGGGCTTTTGAAAGCACTTCCCACATGGAAAGAAATAACCATTGTAACAAAACCATCAGCGACACAATCGACATACCGGGTGTGCTGGTCATAGCAAGGGGTTAATCATCTACGGTCTAGGGGCCGACTAACCTCTCCCTTAGGCTTCGGCCGAGCTTCCTGATCAGTCAGTAATGTCCTCCCGGGATAGCGGTGTTGGGGCCGAAATCTTCAGCATAGCCGTAAGTCCATACGATGCTTCAGCAATCGATGTCTGGAAGTATGGTCCTGGTTAATCAAGCAATAAAAAACATATTGATCTCAAAAACTTGAATCTTTCGTTTTGAAACGACAAGAGGAATTCTAAATGCGCATCTTGCTCTTAGTACTTTTTTCTGATCATACTTCAGTCCTTGCTTAGCTGGATAGATCATATATATTTTCATTTTTTTCAATGAATGTTAAAAAATGCCGCGCTTGTCAAAGTGTCTTGGACATATGAAATACTGACACTTAATTAGCAGATTCATTTCATGATTGTTTGATATATTTTTCAACCCATAGAGTACAAAATAAAACATGATAAAAGAGAAAGGAAGAAAGAAAGGAAGGAAGAAAGGAAGGAAGAAAGGAAGGAAGGAAGGAAGAAAGGAAGGAAGGAAGGAAGGAAGGAAGGAAGGAAGGAAGGAAGGAAGGAAGGAAGGAAGGAAGGAAGGAAGGAAGGAAGGAAGGAAGGAAGGAAGGAAGGAAGGAAGGAAGGAAGGAAGGAAGAAAGAATCAAAAATACAAAATCATGCATACCATAAGGTACCAAACCAAAATACGGTATGGTTTTTTTCACTAACTATCAGACAGTGAAGTAAAGATCATGTCAGTGGTAGTATCATCTTCGTTGAACTGAGATGTATTGGGTGGGCGCATAGGAATAAGAATGTACACGAGATGGATTGGATGAACGCATAGGAATGAGAATGTACACGAGATGGATTGGATGAACGCATAGGAATGAGAATGTACACGAGATGGATTGGATGAACGCATAGGAATGAGAATGTACACGAGATGGATTGGATGGATGTATAGGAATGAGAATGTACACGAGATGGATTGGATGGATGTATAGGAATAAGAATGTACACGAGATGGATTGGATGGATGTATAGGAATAAGAATGTACACGAGATGGATTGGATGAACGCATAGGAATAAGAATGTACACGAGATAGATTGGATGAACGCATAGGAATATGAATGTACACGAGATGGATTGGATGAACGCATAGGAATGAGAATGTACACGAGATGGATTGGATGAACGCATAGGAATAAGAATGTACACGAGATGGATTGTATGGGCGCATAGGAATAAGAATGTACACCATATGGATTGGATAGACGCATTGGAATAAGAATGTACACGAGATGGATTGGATGAACGCATAGGAATAAGAATGTACACGAGATGGATTGGATGAACGCATAGGAATAAGAATGTACTCGAGATGGATTGGATGGGCGTATAGAAAAAAAAATGTACACGAGAAGGATTGGATGAACGCATTAGAATAAGAATGTACACGAGATGGATTGGATGAACGCATAGGAATAAGAATGTACACGAGATAGATTGGATGAACGCATAGGAATATGAATGTACACGAGATGGATTGGATGGATGTATAGGAATAAGAATGTACACGAGATGGATTGGATGGATGTATAGGAATTAGAATGTACACGAGATGGATTGGATGGATGTATAGGAATAAGAATGTACACGAGATGGATTGGATGGATGTATAGGAATAAGAATGTACACGAGATGGATTGGATGGATGTATAGGAATAAGAATGTACACGAGATGGATTGGATGGATGTATAGGAATAACAATGTACAAGTGACCATCCTATTGATCCTATAGACGCATCAAGAGTTCCGCGCTGTTGCTCAATGCGCATGCTCAGGGGATAAAAAGTGGGATAATGTTTTGTAAAATATGCAATTTTTCGGTATATTTGATTCAGAATTCGCTTAACGGTACTCGATCTTGAATATTTAGTGGAAATTGTACTTGACAAGAAAGATACAACTAAAATATAGCATATTTTACAAAATATTATCCCACTTTTTAATCCCCTGAGCATGCGCATTGAGCAGCAGCGCGGAACTCTTGATGCGTGTATACCGCTACATCGGTAACTGACCAGTTTTTTTTTCAAATTTCTTGCTTTAATTCTGCAGGAATTTTAACATAAATTGAATTATTCTGTACATTTGAGACAGTTTTATCTGATTTTCGGGCTGAATGAGAACACTTGTAGAATTATAATTGGGCTTCCTGTGGTATCTGTTTTTTTCGTCACACCACAGGCAGCCCGTACAGAATTTAATAATTTAGAATAAAAAGGTGCCCATATATAATTATTTTTCAACACACATTATTATACCTACTTACGTTTTCTATTTTTACTTAAATAGTATTGAAGCAGTGATGCGTTTGATACCGTTGTCTTTGGAATAAAGACTCAGTTCATTTTACCCTGAACGGTATCCATGGAAACGGTACCATAGGCCTCTTTCTGGTTCGACATTTCTTCTGGTAACAAGTAAAGGATCTCTGAACGCTTTTTCGAGGTTTCATATGATAAACCTGAAAAGAAATTGTAACATATGTGGAATGAAATCACTAATTCCTACCCGCCATCCTTATCTGTATCCTTATTTGTTCATGATTTTCAAAAATATCGATGTCAAAGCAATGTCTCAACTATTGTTTGACTTTCGTCATTTTTTTCGAGTTGAAATATCAAAAAACAAATTCTCGATCCGACGCTCCTTTTGGAAAAAGTCCCATCCAAGAAATAAATCCACGGATACGGATTTTCCACAATTTTGGATTTTCGCACTAAAGCTATCAAATTCTAAAAAAGCAAGTCGAATAGGTATCAATGGTGTAATTTTTCTTGCTTTTGATGTAAAAAAATGTAAGTTTTGCGAGCTTCAAAAATGTCGACCCGCAATCCACTTGTAGACCATTACTCAGACTACCCCCTCCCCGAGGGATTTCGAGTTTAGTCGGTAAAGAAAAGCTGTTTATCTGTGCAGTCTCAACAAGCATTAACTACTATTGGGAAGAATTAATGTGTATTAATTAAGATATAATATAATTCCATTTTCTATTATTTCAAGATCTAGTATATTCATCACACTTCCCCCTCCCCCAAGGGATTGGGAGTTTTGGAGTTTTGGCGCTAAAATATCCAGCTGGCTGTGCAGGCTGCATGCGCTTAAACAACATTAACTTCTAATATTATTTTCTATTATGGATTTAAAATCGATGGATTTTAAAATTCTTAATTGGAAGGTTCACGAAAAATAGCGTTTATCTTCAATAAAATATTAGGAAGCACATGATTTTACGTAACTCAGTCCTGTTCAAGAGATAATTTCCTTAAAAGTTTCAAGTATTATATCGGACAAAGGATCAAGCTTATATTGCAATTTTCATAGGGGACAAGTGCTTCATAGTTCTGGCTACAGCTTATAACCGTCTCTCTATATTTTAATAACCCATAAAATATGAAGAAAACGAAGAAAGGATAAATATAACTAGGTGTGTAACTATAGTTTTAAAAGAAGTGTTTCTTTTATCGCTAAACACTTTCATCATAAATCTAACGAAGTGGCTAGATACCCGGGACCCGGGAACGATTTCCAAAATACTAGATACCCGGGAGTATTTGATTTTCATTAAAAATCCCAGCTAATAATAACTATCATGGATTCAAAGTATTCTAACTTTGTTTACGATAGGGAAGCGCTTCTTAGAATCCTTAGACATTTGAAAAATATACATTCGTCGAGTCTCGGCATACCATATACGCGGCATCCAAGTTGTGGCACTTGGAAAAATTTCAACCGTAAACAAGGTCACGGGAACTGTTTTCAAAATACTAGATACCCGGGAGCGTATATTGTATGCCGAGACTCGACGAATGTATATTTTTCAAATGTCTAAGGATTCTAAGAAGCGCTTCCCTAACGTTAACAAAGTTAGAATACTTTGAATCCATGAAAGTTATTATTAGCTGGGTTTTTTAATGAAAATCAAATACTCCCGGGTATCTAGTATTTTGAAAACAGTTCAGAATTTCCGTTCTTCTATGAAGTAAAAAGGCAATAGTAACTTTGCTTCAAACCCAGTAACCTTCCTGGAACTTTAAAGGTCAAAAAATTCGAGTTTCTTTCTGTGTTTTTGGCCTGCATCATGGCGGGGAAGCTGCATGCTTTACTGTGCAAACGCACTGAATGCAGATTTTGTCACGCCGTTTCTGATGCTGTGTCACGCTCGTCACGCAATTAGCATAAGATTGAACCTAATAGACCAATATCACGCTAGCATGATATTATAAAATAATCATTGTAAAGTTTCGTAAAAATTGCAAAGGAATGTATAAATTTTTGAAACTAAGCATTCTTTGCAGACAAATGTATGTTGCACAAAAATTCTTAGTTTTAAAAATTCCTAACTTCGTCTTTACAAACTTTACGAAACTTTGCAGTTTTATTAATATCGATGTAACAAATTTAATAGTAAACTTCTCCACCTCTATCACTTTCTGGAGGAGCCGATCACTTTCTGGAGGATCCAATCACTTTCTGGAGGATCCGATCACTTTCTGGAGGATCCGATCACTTTCTGGAGGAGCCGATCACTTTCTGGAGGATCCAATCACTTTCTGGAGGATCCGATCACTTTCTGGAGGAGCCGATCACTTTCTGGAGGATACAATCACTTTCTGGAGGAGCCGATCACTTTCTGGAGGATCCAATCACTTTCTGGAGGATCCAATCACTTTCTGGAGGATCCAATCACATCCTGGAGGATCCAATCACATCCTGGAGGATCCAATCACATCCTGGAGGGTCCAATGACATCCTGGAGGATCCAATCACATTCTGGAGGATCCGATCACATTCTGGAGGATCCAATCATATCCTGGAGTATCCGATCATATCCTGGAGGATCCAATCACATTCTGGAGGATCCAATCATATTCTGGAGGATCCAATCATATCCTAGAGGATCCAATCATATCCTGGAGGATCCAATCATATCCTGGAGGATCCAGTCACATTCTAGAGGATTCAATCACATTCTGGAGGATCCAATCATATTCTGGAGGATCCAATCATATCCTAGAGGATCCAATCATATCCTGGAGGATCCAATCATATCCTGGAGGATCCAATCACATTCTAGAGGATCCGATCACATTCTGGAGGATCCAATCATATCCTGGCATAGGAATAAGAATATATGGGTCATAATAAGCCGAAGTTTTAAAGTTGATTAATACACTGAGCCTTTAAATTCTCTTAAAAGGGAACTACAAACTTGAATGACAGGCTTGGTGTCGTTTCCATTTTTGGCTTGTTTGTTTTTTCCGCTGACGCTGATGATTCTCATATACACATGCGCATGCTTTGTAGCACTTGCTTATCTCTCTTGATGCCAAAAAATACCATGTTTCAAAGTATTTTAAGACATAAGACCGAATAAAAACTCAATTCTGACTTTTACCCCTAGCTGTTCTATGTATACGCCGCGAATGGGCTTTTGAAAGCACTTCCCACATGGAAAGAAATAACCATTGTAACAAAACCATCAGCGACACAATCGACATACCGGGTGTGCTGGTCATAGCAAGGGGTTAATCATCTACGGTCTAGGGGCCGACTAACCTCTCCCTTAGGCTTCGGCCGAGCTTCCTGATCAGTCAGTAATGTCCTCCCGGGATAGCGGTGTTGGGGCCGAAATCTTCAGCATAGCCGTAAGTCCATACGATGCTTCAGCAATCGATGTCTGGAAGTATGGTCCTGGTTAATCAAGCAATAAAAAACATATTGATCTCAAAAACTTGAATCTTTCGTTTTGAAACGACAAGAGGAATTCTAAATGCGTATCTTGCTCTTAGTACTTTTTTCTGATCATACTTCAGTCCTTGCTTAGCTGGATAGATCATATATATTTTCATTTTTTTCAATGAATGTTAAAAAATGCCGCGCTTGTCAAAGTGTCTTGGACATATGAAATACTGACACTTAATTAGCAGATTCATTTCATGATTGTTTGATATATATTTCAACCCATAGAGTACAAAATAAAACATGATAGAAGAGAAAGAAAGAAAGAAAAAAAGAAAGAAAGAAAGAAAGGAAGGAAGGAAGGAAGGAAGGAAGGAAGGAAGGAAGGAAGGAAGGAAGGAAGGAAGAAAGAATCAAAAATACAAAATCATGCATACCATAAGGTACCAAACCAAAATACGGTATGGTTTTTTTCACTTACTATCAGACAGTGAAGTAAAGATCATGTCAGTGGTAGTATCATCTTCGTTGAACTGAGATGTATTGGGTGGGCGCATAGGAATAAGAATGTACACGAGATGGATTGGATGAACGCATAGGAATGAGAATGTACACGAGATGGATTGGATGAACGCATAGGAATGAGAATGTACACGAGATGGATTGGATGAACGCATAGGAATGAGAATGTACACGAGATGGATTGGATGAACGCATAGGAATGAGAATGTACACGAGATGGATTGGATGAACGCATAGGAATGAGAATGTACACGAGAAGGATTGGATGAACGCATAGGAATGAGAATGTACACGAGATGGATTGGATGAACGCATAGGAATGAGAATGTACACGAGATGGATTGGATGAACGCATAGGAATAAGAATGTACACGAGATGGATTGGATGGGCGCATAGGAATAAGAATGTACACGAGATGGATTGGATGGGCGCATAGGAATAAGAATGTACACGAGATGGTTTGGATGGGCGCATAGGTATAAGAATGTATACGAAATGGATTGGATGAACGCATAGGAATAAGAATAAATGTAAACTGACAATGACTTCTGTTAAACTGCTCTTAGACTATATATTTTATGATAGTAAATATTATGATTATATACCTAATTTGTCTAGGCGTTTTGTTTCCAAATTTCAGACCACGTGTCATTCCCTAGAGTATCATTTCTTTACTTAACAGTTGCACATGAGAAGACACATGAATATGGATACAACTCAAACAAAGAATCTTATTCTCAAGAGAACGACACGTGGTCTGAAATGGGAAAACATTACGTGCAAGATAAATATGTCAAATGTGATGCAAGTGAGCTACATCGATATGCTTCATGGGTCGTAAGAAAGCAGCCTATTCAACTCGTACATAATCAAAATGTTTAGCAAAGATGTGCTCCTTCTAAGGAAAACTTAATTCTAAATTTCAAAAATGAAGTTTAAAAATCTCATTGCATTTTTAAATGCTGTTTAAATCCATGGAATTTTTTCTTGATTGGTCATTGAGATTAAAATAAAAAAAATTTTGTTTATTATTATTGTTTAAAAATGTTAAAAAAGGTAAAATTAAGCTAAAAAACCTCCCAAGGGACATTGAACAATTGGACAATTAAACTCTACACTAGAACCCTAGTGTGTGTGTCACAATATCCTTTATCAAACCAGCTGAGTTGACCTTCAGAACGAACTCAAGGTCAACCAATCAGAATTGAGGATTCAACATTGTATTTTGATTAACATTTCCCATGTGTCCCTGCTCGGGAAATGCTAACCAAAAATAGTTGACCCATAATTCCTTTAGGGGAACGCGATCAACTCAGCTGGAAATTAAAGGTCTTCACAATACTGAGTAGGCTAGACTGAATAATGAATAAATTGTATGATGCCTTTACAGTATATTTTTTTGTAATATGAGTATATGTCTGTTTGTCTATATTTCTATATAGCAGAGTTCATTGGTTGGCTGGTAGGATTCTCTCTGTGTACTGCGGTAATGGATTATCTTTCCAACAGATCGAACCGGTTGCCTGCATAAAATCATGGTTTATTTACTGTGGGGAGTTTTCAAGTGTCTCTATGATTTCTGCCATGGAAGGACGTTCTTCTGGGTTCTGTTGTAAACATCTTCTGATCAGGTTCCTGAACAAATTGTTGGTCACCATGGCAACTTGTACGTTTCTGCGTTCTACGTCAGGCATTTGACGAACGTTCATCTCGCACAGCAGAACTCCAAAGCTGTACACATCAAGCTGTAGAGAAAGAATAACATACAGTAAAAACCCGCATAACAGAACCAGTGGATTAAGAACCACTAGGCTGAAATTTAGCCAATGAAGCACCCAATACAGCTATTTCAAAAAAGGTTGGTGAAGGTTTTGTGGTTTGTTGCATATTACATACCAAGTCCGAAATTCAGTATTGGTGATGTGAATTCAAGCAATGAAAGTTATGACAATATGGAATTTTCCTAAAATTTGTCTGCAGGTTTTTCCAGCATATTTTCTTCTGTGTTGACATTATTTACATATGAATATAATACACTTCAAGCTTGGTAACATCCAGCATGCAACAAGCAACAAAACCTTCACCAACCTTATCTGAAACTAGCTGTATACAAGAACCACTTCACCCTGACAAACGAGACAGGTTCTTATGTAAAAAGTATAAAGATTTAAGGTGGCTCGACCCAATAATTTTTCGTGAGTACCGTCCGCGTTTGAAGCTCCAGTATAAAAACGCGTTGGGTTCGATTTCAAATCCACTTGAACACATTTCTTTCATAAAGATTGAATTATGATTTCGTTCGTTCTTTCCTCCTATATCTCTTGCTCACTATATGGCAATTAAAGAGCAATCGAGCCATACGAGCGACAAAATGGCAAAGTTGCGCAATAGTACCCAGGGGTCTTCAGAACTTTACCCAAGAGGCCTTAGCGGGCATCTGACCACAGGGTTCCTGTCTAATAGTCCGATCAATTAGCATGTGCCATCTGTCAATCAATGCCACTACGTTGCCAAGTAATTAACAGAGGGCGGAGCTAACTTATCACGTGACATAAATTAATGTCTACGCATGCTCTATTTCGTTGACTGCTGTAATTCAAGAGTGAGTCGAGTCAGAATTTTTAATTTATTCGTAAACGAGCATAATTCTAATCAAACCCGGAATTCTGAAGAATTTTCATTGCTCACGGCAAATCCGCTAACTTTGATTAAGTACTCGTGCTTTGATTCAGCTATTTAAAGCAGTATTATCTGTAGTATCAGTACGAAAGGAAAAAACAAGCCATGGCCAATATTTAATTCTTGTGTTAAAGAATTTTTACGCGCTCCAAGCTAAATCAAACCGATGGGACGTCCTGACTTCATTTGAGTTTTACCGACCCGATTCTCGGATACTATAGTTAATGGTTTGACTCAACAAGACTACTACAAATAAACATGAGGTACAAAGAAGTTTGATCTTAGAAGTTTATTGGGGCTTTCATTTTGATATTAAGAACTAAAGAGTAATGAGAAATATTGTTAAATCGAACGCATGCATTTTGACTCTCAGATCGATCTCTTATAAAGTCATTCAACACAGTAAATTTGATAGGGCTGATTTGGCCCCACAGAGCCGTTTTGGCATTTTTAAAATAGTGCTATTTTGGCCCAGAGATGGGTCAAAATGGACCAAAATGCTATTTTGGCCCCATGAAAGCCATTTTGGCATAGCTTTATTAGTACTGTTTTGGCCCAAGGGTAAGCCAAAAAAGAATAAGAGGCTATCTTGGCTCTACCACAGCCATTTTAGCCCTATTACATTTTGTGCTGTTTTGGCCCAAAGGCTGGCCAAAACGGGACGAGGGGCTATTTTAGTTTGCGGGAGCCATTTTGGCCTCATAACATTTAGTGCTGTTTTGGCCCAAAGGCCTACCAAAATGGGACGAGGGGCTATTTCAGTTTGCGGGAGCCATTTTGGCCTCATAACATTTAGTGCTGTTTTGGCCCAAAGGCTGGCCAAAATGGGACGAGGGGCTATTTCAGTTTGCGGGAGCCATTTTGGCCTCATAACATTTAGTGCTGTTTTGGCCCAAAGGCTGACCAAAATGGGACGAGGGGCTATTTCAGTTTGCGGGAGCCATTTTGGCCTCATAACATTTAGTGCTGTTTTGGCCCAAAGGCTGGCCAAAATGGGACGAGGGGCTATTTCAGTTTGCGGGAGCCATTTTGGCCCTATTACATTTAGGGCTGTTTTGGCCCAAAGGGCTGTTTAAGTTTACTATTTGCTAATTGGGTTACCATATAAAACAAAAGGTTAATTATAATATTATATCCTATATATGAAGCTGTTCTGGTTCTATCATGGGCTAAAATCTGTAAAATGGAAACCAAGGTGCTATTTTAGAATCCAGGGGGCCATTTTGGCTCCTTACATATCTTGTCTAAATTTGTTTTTTATTTTGAACTGATCGTGCAAATATTTTTTTGAAATATATAAATTACAAACTTTGCCGTAGCGAAAAAGCAATTTGAGTAAATATCATTTGATTGTATAGCCAATAACGTATATGAAATGCAAGCCTTCCCGAAAAAATGATCCCATAATTCATTGCGTCCCGAAAGACCATGATTCTCAGCGGGGAAGGCATTTCAAAGCCCGCCATTTTCAAGAAGCATGGCCAACGACATGGTGAACAGTAGCTTCTTTATGTGATTCTTTTAAACCCTTTTGGGTAAGAATATTGACTGAAACTCAGAAGAACGGCACTTAAGATGTTCAAGATCATTTTGGATCAGTTTTTTTTCCTTAAAGAAAGCTAAATTATCGGTGAGTGGATTATTTTAGCCGAACCTTTGTCCTTTGCCTTTAAAAGTTTACAACTGTAATAATAAACTTCATGGAGCTTCAAATGTTTTTTTAGGGTTAATTTTTGATAATAGAAGCCGATGAATTGTGTAGAATTGTCTATGATTATCTGTGGTTTCGCTTTTTCAATACTTTTTAAGCTCATGGTTTTGTTTGCTTCTACCTAGAGATGGAGATTACACATTATATATGGAGCAGCAATTGACTACATACAGTCATGTAGAGTAAAGGAGTAGCAGCTACTTGCAAGTATAAACTGATATACTCATAATATAAAGAATATACAATGTTTTCAGATAATTAGGTTTTTTTAGGTTTTTGACTAAATTGAAAATTCGCTTTTGTCTCTGATCGTGATTGCTATTTTTATTAAATCATGGTTTATACACTGTAAACAAGTCTTCAACAGTTATTTTAATATGAATAAAAATGACTACACCGATTATGGAGCAAAAAAGGCGATTTCCGGATCATTTAGTGGCTCTAGACATGGGATAAATTGGTCCCTATAAAATTGGGCCAAAAAACGGTCCTATTATTAAGGGCTAAAACGGTCCCGTCAAAAGAGGGCGGTATCCGGGTCAAAAATTGGCTCTAGACATGAGCTAAATTGGCCCCTATAAAATTGGGCCAAAAAACGGTCCTAATATTAAGGGCTAAAACGGCCCCGTCAAAAGAGGGCGGTATCCGGGTCAAAAATTGGCTCTAGACATTGGCTAAATTGGCCCCTATAAAATTGGGCCAAAAAACGGTCCTAATATTAAGGGCTAAAACGGCCCCGTCAAAAGAGGGCGGTATCCGGGTCAAAAATTGGCTCTAGACATGAGCTAAATTGGCCCCTATAAAATTGGGCCAAAAAACGGTCCTAATATTAAGGGCTAAAACGGCCCCGTCAAAAGAGGGCGGTATCCGGGTCAAAAATTGGCTCTAGACATTGGCTAAATTGGCCCCTATAAAATTGGGCCAAAAAACGGTCCTAATATTAAGGGCTAAAACGGCCCCGTCAAAAGAGGGCGGTATCCGGGTCAAAAATTGGCTCTAGACATGAGCTAAATTGGCCCCTATAAAATTGGGCCAAAAAACGGTCCTAATATTAAGGGCTAAAACGGCCCCGACAAAAGAGGGCGGTATCCGGGTCAAAATTTTGGCCCCATTTTTGGGGCTGAAACGGCCCCGAACTGATTTACTGTGAACTCACGGCTCACTCGTTAAACATTTACGAACTGTCGATTGATTTACAAATATATACGAACATAGAAAATTATCAAATGTAAAACAATTCTGAGGGTAGTTTTGAGCAATTTGAGCAATTATCTGCTCGTCTTACCGTTCTAAACGAAGGATTCATGTAGTAATCAAATAATGCTGACCTCAAGCAAACATGTCTCCGTCAGCTCGCTTTGCCGACTTTCTGTCTGCGACTTAATTACGTATGATAAAACTCGGACTGGAATCGGAATGATATGGAAGTTGTACTTCACCAAAATGGGTATTTTTGATGATTTAGTTTTTGATCGAACTTTTTTTTCCAAAATGGCTTTCACTGTACATTTATAGTAGGAAGTCTCTCACTGTCTTTTGAAAAACGACGAAAAAAGAAAACGAGGGCCTCGACAGTACGATACATCGAAAATACGAAATATTAAAAACCAAATTACAGTCAGCTAATTTTATAATTGATCACTCTTTTTCCACAAAGGGTGGTTCAAGGGCACTAGGACCCTCCCACCCGGTCCAGGTAACCCAGTGCACGCTGCCACCAGCGTCTTGTTGGGATTACATTAAGTCGAGGACCAAATTTACTAAATCAATGACAAATAGAATTAGTTAGTACTCAATGAGGATATTCTATCATTCAGAGGATTCTGAATAGCAATTATTATTGGTGTGATATATTGTATTAGGATATAACGATACAGCTAGGAAGAAACAACATAACAATTGCTTTTGTCTTGTAAATAACAACCTGTTAAGAACCTACTCAGCCTGATTTCTCACTAGATACCAAATATATAAGAACCATTACAGCCTGACAAAAAAGTGGTTCTTTTATTCGTCTTCATAGTCTTCATAGGCTTGTCGTAATGTGGTCAGCGTAGTTTCAAGTTCGTGTGATCTTTCCTCGCTGCTTTGAAGGCGACTCTCTGTTTCTTGGTGTGCTTGTGTTTCTTCGACTAAAGTTGCCTCAAATTCTTCTAATCTCTGCTCGTAGCTGCGAAGACGTCTCTCTGTTTCCTCGTGTGCCCTTCGTTCTGCAGCCAAGGACGTCTCCGATAGATTTAAACTCTGCTCTTTACTGCGAAGGCATCTCTCTGTTTCTTCTAATCTCTGCTCTTGACTGTGAAGGCGTCTCTCTGTTTCATGCAATCTTTGCTCGTTACTGCGAAGATGTCTCTCTGTTTCTTCTCTTGCTTGTCTTTCGGCAGCAAAAGATAACTCGAGTTCATGTGATCTCTGCTCGCTGCTATGAAGACGCCTTTCTACTTCTTCGCGTATTTTTCTTTCTTCAGCTAATGATGTAACCAGTTCAGCAAAACGTCCATCGCTTTTCTGACCAATACATTCTTCTTTTTCTACAAGAAGAAATTTTAATTAACTGTAATTAATAGTTCTAAAACTCTGTGATTGGCTTACTAGAGTGAAAACACTAGATCTGTGAAACAGTATTGTAATATGCAATTAGCTCTAATTTGTAGTAAATAGCTCTACTGATTTAGTGCAAAGTGCAAAATAAATTGCTACTGTTTTACAGATTAAGTGTGAGTACTCTAGTAAACGAGCTAACAATACAAAAAATACGTTTAATCGAAGTTATGTCTGTCTTAAAGTGAACAAAAACAATTTTTCGACTTTAGCGACTTGCTAAAGAAGATTTAGCGAGGGAAGATTCTTAAAATTTACGATGAAGTTTCGTGACTGAAACTTCAGTGAGAGAAAAAGTGGCCTGTAGACCAGAACAACCTGATTATACTGCAAGAATAATATTTCAGTTCCGTAGAAAACACTTTATAGAAGGTAAATTCATTAATGTTAACTAATATTTCGTTAAAAAATGTGTAAACTAGCTGGAGAAACTCTCAGACAAGCCAAGGACGTTGCTTCGGCAAACATTGTCAGAAAAACTTGGATAGTTTATCGTTTTTACTACATTTTAGATTTTTATCATCTTTTTCTTCATTACTTGTGAACCAAAAAAGCGATATTTGAAGCTTTGAATTTTTGTTTTTGATCCCATTTCAAGAAAAAAGGCTAAGACTTAGTAAAAAGACTTGGTTCTTTGAAAAAATATATTTGACGGCCAGCGAACCTCACGCGAAGTCAAAACAAGATTCCAGTTTCATAATCATATGGATATTTTGACATTTTTATAGATAATTTATTTTAATGTTAAATGAAATATGAAAAAGAAATACATACCACACCAAATATTTGCTATTTATCGGGCTTTTCCGGCTATTACTATTACACAATCGCAAAAATGATGAGCTTGGTTTTTTTTTTGGATAAGCTTATGTTTTTGTAAGATATTTCAGAAGATATAGCAGAACAAAAAAATCCTTCGCGTTCGCAAAATAATGTCAAACTACTGCTAAACGTTAGCTGTATTCATTCGTTCGTTTGAGAGATAATTTTGAAATTGCTAGGAAGGTGAAATCGTTCAAACTATTCTACTGAAAGCACCTGTACAAGAAAAATTCTAACTCCGCAAAGAAAAAGTTTTCACAAATGTCGCTTTCAGGAAAGGTAAATAGATATTGTAGGTAACGTTTAGCAGTAGTTTGACATTATTTTGCGAACGCGAAGGATTTTTTTGTTCTGCTATAGTTTCCAGTATCATAATAAGCGGTCACAGAATGTTTTTGCGATTTATTCGAAATCGCTCTAATCAAACCCTCTAATTATCATCTGAATAGCTGTGCCTGAATGCGAAGTTTAGCATGTATATAGTCATTTTTCTGAAGCTCATCGAAAACGGGAGATATTCAAGGAAAACTGATTTCAACGATCATTGTTTTCCGTTGCCATGGAAACGCCGATCGAGTTGAAATTAACATCAATCAAAACTTCCATCTATGCTTGATGTCTGGTGTAAAATTCATTTTGATCAGACCAGGAAAAGGTTTTCAATTCGCTAGATGAACATGAGAAGTGTGGTCAATAAAAAACTACTGGGAAACACCTTAAGCTTATAATATTTTTCGACAATTTTCAGTGTAGTTCACTTTCAACCTAAAAAACTTATAACTTTGATTACTAAGATTTGCTGAATAAAATCCTTTGTTCTATACGTGTATTTATATGTTCTACAATCTATAATTATTTTTCTTCGAATTGAAAAGTTTTCTAATGCTTTTTAAGTAATGGTTTTTCTTTTAGTTTTTGCTTCTGGGTTCTGGTAAAATCAAAAGAAGTGGTAACGCTGTAACCAGCGTTATGCCGCGTCACACAATTGTCACGTTTTTAGCATTATATATACTATTTATGGGAGCTCCGCTTTTAGGCAGTGCCTAAATCTATATGATTTTTTGACCAATTACCGCAAACCGCAATATATTATGGGCAATGTGAAAGTAGAGAATAGCCCACTTTCGATATTGTGGTTGAGTGATCACGCACAAAGCAATACAAGACGAGGCTCCAGGGAAACAATGGAGTAATCCTGATATATTCTTTTATTTCCCCGAAGCCTCTCCTTGAATTGCTTTGTTAGTGATCACTCAACCACAATATCGAAAGTGGGTTAAAACCTTGATCTTGATCTTGTCGAGGATGTAGCTTATCTACTGCAACAAAAATACCACGGCCTGCCGGGCAGGTGAAATATCTTTTCCTTTGAAATATTCCATCACCCACATCTTTATCACATCCGGCCACTGATTCCTAGCGAGATATGAACAAATAGTTAGTTAAAAGAAAGCATATTTTAAAGTATGTAATAAACTTGATGCATTTTTTAACTGAATTTGAACCAAGACAATATGAACTATTTTTTACTATATTGTTTTCTTTCTTACATATATATTCCCATTTTCTATCAAGAAAACAGATTATTGAATTCCTGTGAATCCTTCTACTGGAAGTTCATCGTTGGTCTACCTTCTATATATCTAAGTTTTAATATACTTTATCATATATATTATATATTTAAAGATTTTGACTGTATTATATACTTTAAAAATATCTAATAAATAATCTTTTAGTGTAGATGATTGATGTGTCAGTATTTAAGGAAAACAATTGCCCTATATCACTATGACATCACATAAAACAATATATTGTTTTAACGCTAAGGATTATGGTCACCAGAAGGGACGAAATAGCAGAAAAACAAATGGAATCCCAATAAAATTCGGCTTATGAATGTTTGAAAGTGAGAACAGCTAAATATTATACTAAATATCGTGAACTAAAGAAGAATTGGCCTACATTTCTATTATTATGTAAACAAACCGTGACATCATAGTGATATAGGGCATTCTCGTACCAAGACCCTATTCATTCCTGAATCACTAAAAATCATAGGCTCTGGGAAACCCTATAATTTCAATGAAGGAATCTGATTGGCTTGGTGGCATTACAAAGAAGGTGCTATTTTAGGTTGGTATGGGTTGTATAGCGACAGATGAATTTTTATAATTTTTTGCAAAAAATATTTCAATAAGGCCTAGACTTCTTAGATAGATGAAAAAAAATTGAATTTAAATACTGCATTACGAAATTGAGAATACCTAGACCACTAGTAGCTGAGCCAATAAGAGCACAGGATTAGTGATGGACCATTAGTAGATTTAGACTAATATGCTTTTGTCTGTGCTCTGATTGGCTGAGCTACTAGCCTTTGACTTTATGGGTTATTGAGCCTTACAAAATTCATTACTATTTTATTAGGGTGAGACCCAATGAAATTGCATGACTGGGGGGGGGGGGGAGGGGAGTTACATGAGAGCACTTGTAAATCCCATACAGCTCAGCTAATTAGTAATCTATATTGGATATGTAATGTTTACAACATGAGCAACCAAGTGATTGTATGAATGTTGTACAGTCGTGACTTATCATTACAGCGTGACGCGCAAAAGTATGACCACTTTTAATATATTTGCATACTTCTATGTCAGGCTTTTGCTGCCAAATGAGTTTTTACAAGCCTTATTTGGTAAAATCAGACAGCTTGGCATCAAATGTGTCTGTTTAAAGTACAAAATCATGTGCATAAAAGTATTCGAATACATTAAATGTGGTCCTACTTTTACTCGTCGTGCTGTAAGATACTGATTTCTGAAGAATAGATTTCAAAAGCAGTGTTATTTAAGAAAATATTGTTTGATGTTTTAAAGGAGCATGCTACAATGTTTTCTGAAGTTGTAAATTGTTTGGTACAGGCTTTATATCCCACATTGATTATTGTGTTTAGGTTAACGAAGGAAGTCGCAGGCAGGTTTTTGATCTAGTTGGTGGGATTAGCTTTTGAAAAGGCTCTGGGAAACCATCCTCCTTAAACAAGACCTACAGATATACAGAATACTAATTGGCTGAGCTGTATGGGGTATACAGAGTTCTCATGTCATGTGACCCCATTTTTGAGATTCCACTGGGTCTGTTGAGGCTACCTCAACAACTTTGAGTTTCATGAGGTTTCATGTAGAATCTATATACTGAGAATAAATGTCAGATGTGTCATAGGCACTTTAATTAGACTCTGATCCTTGATAATAGTTTATATTTAGTATAAACTCATGGTCTGGCTGAGCTACTAGTGGTCTATTAGTGACAGCGGATCACTATAGTAGCGAAAAAGGCTGGTTTTGAAAGCCAAATCAATGGCGAAAACAATTATCTAGTGGCAAAAACAATCATTTATTTGACCAACTAGTAGGTTTATGCTAAACCAATAATTAGACCTCTCTCCTTCATGGTCTACTAGCTGCATTAACTCCAGTATAGTCAGTTACAACTATAGATGCTTTGCACCATCACAGTTGGCAGCCATGACAGGAGGCAGGAACAATTGAATCTGGTCGAATCTGATTTACATGAGAAAGAATTCAGTTTCCCAGAGGGAAAAGACTGTATTCTTGTGCCTCCTGTCATGGCTGCCATCAAGTGATGGTGCAAAGCCTCTATAATTATAAACTTACTGAAATATCTTAGGATTTGTAATACGTATTAGAAATGTATAAATGTGCCTTCCCAAAACACTGGGATGTAGAATTTTGAAGTATTTTATGACTTATAGTACACTCGACAAAATTACTAGATTCTGATTGGTCTAGAGGAGTACAATTAGAGCGTTTATTGGTACTCCGCTTTCTTGGAGAAGGGTCGGTTATAGCAAAGGCAATGAAGATGGATGAATGCCTTCGCTTCGCATTTTTTATAACATTTTGTCGAGTGAACTATAAATAAACTAGACACTCTTGGAGCGCTCACTGGGTTGCCTTTGCAAGTATTCTAGAGCTCGATGATGAACATTTCAAGACTCGCTAAATCTCCAAGCTAATCGCGCTTACTTATTTCGCGCAGGATTTTTCCTTTCTTGTGGACTGAACAACCTTTTAACGAGTATTAAGTTACTTGTTTACCTATACTACGTTAAGCTACTGAAACTAGCATGTCTGATGAAATAACTATATCTATTTCAGGATCGAAACTGCTCCCCGGAGGGAGTACTCCGGGTCGTTTCATACGGGGATGCTCCGCCCGGACTCTCGACCCCTTACCCTTTTCTATACCAAATTTTAGCAAAAAGGTACCCCTTTTATACACTTTTTGTCTGAAAAGGTACCCCTTTCATATACTTTTGAAGAAAAGCTACCCCTTTTTATACCAAAATTCACAAATTCCCACCCCTTTTCTATACCTTTACTGGTCACCAAGGCGACCCGAGAATTATTTATTTATTTGTTTGTTTGTTTGTTTGTTTAATTGTTTGTTTGTTTGTTTGTTTGTTTATTTATTTATTTACCTGCGGCCTGAAAAACGTACCCCTTTCGGGCAGAGCATCCCCGTATAGTCAATTATAGGGAGTACCCCCCCCCCCCCCCCCGGGAACTGCTCACTGCCAAATAAGCTATTTTATATCAAAACTAGGGCTCAATGATGAACATTCCAAGACTCGCCAAATCACAATGCTAATCCTTACTTATTTCGCACAAAAGTTTTCCTTTCCTGTGGAGAACAACCTTTTATCCTACTTTACTGGTGCGACAACAGCTTTGATTACGTTACTAACGCGTTTTAACGCCGGAGTATTAAGTTACTTGTTGACCTACACTACCTTAAAGACTAGCATGTCTGATGAAATAGCTAGCTATGTTTATTTCAGGATCGAAACTGCTCACTGCCAAACAAACGTTTTATCAATGTAAATACTCTTAGCCAAAATGTGTTTAACTGGTAATTTGTTTTTCCCACAATTTTTGTTTGCTGTATTTTTATAAATGGAAATATTCAACAAGGAGTCTTGGCAGTTCGCTTTCTTGTAGATCACTATCAGCTCGTCTGACTTCTATAAGTTCTTTGAGTCAGCTGTCATCAAAGCTTTGTTTGTCAGTCGTTTTGTAGTTTGTCTCAGTATATTTTTTTCGTATCTGAGATCTGGTAAGATCTAGTTTGATCATAGCTAGATAGTTCATAGATTCTCTTAGTCTATTTTGACTAGTTTGTCTAGTTCTATGATTCTCATAGTTTGCTCATAGATTCTAAAAGATAGCTCATAGATACTCAGACTTCTCTCTTTGAGTACGTGGACCAACCCGTTCCAAAATCGCGCAATAACATCGTTTAGTGTGGGTCTACCACGTACGGCGTGTGCGTTTGTAAGTAGTTTAAGCGTACCGTTAAAAAAGCTAAAGACAATGGTAGGCCACAGAACCAAACACCGAAAGCTATAAATACCTCGTGCTCGATATCATGTGGCAAATTCTATTAAATTGTCGATCATATTTGTACACAAATACATAACACAACACAACTTCATTGGACAGAGTATTGGTATGGTTACAAGTTCTCGAACAATCATGACGTGTGACGTCACAATAAACATTATGGTCTACCTGACGCCCGAAAAACGGATCTCATTTTAAGACTGGTTTGCCACCATGGCAACCCAGTAAAAATCGCACGACCTTCTCGTACAATTTGGAATTAATAGGCACTCGTAATGTTTTGAAAGTTCTTTAATTGCACTCGCCTAAAGGCTCGTGCAATTACAAGAACTTTCAAAACATTACTCGTACCTATTAATTTCCAAATTGTACTCGAGGTCGTGCGATTTCCTATACCAATACTGAGTTTATTGTAAATATATCAGGGACGGCGGAGCACATTTTAAAGTGGGAAGGCTTTTCCCTTTTTTTGGAAGCACATTTTAAAGTTGTGGTGGGGCTAGAATTTTTGTTTTACTATTTGACTAAAGCTCCTCCAGCCTCCCTTGGCTCCGCTGTCCCTGTCATAGGGTCTTTTCATACAATGCTTTACCTTGCCTAGTAGTTCTACGCCAAACCAAGTACCACTGGATCCACCTAAGCTTCCCTTGTAACGAATAACTCCTCGAAGTTCTAGATCTGTATTTTGTTTTCTTATCTTCACAAAAACTTTACTACCAATATCAAATGTATTTGCTTCCGTTAGACGATTCTTGTCTAGATAAATACGCAATCTTTTTCTTCGTGACGAGACAGCAATAAGCAAGTCACCTTCGTTGTCTGTCAACATCCTGGCCAACATCCAGCTTAGTGCATTCTAGTTTCATGTCCCCCCATGTAAGAGCGATCTTTTTAGGGTCTTTCGGCTGCTCTGATCCTGGTGAACACTCCAAGATTTCACCTCTTCTTTCCACTAACTCCCCACTCCTGTCCTTCAGTAATATGTACCTGTGTGTGCTGGCCATGGTTTACAGATCCATCAATACAAGGATTTAGAAACAGGAAGTAAAACACCCTCGATTCTGTGCTATTCACCACAGGAACCCCAGTTGAACTAAAGTAACATAAACTACAGGTAACCCAGACTATTTTATTTTATTTTATTAGCTTCGCCAAATAACTAATTATGTGCAACAACAAAACACAACAAGAACAACGTAAGGCAGGGTAACCGCAACAGCCGTGGTAGGCCAATTACTGCGGGCCCGTACTATCACTAATAAAACATATACCGAAACTATAAAATCAGTAGCAGCAGGTTAAGGGCAGTGTAAGGCTATGCGAGTTATTGCACTTCGGACAAACAGTCTTATCCACTTTAAGAGAATGTGTGTAGCTTTTGTGATTATCAAACGTCACACGACCAGATCCTGGAACGGAAATCAAACAGAGAATACACAAAAATACACAACAGTTGGACCAATGACAGCTTCATCAAGATAACTTTTATATACAGTTGTTATAAAAAAGGTTGGTGCAAGTTTAGTTGCACACTGCTTACTGACCAAGCTTGAAATGCACGAGAAAAACGTGCAGATAAAGTTTGGTAAAATCCCATATTATTGTGAGCTTTCGCTGATTGTATTTACATCACCCATAGTGCATTTCTGGCTTGTTATGCAACATGCGACAAAACCTTCACCAACCCTTTTGAAATAGCTGTATATAAGCGCACCCTATGGATCGGATTTGTGAATCTACTGTAGCTTTGAAAATATCCAATATGTAATAACTTTGGTTTTCCTTCGTCGATATTCATTTGAAGTTAGTTCGATTATTATTAGGTATTTAAGCTTTAGTTCATTTGATGCAAGTGAGCTAAATCGATATGCTTTATTGGTCGTAAGAAAGCAGCGTATTCAACTCGTACATAATCGAATTTTTTCAGCAAGGATGTGCTCTTTCCAAAGAAAATTTAAATCTGAATTTCAAAAATTAAGTTGAAGAATCTCAGAGCATTTTTAAATGCTGTTTAAATTCATGGAATTTTTTCTTGTTGAATAAAAATTGTGTATATTATTATTGTTTAAAAAATGTTAAAAAAGGTAAAATTAAGCTAAAAAACCTCCCAAGGTACCTAAGCCTTGTGATATAAACAAGCTCAAACTAGAATAAAATTGAACTCTACACTAGAACCCTAGTGTGTGTGTTACAATATCCTTTATCAAACCAGCTGAGTTGACCTTCAGAACGAACTCAAGGTCAACCATTCAGAATTGAGGATTCAACATTGTATTTTGATTTACATTTCCCATGTGTCCCTGCTCGGGAAATGCTAACCAAAAATAGTTGACCCATAATTCCTTTAGGGGAACGCGATCAACTCAGCTGCAAATTAAAGGTCTTCACAATACTGAGTAGGCTAGACTGAATAATGAATAAATTGTATGATGCCTTTACAGTATATTTTTTTGTAATTTGAGTATATGTCTGTCTGTCTATATTTCTATATAGCAGAGTTCATTGGTTGGCTGGTAGGATTCTCTCTGTGTACTGCGGTAATGGATTATCTTTCCTGAGTGTTGGTCCGGTCGAGACTCGAACCTCGACCTCCCGAACAACAGACCCCGGGGGGGGGGGACTCCCTTATAAAAGGGGGCAGGGGTCCTCGTCGTCCCTTTTAGGGTTTGAAATCAGTGTTTTGGTCCCGCTTAGGGTGATAATGACGAGAATGTCCACCAGCTGAGTTTTGTGGTCCCGCTTAGGGTATAAGATCAACAACTATGACGACGTCGTCATAAACTCATACGAGCAGACGGCGTTTGATGCTAGTACCAAAATACAAATAAAATCGAGAAACCGAATCAAAAGGGGTGGTCATGGGTACCCTAGGACCCCCTAGATACACCCCTGTTGTAAATTAACCCCTATACAGCTCAGCTAATTAGTATTCTGTATTGGATATAGTAATATATTATATGAAATAGAGTGTGAGTGATCAAAATGATAAAATTGATTTCATCACTGCCACGCCCATCATCTCAAAATACAGGTCCCTTTTAGGGGTCATTTTAAGAATTTCCGACGAGGACCCCCACCCCTTTTATAAGGGAGTCCCCCCCCCCCCCCCCCGGGCAACAGACCAACACTCTTACCAACTGAGCCAACCGGGTGGCTGCATGAAATAATGGTTAATTTATTGTTGGGAGTTTTCAAGTGTCTCTATGATTTCTGCCATGGAAGGACGTTTTTCTGGGTTCTGTTGTAAACATCTTCTGATCAGGTTCCTGAACAAATCGTTGGTCACCATGGCAACTTGTACGTTTCTGCGTTCTACATCAGGCATTCGACGAACGTTCATCTCACACAGCAGAACTCCAAAGCTGTACACATCAAGCTGTAGAAAAAGAGTAAGAACCATTACAGCTAGGAAGAAACAACATAACAATTGCTTTTGGCTTGTAAATAAGAACCTGTTAAGAACCTACTCAGTCTGATTTCTCACTAGATACCAAATATATAAGAACCATTACAGCCTGACTTGGGAAAATAGTGGTTCTTTTATGCGGGTTTTTACTGTATTATCTAGTTTAGTGTGTGTGTTGGAGTGCATATCGACATAGCTCAACTGAAATGCAGGTTGTACCTTTGGTGATTGTCTGGACGTCTGTGCCTCAGGAGCAGAGTACGCAACAGCACCAGGACAAGCCGTCATGGACTGCTGCAGGAAGTTGGCCGTGCCATAATCGGACACTTTGGCCCGCCAAATAGTGACGTGTTTCCATAACAACACATTAGCACTGCTGATGTCTCGGTGAATGATTGGAGCTGGATGGCTAATGAGATGTAAGTAGTTTACCGCTTTGGCAACATCTAGTGCAATGGTCTTGATCTCAGGAGGTTCCAATGGCCGCTCGTCTTGTAAAACCGCCCTTAGACTAGTGTCCAGTAGTTCAGTCACAAAAAGAGGACTTTGGTTATCGTTTGTTGCACCAATGAACTGCAGAAGACAAGGATGACGACATCGTGATGCCATATTCATCTCTCGTTCAAACAGACTTCTGTTGTGATGAGAAAGAATAAGCTGATGGATTTTCTTCACAGCAACTTTACATCCCCGAAATGTTCCTTCTTTCACCTCGCCCCATGCTCCGACACCAATTACGTAATCAGACAATATTATTTCATCCCGGCTTACGATCCAATCACGTGTCGACTCTATAGATCTTTGGTAGTCTTCAAAGGCTTGTCGTACTGTGGTCAGCGTAACTTGAAGTTCGTGTAACCTCTCTTCGCTGCTTTGAAGGCGACTTGTTGTTTCCTCATGTGCTTGTGTTTCTTCAGCCAAGGACGTTTCCAATTCTTGTAATCTCAGCTCATTGCTGCGAAGGAGTCTCTCTGTTTCTTCTAATGTCTGCTCGTTACTGCGAAGACGTGTCTCTGTTTCTTGGTGTGCTTGTCTTTCTACAGCCAACGATGTCTCACATGCATTTGATCTCTGTTCATTGCTGCGAAGGCGACTCTCTGTTTCTTCTAATCTCTGCTCGTTACTGCGAAGACGTCTCTCTGTTTCTTGGTGTGCTTGTGTTTCCTCATCCAACGATGTCACCAATTCGTTGGATATCTGCTCGTTGCTGCGAAGACGACTCTCTGCTTCATGGTGTGCTTGACTTTCTGCAGCCAACGATGTCTCTAATTCATTTGACCTTTCCTCGCTGCTTTGAAGGCGTCTCTCTGTTTCTTCTCTTGCTTGTCTCTCCGAAGCTAAAGACAACTCGAGTTCATGTGATATCTGTTCGCTTCTATGAAGACGCCTTTCTACGTCTTCGCGTATCTTTCTTTCTTCATCTAAAGATGTAACCAGTTCAGCAAAACGTCCATCGCTTTCCTGACCAATATTTTCTTCTGTTTCTACAAGAAGAAATTTTAATTAACTGTAATTAATAGTTCTAAAACTCTGGGATTGGCTTACTAGAGTGAAAATACTAGATCTGTGAAACAGTATTGTAATATGCAATTAGCTTTAATTTTACTAAATAGCTCTACTGATTTAGTGCAAATTGGAAAATAAATTCCTAATGTTTTACAGATTAAGTATGAGTACTGTAGCATAATCATGGCTGCCACGTTTTACTACACTCCGCGATTTTTGGAAACATTATTATTCATTTTGTCAATAATCATTCATGCTATCTGGCAAACTACTGCTTATAGCCCCATGCAGAGGAGAATTGAAGCCTATCCAGAATGCACCGCGAGATCAAATTTTCAAGATGGCGACCAGTTTTGGTTGTTCGGTTGATGCCAAAGAAAAATAAGATAATTTCTCTACATTCAAGAACTTTATTACTTTTTTTTTCAAATAACATAAAACATGTATAAGTTACTGAGTATTTGGGAAATTTGGAACGTGTCAGCTGAATCAAAGTCACTTATTTTGCTGTTTGTTTTGTGGTTGACACGATACGGCAGATTTGAGTTACGTGAAATTAGCACACTATTTAACAGCTGTTTTCTTACAAACATTAAGGTCAATTTTTAGTCTAACAACATGTGGTTAAAGATAAATATATTAATTTTCTTAAAATATAAATGTGACAAAAAGTGACCCAGGTTTTAAAGACAATATTTGATATTGTCAGATGTTGTACACAAAATGTTTTTTTCGTAGGACTGATACTACAAAAGGGTGTGAGCGTTTTTTGATTTTTTGCTTTGTTAAATAGTTATCAAATATAAAAGTTGGATTGTCGAAAAATGTCCATGTCGGCTGACGCCTTACCGCATAAAAGACGAAATTATCAAAATATCAAAAATCGCTCACACCCTTTTGTTTACCCATACCTATCCATGCTTTTTGCACAATTTGAAATTGAACAAAACTATACCCTATTAATTCTTTTAAAGATAGGGAATCGATCATACAGATTTAAAGCTTTAAAGATTTGGGCAAGTTTCACACCTCGTTAAGGCATCTGTCAACAGAGAAATACCACCAGCCAACCAAAAACAAGGAACAACGGGACCAACGGAGTGTTGACAAACACTTCGAACTACGCGGAAAATGATCTAAAAGTCAAACACTTCGTTTCTTCGGTAAACTTTTAAAAAAGACACAAAAAACTTTTAAAAAAGATATCGAAAGTATAGCGTATTCAAGACGCAAAAGAAATCCGAGGGCGCCAGAGTTTCGAAGCGGCGTAGGACACGAATTTCATCACAGAAAATCCAGAGAGTAACCGACTCAAGTATAATAGGATTAACGAGGATTACGACTCTTTCGGTTTTTGATATATTTTCCCTTCAAATCATGTTTTTTTTTAAATGACTAGCGAACTTTTGAACGTTTCGAATTATTTTTTGTTCAAGAAATTCGTGAAATAAATTGTTTTCAGAAACATTTTACCCGCGAAGGTCTCCAGTAACCTTAACAAGATCCGATGTATTAGAGGAGATTATCACATGTTAAGAGCCTGATATTGTTTTTATTCACGAGTTTCCCGTCATATCGCGAACACGCGAGTCTGCGAGCGAGTGAGCGATATGTTACGGAAAACGAGTGAATAAAAATGATATCAGCTCTTAACATGTAATAATTTGTTTATTACACATTTAGGGTCGATTATATATTATTATATATCGCGAGATTTTATTGGACAGTTTACCGTGAAGTGAACTGTTGACCTGTGAGCAGTTTAAACCCGAGTTCAACTTACCAAGCGAGGCTGCTCTGCAAGATGTTCTCAAGTCTCTATCACTGAAGACCTGTTCACTAGATCCTTTACCAAAGAATCTGGTCTTCAACCATCCCCCGACTCCTGTCATATAATTAGAATATATATATATATTATCATCACATCGAGTGTTGTAAATCATATTATTATAGTTCAAATTTTGTATGTAAACGCATCGAGATTCTTAGATCGTACAAGAACGTAAGTTATTATTATTATAATAATAAATTATAATTTATTTAGCGCCAATTCCTTGGAGTTCAATAGCGCTTTACAAATATTTATACTAAAAAAAGTAGTAATATTACTACTTTAAGACTAAAAATTCAACTACAAACTTCGACGTATACATAATATAACATAATATTAGATATTATAATAAAAATGAATAATCTAAATTAACATGAATAAAACATTGCAACTTCATTTACTAGATTTAGCATTTTTATAATTTACTTCAATACAACAGCAATCATATTTAACAATTTTTATTAATATTTAATACATTACACACAATTCGATAACAACTATAAATATATATCAACGAAAATTAATAAGTTAATTAAAAGCTTGTTTAAAAAGTCAGGTTTTTACTCCCTGTTTAAAAGCTGAAATTGAAGTACTGCAACATCTTATGCTTGGAGGAAAAGAATTCCACAGGTTGAAAGGTTTCTTGCCTAATAGATTTAAAGAGGAAGATCTAAGAACACGAGAGGGAACATAAGGTTTGACTAGATCACATAAGTAGGAGAGAGCTGTTTTGTTCAAAACTTTAAAAGTAAGGAAAAGAAGTTTGAAAACAATTCGCTGTTCCACTGGCAGCCAATGTAAGCCATACAAGATAGGTGTTATATGATCTTGCTTACGAGTGAAGGTTAAATTTATTATTATTTATTATTATTATTATTATTATTATTATCATTATTATTATTATTATTAAAATAAACACAAACGCAAGGTTGATTTCACAACGTTTCGACATCGTCCGATCTCAAAAGCTAAACTCATCAGAATTATAATTATTATTAATATTATTATTAAACGAGCTTGAGAATTAAAAAGTGAAGGGCTCACAACTCTTTCCTTATTGAAAATTATTGAAAAGTGGTTGCCTAAAGCTTTCCCTCGCTCCCATGCAGTTCCCTCGACTTTGCCGCCTTTGGTGATGCCAACATTATGGCACGTAAAGGGTGTTAACTTTTGATTTCACGAGTGTTCTTTTTGTATGGTGATTTCATCTCTCAGATACACTAAGCGAACGAAATGCAAATGTCTGGTGAAAATGCAATAACTTCATACAAACGCTCATCACTGATAGTTGTTAGGGTGAACAGATTTGGATAGGGCCGAATCACATGATGAGGCAGAGTGCATTTAAGGCTTAATCAGTCCACACGTACTCATAAGAGAACACTCATAATAGAAATCAAGAAATTTCATCGAATTTTACACTATTAATTCTCTACTTTCACATTGCCCATAATACATTGCGGTTTGGGGGGTAACCAGGGTAAAAACCGCACATATTTTGCTGAACGCTGACCAGAAGATGTTGTAAATTCATCTTATGATATTTAAAGACGTATAAGAAACAGCCAGAAACATTAAAAAAGAATTTCGAAGAAGTCTATAATGTCAATTTTGAGCACTTCTTCACGAGTCAATACATTTTCTGTAACAATAAACTTCTTGATGTTCTGAATGTGGGGAAATAACTCAGAATGAACTGATAATCAGTATTTTAAAGATAAAAGCAGGTATAGTGTACATTCGATTGAAGAACGTTTAATTTTATGACACATTTGGACCGGTTACCCCAAAACCGCAATGTATTATGGGCAATGTGAAAGTAGAGAATAGCCCACTTTCGTTATTGTGGTTGAGTGATCATGCACAAAGCAATTCAAGACGAGGCTCTGGGGAAACAATGGAGTAATCCTGATATATTATTTTACTTCCCCGGAGCTTCTCCTTGAATTGCTTTTCGCGGGTTAACTCAACCACAATATCGAAAGTGGGCTAAAACCTTGATATTGATCTTGTCGAGGACGTAGTTGATTTACTGCAACAAAATCACCACGGCCTGACGGGCAGGTGAAATATATATCTTCCCCTTCCAAATGATCCATCAGTGTAACCACATCCCTCTGATTCCTAACGAGATATGAACAGTTAAAAGAAAATATATATTAAAGTAAGTAATACTATATCACATAGTCTTTAATATATATGTATAATATGTACATTATTTAGATATGCTTCGATTTTATCCACAAAATTGCTATTTACTGTTAACACTGTGCGAATACTTTGTAATAAAATACCATTATTATAATAATATTTGATGCATTTTCTATCTTATCTTCTACATATATTTTACTATATTTTATTTTGTTCTGATGAAGATCGAATGATTGTTCAAAACGTTAATTACAAACAAAAAAACAAACTTGGGTTCTAAGTTGTCTGTTTTCTTTCTTACATATATATTCACATTTTCTATCAAGAAAACAGACTATTGAATTCCTGTGAATCCTTCTACTGGAAGTTCATCGTTGGTCTACCTTCTATATATAAGTTTTAATATAGATCCCTTGCAGCACGTTGGAATGCAGCTTAATTTGGAGGGCAAAACAATAGGTTCCAATTCTCAGGAGATTAAAATTCTTTTGTTTCTTTTGTTTTGCTCTCAAATTGAGCTGCTTTGACGTCAGGTGCAAAAAAATATTGGAGAGATAATCAATAACTCATCTTTGGAAAATGAATACAGTTAAATATTAACTAAATATCCCAAAAGAAAAAAAGAATTGGCCTACATTGGTATAGGGCATTCGTACCCAGCCTCTACTCATTTCACTAAAAATTATATCGTAGGCTCTGGGAAACCCTATCATTTCCAGTGATCTGATTGGCTGAGCGGGATTCCAAAGAAGATGCTATTTTTAGGTTGGATGTGAGAGGTTGTAGCGGCTTGTGATTTTTTTTTAAATTTCTTCCATAAAAATATTTACATAAGGCTTCTTAGATAGACAAAAGAAAATTTAGATTTAAATACTGCACTATAAAATTGAGAATATCTTTTTACTGGGTTCCCTGTGGGACACGGTCCACTAAAAGACCACTAGTAGCTCAGCTAATAAGAGCACAGGATTGTGATGGATCATTAGTAGCTTTAGACAAAATTAATATGCTTTTGTCTAAACCTATTATTAGTCTATCACAAACCCTGCACCAAATCCTGAGACCCAATGAAATCGCACAACTGGGGGGGGGGGTGTTACATGAGAGCACATGTACAGGGGAGTAGCCAAGATTTGCCGAAGGGGGATGTACAAATTTTAAAAGCTGCCAATTTGTTTGTCACCTCAAAAATGCAAAACCAAACCAAAATATTTTTTATGAGCATTTGGCTTGTTATTGCTAGTTGGACAGTTCAGGAGATGCTTCAAGACATTATAATATCAATGTGCATTATTTTTTTTATCACTACAGCCAGATTGTTTTATTATTCATCACTCCTTTTCTACAAAGAGGGGGGGTCATGGGTACCCTTGGACCCCCTAGATACACCCCTGCTGTAAATTAACCCCTATACAGCTCAGCTAATTAGTATTCTGTATTGGATATAGTAATATATTTTCAGCCTGGGCGAGGCTTTCCCGAGCAAGCAGACCTGGAGAGAACATGCTCCACATCTGCAGTGTTCTGTAAGCTGATACAGAATTATAATAAACCTGTAGGTCTGGCTTAAGGAGGATGGTTTCCCAGAGCCTTTTCAAAAGCTATAGTCCCACCAACAAGATTGAAAAACCTGCACCTTACTATGTTAACCTAAACACAATAACCAATGTGGAATGCCAGCACAAAACAATCTGACATCAGGAAACAAATGTATATGCGTGCTCCTTAAAAACATCAAACTGTATTTTCTTTTGAAATCTATTCTTCAAAAATCAGCACCTTCTTTAAAAATGATTTTCCTAAGTAATATACGATATGAGTAGCAATGTTGTAATTTGGGATATACAATCACTCGCCTCCACACAACAATGCCACTAATTTATTATCTATATTACATGTACCATTTGGGCTTTGGGTTTAAGTTTTAAAGTGCCTATGATACATCTGACAATATTGTCAGACGGGTATAGATTCTTCATAAGATGAGTTGTTCCATGACCCAAAAAATTGTATAGTTTGAGTGATGCCTTTTGAAGTTATAAAGGTTTTTCCATGCCACATGCTAATGACTGTGATGTCAGGAGAATCATCATTTAATATACAAAACCTAACTGGTAAAGATATATTAAATTTGGAAAGCATCGATCACTGTTTCACCCATGGCTTTTATAAAAATTATTACTAATTAGTTTCTGCATAGTGCCAGTGTTTTGAATTACAAAGAACAACAAATAATAAGCAATTATTGGACGAGGTTGAGCAGAGGCAGAGGCAAATAATTGCTTGCGAGACACTAACAAATCTCGATATTTTGCGATAACCGAGTGCAATAATTGTTTTATCATTCAAATTATTTTTTCTAATCTTTGAGAGACAGTGCGAGTCAAACAATAACAAAGAAGTCAGCTCAATTTTTCAGGGAAGCGAGCCATTGTCAAATGCAGCGTTACTGCTCATGAGCAGACCGTTATTTGCAGTAAGATGGCTCTGCACCGTAATGCGCATGAGCAGACTATATTTGCAGTTCTCTCGGCCAATCAAAATGACAGAAAAAAAATTGATAAACATAAATGCTAAACCAATAAGACCTCTCTCCTTCATGGTCTACTAGCTGCATAACTCTAGTATAGTCAGTTACAACTATAGATGCTTTGCACCATCACATGTTGGCAGCCATCACAGGAAGCAGGAACAATTGAATCTGGTCTTAATCTGATTTACATGAGAAAGAATTCAGTTTCCCAGAGGGAAAAGACTGTATTGTTGTGCCTCCTGTAATGGCTGCCATCAGGTGATGGTGCAAAGCCTCTATAATTATAAACTTACTGAAATATTTTAGGATTTGTAATACATATTAGAAATGTATAATTGTCCCTTCCCAAAACACTGGGATGTAGAATTTTGCAGTGTTCTATGACCAATACTGAGTTTATTATAAATATAGTGGGAAAACTTTTCCTTTTTTTTGGAAGCACATTTTAAAGTTGTGGTGGGGCTAGAATTTTTGTTTTACTATTTGACTAAAGCTCCTCCAGCCCCCCTTGGCTCCGCTGTCCCTGTCATAGGGTCTTTTCATACGATGCTTTACCTTGTCTAGTAGTTCTACGCCAAACCAAGTACCAGTATCGTAATGTAAGCTTCCCTTGTAACGAATAACTCCTCGAAGTTCTAGTTCTGTATTTTGTTTTTCTATCTTCACAAATACTTTACTACCAATATCCAATGTTTTTACTTGCGTTAGACGATTCTTGTCTCTATAAATACGCAATCTTTCTTCATGTGACAAGACAGCAACAAGCAAGTCAGCTTCGCTGTCTGTTAGCTGACCAACATCCAGCTTAGAGCATTCTAGTCTGCTGTCATCCCATGAACCTCTTAGAGCGATCCTTTCAGGGTCTTTAGGCTGTTCTGATGCTGGTGAACACTCCAAGATTTCACCTCCACGAAGTCCCCTATTGCTGTCCTCCAGTACTATGTATCTGTGTGTGGTGGCCATGTTTTATTGAGACTATACTCACTACAGATCCATCAATACAAGGATTTAGAAACAGGAAGTGAACACCCTCGATTCTGTGCTATTCACCACAGGAACCCCAGTTGAACTAAACTAACATAAACCACAGGTAACCCAGACTATCCACTTTAAGAGAATGTATGTAGTAAATAGATTTTGCCAGGATTTTGTAGATTTTGCTAAGATTTTGGTAATAAAGTTTCTTGTCTTGCTTTAAAAAAATTCAGAAATGAGTACATTTCCCCCTTCCAAGTACCACATGTCATTCCATATCTTGTTGAGGGAGTAAGTGTGATGGGGGGGGTGGGTGCTCAAAAAATCGTGACCCTCCCCACAAACACAGCATCCTTACCCCACCATTTAACACGGTAGCCAGCCAATCAGCGAGAGCATTATATCCCAAATATATTTTTCCATCCCAGTCAGTGCACGGGTGTATTTATCTATTTTTAAAAAATTGTCGCAGCCAAATAAGGCGATAGGAGATAGGCCCGGGGGAGAGAGGGGAGACTTCAGGGTAAAAGTATCGGGTATCTATACTCGTCATATCTTGTCAAAATAAAAATCAGGGATTTGGTATCTTATACGGGGTTAAAATTGAGATCTAGAATTTTGTAGCTTTCAACTCACTGACAAAGTTGCATTTGTATGTATGGTTTAAGTTTCAGTAAGTAAATCACAGCGAGAGTATCTTAACCAGTGAAAGATTGTGGTCATTTTTAACTTTTTTGAAAATGATATGATAAGGATACAGCATTCAAATGAAATCAAACCAGCTGAGTTGACCTTAAATGCGAATAAATAAATAAATAATGCAAATTAACAGTGGAATCCACTGAGTGGCTCTTCCTCCACTGCATTCCAATTGGAATTTAGAAGTTGATTTTTGAGAACGAACTCAAGGTCAACCAATCAGAATTGAGGTTTCAACATTGTATTTTGATTAACATTTCCCATGTGTCCCTGCTCGGAAAATGCTAACCAAAAATAGTTGACCCATAATTCCTTTAGGGGAACGCGATCAACTCAGCTGCAAATTAAAGGTCTTCACAATACTGTGTAGGCTAGACTGAATAATGAATAAATTGTATGATGCCTTTACAGTATATTTTTTTGTAATTTGAGTATATGTCTGTTTGCCTATATTTCTATATAGCATAGTTCATTGGTTGGCTGGTAGGATTCTCTCTGTGTACTGCGGTAATGGATTATCTTTCAGATATTTCTGTATATAGCTACATGTTGGTTTCACCTGTAGGTTGTTTTCCACAGCATGATCCAATGCCGCCTAAAGAGATAAACAATAACAATGATATTATCAATATTGAGCAATTAGACCTGAAGCCTGATTGGTCTACGAGTCAATAGCCCAGGATGCTGAAGGCTGAATAGGGTATTGACTCATAGACCATGATGGTGAAGGCTGAATAGGGTATTGACTGATAGACCATGATGCTGAAGGCTGAATAGGGTATTGACTCATAGACCATGATGCTGAGGGATGAATAGGGTATTGACTCATATACCATGATGCTGATGGCTGAATAGGGTATTGACTCATAGACCATGATGCTGAAGGCTGAATAGGGTATTGACTCATAGACAATGATGCTGAAGGCTGAATAGGGTATTGACTCATAGACCATGATGCTGAGGGATGAATAGGGTATTGACTCATATACCATGATGCTGATGGCTGAATAGGGTATTGACTCATAGACCATGATGCTGAAGGCTGAATAGGGTATTGACTCATAGACCATGATGCTGAGGGATGAATAGGGTATTGACACATAGACCATGATGCTGAAGGATGAATAGGGTATTGACTCATAGACCATGAGCTGAAGGATGAATAGGTATTGACTCATAGACCATGATGCTGAAGGATGAATAGGGTATTGACTCATAGACCATGAGCTGAGGGATGAATAGGGTATTGACTCATAGACCATGAGCTGAGGGATGAATAGGGTATTGACTCATAGACCATGAGCTGAGGGATGAATAGGGTATTGACTGATAGACCATGAGCTGAGGGATGAATAGGGTATTGACTCATAGACCATGAGCTGAGGGATGAATAGGGTATTGACTCATAGACCATGAGCTGAGGGATGAATAGGGTATTGTCTGATAGACCATGATGCTGAGGGATGAATAGGGTATTGACTGATAGACCATGAGCTGAGGGATGAATAGGGTATTGACTCATAGACCATGAGCTGAGGGATGAATAGGGTATTGACTCATAGACCATGAGCTGAGGGATGAATAGGGTATTGACTCATATACCATGATGCTGATGGCTGAATAGGGTATTGACTCATAGACCATGATGCTGAAGGCTGAATAGGGTATTGACTCATAGACAATGATGCTGAAGGCTGAATAGGGTATTGACTCATAGACCATGATGCTGAGGGATGAATAGGGTATTGACTCATATACCATGATGCTGATGGCTGAATAGGGTATTGACTCATAGACCATGATGCTGAAGGCTGAATAGGGTATTGACTCATAGACTATGATGCTGAGGGATGAATAGGGTATTGACTCATAGACCATGAGCTGAGGGATGAATAGGGTATTGACACATAGACCATGATGCTGAAGGATGAATAGGGTATTGACTCATAGACCATGAGCTGAGGGATGAATAGGTATTGACTCATAGACCATGATGCTGAAGGATGAATAGGGTATTGACTCATAGACCATGAGCTGAGGGATGAATAGGGTATTGACTCATAGACCATGAGCTGAGGGATGAATAGGGTATTGACTCATAGACCATGAGCTGAGGGATGAATAGGGTATTGACTGATAAACCATGAGCTGAGGGATGAATAGGGTATTGACTCATAGACCATGAGCTGAGGGATGAATAAGGTATTGCGGAAAGACCATGAGCTGAGGGATGAATAGGGTATTGACTGATAGACCATGATGCTGAGGGATGAATAGGGTATTGACTCATAGACCATGAGCTGAGGGATGAATAGGGTATTGACTCATAGACCATGAGCTGAGGGATGAATAGGGTATTGACTCATAGACCATGAGCTGAGGGATGAATAGGGTATTGACTCATAGACCATGAGCTGAGGGATGAATAGGGTATTGACTCATAGACCATGAGCTGAGGGATGAATAGGGTATTGACTCATAGACCATGATGCTGAGGGATAAATAGGGTATTGACTCATAGACCATGATGCTGAAGGCTGAATAGGGTATTGACTCATAGACCATGATGCTGAGGGATGAATAGGGTATTGACTCATAGACCATGAGCTGAGGGATGAATAGGGTATTGACTGATAGACCATGATGCTGAAGGATGAATAGGGTATTGACTCATAGACCATGAGCTGAGGGATGAATAGGGTATTGACTCATAGACCATGAGCTGAGGGATGAATAGGGTATTGACTGATAGACCATGAGCTGAGGGATGAATAGGGTATTGACTGATAGACCATGAGCTGAGGAATGAATAGGGTATTGACTCATAGACCATGAGCTGAGGGATGAATAGGGTATTGACTCATAGACCATGAGCTGAGGGATGAATAGGGTATTGACTCATAGACCATGAGCTGAGGGATGAATAGGGTATTGACTCATAGACCATGAGCTGTGGGATGAATAGGGTATTGACACATAGACCATGAGCTGAGGGTGAGAGGTCTAATACACTACTTTGATAATACAAATTTTCTCTCGTTCCAGTTTACTCAGGGGGCAAAATGGTGTTGGACGGCCACATTTTGTATCATTAATTCAACAAATTTGCCCCCTGAGTAAACTGGAACAAGACAATATTTGTATTAGCAAAGTAGTGTATTGTTTTAGTATAAAATATTTGAGATATAATGCGCGCGCTGATTGGCTGGTTACCGTGTTTATATCAGAGGACAGAGACATGGTACAAATTGTACTATATAACATGCGTGCAGATTGGTTGGTTCTGACATAGTAGCACATCCTCACGGCTCTTATAAAGCCAAATTATTTTATAAAAGCAATATCAAACGTCCACTTGTATCTATATACAGTGATATAAACACCCTAGGATCTGTAGAGCACTCAAGAAGTCAACGCCTCGTGTTTCTCTACAACTTCTCTCTTGCTCTACAGCTCCCAGCATGTTTATATCACAGTATATAGACATGCGCACCAATTTATATTTCTTAAGCATAAACCTACTAATTGGTCAAAAAAATGAATACAAAAAAAATTGAAATTTGGTTGAAAATCAGCCACCATTGTTTTGGTTTTCAAAATTTGCACTTTTCACTACTAGTGGTGGTCTATCATTGGTCAAGAACTGTGCTTTATTAGTGAAAGGGGCACGTAACCCATCAGCTGAGGGCGAGAGGTCTAATTATTTTAGTATATACCTTCTAATTGGTCAAATAAATAGATACAAAAATAATTGAAATTTGGTTGACAATGAGAGTTAGTCACCATTGTTTTGGTTTTCAAGTTTGGCACTTTTCACTACTAGTGGTCTACCACTAATATACCACTAGTAGCTCAGCCAATCAGATCACAGGATTTGTGATAGACCATTAGTAAGTTTAGACTAAAATAATTTAGCTCATTAGATATTATGTGTGGTATGTATGGTTGAGAAAGTTCGGTGCTTTATTAATTAGTGAACAGAGCATGGTACTGAAGCCAGCCCCAAACAAGCTGTCAATTTTCTTCAAAGATGTGTAAGAAAACAGTGCATTGAAAACCACATTTTTTTCTTTCTATATAATAAAACAAATAAACAGCTTTTCCCATGCTCTGTTCAGTAATAAAGCATGCAGGAAGTGACGTAAGCAAGAAAGAAGTTAAAGAGAAACACAAGCCGTAGGCAAGTGCTTCTCACACATCTTGACTGGTTTATTTGTTTACTTATTACACATGCAGCAGACAATGATAGTGACATGGTCTAAAAACAATCCATTAGAACTGTTTTGGGATATTTTGCAAACCCTAGCTGCTACAAACAATAGAATTGAATAGAACAGACATGGCACAGTTGTGGCACAGTGTGGACACGGCACCAAATGTTGAATGCTTTCATATATGATATGGCACTGACACGGTCATGGCAAGGTCCAGTCCCTGCTAATAATTTTTTCACATTAGTACAAAAACTGCTCTTATAATGCTGTACCTTTGCTAGATGTGCCCCAAGTCCCTGTCCTCTGTGGCTGACAGGCACCTCAGTATGCCACATGTTCAATGTATTTTTTTCTTCTTTTTCATATTCAAGAACTGCTTTATCTGTCAAGAATAGATACAAGTATTCTTATCACTGGACAACAATCCTTTCTGATACAGTGGTACCTGTATTAGTTGAACACCTTTGGGAACTTTCTATATTTATAGACCCCTTGCAGCACGTCAGACTGTAGCTCAATTTGGAGGGCAAAACAATAGGTTTCAATTCTCAGGAGATTTGAAATTGAGCTGCTCTGACGTCACGTGAAATGGGTCTATAAGTCTCTCTCTCTACAGCTGTATATAGGATCTATAGTCTTTGTAGTGTCTATGGGTTCTAAAGTCTATCACAGTTAATATAGTCTCTATACTCTGTATGATCATATATAGTCTCTATAGAATCTACAGAGGGATAGAGATTATTTTATTATATAGTTAGGAATTAGTACACATGCTCTTATTGATCAAGAACTGTGCTATATTAGTGAACAGAGCATATGGTTGCTGATGCCATCCTCACACATGCTGCAAACTTTGCAAAGAAGTGTAAGGAAACAGCATTGAAAACTACAACAGATTTTTTTTCTTTTTATATACACGTAATAAAACAGATAAAACAGTTTTTTCCATGCTCCATTCAGTAATAAATCACTGATTGTAGGAAGCCCTGAAAACATGCACTCAAGAAGTGTGAGAAGGACTCAGCTCTTGCTTCTCTTCACACTCCTAGCTACATTCTTTATTACTGAACAGAGCAAGAAAAAAAGATATTTTATTTCTCTATGGATAACTGAGTGAGTGTTTTAGTTAACTACAAGCATTCTCTACGGTATTTACAGGGTAATATAGAGAGAGATCAAGAAAGAGCCACAATATCTGAGTCAATCTATGGACGTCTCCTATGTAATGCTTGTATTACAGATATTATCTATCATTATGAAGTGGAATTAGGCTCCAAATAAAGTAATAAGGAACAAAAAACAACCTATAAACATCATATGGTCAGTACAAACTTGGTTCATAAACCACTTACTTTACACCTGACTTAAAACTCACCTTTGCCCAAGTTAATGAAGAAATAACCACCCTGTGTATCGTGATTCACCTCAGTATTACTCATTACACCATAAAATGACAAAGATCTGTTAAATATTGATGCACGATTGGACAAAATGAACGAAAAATCGCTCGAAAAAACACGAAGCTTTCTCCAGAACATGTCACTACCACAGGGAACCCATCATCTGTAATAGCTTCAGTAGAGCTTTTTAGGTTGTGACGTATTTCCGGGTCCAACTGCGCACAAAAACCCCAGGTATCCCAAGCTGGGTTTCTGGGCTCCTTTGAGTGTTTTCCTTTGAGTCTCTGTGAAGTTCCAGGTCACTTGCAGTAATATTGAGCGAGTATCGTGGTGGAGTATCCCTCGTACTAAAAAATTGAGAAGGTAGCACACTTCAGCCCGCTCGAACCCTCGATAAGGGTCAATAATTTGCCTATAGTTCAGCCAAAATTACACTTCAAGCCAAAATTCCTTCACAGAACGTTAGTCCGATATTTGAGACAACCACAAAATCGATCTCCCTTTCGGAATTCAACGCTAACAGTTTTTTTCGAAGCCATTGGCAATCTGATATGCAAAAACCATACCGTACCCTCCCCTCTTAGGTTAACAAACGTCGCCGCTATTGTTTCAGCCGACCAATAGCAATCCGCCAATAGAGACGAGATTCATTTAAAACATATATTCGTACCAAGGTCCATGCTCGTTCTACTCCACGATTTCAGAGATTTTCTCCTTTTATTTTCGATGCAAGAAAGTAACCACTTAATCTTAAGACCACAATGTTATCAATTTTGAATAAAAGATCATCTCAGGATGGTCCAGATGATGAGTTCGCTGAACGGAAGAGAAAGAAGTATGGATTTGGATATTGTCTCTCCGATAAAATGTGGTAAGTATAAAATCAACTTAATAACGTTCACGAACGTTAACTACCAAGCTAGAGAACACAGAAGGATTGATTTTTTTTTACCCCACTAGGATCCTGAGAAACTTTGCACTGAATGAAGGTGATAAGGTCTCTCCAGATGAGATTTTGGAGATGTATTCGAAGGAGCACGAGAAGAATGAGGGAAACTCAGGGGATGATGCCTCGCGAACATTGTCGAGGACTTCACTCGGTCGTATCATACAGGATTTGTGGGGAGGAAGTGTAAGGTCGACAAAACGGGGGAAAAGAGGAGAAAAAGCACAAAAGTATTACTTGAATATGGGCAAAGTATTACGCAGTTCAAATACAGCCGGTTCGGATACCATCCAGAACAACTTAAATACGACGGTCCAAGATGGCGACCAAGATGCCGTGTTGACTTCTCTTAATGAGTTGGAACTCCCAAACAACTGGATAAAAGTAATAAACTCTGCGAGATCATTATCATTTGTACGCGCAGAAAAGTGGACATTGAATGGTCAAAGGATGTTAACAGAATTGAATATAGCAGAAGAAGACTCGGAATTCAGAATTAAAATTTCCAGTCAAGGCGTCGTGTTGAATGTTATGGACACGAATCTCGGTAGTGAATTAACAGGTTTGAAAGTAGATGAGAGAGTCCAGCCATTCATAGAATTCCTTGACAATTCTGAAACAGGTTTATGTTGTGGATTCTCTTTGCCTGTGGGTCAAGACAGCCTTGCTTTGCATACCAGTTACAGAATCGTAGAAATTAACTGCTTAGATGAACGTGATTCTCGAACCAGTGAAAAGTTTGTGTTTTCGAAGGGATGTAAACTTATATCACCCCCTGGGCATTGCTGTTCGTCTTGTACACTGCTAAAAAAGAGAGAAACTATGAAACAATCCAAAAAATCGTCTATAGGAATTGATATCAAAGCAAAATGTAATGATCGCTGGCTCTCAAAGGAGCAACTGAAGGACCGGATTTCAAGATTAAGGAAAGACTTAAAAAATACAACTGCAAGGGAAAAGATACTCGCTCAATTGCTACAAATGACCTGAAACTTCACAGAGACTAAAAGGAAAACACAAGACACAAGTAGGAACATTTTATTGAATTGAATTCTTTTTTAAATCGCCATACATTGCCTTATAAGTTCGATAGGATACCACAGAAACCCCACGGGGGGGGGGGGGGGGTACTTCGGGTCGTTTCATACGGGGATGCTCTGCCCGGAATCTCGACCTCTTACCCTTTTCTATACCAAATTTCAGCAAAAAAGTACCCCTTTTATATACCTTTTTGCCCGAAAAGGTACCCTTTCCATATCAAAATCATTGGGACATTTGACCTGTATCGTGTAACTACACGCGACTTCCGGTTAGGGTCTCATATATCGGGCTCGAAAATGAAGGCATTTTTGATGTATTCTTACCATCAAATATAAGTTTAGAAATATATAATCTACGACTGTTAGGAGTTTCAAGAGATTATTTTATGATTTCGGGATGGCAAATGGAATATTTCTCTCGCGCGTTGGGGGTGAATTTAGCAAGGCGTTACGAGTTATGTAGTATCGAGGCCGACAACTGGGTATGTTCTATATACGCCAAATTCGCCAAATTCAAATTTTTGGATAATTTTGGCGCATTTTGATATATAATTCGTCTAGGTTACGTACATTTTTCTGGTGGCAAATGGCTTTCAAAGTTGTAGTGGTCACGATTTTACTCGTTTTGATATCTTGTCCTATTATATATGCAACAAGGGAGAGTTTTGAGAATCCAAATGGAAGTGAAAAGTGTAATTTTAGCGTGCAGCAATCTCCTTCGTACACTTTCCATATCAACAAGTAAGTAATAAATCTGAATTAATATAATGTCCTGAAATGTATGCAATGGCTTTGATATGATTATAGAGAATACCCCCCCCCCCCCCCCCCCCCCCGTGACAGAAACCCAGCTTGGGATACCTGTGCAAAAACCGGTAAAATAAAGCGAAAAATATTCTCAATGATTTTAACCTCCACTTGAAACAATTACAACTTTGGACAAAAAATACTGTCATTGAGAAAAAGTAAGAAAAATCTTCATAGAACTGCTTTTCGTTTTGGAGCCGGAAGTCGTTTTTCCAAACGAGTGACGGCACACTTCAAAGCTCTTTTCAGGAGAATTTTGTGAAAATGTATGTTATGCGAGTGAATATCGGTGAAGAGCTGGCTGAAGAATGAGATACAAAGCTCAAACCAGCTTTTAAAAATATAAATTGACTGACCCAAAAAAAACTAGGCTACCTGTGGTGTTAAGAAAGGAAGGAAGGAAGGAAGGAAGGAAGTAAGGAAAGAAGGACGAAAGAAAGAAAGAAAGAAAGAAAGAAAGAAAGAAAGAAAGAAAGAAAGAAAGAAAGAAAGAAAGAAAATAAAGGAAGGACGGAAAGTAGAAAGAAAGAAACGAAGAACGAAGGAAAAAAAGAAAGAAAGGGAGGAACAGAGAAAGAAAGAGAGAAAAAGAAAGAAAGAAAGAAAGAGAGAGAGAAAGAAGAAGGAATAAAATTTAGAATTAGAACATCCTACGTAATCCGTAGTCTGGGTAGTCGACAGCAATTGCCGTCAGTTCTGAAGCTCTGCGCGCGCACGTCTCGCCATACATGACATATGACTGACGTACGAATACTCAAGACTCCCTCGCCTCCGTAGGACTTTCGCCACAATGTTTATTTTTAATTTATTTTAAAACGTGATAAACAAGAAAATGATACTCTAGGGAATGACACGTGGTCTGAAATGGGAAAACATTACGTGCAAACTAAACAGGTCTACAGTCTATAACACTACAGTCCAAGTTCTTTTACTGCCATATCAGTGAGTAATTTTCGATTTAATTTCCCTGTTCGTGTGAGAGGAAATTCTTTGAAAAACTCAAAATAGTGTGGTCCCATGACCAACCCATTCGATGCTTCAAAGAACTTCCCTTTACACCATTCTTCGAATTTGGCGCGAAGGACTTCATGGTCATCATGGAGACCTGCTTTCAATAAAACGCAGGCACATATTTTCTGGTGCAACCTTTGATCAGGAACACCAACAGCGATGACTTTATCTACAAGTGGGTGTTCTTGTAACTCTTCTTCGATCTCAATGGGTTGGATCGACTCGCCAGCACATTTGATTAGATTATCTATTCTACCATGAAGTTTTAGTTTTCTTTCTGGAGTGATGGATGCCAAATCGTTGGTGTGATGCCAGCCCAGGGACACATCTTTTGGGCTATCAGGTCCTTTTAGACATTTAATCATATTCTCAGCCATGAAGGATACCGATGTACCTCTCAGACAAAGCTCTCCTAGAAAAAATGGACATTGACGTTGTCAATAGTGCATTTCAGGCTTGGCATGCACCATGCACCATGCACCATGCACCATGCACCATGCACCATGCACCATGCACCATGCACCATGCACCATGCACCATGCACCATGCACCATGCACCATGCACCATGCACCATGCACCATGCACCATGCACCAACCTTTTTTTAAATAGCTTTATATGGCCGTATATACATTTGTTGAACAAGGATCATATCCATAGAGGGTCATGAAGGAGTAAAATGGGAGCTGGAAAATGCCTTTTTGGGGCTGGGAAATGGGATTTTATGCATTTGGACTGGGAATTAACAATTGCTGGGACTGGGAATTAGCCATTAGTGGGACTGGGATTTTGCAAAATCTTGGGCTGGGAAATGGGATTAGGACCCTCCTTCGGGACCCTATCCATACATACCTGGAGTATTTAATGGTACAACAAGACCTTCTTCATCGACGATCTTTGCCTCAAGTCCAGGAGAGATTTCCATTAGTCCATTGTCAAGGGAATCCATAGAATCTTTTGTAATCTCTTGTGCAGCTACCAAACTGGTCTCAGTGGATCCATATGCATTACGTATAACAACATGAGGATACATAGAGAATATTTTTTTAAGTAAAGTCATTTGGGTAGGTTGACTCCCGACAATGCAATACTTGAGTTGACTAAGAGCTATGGAACGGACTTTCTCGCTTGATACCATATCCTGTAAAAGATACAGTGGCAGGAAGGCATGAGAGCATTTTTCTTCTTCTATGATCTCCATGATGGTAGCCGTTGAGTCTCCTTTGATTGCGAGACGAGGTGGAAAGGAAACCAAGGTAGATCCGAGCAAGAGGACTACACCAATACCGAACCCCACCCCTGATATCCAATCAAATGGGCCATCACAGAACACGATGGTGTCTTTGTCTATAGCGCAGTTGAATGCAGTCGCTCGTGCTCCATTCGTGAAGGCCTGATTGGTAAACTGGATGGGTTTTGGGATCCCTGTGCTACCGGAAGTGAAGAGCACAAAAGTAGGATCATCAAACTGGACTTCCGCTTCCGCTCTTTGGACCCTTGCACGACATTCTACATTCATATGCGTCATTTCAAAGAGCTTCTCGTAAGCGTAGACCTTCGGGTATGTGAGCAAGTCATGATCAGCTTCAGAGTGACCAGCGATGATCCCAGCCTTGAGCGTACCTTGCTTGAAGATAGCGCGCAGTTCCTGCACCGTTTTTTCCATGTTGTCCGACACACTGTAATCTATGTTTGCTATAACACATGCTAGATCATTGACTTCACCTATGGTAGGATAGGCATCTTGCTCGATGTTAACAGCCAGAGCGCCAATCATATTCAAAGCCATCTGAATATATACAGACTCGTCAGTGGTTGGTAGCATTAGCAAAACTCTATCGCCTCGAAAAAGACCTATTTCCAACAAAGCGGCAGCCAATGCTTCAGACTTTCTTTCATACTCTTTGAAAGTTATGGCCGTTCTGTTTCTGTTAGCATCACGAAACACGAACGCTTCTTTGTCAGGAGTCGCTTGAGCATGATAATGAAGAAGCTGAAATGGAGTTCTGTGTTCCAAGGGTTGGATGTGAGGCTTGTGAAGGTAACTCATAATTCACGACTAGATGAATTAATCCTAACGTAAAACAGAAAATAATAAACTAAGTTAGGAATACCGGATTTAGCACATAACTCGGTTGCCTTAAGCGTGGACACACGGTGCAACATTGCACGCAATATTGCAGGCAATATTGCACCGTGTGTCCGTAGCTTCAAGGACGTTCGCGGGCATTCTTCATGAATTTAGTTCGTGCGCGCTAATCCAAATGACGTCATTCAAATGTTTTGATGGGCAAATTATCAACAAAAGTAGTTTTTCACTACTTCAAACTCTTGTGGCTCTTAAACAACAGCGGTGACCCCCTTTTCTTATCTTAACCCTATTCAGACTGGGCTTTTTTCTTTTTACTGGGTCAGAGAGGGAGGGGTGTCTCATCGTGCCCACGCCCTGTAACTTAGCAACCATAAGGTCGAAAATAATAAAACTTGGTAGTAAGATAGAACATGACAAACTGAGCATAATGATGCGTTGACACGTGATCTGTGACGCAAGATGACGTCATTATAACGTCATATTTACGAAAATAGAGCTATTTTTAAAACAATTAACAAGGTAAATTTTATCAAGAAGATATAATAACTCAATATTTCAGTAGCACAATAGACAATGTGCATGAACTCGAATTTCTAGCACAAAGCATGATGGGAAAGTGAGTTGTTACGCTTTTTTGGTTCCTCTAAAAATTCATCTGATAATTTTTCCTTCAACATTTTTTATGGAAATAAAAGGATTTCAGCAGACGAAAATAACAGTGTAATTTTTTCCTGGTAATTCCTTTGATTTCCCTGTTACATTTTTAAAGAACTCACTTTCCCTTGTGTTTTGTGAGTGCTTTGTGAGCTTTGATGCACATTGCAAAGAGATTTAAAAATTATTATGAATAATTAATTTATGCGGTGACCTCATCAGTCGAAGTGACGACATCATATATTTAATAATAATAATAATAATAATAATAATAATTTATTCAACAGGATCCGCTAGGTGGCTCTTCGCCTATTGAAAAGCTAAATAGATTATAGAAAATTCAAAACTATTTATAGTAAAATATAATTGTGACATAATACGCTAAAAAATATTTATATTGATATAAGGCTTAGAAATTTTCCAAAATAACCGAACTCCCCGACCGAAGCCATCACCAGAATGATGATGATGACTTTGATATATTTCAAAAAATATTATAAAAATCTTTTTTTGTTTTGTTCATTTTTTACGCGTTATAACCATAAAATACCTTCTTATTCGTTGGCGAAACTTATTTTGTGGTTTTGCTATGGATTATTTGCAATTTCGAGTCTTTCTAAGAGCACATATCTGAGACCACATGAAAATTCCTATGGCCAAACGAAAACTATTGACGTCACGGTCCACTAAGATTGAGTTTGGGCTACCTGTGCTAACAGTTATCTGTGCTGGAGCTTGGATTTTTTTTTTGCAGAGAAAAATTACAGGTAGCCCAAGCTATGGTTCTGAATAGCTATATATAGAGAATGTATGACAGATCATAAAATTTCTTTAAAATAAAATAAATTTCATCATTTATTGTTTCATTAACTGTATATCAATGTTTTATTGCATGCTTTGTGGTTTCCTGGCGGTTTGATTGTATGTAAAATCGCCTTAAAAATACAACCAAACCGACAGGAAACCACAAAGCATGCAATAAAACATTAATATACAGTCAAGAAAACAATAAATGATGAAATTTATTTTATTTTAAAGAAATTTTTTAATCTGTCTTACGTTCTCTATATATACCCCTTGCAGCTCGTCGGAATGCAGCTCAATTCACAGGGAGCTAGCCCGGCTTTCCTTTGCCGCATTCTATATTCGTTATTCTTTACGTAATTGCTTTTTATGGGTTTCCTGTTGTTTAAGGTCGGTTTGGGTGTTACTAAAAGCCGAAACACCGAAACACCGAAACACCGAAACACCGAAACACCGAAACACCGAAACACCGAAACAGTACCAAATCGAAACACTAGTTCACCCAAACTTTCAAATATCATATTTAAAAGAAGTAAATATGTGAATATTTTCATTTCGAAACCAATCTTCATCTATTTAGACCATTTTAGAACGTTTTAAGAATCAAATATCTGGAAGCTATAATGTCATCACTGTAAACTGTCATAATCCGTGACCTTCTTAGTGATTTAATAACATTTCTTCTATTGAAAGGGTTACACCGAAACAGTACCAAATCGAAACACTAGTTCACCCAAACTTTCAAATATCATATTAACTAGTCGATAGTTGCCTGAACCATCCAACTTATCGTCTATTTTTTATCACAGATCTTGTACATCGCACGTGCAAGTATATTTTGGTATAAACTAGAATAAATTGTATTGCCATCACGGCTACTGCAAGCGAGGAATAAAAATATTGCAGCTAGATCCAATTTTTTCCAGGACATTATTTTAATTTTTCGTTGATTGTATACCGAAACTGCATGAAAGAGGGGATGTCAGCAAAAATCAAACATACGCCGGCAACAGTCAAAAAATCGATTTCGCTCATATTTTGGTATTAGGTAGGCCTATATGCGAGATATATCATGGTATGTTTCATTTGTCGAAATATGGCTTCATTTCCGAGAAAAACGAGAAAAACGAATTTGTCAATAATTGACCCTTTGAGAGAGCCAAAATATACTCCAACTTCGGGGGGCTCGCTTGCCTTTGCAAAAATATCTACATGTTTAATTCCCAAACAACTGTGTTATATAATGTTTTAACTTTAAAAATCTGAAATTTCATTGTCTTCCAATAAATTTATAACGGTAAAACAAAATTATTTACCAGGGTACTTTGACGCCTTGTGAAAAGTAACGAATTTTCAAAAAATGTTTTCACCATGTGCTAAATAAAATAAAACGCCGATATTAAGAAAATGAAAAGTCGAAATAATATTCTAACCGTGACTGAAAGCTTTTTTGGGGATTTTTATTCTGCGACGAGAAATAAAAATTTAAAGTTGGAGAAATTTGTTATACTTGGCGAGACTTTTAATGTTGACTGTTTTAAAATTTATCTAACAGCCCGTGGTAAACACATTTTTTCTTTTTATTTGTTTCTTCTTAAAGCGTATAGGTTCATAATTACTGTCCGTAAAAATCCTTGATGGTCCAGTAAAGCCTACTTCTATAAAAGCTGAAACGTAGAAGGATATTTCCAGTAGATTTTCCCTTTAGTAAATGCGAACGTGACATGTACATTCGTGTCTCGGCGTTATCAAAGGCCACACCAAATTCTTTGTAGAATGCCGCGTCTCCCGTCTCCTTGGTCACACTTATGGTCACGCAACGGCTATTTGTAAAAGAACCCGCTTCGACTCTTATCTAGAAAAATTGCATCTTTCTTAGAGCTAATTTCAATTGTATTAATCCACACCATGTAGTGTTACTGCAGTAGCTTCAGGTGGTACTTTGCTATCTTACGATATTTTGCTCTTTTAGGTAATTTTTAAATTCATTTGATTGAGCGCACCGGCCGCCGTTCTTTGAAATTTCTCCAACTTTAAATTTTTATTTCTCGTCGCAGAATAAAAACCCCCAAAAAAGCTTTCAGTCACGGTTAGAATATTATTTCAACTTTTCATTTTCTTAATATCGGCGTTTTATTTTATTTAGCACATGGTGAAAACATTTTTTGAAAATTCGTTACTTTTCACAAGGCGTCAAAGTACCCTGGTAAATTTTTTTTTTTTTTACCGTTATAAATTTATTGGAAGACAATGAAATTTCAGATTTTTAAAGTTAAAACATTATATAAAACAGTTGTTTGGGAATTAAACATGTAGATATTTTTGCAAAGGCAAGCGAGCCCCCCGAAGTTGGAGTATATTTTGGCTCTCTCAAAGGGTCAATTATTGACAAATTCGTTTTTCTCGTTTTTCTCGGAAATGAAGCCATATTTCGACAAATGAAACATACCATGATATATCTCGCATATAGGCCTACCTAATACCAAAATATGAGCGAAATCGATTTTTTGACTGTTGCCGGCAAATTTTGATTTTGTTCGATTTTTGCTGACATCTTCTCTTAAGTAGCCTCCTGCGCAGCCGCTGTGAGGCGCTTCCGGTTCCCGTCATTCCCCCACTAGCGTCTGCTCCAACTGGAACAACATTCCTTTCTATGAATTTGGCCAATCAGAGAGAGCCCCACAAAAGCTTGTGGGTACGACCTTGACCTTGGCCGTCTTTCCCTAGAGAATGAACGTATGGATGACTATTATAGCAAAGTAAGCCAGGATGTTTGTATAAATAAGTTCAAAATTCATCAGAAAAAAGTCATAGATGCCGTACTTTTAGAAAATAAAGACGTTTTTGAGGGCGTTTTTGTGAATTTTTCCTACTTGATGATATTGATTATTATCCTCGTCATTGAAATATTAATTTACTATAGGAATCACGCTCATTTAAAAGTATTAAAATTACTGAGCTACAATGTAGAAGTAAATAAATCCTACGGGCTGTCTCTCTTCTACTATTCCTCGGTCCATCACAATATAATGTAGGACTAAATGTTAATATATTTGAACTTTTCACGAGTACTTTTATGAATACTAAACACACCGCATTCCGAGAAGTCTTCTCTCGTTTACAGAGTTTAAATCACTAATTCCTTCGGTTAGAGTTAAATCACTGAACCAGTGAAATATATATTAGACTAATACACTTTAGTAGACCCTAATTTCATTGTATATTTGACTATCTAGCAATTATTATCTCACGGGTTTAGCGACTTCACTAGCACTGTAAACAGCAACGGCTACTCAAAATAGAAAATTTGCATATCACCTTACGATTTGATTGGCTAATAAAAAACAATGTAGAAAGGAATGTTGTTCCAGTTGGAGCAGACGCTAGTGGGGGAATGACGGGAACCGGAAGCGCCTCACAGCGGCTGCGCAGGAGGCTACTCTTAAGAGGCTGTCTCTCTAAAAACCACCTATCGACTCCTGGGTTGAAAAATCAATTTTCCTGATATTCCGTGTGTGAGTTATACTATACCTATTACTATTATGTATAAGGAATTTCGAAAAAAATATTTTTTCTACGAATTTTGGCACTTTTTCGACAATTTTTCGTTGATGTCTAGGCCGTTTTCTCTTGTTTTAGACGGCTTAAAAACCAATGACTTTGATTGTCCATAACTTTCGTAAATCAAAATAAAAACTAACAAAAATGTGCAATAACATAGCAAATTATCGTATCTTTACTGACTGAAAAGGATTTTGTCTTAGCTTATTTTAATAATTTGAAAGATGATTCATAAATACTTGTATTCTGAGACCTTTTGACAAAGTCGGCGACACGTGACAATTGTAAAAATTATTTTCTCAAAAGTGGCACCTGACTGAGAGTTGAGACTTATATGGGGAGAAAAAGGAAGGATGGAACTAATAAAATCTGGAAAGAAACTTGTAACCTACTTAAATCCGAGCGCAAAAGCCGTAGTCAAAGTTGAGCGATTTTCGTGTTAATTTGCATAATTTACTGTCAACACTGTCTGGGCCGTCTAGAGCATTGGGCTTCATATCAGTTTTCAAAACAACGAAATATTGCAGAAACACCTTCTAAACAGTCATTCTTTGCTTGTGGATATTCATGAAGCCTTTCCAGTGCTATTTTACTGGCGCCATTACATAGTTCAGCATAGATATCAGTATAGTTTGGTTTAGCGCTACAATCTTGAGAAGTAGAGTTAGTGCTTGACAATGCACTTGACAATCGCGTATTGGAATCTGTTCTACTTTTGCTCATCTTCGGCGATCCCCAATTCTTGCAGTATCACTCAAATAGATGATTTTCATATTATCTCGGAAAAGGCGAAAGTAATTCAAAACTCAAATTAGTCGCCAAATGACTAGTTGAAACACTGCACTAAACCAATTAATTCATTCTTGACCAGACCCGAACGGAAAAATATAAGTATATATATAGAAAAGTATCAAATATATGTTATATATACATTAATGATTACAATATTAATTTTACATCTTACATTTTTAATTAAGAGAATGTAAAATATTTTTCAAAAATATGTACTTCAAAATAAAATCTTGCAGTTTAGACTTGAACGACAGGTTGTAGATTTCAAAGTGATAGTTAACGTTGAAAATCAAAATAGTACAATCTATATCAAAAAATCAAATCAAACAAGTAGTTCTCTCGGACGTCAAAATGGATAAAAGCTGCTCACTTTTTGGTCTTGGAGGCATTTTGTGCGGAGAGTTTAGAGGTGCTAGTTCTTTAGTCGGTCTTGGGGACTGTGTTGAAGACACTAGTGTTCATCTCCATACTTGCCACCTCTCAAAATCAGGTCTCTCCGAGTTTCAATTAATTCTTGCAAGAGTAGGATTATTCGATACTTCCTTGGAAATGGCAAAAACCATGTCCATATGTCCAAATCACCGAGCCAAACTAGGCAGATATTGGAGGCCTTTGAGGTCTTGTCAATATCCAGCACACAGAGGTTCCATTCGAAGTTACAAGAATCGAAATGTCGTCAACATCCAGCTTTCTAAGGAGATGGACAGATTATACGGAACTAGGATCTCGTAAGTATTGTTTTATTATACAAAACTGCAATGAAATATAAGGTGGTCTCCCGTATTACTAACTACAAATTTATTATTTTATTGTATAAACTATAAACTGCAATGAAATATCAGTTGATCTCCCGCGCGATGCGAAAAGTGATATGAAAATCTGATATAAACACGTCAACACTGATACCCTGTGCAAAAGAGCGGGAAAAATTGTGGTTTCACTTGAGTTGATATTTCATTTGAGTTTTTGATTCATTGCATTCACTCATGACAAATCAATTGAATACTCGAATACAATCCCAGGAGAATCCCACTACTCAAGTGTAGGACTAAAAGATATCAGAATAGTTTTATACCAAGTTCAATAAAGAAATGGGACTAATTTTAACTTGTACTTTTACCTAAAATTATATATATATATTTTTTCAATCATGCAAATATTTTAGATATATTTTAAAACTATGTAAATATTGAGTTTTTCAATTCTTTCGAATTGCCAGTCAATTTTATCAATAAAGTTATTATTATTATTAAAATTTAAAATTCGCGAATACTCTATTCTTGTCAAATCAGATGAATAGCTTATACTTGTTTTCATTGAGGAAAAAATCGATTTTATCAGCTGCATTACTGATTTCCCCACAGCAATATGCCCAACATGTTACAAGAACCATTCAGAAAGGGCAGCTGGACAAGGAAAATGGGTCACGTTCTCCCAGTATGAAGCAACTGAAGCATGCGCTAAAGATATTGAAAAACTCTCTCTAGACGAACCATTCACCAAAGAAAGGTATATGATATAATGATAATTGTATTAGAATAATAAAAGCTTTTAATATTATAGGATTGGGTTTACTAAATATGTTTGTCAACTATAACAGAGTCATCGAGAAGCGCGCGCAAGGCAATATCAAATAAAAACAGCGCGAGCTGTTAACTGAATCGAGCATGTGAAGAGGTGATAATAATAAAAATAGAAAATAAATAAATGAGAAAAATATATTTACAACTGAATGGAAAATCTACTTAATTCAATAGGATCTCTATTCAGTTGTAATTCATATGATTATTTTCTACCATTCATTTACTTATTTTAGCGGAGCTCCATACGCATATAAATATAAAAAAGGAAAAAATAGAAGAATTGACGCGCGCCAAAAACTTGTCACAATGCGTGGGCTTCCTGTGGAGTGCCCGCTTGCTACTCCTTAACTTGAGCGCACTATTCTAGCTTGTGGACGCGTGAGTTCAGTTATACTTTATATATAGACTGAAAATTTTACATACTATATTCTGTCCTTCCGCTCAATATATTCAGCTCACCAGCTCGCGCTGCTTGTTATTTTTTAGCGTTGCATGCTTTGCTGCAACGCGTCTCGTTAACTACGTTAAATCAAATATTTCACGTGTACTAATTACACCCTGATGTTGACTACAATAAGCTATTAGAAACATCATGTATAAATATTTTTCTAGAAAATGCAAAGTGGAAGCTACCGCCCTTGTGAGTCGCCAGCTAGAAAGTATCCAGTCACCTTTGCCAGGGTTTCCAGACACTCCCAGACCACTATGGACACCAGGCTGCATGAAAGACTTCAGCAGTGACTCTGACATATCGTATGAAGAGCCCGAGTCCCGAGATGCACTAGCCGTATTCAATAATGCAATAAAGGAAATATCTGATGTTTCATTTCGAGATGCGCCGAAACCTCTTGCTTTCCAGCTGCAAAAAGAATGGGATATTGCCACGAAAGTTGAACAACAAGAGTGCATTGAAAAAGCGTCCGAAGCATGTCGAGTTATTTGCAGTTTCATTGCTCCTAAAGCTGTGGAAGCCTTGTACAAGTCGTTATCCGTTGAAAAAGAGGAATCCAATGAGCTGAAAGCTCTTATGACGGCTTATGCCAATGCCCCTACAAAACAATTAAAAACGCAGATCCTTAGTATATACGCTCACGAGCATACAATCAAGCAGCTTCAGGAGCTACATGAGCCCTTTGAGAAAGTGAGTGAATGGCAGATAAAAAGAGCCCGCGAGCATGCAAAACAATCTGGACCAGGGCTAGAAGTCTGTAAACCGAAAACGCACCGAATTAGCTTGGACATGTCAAAAGTTGATCATTTTCTTGACTTTGCAAATAGGCCTTACTTCCACCAACACGTCGCTTTTGGAATGCGTAAACTGAAGTTGAAGAATGGAGAAGTGATTGAGATGCCCAATGTAATTAGAACTGTGACAAGGGCTACGATGATCAACCAGTATCAAAAGTTTTGTAGTAACCAAAACCCTGCATTTGTACCATTAAGTAGATCTACTCTTTACCGCATTTTGGATGCAAGAGAGGCTTCCCAACGAAAGTCACTCAGTGGACTTGACAATATAGCAGCAGATGGGGAGTCTGGCATTCAAACACTGAAGACTATCACAGGACAGCTTGTCTATTGGGGAGTGTCGAAGGAATGGGCCGAGAAGATCAAAAAACGTTTGGACAATGGAAAGAACTACCTGAAAACTGATTATAAAGTCTATTGCAAAGAAGAGGTTTCCCCCTGTGCAGATCATTGCAGGCACTTTGGTTTAAGTGATCCAAACGACAAAGACTTTCAAGAATTATGCAGTCACTCGCGTGATATGACCTGTGAACACTGTGAAGATATCAAAGCTATCCACAAGGAAATTGAAAATAAACTCCAGAGTCATTCACATTCTAGTTATACTAAAAACCACAGAGATGATCTGTTATACGACTTTGCTGAAGCAAAACGCCACATCGAGAAGTGGAAAGCCCACATTTTAAGATCTGCTAACCAAGAACTAGCTAAGCAGAATGTTCTTCGTGACTTAGATGATTCCTCCATCTTATTGATCATCGATTGGGCTATGAAATTTACTCAACTCAGGTACGCATTAATGCATTAATCTTATCCTGTCAATACCTTGTATGAAAAAAAGATACCTGCAATGAATGTCGTAGATGATTGTGGTTCTGGCATAGGGAGCCCAACTTTTTCTTTTGACTTTTATTTACATTTTACATTTAAGGTAACACCAAAAACTAATGCGCGCGTTTGTAATTGATGGGTTTCCTGTGGTAGCTTTTGGCGCGCGCTTGTAGATCATGGGTTTTTCTTGTGGTAGATTATCCCGCGCAATAATCGTGGGACACATAGTATATGTGCCACCGACTATTTTAGTAGCCTCGCGGTACGAAAGCTACCACAGGAAACACATGATCTACAAGCGCGCGCCAAAGGCTACCACAGGAAACCCATGTAATACAAGTGCGCTCCAAATCAATACGCCTTTGGACTGAATCAATCAGAATTCAGAAAGTCATCCATGCAGTCATATAATCGACTAATTAATTCAGTTTTTTTTCATTTATTTATTCATTTGATTATTCGTTCACATTGTTTCTGATTGATTAAATGATTTTATTTATTTTTCATCAGATACAGGGAAAAACAATCTGAGTGGTATGGCAAGCGGGATATGAGTTGGCACATCAGTAGTGTGGTAAGCAGATGCCATCCATCCCAGGAGTTATCAGTCATTTCATATGTGCATCTATTTGACACAAGCACGCAAGACTGGTTTGCGGTTACTTCCATTATAGAGAATCTCCTGCTTCACATCAAAGCTGCAAACCCTCGCATAAAAAACGCGTATCTGAGGTCTGATGAAGCAGGTTGTTACCACAACAATATGCTTGTTGCCGCAATCAAGGATATCGGAGATCGAGTAGGCATACAGATTAAGAGGCACGATTTCTCAGAGCCACAGCAAGGAAAGGATATCTGTGATAGAATAATATGTCATCTAAAGTCAGCCATCAGAGCATATTGCAATGAAGGAAATGATGTTGTCACTGCTCTACAGATGCAAGAAGCATTAATACAACACCCGGTCAAAGGTACCATTTGCTCAGTAAACAAGGTTAACGACTCAGTCTCTTCCTTAGACACTAAGAAAATAAAGAATATCAGCGCTTATCACAATTTCCAGTATGATTCAAGTGGTATCACTGTGTGGAAAGGATATGGAGTTGGCCAAGGCAAGAAACTGACGAATAAATCAATCTTCAAGACACATCAGCAACCAACGAATATGATTGTCAGCCAAAGTTTTGTGGGAGGAACAGATACAGCAAGAACCTTGAAGATGCAAACTGAAGTCCCACAGCTTGATAAGGAAGATAGTAGCAAGCTGGAATGCACAGAGCATGGCTGTAATTTTGTTTGCAATTCATTTGATGAGCTCGAACAGCACATGGGTCTAGGAGAACACAGTCGATTTGTAAATAATGAAAGTATTTATGACGTCATCCGTAGAGAGTGGGCAAAGAAATTCACAACCATCGACAGGGACATTTCAGAGATGAAGAACCCAGGAACAGTGCAAACAGGTGCAACAAACCTAACCATGGGCTGGGCGTTAAGTAAGTCTAGAACAGGGTCAAAACGCTTTTCAACCCATGTGCGTGACTACATGGTCGCTATATTCGACTGTGGCGAGAAGAACGGCAATAAAGCTGACCCTGCCAGTGTTGCATTAGAAATGAGAAATGCTAAGATGGAAGACGGCTCACGACGTTTTGCAAGGGAGGAGTGGCTCAACAAGTCCCAAATAAAAAGTTTTTTTTCTAGATTAGCTAAACTGAGAAGAAGTGGCAAGTCCTCAGAATCAATCCCTCTTGAAGCTGATAGTGATCATGGTGATAGTGATAGTGAAGATGACCAAGAGGAGGAACACAGACAAGATCTGCTAAAGGAAATTAGTGTTTCACTTGCTACCAGCCACCCAATTGCATATCAAGACTACAATTTATGTAACTTAACAGAAAAAGGTCAGCTCAAAGATTTGAAGGTGAAAATGCTAAAAGAAATTTGTTCACATTTTGAGCTCCCAGTTAAGTCCAGAGACACCAAAGCAATTCTAACGGAAAGAATTATGGACATGGTTGGACGATGTTCATGCTCCATCAAATAAATCCAGACTCCCCAGACTTCTAAACCACAGTCTGGTTTTTACTCACATTTCATAGCTGGAGGTTTGCATTTTTCCTCAGTACTTTGGTCTTCTCCGCCAAGTTAAAGGAAACTCATGTCTTTATTATTCAATTGACACTCAAAGAATTTGTGTTTTACATTGATTATTTATTGGACTTCGTACACGAAAGAGCAAAACGAGACCAAAATCCAATACGCGATTGTCAAGTGCATTGTCAAGCACTAGATTGTAGCGCTAAACGAAACTATAGTGATATCTATGCTGAACTATGTAATGGCGCCAGTAAAATAGCACTGGAAAGGCTTCATGAATATCCACAAGCAAAGAATGACTGTTTAGAAGGTGTTTCTGCAATATTTCGTTGTTTTGAAAACTGATATGAAGCCCAATGCTCTAGACGGCCCAGACAGTGTTGACAGTAAATTATGCAAATTAACACGAAAATCGCTCAACTTTGACTACGGCTTTTGCGCTCGGATTTAAGTAGGTTACAAGTTTCTTTCCAGATTTTATTAGTTCCATCCTTCCTTTTTTTCCCCATATAAGTCTCAACTCTCAGTCAGGTGCCACTTTTGAGAAAATAATTTTTACAATTGTCACGTGTCGCCGACTTTGTCAAAAGGTCTCAGAATACAAGTATTTATAAATCATCTTTCAAATTATTAAAATAAGCTAAGACAAAATCCTTTTCAGTCAGTAAAGATACGATAATTTGCTATGTTATTGCACATTTTTGTTAGTTTTTATTTTGATTTACGAAAGTTCTGGACAATCAAAGTCATTGGTTTTTAAGCCGTCTAAAACAAGAGAAAACGGCCTAGACATCAACATATCGAAAAAGTGCCAAAATTCGTAGAAAAAATATTTTTTTCGAAATTCCTTATACATAATAGTAATAGGTATAGTAAAGGGAACTCACACACGGAATATCAGGAAAATTGATTTTTCAACCCGGGAGTCGATAGGTGGTTTTTAGAGAGACAGCCTCTTAAATGTTGAAAAAGGCCGATCGTTCTCTAAACGTAATTTTCATAATACGATTCTTTGCAGCCAATTTGAATAAAATGGGAGACAAGGGAGGTGTTAGCAAATTCTTCATATCTTATTCTAGGTTCATATCATTTTACTGGCCCAAGGGCAAGTTTCTCCCAAACTCCTTCAAATATCATGATCAGACTGGATACGTAAAGCGAAAGTTTGAATGAACGAGAAATCAAATCAAAATATAGTTATACTGACTGACCATCATAATCTACAATAATGTTGGCCATAAGATATGCACTGTAAAGCGAAATATATATAATATATCGACATGACATATTCACCAGTTTCATATTCCCATAATAATTTGTGTCTTTGCATGGGTGGCAGCGACGAGAAAAAAACCGTTAATACCATATGAAGGTGGAAAAAATTGAAGAAAAAAAACATCTGAACTGACACTTCTGCTGATGCGTCAATCATGACATTTCTTAGGCCGTGTTTACACTCATACAAATTACTGAGGTATAAGGGTTACCATACCTTGGTTAGCATTTATTGTGTGTAAACGTCGGCAAAACCATTAGTAAAACACCTTTCAAGATAATAGAAAGTTTACCTCGATCTACTCTTCTATCAGACATGGTTAAGAACAGTAACCGACGGTGCGATGATTATTTATGCGTATCTTGCACTTCTTTTCGTGGAATGCGAGTGGTTTTATTTGCATTACAATGATGCATGGTAGCGCTCTCTGAACATGAAAACTAAACAAAGCGCCGTCTCTAATTCATGCCGGTATTTTTGAATTCTTCAAATTTTTTTCTGATTAGACAACTACGGTTATTTTAACACGTGTAAACAATTATTCTCGGTTTGAACTATGGTTATGAAAATTATCTCGACTTTTTTAAAACTAACACTAACACTAAGACGGCGTTAGTAAGTCCATACACCTAACGTTTCATTTTCCCATGCGTGTGGAATTAGCTATATAACTCTGATTAAAGTGATACTGGATTTTTCACCGATAATAGTACAGCGAAAACTGTACTAGTTAAATCCACATACCATACATAGCAAAAATATGAGAAAAGAAAAATGTAATTAAATGATTAATTTGTAATTAGAACCTAAGTATTTAAAAATGTAAAAGAATGTAAATTTAAAAAAAGTATAGAATTGTCTTTTATATTTTCAAAAAGAACAGTACTGAAATATCTTTCGGGGATTTTGCGTTTTGCAAGCGGGAGCATTCATTGTTTTGTTTCGCTTGGTCTAGTTGGTCAGAAGCTGCCTTGACATGTCGAAAGGTGCGCGGATCAAGCCCTGAACGATTCATGTATTAAATTTGTTATTGACGTTCATATTTGTTCTTCGAATATTATACTTAATTGATCTTATATCACCGAAATTACAATCATTTATCATTAATTGATGATAGATTTAAGATCTGGCAATAACTTTAAAAAAGCCGCTAAATCACAGGTATCCCAAGCTGGGTTTCTGTGATATCCTATCGAACTTATAAGGCAATGTATGGCGATTTTTAGAAAAAATTAAAAATCAGTAAATCACACAAATAAATGTTCCTACTTGTGTTTCGTGTTTTCCTTTGAGTCTCTGTGAAGTTTCAGGTCATTTGCAGCAATATTGAGCGAGTATTGTGGTGGAGTATCCCTCGTACTTAAAAATTCCCAACTTCACAGAGATTCAAAGGAAAACACAAAACACAAGTTGGAACATTTATTTGTGTGATTTACTGATTTTTAATTTTTTCTAAAAATCGCCATACATTGCCTTATAAGTTCGATAGGATATCACAGAAACCCAGCTTGGGATACCTGTGGCTAAATCGGAAAACCCTGATCCAGTATAAATCATTATCCAACTCATTATTCATGAAGGAAATCGTGACCGTGAAGAGAGTTGTACATCTGACCCGATGATCATTTGAATAAATTTTTATTTGAATTTTCTCAATCTCAATTTTTAAAATTCACTGCAAAAATTACATCATGAACCTAGACGTTGGATAAGTCGTTTACAACATTCCCTTCACGTCCGTGTTTATCAGACTTAACATTGAAAGTTTAAACGAGTGTTTATCAGACTCGTCTTTAGCTCGTGTTGTAATTTAATCTGCTATACACAACGTTAACCGCTCTTTTGTAAACATTACATATATCTCGAATAGAAGTCTGAGTAACTGTCGAGAGTCGAGAGTACCAGGTCGAGAGTCGAGAGTACCAAGTCGAGAGTCGAGACTACTATGTCGAGAGTCTGAAAAATACAGAATAATTTTAGAATATTATGATATGTGACATATTATGCCTGTACGCCTCTTAGGAATATTTGTTTCTTAGGGAAATTCAGTAAAATACTAAAATACTATATTGGAATTAATATCTTTAGTATGAATAAAAATGAATTGTTTGTGTTAAAACTATTATAATCTTGTACTGGCATTACGAACTATTTGAATATATAGTTTGGACTTTGGATAATGTAATAGTCAGGTCTGTTAGCGAAAAGATCGTGCACTTTTGAGTACAAGCACCAAACTTGGCACAAATGTTCGTTGGGGCATACTAAACAGATTTAGGGGTGGGTGCCAAAAAATGGTGGTCAGGGGGAGGCACGCCACACTCTCTACTAGATGGATAAACTTTATTAAAATGTATATGAAACAAAGAGAATTCCTTCAAATTTTAGCGCTAACAGGGAAGTGCTGTTTAAAAAAGTCAGAATGGCGTTTACAGTTTTTTGATATCTCTTTTTGTTGCAGAGATATCAAGACTTTTTCAAATATGCAAATTAGTAACTGATGACTTCATTGGCTGGACAGAGTCAGTTTACAAAACATATATTAAAGAATTTCTCTGTAAAAATAAGGTAAAATGACTAAAACTTCACATGATTAATGTACTTTTTAAAACAGACACATGAGCAAAGCTTTAAGTACTTACAATTGAAAGAAAACTGTGCCAAGACAGCTATTTTAAACAAAAATTACAAAATAACTCTTTCTAATTAGATATTGAAGAAATGGTTGTAAGAATTATCCCCTATGGTCATAGAGTGGATATTTTCAGTCTTATTTCTACCGATATATACATCATTTTATGACTGATTACGTCATCATTCGCTAATTTGCATATTTGGAAAACTTTTGATATCTCTGGAACAAAAAGAGATATCAACAAACTGTAAACGCCATTCTGACTTTTTTAAACAACTCTTCCATGTTAGAATTAAAACTTGAAGGAAAGTGTTCCGTTTCATATAAATTTTGATGAAATTGAACAATCTAATTGAGAGTGTGGCGTGCCTCCCCCCGACCACCATTTTTTGGCACCCACCCCTGAATGTGTTTAGTATTCCCCAACGAACACTTGTGCCAAGTTTGGTGCTTGTACTCAAAAGTGCACGATCTTTGCTATTTTTGTCGCTAACAGACCTGACTATAAAGGGTATAGGAAAAATAGATAACATGAGTTAATTTAGAATTTATCGTCAGCTGCGCTAACATTTAGTTGCCGCGAAAACTTGGAAGTAAACGGCTTCAAAGCAATTCTTGAAACGAAATTTGTGAATTTACTAATATTAAAATGATCAGTGTCCGTCCCTTATAGTTCCGAGTTTGATCAGAGGTTCACCATTTCATATTTAGAAAGTCAAACCTTTCTGCAATGTACTAAACCTGATTGACAAAGTACTCAGTCACGAATATATTGACATCAGCTAAAAAGACATGTTACTTACTATTTTAGTACCCTAGGCCTAGGTGCCAGAGCGAGTTTTTTCCTGGTGATTTTTAAGTTATTGTTTCGTTTATAAATATAACTATAGTGAGTACTCTGTTACCCGAGACACACGTGTCACGCTAGAGAATGAGGATTATTAGTTTACATAATGATGACAGATGATGAACTGATATACGTGCGTGACGTCTTCGAATTTCCCTAAGAAACAAATATTCCTAAGAGGCGTACAGGCATAATATATCACATATCATAATATTCTAAAATTATTCTGTATTTTTCAGACTCTCGACATAGTAGTCTCGACTCTCGACTTGGTACTCTCGACTCTCGACCTGGTACTCTCGACTCTCGACTCTCGACAGTTACTCAGACTCCTAGAAGAGCATCAGCCACAGTGATGACATCATAGCTTCCAGATATTTGATTCTTAAAACGTTTTAAAATGGTCTAAATAGATGAAGATTGGTTTCGAAATGATAAGATTCACATGTTTACTTCTTTTAAATATGATATTTGAAAGTTTGGGTGAACTAGTGTTTTGATTTGGTACTGTTTCGGTGTTTCGGTGTTTCGGCGTTTAGTTACTCCCGGTCGGTTTCCTGTTTTTTTGGGATCGGTTTACGGTTACACAAGCTGAAATCAGACTCTTTCTCTATGTATCATGTCCTGAATTATGGGTGTGTCTATGTATACCTATGTATATGTACTGTATACCTGTTTACCTATGTATATTCTGTATGTATATATAACATATGTATATGATATACACATACAGTACATGTATATAATATACTGAATATTCAATATGTATACAGCATACACATACAGTATATGTATATGATATACACATACAGTACATGTATATAATATACTGAATATTCAATATGTATACAGCATACACATACAGTATATGTATATGATATACACATACAGTACATGTATATAGTATACTGAATATTCAATATGTATACAGCATACACATACAGTATATGTATATGATATACACATACAGTACATGTATATGATATACTGAATATTCAATATGTATACAGCATACACATACAGTACATATGTATATGATATACACATACAGTACATGTATATAATATACTGAATATTCAATATGTATACAGCATATGTATAGATTATGAATTCTATACTATAATATGTCCATGTACATGGACACCTAGGGGACCTACACAACCCTCAGCCCATACACCATGTACACTACGAACAGACGAACACTGTGTCCATGGACAGTGGACGCATGTACATGAACACCTAGGGGACCTACAAAACCCTCAGCCCATACACCATATACACTACGAACAGGCGAACACTGTGTCCATGGACAGTGGACACATGTACATGAACACATAGGGGACCTACATAACCCTCAGCCCATACACCATATACACTACGAACTGTACGAACAGGCGAACACTGTGTCCATGGACAGTGGACACATGTACATGAACACCTAGGGGACCTACAAAACCCTCAACCCATACACCATATACACTACGAACAGGCGAACACTGTGTCCATGGACAGTGGACACATGTACATGAACACCTAGGGGACCTACATAACCCTCAGCCCATACACCATGAACACTACGAACCGACGAACACTGTGTCCATGGACAGTGGACACATGTACATGAACACCTAGGGGACCTACAAAACCCTCAGCCCATACACCATATACACTACGAACTGTACGAACAGACGAACACTGTGTCCATGGACAGTGGACACATGTACATGAACACCTAGGGGACCTACATAACCCTCAGCCCATACACCATATACACTACGAACTGTACGAACAGACGAACACTGTGTCCATGGACAGTGGACACATGTACATGAACACCTAGGGGACCTACAAAACCCTCAGCCCATACACCATATACACTACGAACAGGCGAACACTGTGTCCATGGACAGTGGACACATGGACAGTGGACACATGTACATGAACACCTAGGGGACCTACAAAACCCTCAGCCCATACACCATATACACTACAAACAGGCGAACACTGTGTCCATGGACAGTAGACGCATGTACATGAACACCTAGGGGACCTACATAACCCTCAGCCCATACACCATGTACACTACGAACAGACGAACACTGTGTCCATGGACAGTGGACACATGTACATGAACACCTAGGGGACCTACAAAACCCTCAGCCCATACACCATATACACTACAAACAGGCGAACACTGTGTCCATGGACAGTAGACGCATGTACATGAACACCTAGGGGACCTACATAACCCTCAGCCCATACACCATGTACACTATGAACTGTACGAACAGACGAACACTGTGTCCATGGACAGTGGACACATGTACATGAACACCTAGGGGACCTACATAACCCTCAGCCCATACACCATATACACTACGAACTGTACGAACAGGCGAACACTGTGTCCATGGACAGTGGACACATGTACATGAACACCTAGGGGACCTACAAAACCCTCAACCCATACACCATATACACTACGAACAGGCGAACACTGTGTCCATGGACAGTGGACACATGTACATGAACACCTAGGGGACCTACATAACCCTCAGCCCATACACCATGAACACTACGAACCGACGAACACTGTGTCCATGGACAGTGGACACATGTACATGAACACCTAGGGGACCTACAAAACCCTCAGCCCATACACCATATACACTACGAACTGTACGAACAGACGAACACTGTGTCCATGGACAGTGGACACATGTACATGAACACCTAGGGGACCTACATAACCCTCAGCCCATACACCATATACACTACGAACTGTACGAACAGACGAACACTGTGTCCATGGACAGTGGACACATGTACATGAACACCTAGGGGACCTACAAAACCCTCAGCCCATACACCATATACACTACGAACAGGCGAACACTGTGTCCATGGACAGTGGACACATGGACAGTGGACACATGTACATGAACACCTAGGGGACCTACAAAACCCTCAGCCCATACACCATATACACTACAAACAGGCGAACACTGTGTCCATGGACAGTAGACGCATGTACATGAACACCTAGGGGACCTACATAACCCTCAGCCCATACACCATGTACACTACGAACAGACGAACACTGTGTCCATGGACAGTGGACACATGTACATGAACACCTAGGGGACCTACAAAACCCTCAGCCCATACACCATATACACTACAAACAGGCGAACACTGTGTCCATGGACAGTAGACGCATGTACATGAACACCTAGGGGACCTACATAACCCTCAGCCCATACACCATGTACACTATGAACTGTACGAACAGACGAACACTGTGTCCATGGACAGTGGACACATGTACATGAACACCTAGGGGACCTACATAACCCTCAGCCCATACACCATGTACACTATGAACTGTACGAACAGACGAACACTGTGTCCATGGACAGTGGACACATGTACATGAACACCTAGGGGACCTACATAACCCTCAGCCCATACACCATGTACACTATGAACTGTACGAACAGACGAACACTGTGTCCATATAACAAATACTGTCTATCTGTCTGTCTGTCTGTTTGTCTGTTTGTCTGTTTGTCTGTTTGTCTGTCTGTCTATATTTCTATATAGCAGAGTTCATTGGTTGGCAGGTAGTATTCTCTCTGTGTACTGCGGTAATGGATTATCTTTCAGATATTTCTGTATATAGCTACATGTTGGTTTCACTTGTAGGTTGTTTTCCACAGCATGATCCAATGCCGCCTAAAGAGATTAACAATAACAATGATATTATCAATATTGAACAATTAGACCTGAAGCCTGATTGGTCTACGAGTCAATAGCCCATGATGCTGAAGGCTGAATAGGGTATTGACTCATAGACCATGATGCTGAAGGCTGAATAGGGTATTGACTCATAGACCATGATGCTGAGGGATGAATAGGGTATTGACTCATAGACCATGAGCTGATAGCCTCCTGCGCAGCCGCTGTGAGGCGCTTCCGGTTCCCGTCATTCCCCCACTAGCGTCTGCTCCAACTGGAACAACATTCCTTTCTATGAATTTGGCCAATCAGAGAGAGCCCCACAAAAGCTTGTGGGTACGACCTTGACCTTGGCCGTCTTTCCCTAGAGAATGAACGTATGGATGACTATTATAGCAAAGTAAGCCAGGATGTTTGTATAAATAAGTTCAAAATTCATCAGAAAAAAGTCATAGATGCCGTACTTTTAGAAAATAAAGACGTTTTTGAGGGCGTTTTTGTGAATTTTTCCTACTTGATGATATTGATTATTATCCTCGTCATTGAAATATTAATTTACTATAGGAATCACGCTCATTTAAAAGTATTAAAATTACTGAGCTACAATGTAGAAGTAAATAAATCCTACGGGCTGTCTCTCTTCTACTATTCCTCGGTCCATCACAATATAATGTAGGACTAAATGTTAATATATTTGAACTTTTCACGAGTACTTTTATGAATACTAAACACACCGCATTCCGAGAAGTCTTCTCTCGTTTACAGAGTTTAAATCACTAATTCCTTCGGTTAGAGTTAAATCACTGAACCAGTGAAATATATATTAGACTAATACACTTTAGTAGACCCTAATTTCATTGTATATTTGACTATCTAGCAATTATTATCTCACGGGTTTAGCGACTTCACTAGCACTGTAAACAGCAACGGCTACTCAAAATAGAAAATTTGCATATCACCTTACGATTTGATTGGCTAATAAAAAACAATGTAGAAAGGAATGTTGTTCCAGTTGGAGCAGACGCTAGTGGGGGAATGACGGGAACCGGAAGCGCCTCACAGCGGCTGCGCAGGAGGCTATGAGCTGAAGGATGAATAGGGTATTCACTCATAGACCATGAGCTGAGGGATGAATAGGGTATTGACTCATAGACCATGAGCTGAGGGATGAATAGGGTATTGACTACGCATACCGGCCATCATTACTTGAATACATAATCAAATACTACAATTATTGAGAGAGAAAATATATTCTTATATATTCTTTATATTTGTAAATTCCGCGTTTTAGAATATTCCGCCATTCCGCCATTCCGCGTTATAGGATCGCCCCTAGGAAGCGCTAGCAGCCTTGCAACGGCTTTCAAAGGTTGTTACAAAAACCATACTGTACCCTCCCCTCTTAGGTTAACAAACGTCGCCGCTATTGTTTCAGCCGACCAATAGCAATCCTCCAATAGAGACTAGATTCATTTAAAATATATGTTCGTACCACGATCCATGCTCGTTCTACTCCACAATTTCAGCGATTTTCTCCTATATTTTCGATGCAAAAAAGTACCCACTTTATCTTAAGACCACAATGTTATCAATTTTGTTTAAAAGATCATCTCAGGATGGTCCAGATGATGAGTTCGCTGAACGGAAGAGAAAGAAGTATGGATTTGGATATTGTCTCTCCGATAAAGTATAAATCAACTTAATAACGTTCACGAACGTTAACTACCAAGCTAGAGAACACAGAAGGATTGATTTTTTTTTACCCCACTAGGATCCTGAGAAACTTTGCACTGAATGAAGGTGATAGGGTCTCTCCAGATGAGATTTTGGAGATGTATTCGAAGGAGCACGAGAAGAATGAGGGAAACTCAGGGGATGATGCCTCGCGAACATTGTCGAGGACTTCACTTGGTCGTATCATACAGGATTTGTGGGGAGGAAGTGTAAGGTCGACAAAACGGGGGAAAAGAGGAGTAAAAGCACAAAAGTATTACTTGAATATGGGCAAAGTATTACGCAGTTCGAATACAGCCGGTTCGGATACCATCCAGAACAACTTAAATACGACGGACCAAGATGGCGACCAAGATGCAGTGTTGACTTCTCTTAATGAGTTGGAACTCCCAAACAACTGGATAAAAGTAATAAACTCTGCGAGATCCTTATCATTTGTACGCGCAGAAAAGTGGACATTGAATGGTCAAAGGATGGTAACAGAATTGAATATAGCAGAAGAAGACTCGGAACTCAGAATTAAAATTTCCAGTCAAGGCGTCGTGTTGAATGTTATGGACACGAATCTCGGTAGTGAATTAACAGGTTTGAAAGTAGATGAGAGAGTCCAGCTTCTCATAGAATTCCTTGACAATTCTGAAACAGGTTTATGTTGTGGATTCTCTTTGCCTGTGGGTCAAGACAGCCTTGCTTTGCATACCCGTTACAGAATCGTAGAAATTAACTGCTTAGATGAACGTGATTCTCGAACCAGTGAAAAGTTTGTGTTTTCGAAGGGATGTAAACTTATATCATCCCCTGGGCATTGCTGTTCGTCTTGTACGCTGCTAAAAAAAGAGAGAAACTATGAAACAATCCAAAAAATCGTCTATAGGAAATGATATCAAAGCAAAATGTAATGATCGCTGGCTCTCAAAGGAGCAACTGAAGGACCGGATTTCAAGATTAAGGAAAGACTTAAAAAATACAACTGCAAGGGAAAAGATACTCGCTCAATTGCTACAAATGACCTGAAACTTCACAGAGACTAAAAGAAAAACACGAGACACAAGTAGGAACATTTTATTGAATTGAATTCTTTTTTAAATCGCCATACATTGCCTTATAAGTTCGATAGGATACCACAGAAACCCCACGGGGGGGTACTTTGGGTCGTTTCATACGGGGATGCTCTGCCCGGAATCTCGACCTCTTACCCTTTTCTATACCAAATTTCAGCAAAAAAGTACCCCTTTTATATACCTTTTTGCCCGAAAAGGTACCCTTTCCATATCAAAATCATTGGGACATTTGACCTGTATCGTGTAACTACACGCGACTTCCGGTTAGGGTCTCATATATCGGGCACGAAAATGAAGGCATTTTTGTCGCTTTTATAAGCAAAAACCTGCATATGATGTATTCTTACCATCAAATATAAGTTTAGAAATATATAATCTACGACTGTTAGGAGTTTCAAGAGATTATTTTATGATTTCGGGATGGCAAATGGAATATTTCTCTCGCGCGAAGGAAGGAAGGAAGGAAGGAAGAAAGGAAGGAAGGAAGGAAGGAGGAATGGAAGAAAGGAAGAAAGAAAGAAAGAAAGAAAGAAAGAAAGAAAGAAAGAAAGAAAGAAAGAAAGAAAGAAAGAAAGAAAGAAAGAAAGAAAGAAAGAAAGAAAGAGAGAGAGAAAGAAAGAAAGAAAGAAAAAAAAAAAGAAGGACGGAAAGAAGAAAGAAAGAAACGAAGAACGAAGGAAAAAAAGAAAGAAAGGGAGGAATAGAGAAAGAAAGAGAGAAAAAAGAAAGAAAGAAAGAGAGAGAAAAAGAAGAAGGAATAAAATTTAGAAATAGAACATCCTACGTAATCCGTAGTCTGGGTAGTCGACAGCAATTGCCGTCAGTTCTGAAGCTCTGCGCGCGCACGTCTCGCCATACATGACATATGACTGACGTACGAATACTCAAGACTCCCTCGCCTACGTAGGACTTTCGCCACAATGTTTATTTTTAATTTATTTTAAAACGTGATAAACAAGAAAATGATACTCTAGGGAATGACACGTGGTCTGAAATGGGAAAACATTACGTCCAAGCCAAACAGGTCTACAGTCTATAACACTACAGTCCAAGTTCTTTTACTGCCATATCAGTGAGTAATTTTCGATTTAATTTCCCTGTTCGTGTGAGAGGAAATTCTTCGAAAAACACAAAATAGTGTGGTCCTATGACCAACCCAATCGATGCCTCAAAGAACTTCCCTTTACACCATTCTTCGAATTTGGCGCGAAGGACTTCATGGTCATCATGGAGACCTGCTTTCAATAAAACGCAGGCACATATTTTCTGGTGCAACCTTTGATCAGGAACACCAACAGCGATGACTTTATCTACAAGGTGGTGTTCTTGTAACTCTTCTTCGATCTCAATGGGTTGGATCGACTCGCCAGCACATTTGATTAGATTATCTATTCTACCATGAAGTTTTAGTTTTCTTTCTGGAGTGATGGATGCCAAATCGTTGGTGTGATGCCAGCCCAGGGACACATCTTTTGGGCTATCAGGTCCTTTTAGACATTTAAGCATGTTCTCAGCTATGAAGGATACCGATGTACCTCTCAGACAAAGCTCTCCTAGAAAAAAATGGACATTGACGTTGTCAATAGTGCATTTCATGCACCATGCACCATGCACCATGCACCATGCACCATGCACCATGCACCATGCACCATGCACCATGCACCATGCACCATGCACCATGCACCATGCACCATGCACCATGCACCATGCACCATGCACCATGCACCATGCACCATGCACCATGCACCATGCACCATGCACCATGCACCATGCACCATGCACCATGCACCATGCACCATGCACCATCAACAACCTTTTTTTAAATAGCTTTATATGGCCGTATATACATTTGTTGAACAAGGATCATATCCATAGAGGGTCATGAAGGAGTAAAATGGGAGCTGGAAAATGCCTTTTTGGGGCTGGGAAATGGGATTTAATGCATTTGGACTGGAATTTAACAATTGCTGGGACTGGGAATTAGCCATTAGTGGGACTGGGATTTTGCAAAATCTTGGGCTGGGAAATGGGATTAGGATTCGGGACCCTATCCATACATACCTGGAGTATTTAATGGTACAACAAGACCTTCTTCATCGACGATCTTTGCCTCAAGTCCAGGAGAGATTTCCATTAGTCCATTGTCAAGGGAATCCATAGAATCTTTTGTAATCTCTTGTGCAGCTACCAAACTGGTCTCAGTGGATCCATATGCATTACGTATAACAACATGAGGATACATAGAGAATATTTTTTTAAGTAAAGTCATTTGGGTAGGTTGACCCCCGACCATGCAATACTTGAGCTGACTTAGATCTATGGAACGGACTTTCTCGCTTGATACCATATCCTGTAAAAGATACAGTGGCAGGAAGGCATGAGAGCATTTTTCTTTTTCTATGATCTTCATGATGGTAGCCGTTAAGCCTCCTTTGAATGCGAGACGAGGTGGAAAGGAAACCAAGGTAGATCCGAGCAAGAGGACTACACCAATACCGAACCCCACCCCTGATATCCAATCAAATGGGCCATCACAGAACAGGATGGTGTCTTTGTCTATAGCGCAGTTGAATGCAGTCGCTCGTGCTCCATTCGTGAAGGCCTGATTGGTAAACTGGATGGGTTTTGGGATCCCTGTGCTACCGGAAGTGAAGAGCACAAAAGTAGGATCATCAAACTGGACTTCCGCTTCCGCTCTTTGGACCCTTGCACGACATTCTTCATTCATCTGCGTCATTTCAAAGAGCTTCTCGTAAGCGTAGACCTTCGGGTATGTGAGCAAGTCATGATCAGCTTCATAGTAACCAGCGATGATCCCAGCCTTGAGCGTACCTTGCTTGAAGATAGCGCGCAGTTCCTGCACCGTTTTTTCCATGTTGATCGACACACTGTAATCTATGTTTGCTATAACACATGCTAGATCATTGACTTCACCTATGGAAGGATAGGCATCTTGCTCGACGTTAACAGCCAGAGCGCCAATCATATTCAAAGCCATCTGAATATATACAGACTCGTCAATGGTTGGTAGCATTAGCAAAACTCTATCGCCTCGAACAAGACCTATTTCCAACAAAGCGGCAGCCAATGCTTCAGACTTTCTTTCATACTCTTTGAAAGTTATGGCCGTTCTGTTTCTGTTAGCATCACGAAACACGAACGCTTCTTTGTCAGGAGTCGCTTGAGCATGATAATGAAGAAGCTGAAATGGAGTTCTGTGTTCCAAGGGTTGGATGTGAGGCTTGTGAAGGTAACTCATAATTCACGACAAGATGAATTAATCCTAACGTAAAACAGAAAATAATAAACTAAGTTAGGAATACCGGCTTTAGCACATAACTCGGCTGCCTTAAGCGTGGACACACGGTGCAACATTGCACGCAATATTGCAGACAATATTGCACCGTGTGTCCGTAGCTTCAAGGACGTTCGCGGGCATTCTTCATGAATTTAGTTCGTGCGCGCTACTCCAGATGACGTCATTCAAATGTTTTGATGGGCAAATTATCAACAAAAGTAGTTTTTCGCTACTTCAAACTCTTGTGGCTCTTAAACAACAGCGGTGACCCCCTTTTCTTATCTTAACCCTATTCGGACTGGGCTTTTTTCTTTTTACTGCAGCAGAGAGGGAGGGGGTGTCTCATCGTGCCCGCGCCCTGTAACTTAGCAACCATAAGGTCGAAAATATTAAAACTTGGTAGAAAGATAGAACATGACAAACTGAGCAAAATGATGCGTTGACATGTGATCTGTGACGCAAGATGACGTCATTATAACGTCATATTTACGAAAATAGAGCTATTTTTAAATAATTGACAAGGTAAATTTTATCAAGAAGTTATAATAACTCAGTATTTCAGTAGCACAATAGCCAATGTGCATGAACTCGAAATTCTAGCCCAAAGCATGATGGGAAAGTGAGTTCTTAAGCTTTTTTGGCTCGTCTAAAAATTCATCTTTATTCTATTATTCACACCGAACGCATTTCATTTCACTAGTATTATCCTCTATTGTGCGTAAATATTCACGGTGTTCAGCTTACCCATGAGATTAATATCGCCCTGGACCCCCACAGTTGCCACATACAACATTGCCTGGCTGCGTAACCAGCGTGGTTGGTTCTTGTAGTGTAGTGGTTAACACGTCGGACTAGTATACCGAAACCGTGGGTTCGAGTCCTGCCTAGGGCATATGATATTTTTCTCTTAATTCTTCATTCTATTATTCACACCGAACGCATTTCATTTCACTAGTAAAACTTCATCTAATAATTTTTCCTTCGACATTTTCTATGGAAATAAAAGGATTTCAGTAGACGAAAATAACAGAGTAATTTTTTTCTGATAGTTCCTTTGATTTCCCTGTTACATTTTTAAAGAACTCACTTTCCCTTGTGTTTTGTGAGTGCTTTGTGAGCTTTGATGCACATTGCAAAGAGATTTAAAAATTATTATGAATAATTAATTTATGCGGTGATCTCATCAGTCGAAGTGACGACATCATATATTTAATAATAATAATAATAATAATAATAATTTATTCAACAGGATCCACTAGGTGGCTCTTCGCCTATTGAAAAGCTAAATAGATTATAGAAAATTCAAAACTATTTATAGTAAAATATAATTGTGAAATAATACGCTAAAAAATATCTATATTGATATAAGGCTTAGAAATTCTCCAAAATAACCGAACTCCCCGACCGAAGCCATCACCAGAATGATGATGATGACTTTGATATATTTCAAAAAATATTATAAAAATATTTTTTTGTTTTGTTCATTTTTTACGCGTTATAATCATAAAATACCTTCTTATTCGTTGGCGAAACTTATTTTGTGGTTTTGCTATGGATTATTTGCAATTTCGAGTCTTTCTAAGAGCACATATCTAAGACCACATGAAAATTCCTATAGCCAAACGTAAACTATTGACGTCACGGTCCACTAAAATTGAGTTTGGGCTACCTGTGCTAACAGTTATCTGTGCTGGAGCTTGGATTTTTTTTTTCGCAAAGAAAAATCACAGGTAGCCCAAGCTATGGTTCTGAATAGCTATATATAAAGAGAATGTATGACAGATCAATAAATTTCTTTAAAATAAAATAAATTTCCTCATTTATTGTTTCATTAACTGTATATCAATGTTTTATTGCATGCTTTGTGGTTTTCTGGCGGCTTGATTGTATTTTAAAATCATGTAAAATCGCCTTAAGATACAACCAAACCGTCAGGAAACCACAAAACCACCAAAGAAATTTTTTGATCTGTCTTACGTTTTCTATATAGACCCCTTGCAGCTCGTCGGAATGCAGCTCAATCCACAGGGAGCCCGGCTTTCCTTTGCCGCATTCTATATTCGTTATTCTTTACGTAATTGCTTTTTATGGGTTTCCTGTGGTTTAAGGTCGGTTTCCTGTTTTTTGGGATCGGTTTACGGTTACACAAGCTGAAATCAGATCTGTACTGTAAATTGATCGCCGATGAAGTTCAAACCAATAACCGTTGGTAACGCACTCTCTATAAAGCATTCAAAAGAAGAGATCTCTTCTTTTGAATGCTTTGAGAAAGTGCGTTACATTCAAACAACACAGGCAACCCATAAAGAGCACGTTACCAACGGTTATTGATTTGAATTTAATCGGCTATCAATTTACAGTAAAGATCTGATTACATCTTGTGTAACCGAAGCCGATCTTAAACCACAGGAAACCCACAAAAAGAATAATGAATATTGAATGCGGCAAAGGAAAGCCGGGCTCCCTGTGCTCAATTTGGAGGGTAAAACCTGATAGGTTCCAATTCTCATGAGATTAAAATTCTTTTGTTTTGCCCTCCAAATTGAGCTGCTTTGACGTCACGTGCAAGGGGTCTATATAGCTATTCAGAACCATAGCTTGGGCTACCTGTGGAAAAAATTGCTTGAAGAAAGATAACCACTTTCAAATAAGATAATCTTTCCATTACGACCTCGTGATTACGGTGATAAGATTCAGTTGACGTGGCAAAAGCCCGATGTCTGAACTGGGCCTTAGAATGCTAACAATTCACGACTTTGAAGATATATGTAATCACAATATCTATACTTGAAGTAATCAATGCATTTACAAGATGTTTTTCATGACATCTTCAAGTTAGCAAAAGAACAGCATAACTATAACACACGCTACGCATCTAAACATAATTTAACTCGCCCGGCAATAAGAACAAATTACGGAAAATCTACTTTTAAATATATAGCTTCTACTATATGGGAACATGTCCCATCTCAAATAAAAAATCTGTCTTATAGCAAATTCAAAGCCCAATTTAAACTTTACCTGATCATGTCACAAAAATAAATTAACTGTAAATCAATCACGTCTTCACATATCACATGATTTTGTATATATTTTATTTATTACTTTGGTGGCGGCCAACTCGAAGATGTTAAACTACTTTGGCCATCACACACGTTTTTCTTTTCCCTTATATTTGTAACTCAAAACATAGTATATTTTATAAAGAATGTAATCATATTTTAATATTCGTTATATCATTATTGTAAATGTAATTATACGTGTGAATAAACAAAAGTCTAAAAAAAAAAGATCACGCAAGCCATTCTGAACACTTAAACAAGAGCGTATCAGACCCCTTGCAGTACTTCGAAATGCAGCTCGCTCAATTTGGAAGACAAAAAGGTTTCTAATTCTCAGGGGCTTGAATTTCTTTTGTTTGTCATCCAAATTGAGCTGCTTTGCCTTCATGTGAAAGGGGAAGATAACAGAAATTCGAAACTTAAATATTTCATTGAAACTGACCTGTACTGCTGGATAGAAGATATGATGGATCTAGTGCTTGAATTGCCTACTTTCAGTTTAAGTCCCTTTTAAGTCCTCAATCTCAAATACGTATGTTCAAAAGTGACCGCAGTATCCTTTAACTATTTATGCCTGTGCATGGAATCGAGCAGCTTAAACGTGCCCTGGATGGAGGCAACACGGATATATGATCCACAGTGAATGACCTTTGACCACAATCAGCCACGCGAACATCAAGGCACTCTACAGCTGGGTTTCACTTGACGTCATTTCCTGTCTCGTGTGGAATGTTCATCAGCTGAATCACAAGTTTTCAATAGAATTCTTTCTGGCTGACAGCACATGGTTGTCAGTGTTTGACCACCATTTGGAGCAGATAATGAGATTCAAAGACTTTTATCAGCTGATTGAAACCCAGCTATTCTTGCATATTAAGGGCGGATCTGGGGGAGGGGGTGGGGGGATTCTGATTCAATTCAACACTCACCATACACAGTCGGTTCACTGCTCAATCACAAAGCATTCAGTCGAAATGAGCAGCCCGGTACGGACCTGAACGAATAATGCTGTTAAGTGTGACGTCAATATATAGCAGTTGTACTTATTTTTTTCCCCAAAGTTCTAATTGTTCCAGGTGGAGGTTAGATTATTTAGAAGAGTTTTCGCTTTATTTTGACGGAAATGCGTCACAACTTAACAGCTCTATAGACATCTTAACCTTCGTATGCAAATTGTCCATTTAAGACCACATGATACTCCCTTGAGAACTGTTTTTTTTATTAAAATATTTACACATGAAAGAATCAACTCCCAAGAGTGCCATCACATGTTCTGAAACGTGGTCAACAAACAACGATGGTAAAAAGGTCTATTCCATGATTGGCTTAAAATGTCACGCAAATGCACTGATGTAATATGGTTTCTCGTTCAATTTGAGCTCTTTGAAAAACACACGAGTTCAAATTGCACGAGACGGTAGGTCGACAAAAAGAGGCCTTACACATTATTTGGGTAACACCATCCTTAAATCAACAACTTTATCGTGTTAATTTAAAACTCTCTTTGTAATTGTAAATTTTTTCTTTGTAATATCCCTACAGAATCATTTACCAACACTCGTACTGAAGATGGCTGATGAAATCAGTGCCGAAACATGTTTGCGATTATAAAACAGTCGTTATTTTTTTTGAAAATAATACTGATAATGATAATAATACTCCGCATTATGACCTCATTATGCGCTTATCAAAGTCAGGATATCAAAGGGTTTGCATGACACTTAGCATAGCTTGTCTTGACGAAGAGATTCAGTTTTATTAATAGACACGCGGGCAGATGAGGGTTTCTTTTCACACTTCTTCCGTGCTTTCGTCACTTCCTGCCTTGGGAAAAACAACTTCTGGGTGCAAAAAGGAAAATTTTCAGTCTTACTTTTTCTTCATGACAGAATTTGTTGTCCAAAGTTCGAATTGTTTGAGGTTAATTCATTGCGGAGAACATTTTTTTTGTGAGCATTTGGACTCGGAAATACCGACGAGCGATATATAACAGACGCACCAACCAGTCTATACCTTCGCCTGATGAAGACTAGCAGCTTGCAGTAGAAACGTCGCGGTCCTCTACAAATGACCATCAATCGTGAGACAAACGAATGAGTATCGTTTCTTTATTACTTTTCCACGATGAATAATATTTTTCATTCTATTATTGCTTCAAACTATCCAAAAAATGGGCATGTAGTTTTAGAACTGTTACATTTGTCCCTTACTCAGAAAATCGAGTAAGGACATTTTAAAATCCATTTATTTTCTAAACTACTGACCAAAGCAGTCCAAATTCGAGTACATATTTATCAGAAATCAATATCTTAACACATGTCCACTGGAAAACATTAAAAAAATTATATTAATAAAGCAGTTGAAATCTGCTAATTTGAAGTTTTTTCCCCCCCTCAGAAACCACTTGACTAATCTGCAATACAATACCAAAACCATGATGGCTTCTATAAGCCTGGTTCACACAAGCGACGCAAGCATAAGCATAACGACATACACAGGCGCAGATCAGTGGTCTTTCATAGTTAGTTAAAAACATGGTTAGTTAGAACAAATAAAACATTCCATCATCCTAGAGTACTATCTACGCTTGCTTATGTCGTTATACTTCCCGGGGCCGGGTGATACTTATGCTTGCTTTGCTAGTGTGAACCAGGCTTAAAAGTCTTCGAATCTGCATTGTAAATGTGGGTCAAAAAAACACTGAACAACATGTACAATAGACTACAAACACTAAAAGCGTCCTCTATCTGTTTTAGTCAGTTTGGTAGTAACCCGTGGGGGGGGGGGGGGGGGTACTCCCTATAATGGACTATACGGGGATGCTCCGCCCGAAAGGGGTACTTTTTTCAGGCCCCACGTATAGCAGAGGGGTGGAAATTTGTAAGTTTTGGTATAGAAAAGGGTAAGGGGTCGAGAGTCCGGGCGGAGCATTCCCGTATGAAGAGACCCGAAGTACCCCCCCGGAGTAGTAAGGTCTGGATTCGTGCCTGATACGTATTGAGAGGTTGGAGGGGAAAAACATTTGCCCACTCCGATAAATAATGAACGATTTCTTAGTTAAATTACATATCATGCAGTTTCAATAATTTGTCAATTTGTTAAAAGCCATACAATATTTTAATATTTTGATTTTTATCGCAAGATATTTTTAAAATTTCATATTTAATTTTTTCAAAATTTTATTTAATTTTTATCATTTAAAATTGTGTAAAAGATGTGTAAAAGATGAACAAAGATGTAAGGGACCATAATATTTTATGTCGGGGTGGGAGGTAGGGTGCGGGACCCCATATTTTCGGGACCACCCTCTCCCCCCATTATATTAGGTTATTTCTGTGTGGTTGTAAAAAAATCGACTGAATCCCCTTCTATCTTGTATATTTTTTTTGACTAGCCCTCCCTTTCTCTATAGGTTATAAGTGGCCTACATAAATAAACAATGAATCGTCCCTACCAAGGATAGATGCTTGCTTGGTCTCCCTGTGGTTTTACAGTATCCCATGATGCTTTGTTTCTCACTTCTCCCGCTCAAACGAACGTGTCTTGTTTACGAGTCGAGACAGGGCTGTTTTTTGCCCTGAAAATACCGTAAGAAAGATAAATAAGAGCGGTAGACCCTTGTTAAGTGCTAAGGGATGTCTTTTCTTGCTATTTTGGTAAAAATATTGGATAAAAGCGAAGGTTAATCAACATTTTTGGTCGATTGTTGGGAAGCAAACACACGAGGTAAGCAACAGATCTTCTTGTCGACACTCGCACTCTAAAACTTGAATCTCTCAAAATTAGTAAAAAGTTCTGGTTTTAAGGTCCCCAGATTTTGCTATGAGATACTATGATCTCGTATCTGGGGACCTTAAAACAAGAACTTTTTACTAGTTTTGAGAGAATGAAGTTTTAGAGTGTCGAGTGATGATTTACCATATGCTCAACCTCATCCAATATTAGGACAACAACATGACTTTTGGAGGGCATATGGGAGGTTTCACGCATGACGTATTTCCGGTTGCAAATAGAAGCTGGCCGTCAAATTTTATCAGTCCTGGTTGCAAAAGACGGCAAATTTGTTCTTGTAAAGTCTGTAGAATTTTGCAAGAAACATAAGTTTAAAATACCTGTGTGGTTTTCGTTTTATTTTTTTCGAAAAGCGAAAAGCACGTTTGAGCTATCACTGAAAGCACAGAAGTCATGTCTGACTTTAAGTTAACCAAATCAATTTTTCGTCTTCACCAAAAGAGGATTTGCGAAGCCATTTTGTGGTTGTAGCTCTGAGAAGAAGTGGCTTAAAGACCAGAAAAACTTAATTGCACTTCAAAAATAGTCCTTCAGTTCCATAGAAAACACTTCATAGAAGGTACATTCATTGATGTTAACTAAGATTTCCTAAAAAAATCGACACAAATGAGTAAAACTCTCGATACAGTAGTGCAAAAGAGGGTCGCCATTTTGAGATATTTAGATATTTGGACAGAAATACTTGAACTGTGGTTGTTTTTTGATGTTCTTACTACATTTTACACTTTGATCATCTTTTTCTTCATTACTAGCAAGAGAAAAGCGATATTTGGCGCTTTGAATTTTTGTTTTTCAATCCCATTTCAAGAAAAAAAGACTAAATTTGCATAGCTTTCCAATAAAATTTGACGGCCAGCAAACTGCTCGTACGAGGTTGTGACGTCAAAAAAAGTTTCCATGAAATCTACCATTGTTCATTTGTGGCCCAAGTAGCATCAATTTTGTGCCTGAGTGCAACAATGCTACAAGGGCCGCAAATAAATTAATATGCATTCATGACAAGTCATGTTATTATCAGACCAACTTATACAAAGTCTTCAATATCAAAAGTTTGAATGTTAATAAAACATTTTCGTTCAAAAATAGAGTTGTTCATACATACAAAACAAGAAAAAATCAAACCCAATCACTTTGAAATTGTTTCCTTAAGATCTGATTGTCTGACAGCAGTCGTAAGACATTCAACCAATCAGATTGAAGCAGGCCAGTAAATGCATTTGCAGCCTGCAAGCTTGGCGTTTGGCCCGCTAGACCAAGCAGTTTATTGAGGGCAGTTTAATATTTGGCCTTGTATATTGATGATAATAAACTATTATTGGATGAGGTTGAGCATGATACCGTAAATTATCAAGACCAAGGCCGTGTTATCTGCCGAAGCCGTATTCGGAGGTGTTGATATTTACGATATCATGCAAAAACCAAATTCAATAATTCTTTTATTATGCATTTTGTAAACTAAGAATAAAGATTTAATTTTGATTTCGAAAAAATAGCAAATTTCCATTGTTTGTTTTTTAGCTTATTTATTGTTTGTTATTAATATTATTATATTATTTATGCAGTTTAAAATATTCAGAATTGAATGAATAATCTATTTTAAGTAAATTAACAAAAACTTGAATATTATTATTGATTGTTCTGAATGTGCAATGTATGTTTTCTGGAAATAACAGTGGTTTCACAGAAACACCCTAAAAATATTTTAAAAAAGGATATAGAAAAATGTTTAATATATCAAGTATGAAAGGAAGAGGTGTAGCTGAGTGGTTTTTGACCTGATAAATACAATCTGCAAGTTTTTTTGAACAACTTAAAATTTAGGGGCCAAACATTTTGAAGATAGTATGCCAAAGTCTAGACAGGCACCAGTGGACGTGGTTTTTTGGGTTGTTGGTGGTCGTATGTGACACTGACCTTGATGAGGCTCCTAAGCCTTCACCTAAACTTGGATGTACTTTTATCTCTGACAATGTCATCCTCAGTATTCTTTACATAAAGGTCACTTGAATGCCAATGAAGAGGACTTTATGGGGTTTAAAGGTCCATGCACATGTGTATGGGTGCTGCAATAGGACCAGAGGCTTATGAATTATTCATGACTTTCATGACGTCACTGCATAGCACGCCTCCTAAAAATCAATGTTTACTTGTAAGATAATCTAAATTTAGGCTTTAAAATCGTAATATGAGATGAAATTTATGTCCAATATAAATCTGTCTCAGAAAGTACAGATTTTTATTTCACTTTGGCTTATGACTACGACAACACCCTGACGCTTGGGCAGGTCAGTGAGCCAAGCCCATAATAGAAACAAGCTGCTAAAGGTGGGGCTAGGGCTAGAGAGCCAGGGATCTAGACACATCTAGTCTGGAAAGTAACAAATCTTTAACATATGATCTATGATACAATTTCCATCCTTTTTCGTTTTTTTTATATACTATTGTTGTTTTACTCATTTATTTCTCTAACTTGCCAGGATATAAAAGAAAAGGTATGTTTAATGATAAGCAACCTAATACCCATAGGAATTTGAAAAGTAATTACGATTCAAAAACGAAAACTCAAATGAAAGTTGAAAATAATTGAAGAATTCACTCCTCGGTGTTCAAATATGTTTCATTATGACAACGATGCAGAAGTGATTCTACAATAAAATATGTAAAAATACACCATAGAATCAGTGTTAAATAGGATTAACATGTTCACGGTTCGTGACATACTTACAATGATAATGAAAGGAAGTTCAAATAGCGTTGAAATGATGATAAAGAACAATAACAACTCTGAGTAAAAACAACAATGCTGAATTACTAATCTAGTCAGCGGTTTTCCCATCCAGTAATATTGAAAGCGATCTGTGGTCAGCAGTGTGCTGGCATCGATAGACTCTGCAATAATCATTTAAGTTGAAATAGTAAGAAGCTAAAGATAAAATGGAATTTTATCCCACAAATCCTAAGATGAACCAGCCATGTGAAAGTTGTACAGCTGTATGTTGAGCTGAGATCAGTCGGTGAGATGCGTGGCGGCCACATGCTCTCGTAAGGCTTGGTCATATGTTGACCAAGCCCGACCATTGAACTGCCTATAAGTGGGGATGATCAGCAACTTGTAGCTCCAAAAACAAATTGAGATTTGGAACTTGACAGAGATTGCTAGTTAATTCAGCTGAAATCATAACACAAGTTTCAATTTGCATTTTAGGCTAACTTTATTATTTAATTTCACCATGTCAAAATGTTTCAATCCAGATAACAGGGTATCTGACATGGTGCGGCAAAAAAATCGAAATTGTGCGGAATTTCAGGCCAAATTATGCGGCAAAAATGGTTGATTATGCGGCAAAAATGGTTGATTATGCAGCAAATTATGCAAATTTTTCTCATGTGTTTTTTTTAATATTTTGACAAGTTTTATGGGTAAAACATTCTATTTGCATTTTTAAGGCATTAGGGTATCTTTAATTTATACAAAACATGAAAAGAATACACAAAAAGACAGTTTTTGATTAATATTCTTGTTTTTTTAATTCGATATTTCAAGATTTACATAATTCATAATTGATTCACTTCTTTTATATATAAACTTGAAAAATATATATTCATTATGCATTTGTAACTACAACAGACTTTTGATTTGTAGGGACTCTCTGGAGCCATCATCTATCTCTCACAGCAAGATGATTATAATAATGGATACATTACTGTATAAAACTCAAAGTGTTGAAAAAACCCAACTAGTAATAATTATATCGATTTCAAGCACAGCATTATAATCATATGATACATTCAAGTGTAGCAACCTATATGTGCAGTCCAGTTTTCATTTTGAGTGTTCAACCTTTGAGAGGTACATGTATCCACTAATTTTTTCTGTTTTTCTTTAAGTACTGGTAAACTTGCTCCACCTCTGTTAATTGTGGGATCATAAATGGGCCAACACCCACAATACTGCATGGCCCATAAAACACACATGATGTATGACATGTATCTATGTCATCACGTCTGGGCCAGTCATACAATCTTGGTGTTCCAACCGTATAGAGGGTCTGTAAAAACTTGAACTTGACAAGTGCATTTCCTTCTTTCTCTAATGCTCTGCCTAAGTAAAAAGACTTATGGTATTCTACAGCGTAATATTGGCCCTCAATTATGTCTGGTTCAGCAAATTCTTGTAACTTCTCTTCATTTAGTTCAATAATCATTTGCTTTCTGAAGCTCTGGATGCAATCACTTGATACCATTGGTGACTGTTGCAGGAGACACCTTGCATAAAGGGAGGTGTATACACCACAGTCAAAACCATTTTGTTGTTGTGGAATATCCTGTTGTGAGTTGCAGCAAAAAGACCACTGCCTCATGTCTAGACTTTCATCGAGCTCTTTCAAAAGATTCCACATTTTGTGAATTGGCCTATTAACAGTTGACTTGGTGAATGAAGCTGCCAAGCTATCCAGAGCTATAATCTTCTTTTCAACTGGTAATGTTACAAGAAGAAACCAGTGCTTAGTTTTCCCAGGGTTGCACGGTACCAAAACTATATCTTGATTAAGTATGGCAGCTTTACCCTTTAGTACTTCTTTGGCTGGCCTTTTTCCTATTCCTTTCTCGAACTTCTCCCATTCAATGGTTTCAACTTTCAGGCCCTCTTCATAGCTTTTAGTGGCCAGAAGATTCAAATATTCATCAACAGCAAAGTTAGTTAGGTAGTTCTCTTCATCTTGTGAATGGCCACCAACAAGAGCAGCGAGGTCCTTCTTATCGATCATGCTACTTCCTTTAAAGTTGACATCACCTTGAAGCAAACCATCTAGGAGGGGGTGTTTGCACTCAGGAAGAACACATGTAGTCTCTTTGTGGAACTTGGCAGCAGTAATGTTATCTAGCCCATAGCGTACTTCTGGTCCTGCATCCTGAGAAACATTGGCGGAGGAATCATCACCTGTATTGCTGCTAGCTTTCGACGTACGAGAAAATACATTTTTAAGAGATGACCGGAAGAGTTTTCCACCAGATAAATGGCTAGGCTTTTTCTTCTTCTTTGGGACGGTGAGATTTCCAATGGTTGTATGCTTTCTTTTTCGAGGTGTTTTGGACTTTTGAATAACACTTTCTTCACTTTCTTCTGGGACTGTGTTGATGACTTCTTGCTTTCCTTGAATTGTGTTAGGATTAGCATCAGGGGAGTCATACACCTTTGTTTTACCTTTTTGTTTGAATGAGAATAAATGTGAAAATTAATGAAATTGAATAGATAAAGTTATTGTATATTTTTTAATGTGTACAATTCATGCTACTAACCTTGGTTCTCATTCGATTTACTTTCTTTCTTTACTTTGGTCGTTTCTTTTGAAGTACAGCCTTGGACTTTATTGACCACTTCCTTTTTCTCTTGCACTGTGTTAGCATAAGGGGTGCCACGTACATTTGCTTTACCTTTTTATTAAAAAAGGAATAATTGTGAATCAAATAAAGTTGAAAATATCAATGATTGATTTAAAGTTTAAAAAATGTATTAATAAGTTATTATTTTTGTTTATGTGTACAAATATATGCTACTAACCTTGGTTCTTGTTTGATTTACTTTCTTTCTTTACTTTGGTAGTACTCTGATTTGCATTAATACTGTTGAGTTGCTTTTCCCTTTCCTGCTCAATTGAAGACTTGATTTTCAGGTTCCAGTTAAGAAAATGCAAAGCTTTGATAGTGCTCTCACTGAGACATCTTCTTTTGTCATCGAGGATCTCGTTGTACGCTGAAAATGATCTTTCAACTTCATATGAGCCAACAGTTGCCGTGGCGTAGCATGAAGCTAACTTGTACAGCTCAGGGAGGATGCTAGAATTGGACTTCCAGAACAAAACCAGATCAAATTCACAGTTGGACACAGTTTTGTTATTTGTTTTGGTTAAAAAATGTGTATCGAGGAGCCATGCCACAGTATTCCCACTAGGGGAAAGTTCATCAAAATCAAGAAAAACAGCCATTATATCTAGGACGTACCTCCCTTCATCGTCTCCCAGTTCGTCTACAATTAACGCAACTTGTTTATCCTTAACCAGGTCTTTCAGCTCGTTGTCTTCCATCTGATACACGTCAAAGAGGTAGTAGTCACGCAATTGGGCAGCTTTGGGAATAGCACCTCCATTTATCACTCGAGATGAAAGAAATTTTCGTAGGAGTGGGTTTTCAGACTTGTTCAAAGGAATGTTTGAAGCTGCACATACTCTAATCCACTCCTGACAGACTTTAACTTTTTCAGCTTCGGCGGGTGTTCTGCTATTCAAGCTTGTTCTCAAGGTTTGTTGCTTGCCATTCAGATGTATTCGGTTAGCGTTATTCTTGTGTGTGTATGATTGTAAATGCTTGTCAACCACACTCTTACGCAAATGATCAACGACTATGTTACAGGTCGAACAAAACATTAAGTTATCATCAACAAAGAAGGTGCCTTTAGGATATTTGTTTGCTCTCTCTTTCACTGTTATATTTACTGGAAGGTGTGATCTTTTAGACTTCTCTGACTTCTCTAATTTGGCTGCCGGAGCTGGAGATGTAGTGCTCTTGTTACCGGTTCCTAGTAAAAATTTATCCATCTTCTTTCCAAAAATCTCTACAAATTCAATAAAAAACTATGTTGTGATCCATATTATTCCAAAATGTGTTTGAAGATATACTTATTTGCACAGTTTTTGGGATTAGTTTACTATACTTACGTCTTTAGTTAGAAGAAGGACAGAAAAATCACATGTCTCCTGTTAATATATGTCGGCAATGCTGATTGGATGATTCAAAGAATGGATTTGTCTCATTTAAACCAATAGAATATCGCGTTAGAGCAAAACTAGCCCCAGTTCCTTTACTCTACATTGCGAGAGACGCCTTGTAGATGGTGAAGACATCGTTCGAGTTGTTCGAGTCTGGCTTGTTTTCATGAAGTTTTCAATGGTTTATTTGCATCAAACTGGTTTGTATCTTCATATTTCTTAAATAATTAGCGATATTTCACTTTATTTTGGTGAAAAATATGCATTTTTTTGTTAAATTATGCGATTTTTGCGAAATTATACGATTTTTGCCGATTGTGCGATTTGGTGCGATTTTGGGTCAATTGTGCGAAATCGCACCATCGCGCCATGTCAGATACCCTGAGATAAAACTTTGAGACACTGTTGTTCATATAACGACAAAACGATCATAAAAGTTGAAAAAATTTTGAACAAACTTTTCACAAGCGATTTGCCCAGTGCCTAGTGGAATCTGGAAAAATCACAGCAAGGGCTGGTTTCTGGATAAATAAGGTCAGAGAGGTAAGTAGGAAGATTAGCTATGACAGCTGATACATACTCAAGAACGGAATTCTTTCTCCGGAGCATCATCTCGAAATGCTTTGTGTATGATCACTCAACCAGAATATCAAAAGTGGGCTATTTTACCTCTCGATAAGGAGGAATTAGAGACCTGCTTCGTCAATGGTTCTAGTCTCCCACTCAGATTTGCCTTCATCAAGTTCACTTACTTGGTGGAGTACATCAATTAGAGTATCAAATGCCTGTGCACTGTCAGCAGCAAAGTAATCCAGTCCCTGAAGACTTTTTCTTACAGAAGCACTGCATTCTGATAGGACCTGGAGCATAGCCCTACTACTAAATGGCTTGAAGTTGGTTTCCTAACAGTATGGCAAGTGCTGACGATCTTTCCTGTGAGGTATCAATGTCCTTATCACATGTGGTATCTCAATGATTTGACCTAATGATAGCTTTAGATTTTTCCTGCCAAATAAAAAGGTCCCTTACCAAATGTGGGCTTATTTCCTATACTAATTTACAGAAAATATTAAAGAAACTTTCACATTATAGCTGTGAGTAAATATCTTGTTATACAAACTTTGTTTATCGCAAATCCGATGTAAACACCTCTACTCATAATGTGATCGGTAACATTGTGATATAATCAATTAAAGACGCCGTAAGTTTTGCCAATTTCTATATACATATATTATATACATAAAAGTGGAAAGCTTTCTAAGTTAATACCCTTGGTTCCGTGTTTATCTGAGGGTTGCAGTTGATGGTTTAATGTAACACTATTTTCAGATACCTGTGGTCATTGTGATCCAGCTTTTGTATTCTAATATACAGGCATACTATATAAATGAAAAAATATATAAAATGACTAAAATTTACAAATGTATTTTAACAATTTGGTCAGAATTTCTATGTATGGCTTCTTCCTATTTTGTGCCAGGTTCATAGTAATAATTTTGATAGCTTGGAGGCTGCTACCATTTCACAGATGTTGTAGGATTCATAAGCAATTAGATGTTTGAGAGCAATGTCATTCATTACTTCTTGATGCATCTGATCAAACTCTTACTCTGCCTTGAAACCAACTCATTAATATTTCCATCATTGAGGCTTGAACCTGGTATTGATAAACAGGAAAAGAAGCTTGTAATTGGTTGAGATGCCAGGTATTCATCGGCTTGAAAAAGTAAAGATCTATGTCATTCGCTGTTGATGGCTACTGGATAGTAGCACAAAGTAAAAATAGGCAGTCAAGGACTGCATGTGTCTACTGCATTTATTAGTGAAACGAAATAAGATAATTCATAATATAGAAATACTATGCATATGATGTAATGTTTGATGTATAAAGTGTTTGCACCCTAGTATGAAATAATGTCATTTGGTTTATGAAATAAATATATATCGCTAATACCAAACCCTAAGACTAACGATCAGTGAAGCAGAATTCTTTCTTTTGCAAATTTTTTTTGGCTTCTCAAAGTACTTTTTCATATTCACTTGTTTGTTTTTCTAGAGTACAAACATTGAATTAGTGAAGTTGAATTGTGCAAAATTACGCTGGTGAACTGTATTTCTTGTTTAACTTGTGCTAAATAGCAGGAGGTATTGTACTCTTTTTAGAGAGACATTCAGTTGAAAACATAATTGGAAGTTAATAGAGTGCACATACTAAATCTGTGAACAATAAATCACAATTTTAGTACTAACTGATACAGAACTCTCTTTAAAGTTAGTATTTGTTTCACGGATTGAATGCATGCACTCTAATGGAAAAAAACTAATCTAATGAAAGATTTCTTTGTTGGTTGGTTTCAGATTAACAAGACTAGTTTCTTCAACTAAAAAACGTTTATTGATCTCAACATTCATTACAACATTGTGCTAAGCAGGAGAAATGAAAACGATATTATGAGGTTACAATAGGAAATCTGATGCAGTAATGATTTAACTATTGTATTTAACAAAACTCAAACTGAAACTATACTAGTGTGTAATTTGTAGGAAAAATAAAATTCTAATGATTGTCTAACTGAAAAAGGACTTTGCTCTTAAATATGCCCTTGTAGTTTTTCAATTTTATACATGGCGAACAATACAATACAACATGGCTGCCTGCCGCCTGAGGTCATACGCACTACACTAATCTGGGTACTTGTATTAAATTGGGCATCGCTTCTTGAGTAAAGAGAAAACAGTGAGTTCTGGTGCAACACGAACTAAATATTGCCGTAAATTTTGAAATAATACGGTTACTAAAATCCCACAAATCCAGAACACTTTGTAAATGACTTATGTTGTCTTACCTTAAGGTTTCATTCGTTTTAAGCTGCTCCAAAATATTTCCCGAGATCGAAAAAAAATCGGGTACAATTTTCTCGATTCCACCATATTGGTCTGTAAGTCAGAAGGAACAGTGTGAAAATACTCAGCCCATGCTTACGTTTAGGTGTTCCTTTCAATTTCCCACAAATTTGGATCGAAAATATAAGTGTTCCTTCGCAGTAAATGGTCGAAAGAACTACCCAAAATAACACTTAAAATATTTCCAGAAGCCTTGAAAAAGAGCGTAATATAGGGCTTCTTGTATTGTTGTTTCCCGTGCCAAATTTAAAGGACCAGCTCATCTTCATGCATGAGTTACACTATTGTTAAGGTTCGCTTTTCTTCCCTACACTTCGCCATCTTGCTTGAAGCTTGGCTATGTTTGAATAAGCAACCACCCCTTCAAAACACCACAGGATAACCAAACAATAGAAGTTGGGATAGCTAAAAATAAATAACAAAAGTGAAAAATGTTGGACGAACCAGCAAGATGTGAGAGGGAATTTGAAAGAAAAGTTAAAATAGGAGAGCCTGAGCTGAGATATGCAGCAAAAGATTTAAAAAGAAGCCCAACATATGCACTGAAAATCCCATATCCTCTTTTAAGAGCGTGGCACAAACTCATTCCCACGTGGCCAGCTCCAGGCGATAATGAAAATTCTTATGGACAACTGGACTATGTTTTTCTATTAGAGAGATCAATCGAGGGTAGGATTGTGGCCTTTACTGACGAGAAAACTGAGAGGGCTGCAATGAACAACAATCTTTATAAGATTGCCAGCCACATTGTTGGCTTATATAAAACAACAAGAGGAAGAGCAAGAAAGAAATTGGATGAGAGGGAAAGAAGATTCCACATCTTTGAAAACCAGACAAAATCAGTGGACGAGGTTTATAACGAAATGAGTAGGTTAGAAAATGAAATCGAAGAATGGAAAACAAAATATGAAGATCTTGAACAAGAAAAGGAAATATTATTCAATGAGCTCACACAAATCATTACTGAGAAGGATGTGCTCATTGGTCACCTCCAAGAAACAAACAAAGAATTAGAACAGTACATTTCTTACCTTGAGAAGTCCAGCAGTTTTAAAGAATTTAAAGGCAAACCAATTTCACAATCAAAAAACAAGTCTAGAACAATAAAAAAGTTTCTCACAAGAGCTGAGACTGCCCTATGGTTCAGCAAATCATTTGGGCTTGATATAGAGAAATTAATAGTCAAAGAGCAAGTCACAGGGAACAAATTCACTCTAAATCCAGGTGCATCAATGAAAAACCATAGACATAAATGAAACTGATAAGGATCAACCCTCTACATCAGATAGGCAAGGAGACCCTGAAGCATCAAAATATAACAAGCTTTCAAAGGAAGAGAAAAAACAAATAGAAGAAATATTATTTATTCTAGACAAGTTTTGCTTGGGTGATTCTTTTTATCATGAGCTGACTATGATCACTGATGGCCTTCCCAAATCATATCTAGTTCAGCAGTGCAGGAGTAATTTAAACAATATATGTCACATTGACAGGCTTCCAGGCAAACAACCAGGAGGCAAGGTACACTCAGTCAAAGACATAATAGCTCAGCATGTTCAAGAATACCTGAATGAAAATCCAGCAGCTGAGAAAGTACATATTAAACTGAATGGGGATGGAGCACGGATGACTCGTAATTCAAACTTTGTTCTTTTGTCTTTCTCTCTCTTACAAACAGGAGAAAATGTTATGACTGCCAAAGGAAACAGAGCTCTGGCCATACTAAATGGCAAAGAAGATTACAATAACTTGAAACAGTCATTTGGGGAAATTTTTCAAGAATTCAATTCAATGATTCAGGAGGGTAAATTGCAAATTCAAGACAAAACAATTGATGTAGAATATTTCCTGGGAGGAGATTACAAATACATTCTCCTCATACTGGGTCTAAATGATGCCAAATCAAACTATGCATGTGCCTGGTGCAAACTACATAAGGAGGACCGGTGGAAAACCAATCAGCACTACAGCCATTACAATACTTATCCACAGGCAAGATCACTCTCTGAAATGAAAGAGATGTGCTCTTGCTCTACAGATAACTATGGTTGCTGCAAAAAGCCACTCATTGACATTCCACTGACACATGTCATTCCTGATGAGCTTCATCTTTTATTAAGAATAACTGACATTTTAACTAAAAATCTGATTACAGAAGCACAAGACTGGGACATTGAAGACAATCTATCATCAAATGCTAAATCTGAAAAACACATCAACAAATTACTTCAAACAATTAGATCTTGTGGTATCACATTTGATATTTGGAAAAAAAAGATATTAATAATAAAGAAACTTCTAAACTAGACTGGACAAGTCTCATGGGCAATGACAAGAAAAAGCTACTTTTTGAACTTCCAAAGAAAATGGACACATTTTTGAGGCCTGACACTGCAGCAAAAGCGATTAAGGTGTGGACTGGTTTTGGAGATCTATACAAAAAAATCAACGAATGGCAACCAACCTTCACTCCAGAAGAGCTTTGGCAGGAAGCAAAAGCATGGATAAAGGATTTTACTTCCCTTGCAGGGCTCAGAGAGGGGTTTGAGCAAAAGAAGGTAACCCCATACATGCATATTATGATGGCTCACATGCCTTGGTTTTTAGAATTACATCAGTCTATTAAAAAGTTTACAGGGCAAGGGGTCGAAAGAAACAACGATTATGCACGGGCAATAGTACTCATAAAATCTAACAAATGGGATGTGATATGAGATGTTTTACGACAAGAGTCAAGACAGTGGCTGCTTAGAGAAAGGGAACGGGATCCAAGGAAATATAAAAAAACAAACACAGAATATTGGAATCAAGAAATCAGGAACAAAAAAAGGAAACAACCCCCCAAGTGAAGTTGAAGAGATGAGTGAATCTGAAGAATTAAATGACCCTGGTACCTCTAGTCATGTTGACACAGTAGAGCCTCAGTCACAAACAGATTTAACACAATTAACTGTCTCCCAACTTCGAGATGAACTCAAAAAACTTGGAGTAAAAGGAATATCAAAAAAGAAAAAAGACGAGCTTTTAGATTTACTTAAAAAGTACTATGAGTGAACAATGTATAAAGTAATTGCACGTCCAACATATTGCCATTTTGTAAATGTAATAACTGTCTTGTATTTACTTTATATACATTTTAGAAAACTCATTAATATTCATTAGTCCCACACAATAGAAACCCATAACCGTGCAGTATCTTTATATCTCATAAACATTGCTCCTCATTTACATAAAATTCAACCTGGATTTTCTCAGGAAAATCTTCATAAATTTTCATTTTTCTTTCAAAAATATAAACTACAGGAATGAGTTTTCTAAGTAATTTAAAAAACTTGCAGTTCGTGTTTTATCGGCTACACCTCGGGTTTTCATACTCGATAAAATGCTCCTGCTCGTTTTTTAAATATTTCTTATTACCTATATACATTTTTAATAATATCACATGAGGAATATTTTTTAGATTTACTTAAAAAGTGCTATTAGTAGCCAATATTTTAGCAATTGTATGTCCAGCATATTGCCATTTTTGCAAATATATTAAATGTCTTATACACCTGTATACTCTTATTAAATTCAGTAGAAAACTCCAATTTAAGCTGCACCAAAACTCTATTATCAAAACTGAAGAACCAAATAACATGCTATCAAACATAGTTTATGGGAATATTTCAAGGGAATATTTGATTCAATTAGCCATTTTGACCATTTTAATCTTAGTTATTTAATATGGAAAATGGTTGCCGAACAAAGTCAACTATTAATTTCTCAATGTACATTCTTGGGGGGGGGGGGGGGGGGGGAAATAACTTTACCATTTTTCACAGCATGGACCTCTGAAGACCTAGACAGTCAAAGAGAAATCCTAATTGGGAACTTAATCCGCACACCATCTCCATTTTTATCCACACATTGATCCCACTCAGAATGGAAATGACATTGTTCAAAATCAGAGCGGCTGAACATCATAGCTTTTTGATCTTGGCTTGTCTCTCCTTTTCCATTGAATAGTTTTCTGTAACAATCGTGTTGGAAGTTAATAGCTACAGGAGCTCATGACTTGCTTTTAAGCTTAGTGATTATTCCAAGAAGTAAGGCATCAATGTTTTCTTGTAGTCTTGAATTAGGCACCACTGGGTTGTTGAAATGCCTGTTAAAAATGTGAAAATTTTGATAGGTTTATAAGTTATAATTTAATTGAAGCGACCATATTGATAGATGTAAATATATTTGATCTTACTGAGAAGTGGTGTTTAATAGCAAAATTGTGTCCAAAGTAAACTTCTGGTGGTCTTACCGTATTAAATCGGATGTTAGGTTACCCTCATCTTCCCAACTACAATGGAAATAACTGTAGCCTTCCCATTTGAGGAGATATTCATGCTAAAGAAACGAGAAAACAGCTAAAGATCAAAATTATCTTGAGTATGCTTTCACAAGTAGGAACAAATCTCTCTCGCAAAAAGAAAAAAACTTACATTACTCCCCACAGATCACCTTGCGATGACCCTCTCAACTGTGAAAAAACGTCCCTGACCCTTAACTCTGCCTTTTCTTCGCTTTGGCTCAAGGAACTCGTCAGTAACTTGGTGTAGTTGCCTGTAAAAGCCAGATTTCGGTCTGTTCCTTGAAGCTTCCGCCATATTGGAATTTCCTGAAATATCTGTGCCTGCAATATTATCCGCTGACATCCGCGACTGCAGTGTACTGCCGCTGACTGTATCGTATTTTTCGCCATGGATAATGTTCAATTTATTGCTCTCTCGAAAGAGATTATTGTCTCCCCGAAGGGAAGTTGATTCTTTAAAAAGGCCAAAGATCACGAAACGTTGAACAAAGGAACGGCAGAGGTGTTGAACTGGAAAAGAAGCTTGGTCCCCATGGCAGCTAAATAAACAGTTTGATTCAAGGATTGCTTTGGGAGCATATAATCCCATTGAGCCTTTAAAAAACCTGAAAAACTCTTTCCAAACAAATACTCCACAAATGTGTAAACAGCTATGCATAGTTTTTGATGCGAGATAGCATAACATTGTAGAAAAACAAACAACTCACCTCCAAAACGCAGATCTACGGAGACGGAGATCAAAAGCACATGGAAGACGTACGAAGCTTTTACGTTGCAATCAATAAAAAATCGGCTTATCACATGGCGCTTTCCAAAATAGCCCGAATGGGACCCGGCGGGCACCTGGCGTTCCCGAAGTGAAACATTGGCAAATTCCGAACAGTAATCGAATGAAGTATCGATTGCATTTTCAATGTTTTGGGCTTCCTGTGGTGTTATTCTCAGTTACTCAACACCATGACATAGTGGCTATCGCTTCTTCGAAGCAGTAGCCACAAAAATGTTTAACCTTCTCGTTCTGGGTTTCTTATTCAAAATTTATGCCCAAAAGAACACTTTTAGAGATCTGTCTGCATTACATACTTTCCTTATTGATTTTGAAACTTTATTTGGGTCTGCTTGTCTTTCGGTCTGCTCACCAAGAAGAAAAAGGGTGATCAGGTATTTCTTTTGATTTCCATTTAGTCAATGTCTGCTTGAAGATCCACGTTTTAAGGCCCATCCCTGTTTTCCAAGGGATACATCCTTAAGTAATTTGGCACTGTCCTCAACTTGCTATTTGATTGTGGAAGCCCCACTTTCTAGATTTTCTGCATAGCGTTACATAGCTTTGTTGAGCAAAAAATACTTCTCTAGTGCGTACTTCTGTCTGCCACCATCTAGGTGTCTCTGGGGGAATGAAAACCTCATGAAGGCTTTTACACATCCGTCTTCAGGGCAAGTACACAGGTTGACTTAATTTCGGCTTTCTTCACACAAGGTTTTAAGTTGAGTGAGCTTGTTATTGAAATGGGAAAACTGCTGTGTAAGGGTGGCGTCTTTAATCAGATTCTTGTTTGATTCTTCAAGAACTTTGACTCATCATTTAAGATCCTCTTGATCCTTGTTCATTTAAATTTGGACAAATAGCCTTTTCATGTAAGGCCATTATCAGAGTAAATCAGAATAAATAAGATGTAAATATATAAGAAAAAACAATGGTACTACAAATTTAGCAAGACCTGCCATCTTGCCTGCCATCTTGTCTGGCATTCCTCTTTTGTTTTTTATTCTATTTATTCATACTGATATGAATGATGTAATCTGTGACATGTGCTTACTTTGGGATATGCCTGTTACAGCATTCTTTTGTAGTCATTTCCATGATCTTTAATAATCCAAACACTTACCTTCACTACTCTGGTCTTCTTTACAATTTGTCTTACTGACTTGATGACTCTCGCTAACTCCCTACTTCTAACTGACCTTCATTATATACTCTCACTCAACAGCTACCAAGCTGTTCAGTTGTGACGTATTTCCAGGTCCATCTGCCCACAATAACTGCTAAAATGTTCTCAGTGATTTAACCTCTACTTGAACAGTTAGAACTCTGGACAACAAATCCTGTCATTAAGAAAAAGTAGGGAAAATCTTTATAAAACTGCTTTTCGTTTTGGACCCTGAAGTAGTTTTTTCATTCGATTGACAGCACCCTAAAAGCTCTATGTGCTAAAAATAATAACTTACAACACTGCAAGACTGATCATGAGTTTCGTTTTCGGTAACATTTCAGTGTTATTTTTCTGCTCTTAAACACTTTTTTGTTCTCAGCATTTTCGGTGGTAATATTTTTCTCTTGGTCTTTCTTGCCAGTGATCTTTCATTTGGATCCATATTTCATCCTGCCATTTTGAGCATTTCCCATATGTAGCCTACCCTGGGATCCAGAGGTTCTATTTGCTTCCAGTGGCTTTTAAACAAGCAAGTGCCAGACGCACAAGGAAGTGAACAAACCTCTGGGCACAAGCGTTGAGAATCTCACTACCATGTTCTTTGATTGACATAGCCTTATATGGAAAGTTGGCCATACCGGTTTTTTTGTGACTGATATCTTTCAAACTAATGTTTACATGCGTCTGTCAAAGTTATGAAAAAAACCAAATATATTTATTCAAAAAACGCCAACGAAAATTATTAAGCCTTTTTTTCCCCAATAGCTGCATTGCTCGAATAATAATTAGGTAAAAATGTTAGAAGTCTCACTGTATGTAAAGAATAATTCTCTGCAAGACAAAAAGCATTTGTATTGTATCCTGTATGAATGTATCAGCAATTGTTCATCATAAATTATGACAAAGGTAGTAATGAGAACACCTTAACATCATATTGCAAGCAAATATTAGGGGGGAGGGGTGGTGTTGACAAAGGCTCGATCCAGGTTTATCATCATTTAGAAATCGTTTTTGAAGAATGCAATAACTAATTATGCCAATAAAGACTATCCTCATATTCCGAATGGAAGAGTAGTTCATCTACCTTCAATATTGTTCTGCTTATATCCAATACTCTCTTTTTGTATGCCAATTCTGCCAGCAATTTCGTTCTTTGTTTACACAAAGAGGTGTATCACTACAGGTCTTGCAGACAATAATATTGTTGTTTTATAGCGGTATATTCTACTAAGGCCCTCTTCGTGAGCTTTCTTTGCACAAACAACACAGTCCCTTCTGTTACACACTTGAATTTCATGCTTGTTATCATTCAATCTTGTTTCGTCCCTAGCTGAGGCTCGCGGTACTTCAGGAAATTCCTAAGGGGACTGAGAAACTTGCTTCATGATTATAAAAGGATCTAGTAGGCAAACCTCTAACCCACAACCAAAAAGCTTTTTCCAGGCTTTCTTAGATTTTCTGATCACGGAAAAGTTCTTGATAAGCTGGTCTGACAAATCTACCCCTCCCATGTATTTTTGATAGTCGCAATGGGCAGGTGGACAAGGTACAACAATTGCTTGACCATTTCTTACTTTACGCTGTGCATTAGGAAGACTACAACCATCATTTTTGGGAGGGTGGATATGTAAACTGGCCTCTTCAAACCAACTCATTGCTAAGAGCTTTTTATCACTCATCTGCCATTGATAATAACCATGTGCGAGATGCCTTTCTTGTTGTTTAGGAATAACAATATCTTGAGGGAACCCTTTTCTGTTGGCCTTTACAGTTCCACAACAATATATATTTGCATCAATCAATTCTGTAAATAAATGTGGATCAGTGTAAAAGTTGTCCATGTATAACTGATGATTGAATCCTCGTACTGCAGCTGTCAAATCTCTTACCACTCGTCTAGCCAAATGCTTTTCTTCTGCAGCTTCCTTTCCTAAATAGACTTGAAATTTATAGATATAGCCAGTTGCTGCTTCTGAAAGTACCCACAGCTTGATCCCCATCGAGTAGGTTTGTTCTTTAAATATTGTTTTAAGATAATGTACCTTTATAGGGAACCATTGTCTCTTCGATGGATGTATGTTGAGAAAGATTGTACTCTCTTGTAATAATGCTGGATATAATGTTGAGCAATTCTCTTACTCTGTAAAGCTTATCATAACCATCCCTGCCTTGTGGAATGGCAATTGAATTATCAGCAAGGTGAAAGTACCTTAGTATTTGTAAAAATCTTGTACATGGCATAACAGAACTAATACTGGTTTGATGGACTAAATCTTCCCTCCAGTACAATTTAAGTCTTGGCAATCTTATAATTCCCATCAAAATAAGGATTCCAATAAATGACTGCATTTCCCCAATGGTGACTGGTTGTCATTGTCCCTTGTGTTTATTGGGTTCTGTTGCCAGAACATAATCATGATATCTATTAGTTTCTCTAACAATCAGTTCCCATATGTTGTCAGTAAATATAATATCAAAATATGCTTTGTCATTGTCTTGTTGCTGAGGAACAAACCTTCTTGAAGGTCCTGTACTGTTATGATTAAAATCTGGACGCCTTGTGTTTGTATAATTTTCAGACCAATTGATTCCTGGGTCTGCATTTTGTCGTTGTCTTTGTGCTTGCCTTTGCACACATGCTCCTCTTGCTCCTCGTCCAGGACAACGACCACAAAACCACGACCATGTACATGCCTTTCCTCATCATTTATAGCTTCTCTTTCTCGGAAATTGGGGCGTCGGCTGTATGGGGGTCTTTGGCTGCCACGACAGAAAAAAGGTCGGTGAGATGCTGTAGCAGCTTCGGAATACCCATAGGAGCAAGAGTCCATCAGTGATGGCAGTCTTGGCTTCCTGAAGGTTGGGGGTTGTTGATGTGCTTCAAAATTTTTTTGATCTCTCCAAGACTTTGCTTTTAACAGGGTAGCACAAAAATTACAAAATTTAGGGGAATGTTGAACCTCACACTTGTAACAGCAATGCTTATATGTGCAACCACTACACTCAGCCCCACGACTAAATTTAAAACAGTAACCATTTGGAGCCCGGGTGTCAGACCTTGGGTTAGAAAATGAGGGCTGAGATGCAGGTTTGCTAGATGAGCATTGCTGGGAACGCATCCACAATTCCCAATGTATTTTAGACCAGGGCAAAGATGAGGCTTGTTTCCTCCTCAATAATCTAACATCATAAAACCGCCAGTTATGCCCCCAAGCTGCCAAATCCTTCACATTACCTCCCCATACTTCATGAGGGCAGGGGCAACAAAGACATGAAAGACAAAGACATGAAAGGCTTTTTGATTTTCTTGGTATTCGTTATTGGTTCAAGGCATAAAGCCTGAGTACTGTCCTTCCCTGACCCAATGGTGAGCTGGAATTTCCCTTGAAGAACTGGATTGGGGAGGTGAACATGTTTGTAGGCAGAACCTCTTTTTTCTCACCTGTGATGGATGTCTTGATTGTATCGGTTGAATCCTGCACCAAGCCAGCAGCAATATCTTTGGGAGGGACATCGTCATCCCCTATATCCACCTCTGTCACATCCTCCTCATCCTCAGCCTCATGGTTTCTGTTTGTGGACAACTGTCTGGTGACTTGTGCAACCACTTTTTGCACTATGGTGTCCACAACACTGTCTGGAATGCTAGCTGCTTGAGGAGGTGAATCAGTATTCCTTTCGTTGGAGACCTGGGCTCTGCTTGTCCTTTTTGTAGGTCCATCAGCACTCTTAACAGACTTCCTTTAAAGATTAGGCATAGTGACCTGCAACATAAAGAAGGGGTAAGCAGACCACTATAATTAGACCATGAAAATTATGTATCAAACAAAATCAATCCGAAAATCAAAAAACTTGATTGGAACAAAGCCAAGCCACAAGCTGTAAAAACAAATAAAAGTGGCGGGAAAAAACCTGTCAGACATAAAGTCGACGAAAAAGCTTCCCATGCAGATAACTTCTTGTCTGGAGACGATTTAGAAGAAATTTTAAACATTTTACAAGCAGATGAAGGCATAGAAGAGGAGTTTTTGACTGAAGTTGAGAATGTAAGTACGAAAAGTGTTTGCATCCACTGAGGGTGGTCACTGCCAGGGTTTTATAAGACCAAAAAGAAAACAATGTATGATTATAATGATTCCATACTATTATTTATACTACAAATCATTTGGTTCTTTAGTATTTTCGCTTTCAGAATTGCTATCAGAATCATCATTTTTGGAGACTTCGTCACTTTCAGAATCACCACTCTTTCTCTCTAGAAAAAAAAATTAGATTCAGTTTCTCCAGCTATTTCACTGTAAAAAAGCTGATTCATCCTTTAGGGCTTTAGTCACAACAAACATTCAACATCACTGTGTACAAACTCACTTCTCATCCCTCTGAAAGCTGCTGCTTGCATTTCTTCTTTCTTCTCTTGTTTTTCTTTGTTTTTCTTTTTTCTTTATCTTAACGTCTCTGTTCCTCCATGTCTTGTCTGTATGTGTAAATGTCTTCTAGAAGCTGATGGATAAGTGAATACTCTTCCTCATTGCCAGACCTATAATAAATCTATATACAATTAGTATATTACAAATAAAAAAACTGAGACCACGATATTGCTTGTCAAAAATAGCCAACAAGTCAAATAGTAAGAAAAATCCAAGTAACAATGCGAACTACCTAACAAAGCTTCACTTGTGTTAAACTGGACAGAGGTCAACTAGAAAGCAATATTTCTGTATTTATAAGCTACAAAAAATTTTGAATAACTTTGTAGTCAAATTGTATTTTCTTATTTTAAGAGTTGAATTAAGGATTCCTTTGGTTGACATAAGCTCACTTAACTGTGGGAGGTGTCAACTGCTCCGTTACGGCCTTGGTAACCTGCTGTACAATGCTAGCCATCATCTCCTGTGGGATAGTCCACTGTGATGTGGGTTGTGGTGTGGTCTGTGAGGTCAGGACCTGATCAGCATTTCTTCTAGTGCGTGTTGGGGCTGGCCTTGCAGTTGTGGGGTCATCTGTTTGTTTCCTTGCTGATCGTCTTAAATTAGACATGCTGGTTTCAATCTGAAAATTAAACATAAACAAAAATTGCAGATTTTTGATTCCGTTAAAATTATCCTCCAGACCAGTAAATAAAGTAAGAAAAATAATGAGAAATAATGTCATACTAGGGTTTTAACAATAAGAAACCCACCTGGGTACCGAGTCATGGGCAAACCAAAATAATAACGGCAAGGAAAAGCCTGTCAACACTAAAGGTCGATGCCGTAGCCCCCTTTGACTGCCAAATAACAAGAGGATAACCTCTAAAATGTGGAATATACCACAAACACTGGGACTAACATCCACAATAATGTGCCGGGACTAACGTCCACAATAAATTGACATCCAATAACGCACAAGAAAAACACGAGTACTACTCGTAAAAAGACAAGAAATAAGTATAAGTATAAACTTTATTAGTATTCCCAACTGGGTTTTTCGATACCAATTTACAATAAAATGTCTAAAATCTAATATAATCTAATTTAATGCTAATTAAGATATACAAAATGAAAAATATATATTATTAATTATAAATTGGATGTAAAAATGTAAATATATGTATATATATGTTGCTATAGACCCCTTGCACGTGACATCAGAGCAGCCCAATTCCGAGGGCAAAACAAAAGTATTCCTATGAATTGGAACCCATTGCTTCGCCCTCCCAATTGAGCCGCATTCCGACGCGCTGCAAGGGGTCTATATGGAATTCAAATCTAAATGATATATTAAGAAAAATAGCTATGTAACATGTCTTTTCTCAGATTCTTTTTAAAAGCTGTTACTGAAGTTGACTTTTTTAAATCATCATCTGTATTGTTCCATATTTGAGCTGCCCTATAGTGAAAACTGCGTTGACCTGATTTTGTCTTACATAAGGGAATTTGTAACGAATCCCGATTTCGGGTATTAAAATCGTGTATTACCTTGCGTTTACAGAATAGATCACATAAATATGACGGTGCCAGTCCGTTCATACACTTAAAAGACATAATAGAATCTCTATATAACAGATGTTCCTTTACAGGCAACCAGCCTAAATCACGAAGAGCAGGTGTAATGTGCTCATATTTTCTAGTATTTGTAATTATTCTACCAGCAAAATTCTGTACACCTTGAAGTTTCTTAATGTTAGTAATTGAAGTGTTGGACCAAACTGACGAACAGTAGAAGAAATACATACAAGTCTTTCATCAACAGGGATAACTCCCATAAAAATAAATATAAAATAGCCCATGACCAAGACCCTCATGAGCTCGTCTTCATGCTCTAGGTCATTTTCATTAAACGTCACGCCAGTTCTGGTTTCTGGTCTTTTGGCTTCTCCGCGACTCCAACAGCTTTCCACCTTCTGTAGCCGCTCGTTTATCTTGTTCATCCTCCTAGACAGCTGATCCTCATGTCTTGAAAACTGCTCTGAGAGCCCTTTCAACACTGTCTTCAAACTTGCGAATCCACTATCACACTCAACCGCGGGTTTCTGGGTTGACGTTGACGTTGGTAACGTTTTTGCTAAAGCCTTTTCTAGTTCCTCAGGGCTTAAGTCGATGAGGCTGCCAAACTGAACTTCACTCTTATTCTCCATTTCAGTAACCACTATGCTGCCACCAATGTAATGAATCAGGGTTCGGTACTGAAGTATAGAGAAACACTAGCACAACTTGATCGGTGCTTTGAGACTTTATTAGAGTAAGTGAGTTTGACCTCAACTCTGAACTGAACTTTACAAGCGTGAATGTCATATATTTATACTAGTTCTAAGCTAATTCTAGAAAGTGATTACATGGTTTATTGCGGAATAATTGTGAAACTACTTGCGTGAACATATGTAAGTTTACACCCAAAATGCGTAGTAAATAAAGACGTAAATAATCATACGAGGTTGAGACGTAATTTGGGCAGAGTAACAATATTTAGAATGACGTAACACAAATTAATTTGGGATTAAGATACATTTAAACAGTTTCTTTAGAAGATTTTTAAAGCGTTTTACGATTTGGCGAAAGTCGAGTGTCTCAAATTCACTAAGACGTAACAAAGGACGCTGTTAAAAACGTCAAGGAGATTTTCATAGAAATACAATCAGGTGACTTTAAACTGTGCTTTTTTATTGGATTATATATGGATTTATTTTCTTTAGTTTATTGGGACTTGAGGGAGTAATCGGAACGTTTCTGGACTGCACTGTATGTTAGATGGGTAATATTATGTGTGGGCGAAATGCATGGGCTATATGGTCTGTGGGCGATAAGCCTGTAATTCAATTACAGTCTTCATAAAGTAAAGTAAAGTAAATTTTTATTCGTTCATAAAACATACATTACGAACGTTACAGGGAAATATTATACTGTTTTAAAGAGTATATTAAAACTGTCATGTCACCTTACTGTATTTCCATCTTTATCCACTAAGTGCTTTTGGAACAGCTTGGATAATGACTCCGTTAATTCGGATTCTGACGACAGCTTAGAAAACCGCATGACATCGATCTGCAACCCAAGCCTCTGGAGTTCTACTTAGGGATTTCCTCTTGGCACTTTGTCACATTCAGGGGATGGCAATGAGACGACATATTTAGTAAAAGAAGATTAAGTGGTTGTAGCTGTACTCATTCGCAGTGAACTATTTCTTCCGGAGTAAAAAGGCGTTATTTGACGTCTTGGACCATAATTTTGTGCAGGGTTGAACTGATTTTTCTGCTGGTTCACTATGCCAAACTGAGCTTGTAATTCTTGATTCACTGTTTGAAATTCCTGATTACTTGTTTGGATTTCCTGATTTGATGTTTGTACATTGTTGTTTTGCTCATTATTAACAATTCCCTGCACTATTCTTTCAATTCTTTCCTCCATTTTGGTTGTATGGTATTCTTACTGGGGAGAATACAAACCACGAGGCCAGCCTCGATTCCGTGTTTTCTCCCAGTGACGTCATGGTTCAGGCACAAGTACGAAATATATATGTCGAAAATACACAAACATTTATATTTGAACGTTCTGGATAGCAATGTTCAAATTCTCTCATGTGTGTGTGTTTCAACACATAAGAGAACGTACGAATTCTTTTGCTATTTCGTTGTTTAGAAACAATAGCAGTATTGGTACTGATAATTAGACTATTATAAATGTGGCATTGCTCATGTGAAACGCTCATTCTGTCTAATTGTCATAACCAATAATATTATTATTTCTAAACACAAAATCAGCTAAAAACCTTAGCTAAGCTCGTTGAAAATTTGATGACTCGAATTATGACTAGTTGTCGGGTTGCATAATTGTGAAATGGTACACGATGAACTTATAAACAGAAATTGTGCAAGTTGCCTACGTTTCTTAAATATCTTTCTCTCATTTCCTCTGTTTCTTTGGTGTCACCTATACTTTCAGCTGTCGAGTCCATCGTAAAATCCTCATCATGGTCATCATCCTCATCACCAACATTATCCTTGTCATGCTCATCATCCTTATCACCTTTCATAGCTTGGTGCGCTTTCCGCACGGAAGTTTAAAGGCAGTTCCTTTCAAGCTTCAGTATGGAGGAAATGCTAGTTCCTAAAGCAACAAAAACAATAAAATTGATAAGAAATAAAACAATTTATGTTTTCATACTGCGCAAAGTATTTGTAACTAGTTACCATTGGAGAATCTTGAAAGGTCCAGGATCCACTGGCTTTTGAAGCTAAACAGCCGTATCATATTTGGTAACCCATCTTTTTGGTTGAACACATTGTTCATATCTTCTCCTCTTATCAGATTACCATCTAATGGCTTGCCAAACCTTGACCACTGGCCAATAACAAGTGGTGGCACAATGCTGTGAAGGAATCCATCACCTCTTAAAGCATAACCAAAAAACAAACTTAGTGACGTTTCCTATGTTTAGCTGAAGTATTGTGAAGATTTGTGATTTTATACACAATCTCTACTTTGATTGGCTGAGAAAATATAGCGTTCACATTCTTATATATTTTACTTGTGGTTTGCGATCCGTTACAAACCAACTTCATGGCGCATAGCCAATCGAAAGTATGTAGAAAAAGGATAAAACCACCCTGCTGTTTAAAATGCTTTTATATAATTGATTCAGATTCTTACTTACGTTTTTTAATCTTGGAGACTTCGTCGGAAATGTAATATCCAACCTGAACGACTGACATTCTTTCCAAACCACAGCAGATTTTTTCCACGTCGCAGTCCTCATGGTGACGTAACATGGAAATATTATGACAATCCAAGTTACTCACATTTAATGAGTGAATCGTGCTGATAAATCTTCTAAGGGAATGGTCGTCGATACCCTACAATTAATAAAAACAATTAAAATGATCAAGCGTCTTATCGTAACAAGATTCAATTACTACTACTTTTATCATTTATACTAACCCCTGGTATTGTCACAATCGTCAAAACGAACCCTTTGAACTCTGTAATAATTCTTTTGGTCACATCTTTATTGATGCTGGAGAATTCCCCAGCTACCAAAGCTCCAACAGCAGATTTATCATCGTTCTGGAAATAGTGAACACCGCTTTCTCCCTCAGCATTTAAACGCAGAGATGTGCACATAGTTTGCTGTTCTTTTTAGATGTCAATTGCTCGCCGGAAAAAGTTTTCCATTTCCTGTTAAAAAAAAATACATGTCATGTCAAAAAATGCATATATGTATAGTTATGAACGTTGTCCTCCGAAAAAGACATCAAACTCATAAATGTCACGTCATACCTAAAACATGCACTATCTCGTTCTAAACGCTCTATACCAACGTTGAGTTCATAATTATTATTCTTTGTTCAGTTTTACTCATTGAAAAGTTTAAAACCGTTAACGAATAAACATCACGTTATGGCATTTACTCTCTTTTTCTATCTTAGCTGGACACTGTGGCAGTGCATATTTACCACCCGCTTTTTGACTGATTCGCATAAATGTGCTGTGGTTTTTCATACTCATAAAGAATCAAATTGGTACTTACCTGTGGTATCTCTTTTCCCTTAAACTTAAGGGTAGTGAACTGGGCCAGCTTTTCTTCAGTGGCATGTCTAGGAAAGCGGTTCTGAAGCTCAGCCCATGAACTCGATCCTGAATACTTCATGAACGCTTCAGCAACACGCTTCTTTTTTATGGATTCTGCCATTTGCTTGAACTCCTCCAGAAAAATAGATTTCGTGGTCAATTTTTCTAACATGCTTATCTTGGTTTGGTCATCCAAGCCTTGTAAGGGCATTCCAAGCTGTAGATATTATTAATTTTTTTTATTTATTTATTTATTTTTTATTTATTTATTTATATTTCAAGATTATTTACATCAATTAAATAAAATACACTGCCCCGCAAATAGCTAAGCTAATCTGGGCGGGTTTGTGTTAACAAGAAAAAATAAAGAAGAAGAGAAAGTTACTAAACGTATAAATTGATGATCTATCTAAGCAAAATCAAAATTAGTTTTAAAGGGAAGAAAATGTATACACACAAGAAATTCAACAAATAGTATATCAGAAGGAAATATTAACCTTAGAATAACTAATGAAAGTAATTATATCGTACACTATTTTATTAAGAGGAAAAAAGATTGGAGATTTCAACATCATAGCCAAATTTGTTTAAATAACCAAAAAGGAGTTGTCTAATTTTGTTTTTGAAAGCTGGTTTTGATAAGTCCTGTGATCGCAGGTATGAAGTTTGAAGGACGACGATTTGGAACGCGATGAGCAATATCAATATCAGATAATGAGATTGAATTCACTCCTATTTTGGAGAAGAGCTTTAGACAAATATCAGCAGACTCCAAGGCAGATTCACGTCTGTTTCTTTGCGGTATTCCAAAGATCTTGACATTGTACTGATAGCTGTACTTGTAAATATCTTCAATCACTTCATCGATAACGTAAACTCTCATGCTGATTTCTTGTAGTTGAGTTGACAACTTCTTTAGGTCTTTTTCCATCGCAGGCTTGAAAGATTTTACTTCGTCAAACCCTTTACTCAGAAATTCGATACTCTTACTGATTTCTTTGACCTCTTTGTCATCATTACTCGAGTCAGGGATGGAAGCCATCTTGTTCTTCATCACCTCCAGGTCTTGACTAAGTTTGGCAAGTTGGGATTTTAGTGCATCGTTTTCCTTTCTTAATTTGTCAATATTTTCTTTAGACATTTTAGCTTTAAATTCACTTAGATAAATTCACTTAGATAGATGATAGGTAGATTTCTTGGTTAAATTCGACAGAGCTCACTTAGTTTGGTCACTCGTCAAGCAGCTCGTCACGCTGTAGATCATAGTATACGTATCCTAAATACTATGTTAGAAGATAATATATAAGAACTGAATATAATCTACAGAAGTGCGGCCGGTTAATCGGTGGTGGATCAGTTTCACTTATTGATCAAATGCACCAACTCAAGGATATGAATTTTCACCGTCAGCTGCTTGGAGTTATCTCGTTGTATGGTAATACTATTACAAAGATCAGTATTAGCTGGGTGAGGCACTTACAAGTCGAAAATAGCATCGAGTGGGCTATTAGTTGTGCAATACGTTTTCCCTGCTTTCGAGCGTGAAACTAAAAATCGAGTCTGCAAAGCAGCCTAGTCTCTTGCTTTTCTAGAGTGAAATGTAAACGAGGTCTACCCAACAAATTGACTTTTGCTATGTTTAATATATCAAAAGGATTTTATTTTATTTCCATCTTTCGCCTTCGTGAGGGCTTCTTTATGGCCATCCCTTTCAACTCACACTTTCTGTACAGATTATCCACTTGGATGAAGAAGTCCCAAGCAGGCTTAGCTAATAGTGCAGCCTGTAGAGTAGGCTCCAAACTAGCAACAGCTTGGAAAAAAATATGGAATCATTTTGATAATAAGATTTTATTTCAAGTTCATTTAATTGAACAGAATCACGAGAGACCATTTACACACTTTCAATATCTCTTACATACAAAAACCCTCCATATGTGATATCAATATTATTTATCAATACTAACAGGCTTGAGTCTCCAAAGTGTCATGTGTTGATAAATAATCATCAATTTAACATCGGCCAATAAGAGTGTATGTGTGTAAGAATTATGCATTTATAAGAAAGACAATATTTTTTATAGACAATACTAACCAACAATTATTCCAGGTGCAAAGGGCAGTCCTGTTGATACAAAAACATAAGTTATAATACATAATTTATCAATGTTTATCCATCATTTCTCCCTCATACATAATGTACAACTTGTCTTCAAAGAGGTTCAGGGTAATTATTTCTTCCGTGTCATCCACTAGAAATTCGACACCAGCAAATAGTCTGATAGGACATTTTTCTTTTAATTGTGCGCGACCACATTCACTGCACTTGACTAATAATTGCTGTTCGTTTGGAACAACCTTGGTTTTGCATTTAAAACATGCCATAAATCATTGAACGGTTTTGACACCATTTGCTGGGCTCTTGACAGTCTTGTAATTAGATACTATAGCAGCATCATGTTCACGATCAAATGACTGATCAATTTGCGAGGTGATCGAACTTTTGTTCAATGTTAAATACTTCTTGTCACTGTAGACCCTTACCATTACTTTTTGTAATTTGTATGAAGAGTCGTCACTTACTTTGTTGATGTCTTTCTCCCACAACACGAGTCTAACAGAAGCAGTGTCATTTTGGCGATATTCGGTCTCGTCACAAACATAGTATCGGTAATTATTTTCCAATGCTACAACGTATGGCTTGTCAATGGTATAAGCAATTCATGCGTCAGATGACGAAGCGATTAAGTTTAAGAAATCCATGGAAGGTCTTGCTGGAAGCTAATTTACCAAGGGAGCTATTTGAAATTGTTGGGGAGATTGTTTCAAGAACCAATTTTGGGCTGCTTATGGGAGAGACTAAATCAAAAAAAGCCAAAAAGTATGTGATGGCTTTCACATCTGAAGCACGAGTGAGGTCCTTGTTTTCAAAGTTAATGGGCTCGGACATACCCAGCGAGGATTTTCTACGAAAAGTAACCAAGGATAAGAAGCGAATCGAGGCAATTATAAATGAAGATAAGCAGTTTGGTATGTTGTATGATGATAAAAAAGAAGTACTGAGCTTTGATTTCTTCTATGGAGTTTGGAACAGTCATGGATTTCCCCTGCACATCACATCAAATAATGTATAGTTATCCAATTTTAAAACATTTTTTATTGAATTTAGTAGACACATGAGCTCTTTTGACTCTTTTCACTAGTGGATAACTAAAGCACAAGTATAATATAGTTCTAGTTTACGACATCTTTGTTGCTTGTTAATATGCTCAATGTATATAAGCTTACCATGTAGTTTACATGTGATTATATTACTACATTATTATATTATATATTGTATACTATAATAATATGACCTACTGAAATGGCCTTGATGCTATTTTTTACATATTATTATAATAAAAATTTATATTTATCAATGTTGTTTACTTATGGATCAGTCTTTTTGATACTTGATATGATCTCTGAATACTATCTTGTATAGTATATAGCTGTTTTCCAACTCATAAACTTTTGATTTATTTTTAAGCTTTAAAGGTCCATAAGTAGTAAGACTCACTTATCTTAGAATATGAGATAATCTTGGAGTAAGTTTACAGTTTTCAACAGATTTGACAATTTCTGTCATTATTTCATGATCACAGTAAAAGCATTTCTCTCTAGACTCTTGTTTAATAAACCCACAGTGGCAACTGAGAGAATTTTCCTGACTTACTCTGTCAGGAACCAGACTCTCTTGTCTCTGTTGGTAAGTCAAGAGTGATGGTTGTAATAATGGTAGCCAAATTTTGCTTATGAAATCATGTCTGAATACTAAAAGCCATCTGTTTTTAAAGTGACTGTGCTTTGCATAACTAGCAATTTGAACATGTTTGGCTTCCCTTCCCTGCAAAAACGACAAAACAAATGACAAAAACGAGGAAGCCCTACAATAATCCTGGCAGCAGAATTTTGCACTCTTTGTAACTTATTTATATGAATATCAGGAAGGCCATACAATAAACTATTACAGTAATCAACTTTAACCGCTATGAAAGCATGGATTAAAGTCTCGCTGGCACTACGTGTTAGGTATTTTCTAATTCTTCTGATATTATATAGATGGTAAAAAGATGAGCTACAGGTTTTCTTAATGTGTTCATTCATATTCAAGTGGGAGTCAAACCACGCTCCCAAGTTCTTCACGACAGAAGATTGTTTAATCTGGGACTCTCCGACTTGTAGATTGTTGACGTTAACTTTCTCCAGCTGTCGTTTGGTACCTATCACTAAGAATTCTGTTTTACCAGGATTCAGCTTCAATTTGTCAGATAGCATCCATTCTTTGATGTCTGAAATACACACTTCCATAGCAGCCATAGCTGATCTCTCATCAGTATCTTCACCTGGCTTGAAGGCCAAGTACAATTGTGTGTGATGAGAAGATGAGAACTAAAGAGGAGATGGAGAGAGTGGGGAATTCACAAGCAGTCCAAACTGACAGGGAAACTTGGTAGCTCTTAAAGAGCCATTTTTATTTTGTTCTTAAGAGAATTTTTCAAGTTTTTATGAGTAGCATATAAACATTGACTTTTCAGTATTTGATAGCTCTTAAAAGAGCTGTTGTTGTTTTTTAGCTCTTAAAAGAGCTGTTGTTTTTTTTAGCCCTTAAAAGAGCTGTTTTTTTTTTAGCTCTTAAAAGAGCTGTTTTTTTTTTCTTGGGGAGGGGGTCCATCTTAAGGTTTTCTCTCTCTGGTCGGATGCTTGCAGCTTATCTGTTGAGCAAACGAGACAGGCTGTTAACATAATTTACTAAGAAAATACATTAATAATAGTTATCACTGATCATGAGTAAGAATTGAGTAGAAAAACTCTAGAAGACCGGCCCTGGCATGGATTTGAACATACTTTTAATAGATGATGACAATGATTTATCTAACGCATAATAGCTTGATTACTAATTAATGACTTACTCTTCATCAGATTCGGATTCGGAGTCGGAGTCGGGCCTAGTGTTAAGGGTTAGGTAAAAGTTTCTCTTCTCTGGAGGGAGGAACTTCTCTGCCATCTTCTTTAGATCTTTTTCCTTGGCAGCCTTTGAGTGTCGACGTATAAAGTTGCTCCAAGGCTGGCGGCTCGATTCCATTCCAAATTTTGGCCTTCTTCCAGGGCTCGTCTTTGCTATAACCATACCTTCAAGGACAGAAAAAGAGAAGAAAAAATACATGAATATTTTTGGAACAGATAAGTCAGTTCAGACGTCAAACTTTTGCTGAGTAACAGCTAAGAAAAAGTCAACTATTATATAAGACAACAGCTCATTTGCTGAGCGCCAGAGACAGCGTGTTAAGTTTGGCCTACATACTTCTGCTAGTTTCAAGGAAAACAGTCGGTGCTCGAATGCAAAGGCAATTATATTCGACGCGGCAAAAGTTTGATGTCTTAATTGGGCCTTATTTGCAATAATATCACGCAATTGAAGTGAAGAAACTGCCTGGAATAAAAGGTCCCCGAGATAAGGTCTCTCAAAAACAATGCGGTTTATTTTAAAGTCACGCGTTTACCTTAACAAACTTTTGAAAAATAAAACCTAAAAACGGCTATTCAAACCGGATATTTGCTGTTAACAACTCAATCAATAATCAGTTTATTACAAGAGCCAGCCACAATATCACAGAATTTTCATTCGTATGGATGAAGTCGTATGGGCCAAACATTGAAATTTACATCAAACAATGAGTTTAGGATGCATTCTGATAAAAATAAAATGTATGCTGTTACTGCTAAAAAGTTGCTTAAAAACTTTTCTAGTTATTCAAACAAGATCTGCTTCAACATTAGACACCATCAAGATCCTTCATGATTTCAAGCCTCTCTTCAAATCCAACTGCTCTTCCCTTGCCTGCTTTTTCGTATGCTCAAGCTACGTGCCGTTCTGCTTTTCCACTGATCGCATCAATTGTCCTTGCCATGCCATTTGCAAGCAAGTCAAAAACAGCTGCCTTCATCTTTTTCAACTCATCGGAATAACCTGGCCTCTCCACCTTCGTTGCAAGAAATTCACTACTTCGCCGCTCTGCCTTCATCCGCCATCACCCAACTTCACAAGCACAGCACCATCTACATCAAGTTCCACAGCACCATCTACATCAAGTTCCACAGCATCATCAACAACACATACTGAAGAACATTCAAAGAAAAAAGTAATAGACATTATCATTCAACTGTAAGATTTGAATAAACCGTTTTAACTCAAAGTTGAGATCAATAATATTCTTCACTTAAACTTAGCTGCGCGCATAGTGGCCTTGTATTTTTGCTTTTTGCGCTACCTTGAACCTTTTCATGCTTTCTAACTTTTTTAATCGAATGCCTTTATTTGAATATGGTTGCTCAATCAGTCTTAGAAAATGTTACAAGACTAATGAAATATCCTCTTATTTGAAGTACGGATTGATTACATCTCGTCACCAGAAATATGGGACATTCTGAGCAAGCGCGCATGAGTACAGCGGTAAAGCCCATTGCGAAGCAAGATGGCGGACGTTAGACCAAAGCGTTCTTCGCGGAGTATAAATCTTACATAATATGAGCAGCGTGGACTTTGAAGAGCAACAAGACAAAAAGAAAAAAATGTCAATCTCAAAATATTGGCATTTATGAAGCAGAAAGAGTGATCGGAAAAAGGGGAAATGGAGAGGTATGTTTGTGATTATTTAGTTTGTTGTGAGAATTTTGAACTTAAACTTAAGTTTCTTATCTTGATTAATATTTTTTGTGTAAATAGGATGCTATGTTTCTGGTAAAATGGAAAAACTTCAGTGCCTTCGATTCTACGTGGGAGCCGGTACATCATCTATCTAAAGCACTGCTTGATTATTTCAACAAACCGAAACCACCTCAGAATTTAGTGCAGGAACACGTAGATCTGTTAAGAAGTTCTATGATGTCTGCACTTAGAGGAAAAGCAGTTATTCAGAATATTACACTGAACTTCAGACACGATGTCTTTAAATATTTATTCTATGGAAGAGGAAGAAACCTAGTTTATGGAAGATTTGCTTTATTTGATCTTCGTGATTTTTCTAAATGTAATCTACCTCAAGACTGGTGCACTATATATGACATTCATGGAGATGGAACTAAGGCTCATTTTCCTGTCAAAATGAGATTTTTTCTCGCAAAAACGCCTAAAACACATCACTGCGACCACACGGGAAATATCCAAGAGTCCAACTGCATGCATGTAGAGAAGATCTCAATTAGACTGGCAAAAATATCAGGTACATGTGTCCACTGATTAGATATCATTAGATATGTAGTATGGCTGAATATTAATTTTGGTGAGTCACAGAATTTTGATGAGCTACAGGAGACTCAAATAAAAGTGCATTTATTTTATTATTTGACTGAAGAAAAGATGTATACAAAATAACTGAAACTTTGAGTGAAAAAAAAAAAGAACTATAAATAAATAAATATTATTATTCTAAATATATATATTATAAATAGTTATAAAGGATTGTTTGAATAGAGTACAAACACTAAAAGTGTGCAACAATACTTAGCAGTAAATAATGCTAATTAAACAACAGGAAACAGAAGGATAAGTATAATTTAGCAGTATTTAACATTATTTATGATGCACAATTTTAGTGTTTGTACTTTATATATGTGCAATATGTAATTTTACACTAGTAGTAAAATATATATGGCAGGTTTGTTGCCATAAACATGGGATATTTACAATTTACTGTTATTAAACTATTCTCTTCAGTTCCTCAATGATTTTGTCTTTCTTCATTTTTGCAATACCCTTTATATGTACATTTTGTTCCTGGTGTCTTTGCTTTAAAAGTTTTTTAAGCTGGACAACTGACATGTTGAAAAAATCTTCATCTACATTCTGTTGCTCACTTGAAGTTGTGGGGCAGTTCTCAGTTTCAGGTAACATTTTCTGCCTTTTTGCAGCCCGTAACTCTTTGATTCCAGCTTCCCAGTATTCTGATTTTTTCTTGCTGTAAGTGTTTTTCACCCTGTCATGTTTTACCAACATTTGTTGATGGCCTTCTGTGAGAAGAATATCCCTTGTAGCATCCCATTTATTTGACTTGTGAAAGAAAATCTTTTTTGCTGTATCATTTTTTTTCTCCACTCCCTGGCCTGTAAATTGTTTCAGTGACCCATATTTAGAAATAAAAGTAGGGATGTGATATGGTATCATGTGAAAATATGGAGTCACCCTTGGCCTTTCATACCCAGTCCTTTTACCTCTTAGGGAGCAGTACAGATCAATCCACTCACATCCCTTCTTGAAGATTTTTCCTGAGTCTTCTTTCTCAAGATTAAAGTCAGTTAGTATTTCATATAGATCATTGAAGCTTGTCCAAATATTCTTGACAGTAGAGCATGTTTCACGGTTTAAGATGCCATCAAGCTTACTAGGTAAGAGTTTCAAAAGCTTTTTTTTGTCTTTACCAAGCAAACTTGTAAAATCACGGATGTCGCTTGCAGAGCCATCTGCATTTTTTATCCTCCAGACTGAAAAAGACACCCCACAGTCATTTATGGCTTATTTTCAAAGTGAAGAGATTCTGATTTTTTTGCTGTGCTACTGAATTCACTATTCAAGGCATCTTTCTCAGAAACTTCTGAAACTAAATTCTTTAATAGTTTGTCAGTAACTCTTAAGAGAAGATGCAGCTCATCAGGAATTATGTGATCTAGTTCTATTTTTATCAGTGGAGGATGCACACATCCATAGTTGCTAGTTTTAGGTTTACTTGAACAGGTTTGAAGATCTTCAAGTGTTCTTTTCATGTCCTTGCTCTCATAAAATGACTTTGGTTTTGAGGTATCCCATCTATCACAAGCTGCAATCTTGCACCACAAACAGGCATACACCGAGTTGGCAGCGTTTAAGCCCATTACCATTAAAAGGAATTTATAATCTCCTCCAAGGAAAATTTCTAAATCAAAATCCTGTTCATTGACTCTTATTTTCCCTTCAGAAATTAAATTGTTAATTTCCTCAAACAAGGAGGAAAATGAATGGTGAATAGTTTCATAGTTTTCATCCCCATTTACTACACCAACTACTGTGTTTCCTTTGCATGACATCACTTTCTCTTCTTCTTGGAGTACAGAAAAGGAAAGAAGAATGAAGGTAGTAGATTTTGTCATTTTAGATCCATCTCCACTGAACTTGACTTGTATAGGATTGTTTTTAAAGCAATTTGGGTCTTCCTCTAATAACTTCTCAACTTTCTGTTTCAATGCATCCCTTAGGTTTAATTGAGCTCCAGGGTACTGTCCTGGTGTTCTTTCAATGTGCATTAATTGGTTCAGGTTTTTTCTAGCTTGTTTTATCAAATAAGACTTTGGAAGACCATTTTCTACCATGGTCAACTCATGGTAGAACTCATCAGCAATATAAAATTTGTCAAGAAGAAATAAAACCTGTTCTATCTTTTCCTTATCCTCTTCACCAAGGTCATTGTACTCAATGACCTGCTTTTTGCCACTAGTATCTTCCATGTTAATTGATTTGATTTTGAGGCCAAAAGATTCACAGAACCACAGAGCACAGTGTATTCTGGTTTTTAACTCTTTGATTTTTCTTCTGGCTTGTTTTTTACCCACTTCACATATTTTTTTGCCTGAACATGACTGTTCATTTTCAAGTTTACTGATGTAATCAGCTAGCTGTTTATTAACTTCCTCTTGTTCTTCTAGTTCTTCCTTGTAGTTGTTGATCTCATTCGTTAAACCATCAAAAAGTTCCTGCTTCTCTTGTTCTAAGTTGTCATATTTTTGTCTCCATTCTTCAATATTACGCAAAAGTGTGATATTTTCTTCTTTAAGTTCAGTCACAGACTCAACTTCTCCTCTCCTTATACTAACTTTGCACTTCAGATTGAAAAGTGTTTTTCTTTTCCTGCCTTTAACTGTTGAGAACAGCCTCTTAACTCTCTTTCCTTCATCCTTAAAACGTTCATGCAAACGATCATTTTTGGACTTTAGGGAAAACCAGGCACAAGGTATTGTTTTGTTGATCAGGTCAACATAATTGTAATTTTTGCAGTCTTTCAAGCTTACTTCCCCAAGGGTCTCATAAGCAGCTTTCAGAACTGGATATGGGATTTCTATTGCAAAGATGTGCTCATAACAACTAGCTCTCTCTTGATTTAAATAGGATAGAGGTGGATCTACGACTTTTAATTGCTGGCCAAGGATATTTTTTTGATACAGAGCAAGAACGTCTGACATTTTGACAGCCAAGAAGCAACCTTTACAGAATTTTTTACAGACCTTGTAATACCTGAAGTTTTGATTGGTATCCTGTGGAATCCAGACTGAGAGAGCCTGGGTAACAAAACAAGATGGTGGACCAAATGCGAAGTGGATTTTGCTTTTTGGCCCGATTCCTAACTTAAATTCTCTCTTTGTATTGTTCGAAATGGCGGAAAGCCCTAAAATATGGATTTGCTGTTTATCGTAGAATTCAGCATTCAAAGGAACCTATTAAAATGTGTTTTTTTAACGTGAAAAACACATCATTTCATCGAGGAAGTATTCTACTTTTTGAACTTAGGTCACCGGTGAGTGTTCGTTTTATTATATTTCTGCTTCAGGGGAATAAGACAGTGCATTTTTATCAAATCGTCGCTTCTACTAAGGTACATATGGACATTAAACTGCATTTAAGAATTCGTTGAGGGAACCTGTTTTGGATGTTTAACTGGGCAAATCGCTAGACGTAATCAGTTCTTCTTTGTCTAAATATTGTCGTACGAGGTCACCGAAATTTCGATAAGTTCTCGTATTCGAGAAAATACACTTTTTTTCTGTTTTATCATACATTTTCTATGAATTTCAGTAGCCATTTTTAAAGGGAAGTGACCTAAAATGCGTGTGCGCGAACTTCTGCCCGTCCCATATTTCTGGTAACTTTACAACTTGGCTCTGACCTAATTTTTTTTTTCCTTGAAATGTCTAAGGTAAAAAAATAAAAAACTTAATTTTAAAGAAAAATATATTATAAGATGTTATAGTGTCAGTATCATCTAGCATATTATTAACTTTTCAAAAATCTACTTCTATGGTCCGTGCATAAAATTAGCGAAATAGAAATAATCGGTTTTCAGTCTCCGGGCTATTGGTAAGATTTTGAGGTGTGATGCCTTCGTATCGCACCAACACAGCTACTCGGGGAAAAAATCAAGCCCTTTTATTTTCAAATTTTAAATTGGGATAAAACCGTTTCACATACCTCATCCAAACTTCATTTGGATGATGAACCATGTTGACATTTCCGGCTTCATCCTCTTCTTCTCCCCATCCAAAATTTAACCAGTGGACCTATATACAAAAAAAAAACCTTTATGAATACCACATTATTCAAAATTAATTCAGCTGATTGGCGCATGAAAGCAATACAATCTAACACCAGTGGAAACATCAGTTAGATCAGCAACTTCTTATTATCCATTAGACAGACACAATTTTTTAAAAAGTTTTAATGCTAACCTTCTGGAAGCTAATGGCCTTCTTGTCCGTCCTCTTCTTCTGGTGCTTGTAGAAAGCTTTATATCCGGCTTTGCAGTTTAAAAACATGGCTTGCTCCATTTGGTGTACCTTGAAAGGTTTTCGTTGGTTTGCTTCCTCAACAACCGTTGCCCATTCCGATGGGAGGTGGACCACCGCGCTCCGCTTTCTCTTCTCGATTTGGGCAAAATCGGTGTCGTTTGGGAGGAAGGTGTGGCCACGCGTCAGAAACTTGTGGTTCACCATTGATTACACACCTTTCCTAACCAACTCACAGTAGAGCGCGATGATAACAATGTTTTTGTTCTGTCCACCACACCCATTGGAATAGCTGATGAGAAATTTTGCTCCTGTTGAAAAAAAAGTAAAAGTTAGAACGTAAGACTGAAGTTTGTGCGCGCAATGGATTTAAGTCACGCAAAAAATGGCGTCTCCCTTCCTTATAGGCTGAAAATTTATTTCAAAATATTGCAAGCAATGTTGCAAGTCATGTTCACACGATAAAATTTGTTTCAAGCGACATTACAGCAAGTTAAATGCTACAATAGTTATGTTATTGAAAATGTTGCTCTGTCTCCGTACCTTAACAAAGCCGGAACAAAATCAGTCTGGAATATTTAAAAAACGTCTTCAACTGAATTAATGTTTACCCCCTTTCATTTAGAAAAAAAATGGACATGAACTTGTTTTACTGGCATCGCCAAATTCAGTTCAGGAGTACGTAAATACATTGAAACATTATGATCTCTTGTTATCGCTAAATATGTAGAAATCATAAAAAAATAGAATCTCACTCGGGTTCATGCTAGCTCTGAAGTGTCCTTATCACGAAATAAAGAGTCCCCCTTCAAACCTGTGGTAGTTCGAGTACATTATTGGTAATCAATCATTAAAACCTGTCCATGTATCTTTTAAAAAGCTTTGTCAGTCTCAGCTTTGTAGCTTTTCAGGTTTAATCTTTATGGAAATAAGTATATACAGTGATCATTTTACCTTATCTGATGTTTTCAAGATAGTGCTTGAGACATGACGCGAACTCGGAGGAACCATGCTTAGCGACGGTTTTGTCCCACATGTACATACAACCCTGTTCTGCCACGCAGTCGTGTATGCCGAAGTTGTATGTCCACAGTTGTCGTTGGTAAAACATGTCATTGTGTGTTAGTGTGGGTGTGGGTAAGTTCTGCTGAAAGTCGTATGTCTACTGCGTCAACAGAACAGAAGTCAATGTCATGGGAGACATCTCGTTAGCGTGGCCCACGTTTTCCCTGCATCTTCTTTATCGTTTCTTTTGCAAGAATATCCTTGCTCAGCCGTTTCGTGGTGTTTTCTAAGTTGGAGGGAGTCGCCAGAGATTGTCGCAGGTAGCGCACGTATCCGTCCTTGGCCTTCCAAATCCAAGATTAAACTGAAAAAAAAAAGAAAGAATAAATATAACTATTAATTCTGATAAAATAATTTTTTGTTATAAGCGACTTCTTTATGAACTTATCTTTAGGTAATGAATGAAAAATGTTATCTATTTCCAAGAGTTTAGACATAAAATGTTGCCAAATAATATCTGGATTATCTAAATTACATCATCAAAAAATCATGCTAAGTTCTGGTTTAAAGGGGCACTTAGACCAAAAGCCATGAAAATTTAAAATGAATTGAAGCTTACTGAATCCTCTCTATATGAACACAATGATTACCATGAAGCAATATTGTGCTTTCATCCAAATGAGATACACAAATTCTCTAAAGTTATTAGCATTTAGATTCGAAGTAAATGACTTCATTTACTTCACCCTATTGGTCTTTGAGATTTCAAAACGAAATTTCTTTAGGTTAATAAGCTTAAAGCGCACAAATTTTAATGAATTTTAGTTGGTTTTATATGTACAATCACTTTTATGTATACATTATCGCTTTACAATTTATTTTAAATTCCCATTGTTATTGGTCCAAGTGCCCCTTTAAGGCCTATTTTCTCTTGTTGTTTTAACATGAACATTACCGAAATTGGCATTTCTATTTCTTTAAAAAAACAATGTTGAACAAACAGAAGGGATGTAATGTTATGATATGTTTCTTCCATGATTTCATTGGAGGTCAATAAAATGTATTGACAAGACAAAAGTGTCTCAGTAGTGTTGAAAGTTATAAAGTTATTGGTAGAATAAAGTGAAGATATCAATCCCATGAAAAAGATGTAATTGCCAAGGTGTAAGAGTCAAATACACTTAAAGAAAACAATGAAATTAGAGACTTTTACTTTTAAATAAATATTAAGCTAATACACCTATTAAAATACTAAGGTGTATTAGCTTAATATTTATTTCATGGGTTTTGCAACTTCACTCTACCTGTTAAAATATTTGCATGCAATAATTAAAACTTTGTATATGTGTATGTATATATATATATATATATATATATATATATATATATATATATATATATATATAACCTCCCTTCAATCATCAGGGACTTTTATAGTACTCTAGTGCGATTAATGTTGCAATAATCTTTTCTCCTGGTTGATTAAATTCTAAACAGGGCAAAGGAGATTCCGCAGTCTTCTGCCATTCCATGAAGTATGCTTGCTTACATTCACCATGTGCATCAAAACGTGTCTGTAGCCACAGTGTCTGAATATCACTCACTGACATTCCAACGTTTGCATGAGTTGTGATGAAATTTCGTAGCTCTTTCCTTATACCCACTTTGTGAAACAAAATAAATGGAACCAGAACCGAATTCTTTACCTGAGCAATAATCTGATGTCCTCGGCAAAAAAAGTACACTCGACTAACCAGTAGTGCATCATTTGTCAACCTGTAAAGACGCTGTGGCTGGTCACACATGGTTTTACCATCCTTCCATCTTGTAGGTTTAAGTCCTTCATTTTTTCCATTGTTATGGAGACAGTTTGGACACCACAGAGTTAACAATAAGCCAGTACCTAACGGGTGTCAGATTATTATATGTTGTTGTTGATATTCCTCATAATTATCTGATGAACTCGAAGATACTGACGCCACGAGACACCTCAACTGTTGACTTTGTATTATCACACCCTGTTGAAGACGCCAAATATCATATCTGGATTCAATCCCACTCAAAATGGTTCTGATGCTTTTTAAGCTTGATTTAGAAATTGGTGTCTATTTGATGAGAATACGATAATATCAAAAGATTTAAAAACACTATAAAGAAAGAACGTTTGTCAGCCATATTGTATTCTAACACTAAAACGAAAACCGCTGGGCAGACCTGCGAACCTTAAGCACAGGAATACTCATCATGTGTACCACGGGAAACCTGGCTCACAACAAACACGAGAAGAACCACAAGAACAATGAGAACCATGAGAACCACAAGAACCACGAGAACCAAAGCTTATCAACCACGACATCGATTCATCCCACTTCCCGAAAGGGGTTCCATCGTCTCCTATTGCTACTTTGAAAGCACCTTTTCTCTCTCCAAACCAAATCAATTTCTCACTTTCCTCTCTATATTTATCTGTTTCAAAGTAAAATGTACTTAAGCTTATTAGCATTTCTTCAAGATCTCTGTAAAGGCCATGCACTTGCTGGTCAACAGGTAACACAGTTCAAAAAAACAGATTTACTGCTACTTAAAGTTAATGTAAAGGACACTTTTTGAAGCATTTCCTTTGCATTTAATTTTTTTATTAAATTCCTAAAAGGTATATTTCAGTGACCTTTAATTGGTATCTTATATCTCTTTAATGAAGTGTTTTGGAATGAGTTTTATAGGTTCATAAATACTGCCTTAAGTGACTTTAATTATCATAATTAATGTCTAACAAATTGATCATTTAAGTCTATTTAAGTTATCTTAATTGGATATTTAATCTTTAAGTATAAATGTGAAAAATGAATAACATTAGGATTTAATTTACTTTTAAGTCACATTACAGTGAGGACACTCGAACCATGAACAGTAGGACGTTTTTCAGACGTTTTTTCTGCATTTTTTTGTAACCGACCAATCAGCGCTTAGATCTTGAACGCTGAGGACTTGCAAATTCTCTGTGTGTTCGATTGCTCTTCGGTCAAGAGCACTGATCGTCGAGTTGGCGTTTTGGCGTGCATTAGACTGATATCTGTGACCTGTATTTGAATTACTGCTACTGTTCCAGGCTGAGCCCAGTCCAATTTTTTTGGGTTGTAATTTCTTATTAGAGTCCTGCGATTGTGGGTGATCATCTCCCTTTATCCTATCCAGTTCAGCCTCTAGCACACGTTTCTCTGCTAACAACAACTTGTTGGGCGATGGAAAGAAAGTTTCTAAGTCTTCGTGCTTTACATACTGCAAAGATCTCCTTGATCGAAATCCTCTGCTTTCAAAGTATGGTGAAAACCGCTCAAGTTTCAGTCCTGGAGATAACGATTTTAGCCAAGAATGAACTTCACTAGTAGAACTTTCTGCCATGGTTTATGAAGGGTTCAATACTGAATAAACGCTCTAACGATAACCTGCTCTAATCACGACGGCCACACAAAATATTGTCTTGAATACACGAAAGTGGCGGATGGGTTTGACAAGCCGTCGATCAATATATCCACATTTCCTAAAATAACCCAAGGAGTTCGATGAGTTTATTTCACCTACTCCTTCACTGATGGCAATTTCAGTTTCGTTGCTGGTAAGTTCAGTATTTCTTCTAAGATAACATTTCAATTGATGAAAACAATACTCACAGGTGTTGAGGTGAGGCGAATAAGCAGGTTGAAACAATAGCCTTATCCCGTGTTCTTGCAGAATATCTCGAAGAAGCGGCTCAACAAAGTTTCCGTAGTGGAAACCACAATTATCCATTATTACAACGTCTCCAAATTCAAGAATTGTATTTCCATCTGGTCTATCAACCTCAAGGGCTTCATTGAAAAAATTAAGCATCTCCATTCCATTTTAGGGCCCGTGCAATATTAAAAAGTAATCTACCCCTTGTACTGAATGTAGCAAATAATTGACTGTAAAGTTTGCATTCAAAGCATATCGCTGCAATTCTATAGCTGGCTCGCCTTTGTGGGAAGTACCATATTTACGATTACCCGAAGTGACGATGACGCTGGATTCGTCAAAAAAATGCAGTTTTGTGAAGTCCATCCGTGCAACTTCGGAAAGATAACAATCAGTGTAATCAACAGTGGCTTGAATCATTGACTCTGCTGGAACCTGTGATATTTTCATACTACGTCTCGAAACTATTCTCGGTTTTCATGTGACGTCACAAGCTAATTGAAATTTACTGTCCGCCATGTTGGTGCACTGGAAGTTCATTTGCATGTCAGGTTACACACGTGTACTTGTGTTTTGATTCGAATTATGTGATGTCTAAAGTTTTCCCCAGCGATAATATAAAACAAGAAGACCAAGAAAAGAAAAATGCTGAAGATCCATCTTTAATAGTGTTGTCCGATTACGCAAAGAAACTTGAAAGTCACGTTTATACGAGATATTTACGAAAAGTCGCAGTTATTGGAGTCGACCCCGCATGTTTACAAGGTGAGAAGTCGGTTGCAGAATGTCTCCCACCAATCGAAGCCATAGATCTTCTCTCTTATCTTGTACTGGAAACCAGTTACTACACTTTGAAACGGTTCAAGGCCTTCAAGAGTTTGGAGAGTTACAACCAGATGGTATCAGGGTTCATAACGAACGTACAGGGGAAAATCATCGCAAAACATTTCGTAGTGTTAGGTAAGGTTCGTCATTCAAAGCGAATGAATGAATCGCCAATTCCTATATGGATAATCGCAAGTGGAGAAGGAACAATAATATCTGCCCATTGCCTTGGCTGCAAAGCAGGGCTAGCAGAATGCTGCTCTCATGTAGGAAGCATGTTATTTTACATTGAGGCATGGAATCGTATAAACGGAAAGTTGGCCTGTACTCAAGTCAAATGTACTTGGCTGCTTCCGACCTACGTTAACGAAGTACCGTACGCTCAAGTTCAAGACATCAATTTCAAATCAGCCAGGAAATTGAAAGCTGAATTGGACAATAAAATTGATGGTGTAGAATCCAGTAACAATTCAACAGGGAAAACAGTGGAGTCTTCTGACATTTGCAATCCCTCTGGTATTTTCCACATCTATGGGGTCCAACTGGTTTTTCCCTTTTGTGAATGCTGGTATCACAAGCTTAGCTCTTTTGAAAGCCACACTTTCATGGATTGTGAACCCCCTGTCAGCCATGACAAGGTCACCAGGCACAAGCTTATTCAGAATTCCACAATTTTCTGTCAGGAACTTGTCAGATGTTCTGCTACCCCAACCCTTTGAAACAAATGAAATGCTGCCTTGTGGAGCTATTCCAATTAAAACCTTGACTGTATTATTATGCTTATATGAGCTAAAGGTCTGGGCCCTGGCTAACAGGTTAGTAGGTCTCTCAATAAAGACTTCGAAGCAATCAATAATTACTGTTGTCTTCTTGCCAAAGGAGAATTCAAAGCATTGGGGCATGGTTTGCCATAATTCCTCTCGTTTTGGCCAGTATATTAATGGTGAGAGTCTGATGTCCATAATCTCCAAAGACAACACGATTAAACTCGTACTTTTCTGGGGCTTTGGTTTGGTCTAAGCCTCTCCACAAAAAACGATGATACGGCCTGTCACCTGGCGCAAGACCGATGTGCAAATACATCTCTGCAATGTCACAAACCAGTGCTACTGGCTTTCAGCGAAGGTGTAGTAAGACATCGAAGAGTTCGCGTTGCATCTTCGGTCCTTGATGGATAGCGTCGTTCAATGCAACCCCCTCGCGCTTAGCTGACGCATCAAACACTATCCTTGTCTTTGTGGTTGCCTTGTCTGGTCTGATGACAGGGAAATGTGGGAGGTACCACGCTTTTCCAGGCTCTCGCTCTGTCTTTTCAGTCTTCTTGATGTAACCTTTCTCTAGATACTTGTCAATCACAGCTGAATAGTTCTTTCCGACCTCTTTATCTTTAAGCAGTCTCTTTTCTGTGTTTTGTAGACGTTTCAGTGCTGCTTCGTAGTTGTCTGGTAATGATTGTTTGTCTCCTTTCCATGGTATGCCCACTTCGTACTTTCCGTTCTCAAACTTCATCGATGTCTTGAGTGCATCCAAAGCTTCTGTCTTCCGTCTTCAAGCACTTTACAGCAACATTTGGTACATCTCCGACCTCCCAGAATTTTCTAAGAGTGTCGTTCAGTTCTTCCTCCTCCGTACGTGCAAAGTAGGTACGTATGAAGTTGGTCTGAATACCAGCCCTTTGTTCTGTGCTTGGATCAGGATGACCGATACACGTCCATCCCAGAGGTGTTAAGCGCGCTACCGGTTCTCTTGGATTGCCCCGGATGTCCTGAATTGAGTAGTGTAGGTCTGCGTGGTCGATAACGAGGAGGATGTCTACGATGGGGTGTGGACCCAGATACAGAAAGCTGATACCTCGTAGATGGTCCCACTTCTTTGAACAGTTGTTCCAGTCGATCACTTTCATGTTGCCTGTAACTCTGTCTGCAGTGAATGCCGAGATCTGCGTACTTGTTCTTCCATCCGGGCTTTCGATTCCAAATTCGACTGGCATAGTATCGAATGTATCAACGTGACCATTCAGAACGCTAACCGTTACTCCTTGGTTTCTCCCTTGTAGACCCAACTGAGCTGCAACGTCACTGTTTATGTAGCTTTTGGTACTAGCATCGTCTAGTAACGCGTTGACTACCAACTTGCTTCCGCCATTCTTCAATACTACCGGTACAGTTCAGAGTGCGACGTATTCACCTTTAGGTGATTGTTCCTTGTGAACCGTCGTGGTATTAGACCTTTCTTGTTTGCTTTGCCAAGCTAGACTGTCTAAGCTGGAGAAGTTTGTACTCGGGAGTGGCAGGTGCTTTATCAATACAAGTGACGAAGGCTGCCTTCCAATTCTCGTAAGTAGACTTGACTCCAGAAAACACAGGGATGGAAACTCTCTTGAGCTGCTTCCAGAGATCTTGACCTATCTGTTTGGTGGGCGATGAGTGCTTATGTTGTGAAAATTCATCTGCGGGAGTTTTAAACTTTGGCCTGATCAGGGGTGATTCGTGGTATCCCATGAAGCTTTGCAAGCCGAGTTCCTCATCTATCTCTCTTTCCAGTGCGACTTGTCTTTTCTCTGATTCACCCTTTGCCGCTAATAATTCTTCTTTTCCTTGCTGAGATCGTGTTTCCAGCTCTTCTAATTTCCTTGTATATTCCTGCTCAATTTTCAATTTTTCTGCTGTAATCCTTTCCTCCTCTTTCAAAACCTTGGACTCCAGCTGTTCTGCGTATTCTCTAGCCTCTCTTTCTTCCTCTTGCAACTCTCGAACTTTGGGTAACATATTCGAGGCAATGCTTGACGGGTCGTCTTTCCTGGCGTCCAAATGTTCTTGTGTTTTGTCTTGAACATCAGCAAACTCTCTCTCAATTTGCTCCATTTCTCTGCTTATCTTCTCTATATTTATCAAATCGTTTTTCTCTTCGTATTTGTCCGACAATGAGCTCATGATTTCAATAGCTTTTCCCAATAAGGCGCTCAGATTTTGACGTTCTTTCTGTAGTTGACTACGACTTGGTAAATCTTCGTCGAGCAATGATAATAAACTATGCCTGGCTCTCGTAAATCCAGCTTTGCTCCTTGATTTCGATTGCTTTAACTTCTCAATCTCACTATTTAACTGTAAACTTACTTATTCATGTTTCTTTCCTTCGTTCCTTCGCATTATCTGGTCCATTTCGTCTTCAAAATCGCTGTAAGCTTGTCGTCTTTTGTCTCTTTTCTTCCCCATTGTCGCCGTGTCGAGTAAACTCGATGTACAATTCTCTTCGATTCGCCATAAATAACTCTCGATTTCTAGTCGTAAAACCTAGCTCTGCTACCAATAATGGTTTGGAGATAACCATCAACTGTTTTCGAAGCCCTTGATTATAAAACTAGAACTATTAAACGATATATATATTTTCTTCTATAAAACGACTTACATCTTGTACAACTTCTCAACCTCATGGTATTATGTCACGTGACACACAGGTAACCCATTACTGGTTACATCTCTAACTCAACACAGGGATCCCGATCCTAGAAAACTAATTTACAACGATTTCTTCTATTCAGCATTGACCTTGATAACCCTCTGTCTATTCAACTTCATAATGTACAAAGCAGATATGGAACAAACTACTATAAGTCAAATGAAATTCAAGATTTCATACCCGAATCGAAACCCTCGATTTCCTTTGATTGGCAAAAAATGATAAAATGTTTCCCGTCTTGAAGAGCTTCTCGAAATTGGCGCTTTGAATATATTTACGAGTACCTAATCTCTTACTTCACTTTTTCTTTTAAAGTAAAGCTACAGCCATTTCCATAGGCTATCAGTACTAATAGCTCTTACCTTGTCTCCATATTTTTCCTGCATCTGATCGGTCGTACGATGCAGCTTCTGTCTCTACTTCAAACACGGCATATCAAATTTTCATGCCATTTGGAGCCAAAACTCAATGCAGTCATTAGAGTAATATCCTCTAAAATGCAATGCGATCATTAGCCGTAAATACTCTAAACTGATTATCCGGTAATTTTGTGTGTGCATGTTGGAAAATGATTCGAAAGCCGAAAGCAAGAGCCAATACGGGCATCCATTCTCAGGCGATACAGTGATTCCCGGCGAAATATGATAGGCCTGATTATAGGTGTAGATAGTGCGGCACGGGAAAATCGCCACGCAATCAATAGGAAATGTACAAATCAAGTTGGTTTATACGGCATTTATTATACCAGCACATTTGAAGTTTGATAATCATTGAAATAATACATATTGTGATAATTGGATGATATTGATTTATACTTTTTGCTGAAATATGTATACATATTTATTTAAGCATTTCCCGCCAAAATTACGGCAGGGTCTGTCTATTAACTATGGCTGTAAATTAGAAACGATATCCACTAACGCCATTTGTCAACATTTCTATTGTTTATGACTACCCTATGGCTACTAGGTCGTCATTCTATAGCCGAGTTGCTTTGTAATTCTACGAGAATAATTTTGTCGAGGACGTGATTGACGTTTGTTTAGATTGTCTACTTAGTTTCAAGGTCATAATCTTTGCTGGCATGTTTCAGTTCGAGAAATCATGCAGGCGATACTTTCAGGCCGAACATTACATACCCGGCCTGATTCACAGCTGTGTATTGCCCGATTTCCATGTCGCGACTATTGTCTCGAACATCGCGTAGCAGTGAAAACAATGGCAACATCAGAAATAGTTGCTTTGCTTTACCAAACCAAGTTATGCTATTCGTAGTATCTTCTTCCTTCGGGTATTTCCTTCCTCTGGCTTTTGTTTCCTCTTCCTGCTCTTAGCCTTTCCCACGACAATCTGTAGATAGAGTAAAAGCTCATTAATACTGTGAGGACACTCGGACCAGCTTCGTTTCTTTTATTGCTTTCTAACTACATAAATGAACGTGATTTTGAAATTATTTAATTTTAATGAGGATCACAGTTCGAGTGTCCACACAGTACACTAAAGTTTAGTCGATATTTTGTGAGGTCATGTTCCAGCTTGTCTAGGTTTATCTTTGAGAAATATTGACTCACTTCTTTTGGTTTGGAGGTTGGTAGTTGATTGACAAGGATTATGCCATTCTTTGGCTTCCACGTGGAACACATTGACCATTTTAATATATCTCTAACGGATGGCCTTGAATATGCCTACAAACTCAACAATAAACATGGAACTTCACATAGATCCAAGATGGCTCTCAACATGGCCACTTACTCCCAGGACACAGGGATCCCGTGATAAGCACAGATAAGCCTTTCCTTCTCCGTTCCTTACAATCTTGAACTGGTGGGGATAGACGTGACCACTTATTTTGTCTTCGAAGTGCCCCATAAGCCAGCCTTTAACATCAAAAATTTCAGAAAGTTGCACGAAATCAGGTGTGGGTGAATAGCTTTGCTGAATTTGTGATGCAAGAGAAGGGATGGTGTGCGCGTCATTTCTTAAAAGTTGTCTGGAAATGCACGAAAACATCTGATCAACGTCTTCGTGCGTGTGGCCAACCATGAGAAATGACAACTTGATCTGGAAAATAATAACAAGTGATAGTCTTATACATTTCGTTTTGAAGTCTCAATGTGAAAAATTGTAGTGTTGAGGTCGAAAATAGGGGGTATATGGGCCCAGGGCCCCTTCCCCTGCAATAGGCATGCTCTTACCTTATCGAAAATACCCATTTCCACTAAAATGGAAAGAAATGCTAAGATATATTTATTTTTACATTCCCTGTAACAGTTGTCCATTTGAAGGTACAATGTCGGGGGTAGAAAGCCATTCTACGATAAAACAAACGGAAGGTTAGGCAGACATGCATCAATAATCGGAGTATGCTAGAGTCGTTTTTTTTTGTTTTTTTTTACAAGAACGTTACCTTTTTCTGAAGGTCTATTAGTATCCTAAGCAACACATTTATAGTAAGATGTGAGTCGTGTGGCCATTGACATGTATCGATAAATGTGTATGCTAAAGACCGCATGTTTACCAGAACACCAGTGACATGGGTTTTCATTCGTAAAGCACATTGGTCCTCCTGCAAGCCGAAAAATGCAACACAGTTGAATTTTTCTACATTGCAAAAAATCGAAGCTAGAGAATATTACTTTAACAAATTACATCAACAAGAACGCGTTGTTGTGACCTTTGTTGTAACTTTGAAGTGCGGAATATTATGTTTCCCTTGGTCCATTCCATCAATGATGAGTGAAAGATATTTTTCTGGTGACAATACTGCCTTGGCACCATGCTTATAATAGCTTTCTCTTTCTGCCCTATAAGGATCCAATAAGTGCATATATTTAATTGTAAAAAAAAAAACAGAACAAAACAAAACAAAAACCACAAAATAGAAAACCACAAAATAGAAAACCACACACACATACAAAAAGCTACCACCAGAAAATATAGATTATATAAAAGTATGAGCAAATAATCGAACAAAGGATGATAAGTAGGACAAGTTATCTCGACACACATACATTTGTTGTTCGAGGTGGAGAGTTCTCAATATGCATAACGCCTGCAGTTCTCCTCCTCTAAATGAGCATTCTGTAGATTTTTTTAAGGTGTTCATAAACAGTACATTTTGTGAATCTGCTTTGCTGTGGAAGAAAACCATATATCATTATTACTTGGTGTTGATATGATAAGCTAAGTGTAGTCGATGTTTTAGAAGCCGAAATAATGCATAATGCAAATGCATTAATCATGTGGTATTGATCCACAAGAACAAGCAATGACTTCCTATCCGGCACATAAGGTAATGACATAAAGTGAAGGAATATAAGTATAATGAAGTCGTATTCTTACTTTGGGAATGAACACATGGGCAAAATCTTTCTTCCACATTCCATATATAAATTGACTTCTTCCGAGAGTTGGCTTTCCCTCCATTTGCGTTTTATACATATTATATACAGTTAACTTCGTGAGACAGGAAGGCAAGTTTATCTTATTGTTGTGGGGCATGCGGTCGCCTACTTTTGAAAACCTTATGAACCAAAGTTGAGCTAGCTCGTAAGCTTTGCTGACTTTTCTTGCTGCTTCGGTCTCTCCCTGTCTGTGCTTGGCCAAAACGTCGAAGTACCTCAGAACAAATCAGTGGATTACAACGTAGTCAACTAAATCCATTCATTGAATAATTTAATTGAATGATTCTTCTTTTCCTTTCCTTCTTTAGTTTTTTTTCGTTCATATCCCGCTCTTTTTTGGAACGTACACATCTTTTCCCCAAAATGCTCTGATAATTAAACCATTGTCTCTAATCACTATGCAAGAGTATGCTGCTGTTTTTTTCATTGAAGGAAGTACTTGGGACTATGTAGCTCCTTGCATTTCTATGGTGGGATTTTATACTAAGGACATGACCTGACTTATAAAAATTAAATCCCTTGACCATTGGTTTAGCAGTAGATAACTGTTTCTTAGCATCAATACAAGCTATCATGTAAGTCCACACAGTTCTAAAATTAATCACGGGAAGTCCATCTAACTTTTCGGAAAATCCGTCAGAAGGAAAACTTTCTTTCAAAGGAGGTTCAACAACCTCCAGTAGACCGAGTTGTGCTTTCTTTGCAAGGCCTGATGTTACGTAGTCATTAACCCTAATAAAAAAACAAAATATCTTTCAGCTTACAGCGTATATGTACTGGCAACATAACTCTTTTATTTAAGTAAAAGTTTAAGTGAAAGTGAGATCGAATATTCAAGTGTAAACAACTAACCTCGCGACGAGCTGAGCCTTTTTTCCTGTCGATGAAGCTCCCATACAGATCAACCAGCGTTTTAACTGTGGTATATTATTTTCTTCGGGTGTTTTTCTAGGTAATATTGCACCAGCCACATCAATTTCATCAAGAATAACCACAGAATTTCGAAAAGAATTGCTTGACGGCATGTTGACATTCGTATATGCTCTGTCTCTGTCTACCCAAATGACTAGCCCAGTCCCGCGCGTCTTTACTAGCGCCCAGGCTACCGCTCGATTTTGTAGTCGGCAATATGACATGATATGATAACTTTATTCCAAAAATGTAAACTCAGGATTAAACAGAAGTATTGCTATGGACTTTCTCGCATAATCTATAGGGGCATGGTATATGCATTGTTCGAATTACAAGCTATTCTTAACATTTGATTCACTTGTGTTGCCTTGAGTATGATTTACCATTATTGTAAATTTAGTTGTGAAGAGGGGAAAGGGGGTTCTTAAATAAATTTCATCTTTTAGAAAAGGGGGGCTTATTTGAGAGGGGGGCCTGAATATAGGATCTACGATAGTTTGCATTGAATTTTTATGAAAGAAAGAAATACAACTTAAATTCATATGTATTTTGACAGAAAGTGTTAACCAAATTTGTCAACTAAAATTTCTGTCAACAACGTTTAAATTTGACGGAAGTTAGTTTTAAAAGAATCTGTCCAAAAACGCATTGATATACTTAATTTCTTCTATTAACAGTAACAAATATTACGGTAAAATAAAAAAAAGAGCATTGCGGGTCTAATAAATTTAATTATTTTTTTACAGCGATTTGCTCTCTATATGAACAGTAACTAACAACATAAACTCTTTTGTCAATTTTGACAGGCTTTATGACACCTCAGTGTTGCAATTTCGTCATTTATGGGAAAACAAATCAAGATTTTTTTTATTGCACAATTCGAAAAAAATGTCAATGTTTTCACTATTGTCTTGGTGTTGCCCATGCCCCTCCCCTTCTATCTTGAAATGAGTTGGTTAGTATAGCGAAAAAGCTGCATCTTATTGATGTTGTGACCCCCTACTCAAAATCTTGGATCCGTCCCAGTAGTTTGAGCATTCGTTTATGAAAAACATTTGTTTTGAAAAGTATTCGCAGTAGTTTAGGTATGAAAGATCATTGTGTATGCAGAAAATTATGAAGTAGCTGGTGTTCTGCAGGTACACATCCTGAATGAGTGTTACTCAACATAACGCGAAATATGGTCGCTTATTTTGTTTATATTATTTTGGTCACATTTTGCGTTAACGCGAACTATGGACACACCCTAGAATCCACGGATTGAATTCAACTCAAAATCATTGCCTTATTGTTTCACTGATTGCGTGCATGTAAATGGACGTGATATTTGTAGAGGTTTAAACTTTGAGCTAATTTTTAAAAACACCGAAGGAGCTAAGAAATAATTGAAAATTTGGAGAAACTGGAATATGTATATACGCAATTATATAGAGCAATTATGTATTAAAAGGGACTTTTTATTCAAATATATTTTTATTTAACGTATTAATCACAAAAACTGTACTCACAACTGAGAAAGGTAATGAAACTTGTTTCCATTTCAGTTTCACTTGTTCAATTTAATGCTTTCGCAAAATTTCATACGTAAACAGTAACGTTTTATAAAAATCCATACATCGTAAAAGAACTTGTGAATGGATTTGAAGCCTTAGAACGTAGGCAAAAATCGCACTGCATGCCTCCTAATTCTGACCTCCTCAGCCAAGGAAACTTCGTGAGCCAGCCATTATGCCATTTTCGCAATTTTCTCTTCATAGATTCCGAAGACCCTGATGCAGATCCAACACTTTCACTCAGTTGTTCATTATCGGCATCCGTATCTAAAACCTCACATTCGTTTTCATGACTTGAACTAGAAAAAAACTTATCTAACTTGCCTTGTTTCTGACGTTTTGCCGCCATCTTTAATAACAACACAAGCAGGCAAGGGCAGGCAAGCAGGAAAGCACAAGCATGCTTCTCTCCCCAGGCTTTTTCGGCGGTATCGTTACCAGGCCCCAATTATTCTGTCCTAGATAGTAGACTCGATCGAAAGAACGACTTGGAAACGCTTTCGAAAGACCGATGAATAAATGGGAAATTTAAATAAATAGAGCAAATTTTTTTCTGCATCCCTTAGGACACAAATGAATTTTTTTGGGAGTCCTAAATCAATTTATTTGCTTAAAGGACGCAGAATTATGCGTCCGGTAAATCCCTGTACGTACAAACTACTACTACTACTACTAATAATTTCATCATCCACTAAGTGGTGATTAACATTGTACTATAGTTTGGACGATATGATCTATAATTCTATTTTATCTTTAGTGTCCTTTGGACGATATTATATATGATTCTATTTTATCTTTAGCGTCCTTTGGACGATAGGATTTTGTACAATTTTCCTGGTTGGACCTCTTTATAAATTACCCGGACTTGGTCCACATGAAAGTTACAAGACTTAAAAACATTATAAACCTTTTTTCTTTGGTTAAAGATGGATGAGTGGTTGCCACTCTCCCCCATGGCCTTCTCATCTTCGCTGTCCACCTATTCAGTGGAGGACAGTTCTTTCTTCCAACTTCCCATATGGTCTTTACGTCCTCCAGACAGTCCACATTTCTTGGGATATGTAAATTAACCAGCCATTCATGTATGTTTTGGTTGGCGCATCCGTATTGTTCGAATACATTGGCTGTTTCTTTGTCAAATGGAACAGGTTGTGGAATGGACAATGGTTGTGGAATGGACAATGGTTGTGGCTGTGGAATGGACAATGGTTGTGGCTGTGGTTGTGGCTGTGGTTGTGGCTGTGGTTGTGGCTGTGGCTGTGGAATGGACAATGGTTGTGGCTGTGGTTGTGGCTGTGGAATGGACAATGGTGATGGTAATGAGTGTGATGATAAAGATAGTGATGGCAATGATTGTAGATGTAGATGTAGATGTTGTGGGTTTTTGAAACATGCTAATGAAAAGTGATGACCAGTGGGCAATTTGCCAAGCTACATGTTGTGTGTCTGCAAGGTTGGTGTGTTCTGGTAATTTGGGAATATTTGTGCTGAAGTGTTCAAGTTTAGATGAGATGTCATGAAGTGCATTGAGAATGCCATGTTGTGTTGAAGATGAAGGTGAAGATAATGAAGGCAGGATTGGCAGGTGGCATGGAGCATGTGCTTGCTGTGGGAAAAAAAATGGAATTCATGGAATGATAATTATTGTTGGTGATGGATGAGACGGTTAATGGTTCAGATGACGTGATGCTTGACTTCAGCAATATCTTGCCTTGCTGCCATTTTCTTTAGGTATGGAAGGAAGATACAGTCCTAGGTAAAATTGAGAAATGGATTTAAAATAGCAATGCTAGTGCTTCTTTAAATTTAGTACAAATTAATACTCACCTCCTTCTCGTCATCATCACGAGTATCATGAGTATCCTTCAATTAATAAGAAAATAATCAGCATTGAATTGTTGAACCAAATACAATACCGAGTAATAGCCTTCAGCCATGTATCGATTATTTATAATCCATGCTAAGGATTTATTTAGATGGAAAGTATATATTTTTAGAGATGATTTAAAAATTTCATTACAATACCTAGGATGTGTTACTGATGATGAACATGCACTTCATAGCAAATAATATTCAGTGGTTTCAACTATACTGAGTAACTATTTCAATATGAAATAATTTGCAAATCAATTGATTTTTGTAAATTGCTGAATAACAAATATTTATAAATTCGAAGCAGTGCATGTTCATGTATGATGAACACATTCTCGGAGTTGTAGATGAAAGGTCCCCTATGGCTAACTTGTGGATTTTATTGTTAATCATTCCTGGCGTTCTAAGGCATAACTATATCTATATTGTGTTACCATGTTGTGTTACAACATCATTGTATTAAAGTAGAATGCAAGGTCATGTCGAAGTAACAATCTGTCATTCAGAATAAGAAATGCAAGTTGTTGAAAGCAACAGAGTACATATCTTGACAAGCCATCAATTATTATTGAGTTGGATTGAAATTCATTTTCAAAAGCAAACACAAATTTCTTCAGTTCATGTGGCTGCAATCCATGAGTTGAAAAAACATCCTTAAGAACATGACTTATAGAGTGCAAATAATATAACCGTGAAATAGTTAGCTAGCTAACTAATGACTAATTATGTCCTAAGTTCTGCCTAAATTTGATTAGTGGAGAAATAAGCGAGCCGTGACGGGTCTTTCACGTGCAAGCATGTTTTATTAGTCAAATGGTCACCGCTACGCTGCGGTTTTGTAATGCGGAATAAAAAAAACAACCGTGATAATTTGAACAAAATTTTATTCCACATTAATCTATCAGTATTACAATTCAAATAATCTGGCACAAGAAAGGATGAAAAAATTGCCGTTTCTTGGTCTGCAATAATTAATTCAGTAAAGCTTTTGTTTTCAGTCATTGCCTCTTTTGTTATTATATAGCCAGTTCGTTAGATTGAAGCCTCAGCTTAAAGACGACGATTGGTTTTCTTCAACAGCTGTCCACAGTGGGGACAAAAACAGAATTTGCACTCGACCAGCGTTACACACGAAGGACAAATACGTTCATCACCTTTTTGTGACAGCGCTGATGAGAATCTTATCCCAGAACCATTATTTTGTGTTGAAGTAGAAGTGGACGTAGCAGGTGCCTGTCGTTTTCTCGCTCTGGAATGGAACGAAATAACGTTGCCACTGGACATGGTGGTGCTCTCTTGCTTTTGTACGTTGTCTATGATAGCGTTTAGTTGTTGCGTTGTAATGGTGGTTTGTGCTGAAACAGTGGCGATGGCCAACTCTTCCTTCTCGAACGTATCACTTCTCTCTTCGTCGTCACCCACCGTCTTTGTTATGACTTCGTTTACATCTCCCTTCTCGTGTATGAGTAACGCAGCCAGTGTAGCCTTTGCAATCCCAGGAAATGCACCACAAAGATGGTCAAGCTTATCAGTCTCAAGGACGTATGGTTCGGATTGGATCGGAGGTAGGTCGGGCATTTGTAGCAGTGGCTCCCGGTTGTTGTTGGCTTGGCGCTGTGATGGGCTAACCCCTGACTGATGCATTTGTAATAATAATAATAATAATAATAATAATTATCATTTATATAGCGCCGATATCCTTGAGCTCATCAGCGCTTTACACTTCCGAAATCAAAAAAGACAAAATATCAAAAAAATTAAAAACATGAAAAACACAATTACATTTTATTCATTTACTTTTTTGTATATATATCATATATATTTTATTAATTCATACATTACTTGAAGTAAAAATACACAAATTATAATAACTATATAAATTAAAACATTTCAATTTATATATATATATATATATATATTTATATATATATTTTATTAATTCATACATTACTTGAAGTAAAAATACACATAAATTATAATAACTATATAAATTAAAACATTTCAATTTTTAAGAATATGCTGTATTAAAAAGGTGAGTTTTTAAATGTTTTTAAAAAATATCTATAGAAGAAATTTTTCTAATATCCTCTGGAAGGGAATTCCATAAATTCCGAGCAGCGACTGAAAAGGATCTTTTACCATATGTTTTGAGATTAAAGGTATACTTTTGCAAGAGGTTAGAGGAAGAAGATCTCAGAGAACGAGCAGGAATGTAAGAATTTAAAAGGTTAGATAGATAGGAAGGAGCCTGTCCATGCAGAGATTTAAAAGTAATAATAAGAATTTTATACTGAATCCATTGCTCCACAGGTAACCAATGAAGAGATTTAAGAATAGATGTAATGTGCTCCTGCTTTCGAGAGTAAGTGACAAGTCTTGCTGCAGCATTTTGTACCAGTTGAAGCTTTCGAATAGAATTTAGGGGAAGGCCATACAACAAAGAATTACAAAAATCAAGCTTTGAAGAAACGAACGCATGAACTAGGGTTTTGCAAGCAGCAAGACTAAGGGATTTACGAATTTTCCAGATATTATGTAAGTGAAAAAAGCATGATTTACAAACAGATGTTATATGAGAATCAAGAGATAGATTCGAATCAAAAATTACACCAATGTTACGAACAGAGGAAGAAGGAACAACATCAAAGCCAGATATATTAAGAGAATCAACACAGGGGGAAGCATGATGAGTAGCTGAAAGAACAGCTATTTCGGTCTTGTCACCATTAAGTTTTAACTTATTATCATGCATCCATTTGTCAATCTCTCTAGTACATACTTCAACCTTAAGTTTAGCAATTGCCACTTCCTCATTTGAAGATTCAGAAAAAGAAATGTAAAGCTGAGTATCATCAGCATACAAATGAAAGTCTACACCGTGAGAAAGGATAATATCTACTAAAGGAGAACTGTACAGAAGAAATAAGATTGGTCCCAGAACTGACCCTTGAGGAACACCACAATCAAATGAGCGAAGTGAAGACTTGCCCCCTTCAACAGAAACAAAAAAGGTTCTACTTTCTAGATATGACTGAAACCATTTCAGTGCTGAGCCTCCAATCCAAAAAACAGTTTTAAGTCTATTTAACAGGATTCCATGATTTACAGTATCGAAGGCTGCTGACAGGTCAAGTAAGATAAGAAAGACAGCTCTGTTTTCATCAATAGAACGCAGTATATCATTATGAACTTTAATGAGAGCTGTTTCAACACTGGTATTTCTTGTATGCAGATTGCAAAGGTTGATAAAGATCATTATTCTCAAGGTGCTCAACCAATTGCAGAGCAACCACTTTTTCAATGGCCTTACTGAGAAACTTTAAGTTTGAAATAGGACGAAAGCTAGTGAATTCATCAGTAGGCATGCTCTGTTTTTTGAGAAGTGGCTTTATAACAGATGACTTAAAAGTAGCAGGAAATTCACCAGTTTCCAAAGAGAGATTAACAACTTTCGTAATAACTGGAAGCAAACAATTAATGGACATTTTTAAGACCTTAGCAGGGACTGGATCGAGCTCCCAAGATTTACATGCAATATGATTATCTTCAAAAGGGTTTCAGGTGACACTTTAGCAAAAGACATAAGACAAGTGTTTACATTCATTGGTTTATCTTTAGTAGCACAACAAGGATCAGTTTGAAAGCCGTTCTGAATGCTACTAATCTTGTCAATAAAAAAGTCAGCAAAAGAACTAGCAAGTTGATTTGAAGAAGGAGCAGGAGGATAGCTCAATTCAGCATTCTTAAAAGTCATTTTTTCAAATGAAGAAAATAGAACCTTTTGGTCAGACTGGTGCTCATTTATCAGGTTAGAAAAGTAATTAGATTTAGATGATTTAATTAGATTCCTAACAGTATTGCGTTGAGCAACAAAAAGATCCCTATCCACTGTGAGACGAGTAATGCGCCATCTTTTCTCTAAGTTTCTTCTCTTCTTAATCTCAGCCTTAATCTCAGGTGAGTACCAGGAGAGAAAGGACGAAGAGTGACAATACGTTCCTTCAGTGGAGCATGAGAATCAAGAATAGAGGATAGCTGTGAATCATACTGATCAACAAGGCAGTTAAGATCATTAGATTGGGATTTCACAAGGGAAGAACTGGAGAGATCATTCAAAAAAGTTTCGTAGATGATGCCCTTTAGATTTCGGCATCTAGAAATAATTTTCTCAAAAGGTTTCTTTATTTGAAGAGTGCCGAAGACAGCACGATGGTCAGAGATTGCAGGATCAGAGACCAACACGTTTGAAAGGATTGTATCACTAGCCTTAGTTATCATAAGGTCAAGTATTCGTTTATTTTGATATGTAGGTTGGTTTACGTGTTGAATTAAGTTGAATACTTCAAGAAGATTCAAAAATTTAGCAGCATCAGAATTAGAGGAGTCTCTAACATGAAAATTGAAATCTCCAACCAATAAGACAGAAGAAGAAAGAGTAGAAAAACTCCAGAAAAATAGAAAACTCCTCAAGAAACAAACTAGTGGAAAGTTTATTCCTCCCTGAAGATGGAGGTCTATAAATTACAAAAATAGAAATACTAGGAGAAGAGTTAACTGACATGCCCATGATTTCAAAAGACTTGAATTTATCAAGTGAAATTTGCCCAAGTTTTAATGATTTCTTATAAAGCAAACCAACTCCTCCACCTCTACCAGCTCTAGCAACATGTTTAAAAAGATAACCTTTAGGAGTAACTTCATTTATGATTAATTGATTATTAACACTTTTACACTTTAACCACGTTTCGGTTAAGCACAAAATATCAACATCATTATCAATTGTAAAATCATGTATATAGGAGGGTATATATGTCGAACACCAGCACGAGTTCGCCGAGTATTCAAAATGCCCAGAATTTTTAGAGTGTTGAAGACATCAGGTGAGATTGGAGATCTAGATTTCAGCCGAAGAAGTTGAATTCTTGAATAATTGAACGAAGTTGTTGTTGTCGGTATTGTTGAAGCCGAATTTGAATATGGCGGTAAAACAGTATGTCGAACGAAGAATTCAGCAGAAGGAAGCAGGTAAACTTCGACGAAACCATGCTTGGCGACTGAAGATAGAAAGGGCAAACCATAAGGAGCTAAAAGAGGATGAAGATCATGGTTAAAAGGACGTAAGATGCCAGGAAGGAATCCAGTAATCGCTTGAATGCCTCGCCAAGGCAAAAAAATATCGAATATTATGCGAAAACATAGCAGATTTTCTCACAGAAACATGAAGAAGATCCTTCAGAGTCCCTACGTTAAAGGAGATTTCTCCAGAGAAGGTAAAATAACAGTAAAAACTCAAAAAATATACGGAGCTAAGAATCATGCAGCCGTCACAGGCGCTAATATGCTAATTGTAATGCCGTTTTCATGACGTGAAGTGGGTTCATCTCAGGAGCTGCTACACTGATGTCTTTGGAGAATGCATTCACGCTAGTGTATAGCTCTTTGTGTTTTTCGAGTTGTTTTTTCCTTTTTTCTGTAAAGGGAAACAAAAAACAATTGGTTATTCTTGCATTAAAATAAAGAAGAAATGAACTTATTGAAGAGATATAGAAGAAATATTGGCTTACCAATTTTTTTCTCTGCGACACTCATATTCTTGGCAACGACTTTCGATGCCAAATCTACCTCTGCAACGTTTAAGACTAACTGCGTAGTGGAACATGCGGTCGGAAGCACGCTAGTTCCTGAGGGTCGATTTGCTGTCTTTTTCTCATCTTTAAACTTGTCATGAGCTTCACAGCCTTCACATGCGCATTGTCTATAAGGACAGTTATATTTGTGGTTCTTTACGGCCACTAACTTTCCGTGTAAACGGCATTTAACACAAGTTCTCTGCGTTTTGTCTTCCATGTTTAGACCTATTGACGAACACCAAAAACGCCAAAAACACGGTTTATTGCTTTGCATTCATATGCACGTGCACGTGCATATGCGATGGAGTGTTAGGAGAAATGGTTGGAGATCGAATGGAAAAAGTTATCTTCTTGTTATCTCAATGTTTTGTGGGCCCCTTATGTTTTATCAACACTAAATTTTAAAATAGTTCTGACTTGCGGCATGTTAGGAAGTTTAAATTTACCGCGGCTCGGTAACAATTAGCCTGATTTTCAGACGATGTGATACACCTCATTTGATATGCATCATTAGTCAAGAAATCAGTTGTGCGTGTCAAAATCAAACTTGAACATCAAAAACTCAGTGTATAACTTGGACATTAACGGAGGATTGTGACTTCATGTGGAGACAAAACGCAAAAGGCGGTGCCTACTGCAGTGGTCATGCGTACCCTCCTCAAAAGAGGGTAGAGATTTTGCTCGAATATGTAAACTGTCAATCTATTGCAGTCACTGCTCGGAGGTGTAAAGTGTCGTACAACTGCGTTACTAAGCTAGTGGATCTGTTCCAGCAAAAGGCTACGCTTACAGCCCAAACTGAAGGCAACACAAGGCCTAAATCCATACCATGGTACATCGAAACGTATATTCAAGCTATTGTCATCATATATCCAACAATATACATAAAAGAGATTCAAGATATGGTAGCCGGAGACTTCAACCTCGCACCGAATCTCATCCCCTTGTGCTCCTTCATTTCAAAACTTCTATCGAGGCTTAATATAATGAGAAAAAGAAGTACCATGGTTGCTGTCGAAAGGTTTTCTCCTTACATCCAGCAAAGACGCCAAGATTTCTTCGCCTGGCGCAGAACTGTCGACCCACGAATGGTGTACTTTTTCGATGAAACGTCCTTTTCCCCTGATACCGATTATCGCCAAATGGGAAGGACTGATTGTGGTTTTCCCTTACCTAGCTACAGGCGCAAAGGACTAGAGAGATCGACTCACTCAGCTCTCGGAGTTGTTGGTTACGTAGAGGGAGTTTTGATGGTCGTACCGATCGAAGGTAATTTTAACACTGATTTAGTTAATGATGTGATAGCAAGGCAAATTTTACCTCTCCTTCCCCGCCACTGCTTCCTGGTTGCAGACAATGCTAGCATGCATAACGATGTAAATTTGGCCAACATCTTAGCTCCCAGAGGCATTACATTAGTAAAACTGCCGGCTTACAGTTATGACCTCAATCCAATAGAAATGGTGTTTGGACTTGCGAAAGCAAATTCTTGTAAGACACCTGGAATGCTCGCTGATAACATGTTTGTTGGAATAATTGATGCATTCCATGCAATTTCAAGAGAACAGGTTCGACGGTTTTATGGCAGATCCTGGAAAATTTTTGTTTAATTGTGTAGAAAATTTCGAAGGATGCAATCATGCAGTTAATATTTTATCAATTAATAAATAATATTTTAAGCGAGGCCGTGGTAGCGGAAAGTCTTTTGTTGATCGATTTTTGTAACCTAGAGAATCCGTGTAACCATGACATTTCTAAGTCATATATTTTAGCATTTATACATGTAAATTTATATAATATCATAGACTTATCAGATAATTTATAGTAGCATTGTTATATATAAAACGACCTCTAGATATAGACCAAACTTTTGTAATATTTATACTTAAGTTTGATAGAGCATTTTCGTTTTCAAATAAAGCCATTATTATTATTATAAGTCTTGACCAGTTAAAGCTCAATAAATAATTAACGTTCCCACTTATTGATTTAATTTTTAGCTGCATGTTGGAACATTAAAATGGATATATAGCAAACAATTTCATTTGCGTGCTGTGTTGTTAATTCGAATTCACTGTGTTTGTGTCTTGATTTTAATTTTAACTGCGTCTTGTGTCTTGATTTAATTTTTAGCTACATGTTGGAACATTAAAATGGATAGCAAACAATTTCATTTGTGTGCTGTGTTGTTAATTCGAATTCACTGTGTTTGTGTCTTGATTTTAATTTTAGATGCGTCTTGTGTCTTGATTTTTAGCTTAAAAGAAATAAAAGTGTTAGCAAATACTAGTTCATTTGCGTATTTATTTTAGTTATAGTTGTATCTGCGTCTTGATTTATTGACCTGTGTCTTCATTTTTAACTCATTAAACGTCAGAAACACATTCTTTTGTGCACTGAGTCGTTGATCTAGAAAAAGCCCGTGCTCCTGTCATGCCTCACTGATTTCCTATGTCTTGCCTAACTAAGCACTAACTATCTCCTATTTCTTGCTATCTCTTTCACGGTTATATTATTTGCACTCTAGCTGATTGCAAATGATTTATTTTTATTTTCTAGTGCATCATATCTTCAAGAATGTTTATACCATGTTACAAAGGCACAAATGCTTGTTTTATATGGCTTTTATACAATATTTTTCCGAAAATTTGTGTAGATTGTGTCTCTCATTCAATTAAATGGGCTACATTTATTGTTGTTAAAGCACATACTTTGTGTATAATTTTTGACAGGGTTTCAAATTTAGCAAATCAAATGCCAATTACAAGCAATCATGCCAGCTACTGGCAATCAAAACCTGTGACAAGCATTTGAATTACTACAGTATTCTTACTTGATCTTCAGAGGAAGATGTAATTTCTGGATCTTCTTCTGGTCCTTCTGGATCTTCAACTGGATCCTGAAATAATGTTGGTTAGTTTCTATTTTCTAGAAATATTCTACAAAATAAATGTATCTTAAAAGGGACTTTTTTTTGGTCTGGCTTCAATGACTGGCTATATGAATAAATCCATACTGTATGTGTTTTCCTATACTCTGTGACACAGAAACGGAAGCGAATCGTGAATAACGGAATTTAACAATTTCCAGAGGGTTTAATGTCAACTGTTGGTCACACTGTTATGAGACACACGTTTTTAATCAAGGATTTCAAGGATTATTAGCTAAAGCTAGATCAAACGAAGTAAAAGAATAATAAGCCCAAGCTTAACTGGTTCAGTGGTAGTCAATAATTTAAATCTAAATTCAAGATCTCAAGGCGAAAGAATCCACATCCACTATATAAATCTTCAAGTTACGAGCAAATACACCAAAGAACACAAAAACGCTTTAGGTGTAAAACAAAAAAAATGCGTAAGTTCATTCACAATGTCCTGGCACTTTGAAAAAAGAAATGATGCGATTTTACTCACGAACAATGGCTATGAGTCCGCCCTTGGATGCGTCCGTGAAACAAATCTTGTAGAGGAATGGGAGATTAAGGTAACCTGTGAAGTTATAAAAAAACATCCTTAAATTCAACTTTATAAACCATATAAACAGTTTATTTAGTATATCTGATAGCCTGCAATGTGCCAACAGATTTCTTACCTAACCGATGAGAGAACATCCCCTCCGTTTCTGTTGTGGCCTTTCTCTTAGGAGGAGAATGGAAATCTTTCAAATCCAGTTTTCTCTTCGGTGCCTTCTTTGAACTCTTTTTGGGAGTCTTTCTTCTGCTGGTGTGGGTCATTTCTTCATCGTCTGAGGCTTCCGAATCAGACATTTTGGCATCCCCTTGGACAGGTGGGGTTTCAACAGTATGGTCCTCGTACAGAACTTTACGGAACTTTTCCGTGAAATTTTTTCCATTCAACTGATCGGCGAAGTCTTTGCAGAAAGAACTTTGAGTGCTGGGGAGGAAGATGGCAGAAGGGGCTGCAGCTACGTCAGGAGAAGAAGAAGAGCAGATAAACAGCCACTTTTCAAAGCTTGGTTGCTCAACAAAGCACATGCTCCCTGAAGGTGTCTATTTTGTTGTGACCTAAAGCAAAGAAAATAATACACATTGGAAGTTTTTGTTGTTAGCAAAAAAGTAACTGTTGCATTTGCAGATACCAGTGTGTGTAGTTCGGCCTTAACTAAAGAAAAGCCCAATGATGATCTGGTCTGATTGATTGATTATTTCCTTTCATCTTTTTTTTTTCTTAAAGGCTGTGAAGAGCTGCTGACTGAACATGCTTTGCATTGGAACAGGAAGAAAGTTGAAGGGCTTCCTCATTTTCTTTCATCCAGATACAAAAGGGTGTGTCTTTTAGATGTCTGATGAAAGGGTTTTTGATTGAACCTTCATTTAGTTATAATAATTATTTAATTCTTTATAATTATTTGATAAGACTGGAAAATTTGCCAAATCCAATTATTTCCATTCCTAAAGGTCAGCTACTTTATACACTGTCTAATAAAAGCATCTTTCATGTCACTGAGTTGCTTACCAGCACAAATTATACTTTAACAGGCTGAAGATCAGATAAAGAAGTCCAAGGAAGAAATCCAGAAGCAATTACAAACAATTGACAGTAGTAAATGGTCCTCAGAAAAATAGAAGAATGATGTCTTGCAAGTTGCTAAAGGTAACTGTTCTTGCCGAAACGTTTTACGTACTAAAACACAAAATATCCAAAGCCACAAACTACATATTGCTGTTTTTGTAAACAAAGGTTAAATCGTCCTTGTTCAATAACTTGTACTAGTACTAGTCTAATAGATTTGATGTTGATTGTGCGCTTATTTTAGCGCCTCTCCTCGTTAGTCTCCAGTTTTACAAGAACGGGAGGAATTTGAAACAAAGATGCAGGGTCAATGGGAATCAAACTCAGACCTCTTGCACCGAAAGCTTACTAACTGTGCCATCATGTTGCTTCTTTGTAACTCTGTTATCACAGCTGAACAAGAGCGTCAAAAGCCAAAGTTAACTGAAGATGAGAAAACCTATCTGAGCCAACTGAAAAGTATGAAGAGTGAAGAAATGACCTCGAAACAGAAGACGCTGTCCGATGTGGGTGCAGAAATGTATAGAGGACGGCTCGGTGATTGCAAAAAGGATGGGCTGAAGGACACTGAACAGACAGAGACGATTCTCAAAAAAGCTAAATTGTTCTTGGAAACGAAATTGGAAAGTCATCACTATTCAATAACACAGATCGCCTTCAACATGGGAAAAGGTAAGAAATTATTGTATATCAGAGTAGTAATTTGTCAAGTGGCGAGTTAGTCTAAAGGCGGCATGTACAAAATTGAAAATCAAATGCTTCAAGAAAGGTTTTTAGTTTGTCTAACCACTAATAACGCGAAATGAAGAAGGGCCTACGTATAGTATTAATAATTTCCCTTTGTACTTTTTACACTTCAGTACTGATTTAATTTATATTTTTATATACAGTTTTAGTGCTTTTTCTCAAGGATATCGTTATTTCGTCTTTGCAGATAGCTCAAAGCAAAGGACGCGCTTACGAAAGAAAATAGATGCGGAGAAACGCATTCTGGAAAGAACGGTCGCCCAATACAACTGCTTGGAGAACAGCAACCACCTTCAACTAGACGACGTAGACAACGGATTGTTTCCATGGAATGCTTGTGACATTCAGAAGAACGATAGTATGTAAAAGAATTACTATATGACCCGCAGCGCATACATTGAAATACAACAATTACAACTTATGAATATGGGCTTGTGTTTTTCAATTGTGCCTAAACTTTGTTATCTTTACCGCTGTCTTTAGTTCCAGTGCGTACCAAGAGGTTGGTCGTTGATAAAGCAATGGAGATAGAGCGGTTCGAAGAAGAACTTGACCTCCTCAAAAGGGAAATGCTCTCTTTCATGCATTACTATAAAGACAACAAGTTGCCGTCCCTGAAAAAGGAACAAGAAAGATTACAGATTTTATTAAAAGGTAATAATAATACTAATATAAAGATGATGTGATGTATGGATTACAGGACCAACACGGTGCACGAAGTCGACTGCGTTTTGTACATAATATTTGTGCAAGTAGCAATCACAAAGCATATATTTCGTTTGCAACCATTCCACTCCCAGGACGCAGCGCCAATAAAAATTTTGAAAAGTGCAGCAGTGTCTGCAAAATTGTCTGCAAAATTGTCTGCAAATAAACAGGATTTTGTATTAGAATATAACAAGACTCTTCACGGTAATGATCTATAAAAAATGTGGGTAAAAAAATTGGAGGGAGGGAAGTGGAGCAAAATGTTTGAAAACCTTATTTTAGGTTTTTGTTGGGAGGTTCAATTGAGTTTTGCTTTTTTTGCCACGGGAAGTCATATCCATTTATAAAAAAAGTGTACATAGTCACAAAAAATGCAAGCACCCCCCCCCCCCCCCCCACCTCAACACATGAATAACATGAACACGTCCTTACCTTATTAAAATACCTCAGATTTTTAAGTAATTTAAATGGAAGGGAGACCTAGGTGTTGATAAAAGGCAAAGCGAATAAATATGCCTTAGACCTCACTTGTTGGTTTTTGGGGTGTATTGGTCTGAAATTGGTAATTTGCATACAAAGCTACCAAGGATTTTGGTTCCAAACACGCAAGATTTTTATGGGTGTGGCTACTAGAGCTTCATCCACTCCCAGGGAAGAGATGTTTTCCTATATATCGACTATATAAACTGATGATCAATGAATTTTAATTGATTTCAATGTTGCATTTTTAGGGCAAAACCGGCATTTGCCGTATTAATGGATGTAAGCAGTATGGAAAGCATTTCAAAAGACTGGTTAATCACCTGACAAGATGCCACAAAGGTATAACAAGGGGAATGAGTGATATGAAGAGGTTAAAACAGACAAAAACCATTGACAGAGTAAGATGTCTCGTGCCAAGATGTAATTCAGAGGTTCTTTACTTTTCAAGGCATCTCAAAAATAAACACAGCTTGAGTAGTGAAGAATACAATGCAACTTTTGCTAAGAAGAGCTGTTCTTCTTCATCTAGTAAGGCTAATGCAGAGGGAAATATGGTAGAACAACAGCACAACAAGGTCATTGCTCGTAGCATACAGTCAAATGATGATACAGTTGTCAATAAAGAAAGTGTGCAGAATTTAGCTGTACGCTCAAAATTATTGAAACAAATAAGCCATGATGGTAAAGACAAAACTGTAAGCTGGAAAAACAGCTCTTGGATTACTGAGAAAGAAAGCTTTAGGATGGTTACTGAGAACTCAGTTGGTGGGAGTGATTTATCACAGACCTATTCCAAGGATAAGTTACGTTATCTAGTTCATAATACCACTGCTGACGGTGTACGCTTCCTTTTGGTTTATATGAAAAGGAAAGACAGTCTGGAAAAGTTCCAAAAACCTCAAATTTGCAAAACGTTGTTTGGGCAAACATCAATGTCTTTTTTAAAAGATGTGAGCCACTATATTAAGTACCTCACAAGCTACTATAGGCTATCTAAATATCATCCATTACCAACCCAGGACATGATATTGCAATGTTTGGCTTGTGGCTCCAAAGAAAGAGGTAAATGCTCTTGTCCTTTCATAGACTCTACCTTTTATTTGTACTGTCGACAAGAGTGTTCTTCAACATACAACTGTAACAAGTGTTTACATTTTAATGAAAGGATTACACATTTATGCCTTGACTTCTTTCATTGTAAAAAATGTGATGAAGAATTTCAAGCATTGCATAGGCATGCAACATACATTCATACAGTCTGATCTAGGCAAGAGTAATTCTAAACTATGTTTTAATAATACCAAGCTAAATGATAATTAATGTAGTTTTTTTCTAAAAAGAATTAATATGCCTGAAACTAATTCCTAGATAGATAGTTTGTTTATACCAGCTGTATAAAAAAACAGAATAAACTTTTTATATTTTTCACAAGGGTTAACATTTACGTCGAGGACACTCAAACCGTAAACACTTGATATTTTTATATTTTTGAACTTTGTACTGCTTCAAAACCTCTGAAAATGTGTTCAAAATAAAATAAAATTTTAATCAATTTGGAGAAAAAAAGGATGAAAAAACTGAAAGTGTTCATGGTTCGATATCAGTCCTCAATGTAAGACATGAATTACTTTTATTCTACTCTAACGTGATGGCTGATTTAATATTGGAATGTTGGTTTATTATGCTAAAAATTAAATACTCCTTATTTCAGAAAGAAATATTGAAATAAAGGTGTAGAATTTAATAAAAACATATTTCTGCATTCAGATGATATATATGTCTTTTTATAAAACTATTTTGAAGACAAATTCAATATTCTAGGGCCAAAAAATATGAGCAACAATTAATTATAATAAAGGGACAGTATATACAGACTGAGATTGCAGTGAAGTCAAAAAAAAACTGTCAACTGAAACATAACATTATTTATAGATAATAATTATTAAGTTATGACAAGCAACTCAATAAATTGGGATCTTGTTTTTTACAGGACTGGTATTAATCCACGATACATTAGTATATCATATATTTCAACTATTTCACAAAAGTGGGGTTATATCATTCTCAGATAAGGGAGCATTCATTATTTATCTATAGAGGGGGCTATGATGATTTTGAGGGGGGCCACTCTTTTTCCTTAATATGATTTAGGGAGGCTATGGAAAAAGTTCAGTAAAAATAAAATTGAGCATGGGGGGGGGGGGCATAGTATTCTCCTTTGATTATTTGACACCTCCTGAGGGGGGGTCAGGAAAAAAAACTTGAGATCAACAGGGGGGGGGGGGGCTTCAAAAAATGAAAAGAAGAAAATTGGGAAATCATCATAGCCCCCCTCTAGATAAATTATGAATGCTCCCTAATATGTTGTGACTTTCAATATTAAAATAGTTGCCTCCATATAATAGATAAAATAAAATGAAAATTGAAGGAACTTAGAAAATCTTGTCCATAAGCATTTAAATGAAAATACAAGTTGAATACTGCTGTGATGGTGTGTTGTTTCTGGTACTTTACTACATACCAATTCTACTTTAAAGGTAAAAGTTTAATTGTAGGTTTACCATTGCTAGCATCAATTAAAGTCGCCTTAAACAACCTATCTTTAGGCAAGGCAAATTACATTCCCTTTTGAAGTAAACTATTTTCTGTTGTATCTCCCAATACAACAGGAGCTGGATGGCCCTCCTTTACAGTTGTCAGGAGGACACAGACGTGTCCCTTGGGTACTGGTTCACCATGAATATGCGTACGTCCATGTTGAATGTGACCAGCAGCTATGAATGCCTCCTTGTCCATGTATACAATCATCTCTATATTTTGAAAGTGATAATTATTTTCTTGTCATCATAGGGGTGGGATCCAGAAATGAAAGGGGGCTACATAAATTTACCTTAATTGTCATTTTAATTTATTATCTTTAATTGTTAATCGTTGACAATTTTGTTATTGTTATAACAAGGATTGATATGATTGTATTTCCCAGTGTGCAGAGTGTATAAAGATTTTATATTTTGACAAGGTAAAAAACAAAAATTTAGCAGAAAGAGGTAGGTTGCAGCCCAATCAGCCCATGCGTGCTCATTGCTAGTGTGAATAAAAATCATTAGCATTTAAATGAAAATAAAAACCTACAAAGTTATATAATTATTATTATTTATTCCAAATCATAGGTAAAATACAAACTGTACGTACCTTTCCTTGATACATTGCAAATTTGATGTACAGTAACATTTTCTATGATGTGGAATAACATACTCATACAATGCTTTCAAGTGGGTATGTCCTGTCCGAAATATCCCACTTGTCATTTTTATTTTCTTATATACCTATGGGTCGATCATCCCACTTGCACTGTATGCGAAGAACTATGTTCATAATTATAAAGCCGAAGTGTAATATACATGCAAAGAATAATGCTTATCTACCTGATGCTCCATTTGTGTCTGTTCCTGAAATACCAGGAATGTGTTGTGCAGAGGGGTTTGTGACTGAAATGAAAAGAAATTATTGAAAAACCATGAAGGCATAATCAATATGAGCTCTAGCTCTATAGGTCTTGCAAAGAATAATGCTATATTTACCTGGTGCTTTATTTGTGTCTGTTCCTGAAATACCAGGAATGTGTTGTGCAGAGGGGATTGTGACTGAAATGAAAGAAATTATTGAAAAACCAAGGCATAATCAATATGAGCTCTAGCTCTATAGGTCTTGCAAAGAATAATGCTATATTTACCTGGTGCTCTATTTGTGTCTGTTCCTGAACTACCAGGAATGTGTTGTGCAGAGGGGATTGTGACTGAAATCAAAGAAATTATTGAAAAACCAAGGCATAATCAATATGAGCTCTAGCTCTATAGGTCTTGCAAAGAATAATAATATATAGATTTAGGCACTGCCTAAAAGCGGAGCTCCCATAAATAGTATATTTATTGCTAAAAACGTGACAATTGTGTGACGCGGCATAACGCTGGTTATAGCGTTACCACTTCGTTTGATTTTACCAGAATCCAGGAGGAAAAACTAAAAGAAAAACCATTATTTTAAGCCTTCAAAAGCATTACAAAACTTTTCAATTCGAAGAAAAATAATTATAGATTGTACAACATATGAATACATGTATAGAACAAAGGATTTCATTCAGCAAATCTTAGTAATCAAAGTTGTAAGTTTTTTAGGTGGAAAGTGAACTACACTGAAAATTGTCGAAAAATATTACTGATAAGCTTAAGCTTACATTCACTTGAACTTCACATGTAAAAAGAGACATTCATTAATGCAAGATAATAATTTTCTTTGTTAGTAAGTTCTTTGAAAAGTTTTTTTTCAGATTATCGAGCGAAATATCTTACAAAAACATAAGCTTATTTATAAAGAAAAACAAGCTCATCATTTTTGCAATTGTGTAATAGTAATAGCTGGAAAAGCCCGATAAATAGCAAATATTTGGTGTGATATGTATTCCTTTTTCATATTTCATTCAACATTAAAATAAATTATCTATAAAAATGTCAAAATATTCATATGATTATGAAACTGGAATCTTGTTTTGACTTCGCGTGAGGTTCGCTGGCCATCAAATATATTTTTTCAAAGAACCAAGTCAGCCTTTTTTCTTGAAATGGGATCAAAAACAAAAATTCAAAGCTTCAAATATCGCTTTTTTGGTTCACAAGTAATGAAGAAAAAGATGATAAAAATCTAGAATGCAGTAAAAACGACAAACTATCCAAGTTTTTCTGACAATGTTTGCCGAACCAAAGTCCTTGGCTTGTCTGAGAGTTTTTCCAGCTAGTTTACACATTTCTTGTCGTTTTTTTTACGAAATATTAGTTAACATTAATGAATTTACCTTCTATGAAGTGTTTTCTACGGAGCTGAAATATTATTCTTGCAGTATAATCAGGTTTTTCTGGTCTACAGGCCACTTTTTCTCTCACTGAAGTTTCAGTCATGAAACTTCATCGTAAGATTAAGAATCTTCCCTCGCTTTCCCTCACTAAATCTTCTTTAGCAAGTCGCTAAAGTCGAAAAATTGTTTTTGTTCACTTTAAGACAGACATGACTTCGATTAAACGTATTTTTCGCATTGCAAAAATAAGAAAAAATACTTCTTGATCCATCTTTCAGTACATTATTGCAATTTTTCTGTGCATTTGTGAGTAAGCAAAGCGCGTGGGAACCCTGTGCAAAGTGGTACACGGACGGACGTATGTATGTATGTATGTATGTATGTATGTATGTGTGTATGTATGTATGTATGTATGTATGTATGTATGGACAAGGTGATGACGTAATCAAGCCATGAAAAATCAACTCGATGGGTTACCATTTCTTCTTAAGTATGGTGCTCCGCTCGCGCGGGAGCTCCGCTATAATGATTGTATTCAGTGTATACCTGATTCATGTGTAAAGTTTTTTTTTTTGTGAGCTTGCTGTTCATGTAAATACTCTGAAACACATGATAAAAACATGGCACATTGTATGGATTATAATATTTTATATCTATATACGTAGGCAAGGCTTAGCCAAGTGTTTCTTTGACTTCTCGAGTGCTCTAACAGCTCCCAGAGTGTGTATATCACAGTATATTAGCCACAAGCGGCAATTTTATATTCATCCTTTTATAAAACATTTTTGAACTTGAAATGCTGAACATGTCTCTGTCCTCTAATATAAACATGGTTGCCAGCCAATCTGAGTACACATAATATTTTAGATTAATATGACATGGTGACAAGTCATTATTCTGAATCAAATGGTACAGTTTTTATGGTACTTTAGAGCCCTAATATTAGACACAAAGCATTCAGCCGAGGCTGCAAGGTAAAATTTTCATCATCCTTTGAAACTAAGACAACTTGATCTTTTTGCCTTGCTCGAGTGCTTTTTGTTTGGTCAGTGATGAGCCAATGTATGGAAAGTGGTGAATGAATGAATGTGTATGTGGATATGTATGTGTGTACGAGTCTTTAATATTAAGTAGTTTTTATGAAAACCAAAATTCTCATGAAAAGGCTGTGCATTCCTTGGCATAAAGGGAACACTGAAATATAACCCAAGAACAAAAACCTTTCTACCTTCAAGGGTGCAAATGCAGTGGTCCCAGTTTCAGACCACATGTCATTTTCCATACATTATCATGGTGTAAATTGGGAAGAATAATGGACAAGTTTTAAAGAGGTCTACTGTTTTGACATTTATAAATATTAATCCATATTAATCTTACCTGTGTTATACTTTCTGAAGAGCATTTTGGCCAACTGCCCACTTTCTGACGTAAGTATGTCTTGGCCATTGCCAATGAAGGATGCACCAACACCTTCTGTACCATAATAGGTGGATGTATGCCCCCTTCCATGTTTATGGAACATCATAATCACAACATTGCAGCCATGCTTCTTATTTAGTATATCTGCCTGCATGATGTCAACACAATTAGCAAATCAATAATGAACAGCATTTCTGAAACTTTTTCTCTTCCTCTTCCCTCCCACCCCATTCATTAATGACAACTCTAAGATACTGGATTTTTTTAAATTCAGAATATTAAAAATTAGCTGCAGTTGGAATAGTAATTCAATTGATCTGTTGACAATGTTGATGATTATACTTTTGATAATAAAAAGCAAAAATAAATAAAGAGATGAATGAATGAATGAATGAATGAATAAAAGTACAGGCAGGGACTGGTTTTGCTGAAAGTACTGGTATTTACTTACACGTTTTTCCAAAAGATGCCGTTGTTGTGTAAATATAGTATTTCCCATATTTTCTATTGCCTTTATGTCTTTTTTCTTCTTTATAAACTTTGCTGTACAGTTGTTACAGGTCAGCTTGGCAATTGGTTGTTCTCTGCCACAAGATGAGCATGTCTAAAAAATAATATATACAGGAAATGTAATTCCCATCAGTGCATATTAACATATTTTATTACATATATGTCTTTGTTTTCCTGATGTATTTAATGTTTTTGGTTTTTGATTGTGAAATAAACAAGATCATTGATTTAAAAGATACTGGTTAACTGTGTTATAGAATATATAACCCTTTCATTGGCTTCTATAAATTAAAAAATCCCTGTACCTTGTATCCACGTTTGCGACCACCATCTGAAAGAAAAAATCAATGTTATTGAAAGATAGAGCTGGAAAAAGTATGAAGCATAATTAAGCTCTAATTAAAATTAAAATTAATTTTAAAAACCTATTAGATGAATTTTTAATAAACTTACATTTTGCAATATTATTATTTCATAATATTGTTCTTGTCTATTTAAAGATATCTTATTATTTCAAGTCTTAAGCTTATATATAATTTTTTTAATATAAGCTGATATCATTATTATTAGCTAATAATCTATTTCAATCATGTAAGAACTTTATGTTGTCTTTATATTGACGTAACGCGATATGGAGGGCTTCAGTTCTCTTTAGCTGCTCAATAACAAAAAGAGCTATCCAGGGAGCTAGCAAATAATAGGCTACATAAATTACTCTTTTATTTCAAGAACATTAGCAATGGAGGTTCAATAATATGACCTATATTAAGGATTTAGTGACTCCTTCTAAAGGCTTACTCCTTGTTGTATATTTGTTTATAAATTAAGATGGCGTGTAATCAGAGCTCATATTATATATTTGCACTTATCTGAATTTGTACTCTAGACCATTGAGCTATGTTATCAGATATTTCTTGGATTGAGCAACAAATGATCTTTTAAGGACTATTTTGGACGGGAGTTGTATAGTCAACAAACTTCGTATATTATAGTAAGCCTTATAGAAGTCTCGGGAATAATAATAACAAAAAAAAGTATGGGCATTTATCTTAGCCCGACACTCGAGGAACCTCGAATTGAGAATACAGGGCACTATCGAGAAAAAGAATCGCAAGCTAGCTTGACATTTTCGAAAATAAAAGCATTTAACAAAAGACTGGAAGTAAGCTACCTGCCATGCTTGATCGCTGTTTGACCCTCGTGGCGTACTTGGGAATCTTGGCAAGGTTACTGATGCGCATGACATAAGAATTGTGATAATGATAATTTTGAGGCGTCTTAACAAATTACGATATGAATAATTTTAACCTCGAGATCAAGTTGATTGGGGACTCGATCGAAAGAACGACTTGGAAACGCTTTCGAAAGACTGATGAATAAATGGGAAATTTAAATAAATAGAGCAAATTTTTTTCTGCGTCCCTTAGGACACAAATGAATTTGTTTGGGAGTCCTAAATCAATTTATTTGCTTAAAGGACGCAGAATTATGCGTCCGGTAAATCCCTGTATGTACAAACTAGTACTACTTATACTAATAATTTCATCATCCACTAAGTGGTGATTAACATTGTACTATAGTTTGGACGATATGATCTATAATTCTATTTTATCTTTAGTGTCCTTTGGACGATATTATATATGATTCTATTTTATCTTTAGCGTCCTTTGGACGATAGGATTTTGTACAATTTTCCTAGTTTGACCTCTATAAATTATCCAGACTTGGTCCACATGAAAGTTACAAGACTTAAAAACATTATAAACCTTTTTTCTTTGGTTAAAGATGGATGAGTGGTTGCCACTCTCCCCCCTGGCCTTCTCATCTTCGCTGTCCACCTATTCAGTGGAGGATAGTTCTTTCTTCCAACTTCCCATATGGTCTTTACGTCCTCCAGACAGTCCACATTTCTTGGAATATGTAAATTAACCAGCCATTCATGTATGTTTTGGTTGGCGCATCCGTATTGTTCGAATACATTGACTGTTTCTTTGTGAAATGGAACATGTTGTGGAATGGACAATGGTTGTGGAATGGACAATGGTTGTGGAATGGACAATGGTTGTGGCTGTGGAATGGACAATGGTTGTGGCTGTGGTTGTGGCTGTGGAATGGACAATGGTTGTGGCTGTAGTTGTGGCTGTGGAATGGACAATGGTGATGGTAATGAGTGTGATGATAAAGATAGTGACGGCAATGATTGTAGATGTAGATGTAGATGTAGATGTTGTGGGTTTTTGAAACATGCTAATGAAAAGTGATGACCAGTGGGCAATTTGCCAAGCTACATGTTGTGTGTCTGCAAGGTTGGTGTGTTCTGGTAATTTGGGAATATTTGTGCTGAAGTGTTCAAGTTTAGATGAGATGTCATGAAGTACATTGAGAATGCCATGTTGTGTTGAAGATGAAGGTGAAGATAATGAAGGCAGGATTGGCAGGTGGCATGGAGCATGTGCTTGCTGTGGGAAAAAAATGGAATTCATGGAATGATAATTATTGTTGGTGATGGATGAGACGGTTAATGGTTCAGATGACGTGATGCTTGACTTCAGCAATATCTTGCCTTGCTGCCATTTTCTTTAGGTATGGAAGGAAGATACAGTCCTAGGTAAAATTGAGAAATGGATTTAAAATAGCAATGCTAGTGCTTCTTTAAATTTAGTACAAATTAAGGTGTTTCCCAGTAGTTTTTTATTGACCACACTTCTCATGTTCATCTAGCGAATTGAAAACCTTTTCCTGGTCTGATCAAAATGAATTTTACACCAGACATCAAGCATAGATGGAAGTTTTGATTGATGTCAATTTCAACTCGATCGGCGTTTCCATGGCAACGGAAAACAATGATCGTTGAAATCAGTTTTCCTTGAATATCTCCCGTTTTCGATGAGCTTCAGAAAAATGACTATATACATGCTAAACTTCGCATTCAGGCACAGCTATTCAGATGATAATTAGAGGGTTGGATTAGAGCGATTTCGAATAAATCGCAAAAACATTCTGTGACCGCTTATTATGATACTGGAAACTATAGCAGAACAAAAAATTCCTTCGCGTCCGCAAAATAATGTCAAACTACTGCTAAACGTTACCTACAATATCTATTTACCTTTCCTGAAAGCGACATTTGTGAAAACTTTTTCTTTGCGGAGTTAGAATTTTTCTTGTACAGGTACTTTCAGTAGAATAGTTTGAACGATTTCACCTTCCTAGCAATTTCAAAATTATCTCTCAAACAAACGAATGAATACAGCTAACGTTTAGCAGTAGTTTGACATTATTTTTTTCAAATCCAGTTTTCTCTTCGGTGCCTTCTTTGAACTCTTTTTGGGAGTCTTTCTTCTGCTGGTGTGGGTCATTTCTTCATCGTCTGAGGCTTCCGAATCAGACATTGTAGCTGGCCACGGCGGTTTAACACAACTTATTTCGAGGTAGAATCCGACTCATTACAATTTACGATAAATAAATACTATAGAGTCTATGTGGTAGTCAATAATTTAAATCTAAATTCAAGATCTCAAGGCGAAAGAATCCACATCCACTATATAAATCTTCAAGTTACGAGCAAATACACCAAAGAACACAAAATGAGGTCAAAAAAGGGCTATTTTAAACGTTACTAAAAGGAAAGAAATGAAAAATAAAGTACTGTAATGTAATGTGATGGTGAAAACTTAGTTGCGCTCGTGGCTGCCGTGCCAGTGAATGACTCATCATGATTTTAAACCGTCAATGTTAAGCTTGTTCAACACTTCGTCTGAATTGTCAAGCACTGGACGTGGATCTGGACGTGCGGTTTTGGAACGGTCTGAATCGTCAATCTGCTTTTCTTCGATGCTTGAAAGCTCAGTGTTAGGATTTATATGTTCTATACCATCATCCGATTGAGTATCCTCTGTCTCGGACTCAAACAGGCATTTTCGAGAATTCTTGTTTGGTTTCTTTTGAGCTGGAGAGCCTGCTACACGACGCGATTTTGGCTCAGCCGCACTTGTGCCACGATCGGGAGTTAACAGTTTACGTTTATCAGCCATTTCAGCTCCTGCTTCTATACTTTTACAAAACTTTTCGTGGACAACATTTAAAGAACACTTCAGTTCAGCCAGGAGTTGGTTAGCTTTCAGAATTTTTTTAGAACATCCCAAGCACACTTTAGTTGAATGATCACTAGAGTTCTTCAACGCCGAAGTTTGCGCACGTTTCAGAAAGAACAACTCTAAATGATTCTTTCCTCTGCGACGGCTTGAACACATTTTGTGATGAAGCATGCACTATTTTACTAAAATTTCCGACTTATGTCCTAAAATCTGCCTTACAAAACCCTACAGTAATTTTCTGCAGACACTTTACATGTTCTACCCATTCCGCGTTTGAATGTCGAAAAATTTTGACAACTGTGTGTACGTTTCCCGCGAATTTTTTGACATATCGTGTTTCCTGTACACTTCCGACAACTTTGATTGGTAGAATTTGACAGTTATGACAGTGATGAAGAACAGTGAAGTTTATGCTAATTAGGGGGCGTTCAGTCAAACACATGGGGTATTGTAGCAGGCCCTCCCCTCTCTCCTCTCTCTCCCTGTTCCCCATTCCCCTCTCCTTTCCTTCCCCTCTTCTCCAATCTCCTCTCCTTTCCCTCTCTCCCCAATCCCCCAACCTTAAAAAACCTTACAGGGGGCCGCTACGCAGGCTAGCTCGAAGGACCAGAAATTATGTGTAAACTAGAAATAAACCCGCACGTGGTTCCACTGGTTCAACTCTATTTAATCGATCGCTCAACGAATAATCATGTGACATAAAGGCGTAACCCATACATCCCGTTTTTTACCACAGGGTGCCCAATTTAAGACTTTCCAGTATATAAAAGTTTGTATGCTAATCTATCGTTCTGAAAAAAAAAATTCGGGTTATTTAATATTTCGCGAGTTATTTCGAAAAGCATTATTTGAAGGGAAGGTAAACAAAAACCAAAAGTGCAGTAATCCTCCTTAATCCTATCAGACTAACCCTGTGCAATTTTCCGGCACAACGACATCCAGGTCTTTGCGTGTTTGTTGTCGCATATACAAAACACTCTCAAACACTCGTATGCGCGTTCGATGCTGCTTAAAAAATCGTGAAATATGTCAAAAAGAGAAATGGGAATCGCCTGGAATACTACAAAAAAGAAACCTGGACCAAAGAAAATAAAACTAGCAGATTCTGGATTTCCAAACGAGAGAATAAAGTTACTTGCGGAGAGTGATAAAGGCTCTCTGTATAAGCAAAGCGATGCTGACAATGAGGATGAGAAGTCAAATTCTAAAAAGCCAAAAAGAATTAGTGCTAGTTCTTTCAAGTTGTTAAGAATGGAATCATCTGAGACAAGCGAAGATGATGAGTCAACTGATAGCGAAAGCATCGAATCATCAGAGAGTGAGCTAACAACTGAAGGTAATTTTGTGATCTTCAATGCGACAGAACTGAACAGCAAACTACGAGAAGTATCAAGCACAGGCTGTGGTTCAGAATGGGCCTTAAGAGAGACTGTCTGTAAATGCCGACCAAACGTGTGCAAGATGGAAAAATCGAAATTCTTCAAACTTTGTCAGAACATAGGTATGGATGAGCTAATTCGAAATATCTAACTCTCAGTTCGCTAGGATTTTTAGTTTAGAAGAAATGCAAGATTTTCGATTTGAGTTCCGACGGACCCGTTTCACACGCTCCATACAGTGGGTCACTTGGAGCTCGATTGCAACTCCGAATCAAACTTTGTCAAAAATCTAAACTAGAGTCTTAAAAGAGTAGATAACACTGTGTTGATTTGTAGTTCATTTGTACGATTTTATTGAAAATTAAATATTTTAGCGATTTTTTAAGTTATGCTTTATTTTGCCGATTTTCAAGCAATCCAAAATAGCGTAAGTTCAGAACCAAAAATCCCCAATTGGACATCTGCTTCGATAAATGACACAAGATTATTGTTTTTTCTTCAAAATTCTGCAATAAAAGTTTTGGGCTACTTAAAAGAAAATAATTTAGAACACCAAACGTAAGTAACCTTGAGGTCAAAACACACTTGTTTCACAACAAACATCAGTTGTACCAAATCCGTCAAAGCTAAACAAAAAAATGTTTAACCTACTTCTCACAATCTTTTTTGCCTAAAACAAAGGTAGAACACAACTGAAGGAATTATTTTGTGAGTTTTTGAGTGTTTTACCTGAAAATGCCGTTTACAGTGATCATTTGTTACAGTTGAAAACTTGCATATCCCGTGAAGTAAACATCAGTAAAGTGATAATTCTACTCCTCTCCAAAGTCTTCATGTCGAATAGCAATCCATCGTTTAGCATTTCAAGTGGAGATTGAAAGAGTGTTTCAGTTCCATAGAAGTTCTTTTTATAAAAGAATTCACCCAAATACTAAAGCTAAACTGCTATAAAACTAGGAACATAAACCTCACATGTCAACATGAGATGGCATCGCGGGGGATATTGAGAAAGCGTGACACACAGGAATCCCGAGAGTTAATTTGAGTTTATTTTGACGTTTTCAAATGTCAAATACAACAATGTTGATAATATAATATATATGATTCTATTGTATAAAATCAAAATTTTCATTAGAATTGAATACATCTTAATGGATTGTATATTTCTTTTCATTAGTATTTTTTATTGAGCCAGAACATTTATATTATGCAAAATAAGTAATGATAATTACTGTCGTCTATCAACCTCAGCCTCGATAGTGTGCAATATATTCTTGAATTTGACTACAGCTCACGGTAATTTAAGGAATGTACACATCAAACAATTGAAACACTTAATAATTCTGCGGGCTTTAGTCAAATTGTAAAAAAAAAAATTACACGCTATCGAGGCTGAGGTTGATTGACGAGAACCGTGAAATGGTCTGTTTAATTAAAATGCAAAATATTTCCAATGTGAGAGACCTTTTGAGATCATGCAGAAAATGCAGAAACACTACTGACCGGAGCGATATTGGTGAATTTTAGCATCAAACAACTAAAACAAAAACAAAGAAAAAATACCACCAAAAGTCTGATCGACTTAATTGAGTTTTGCTTTAAAAATGTCAAATAAATGCGCGAAACTTCCAATCAAATGGTTATGTCTTTACGCACAAGAGAATTAAATTAACCATTTAAAATCTTGAAGGACGATTAGTAAACACAGCAGAAAAATGCAAAACATGTGGTCAATGTTGACGTTTGGTGTTCATTGTGAATGTGATGGTAACTCAACTGCTCAATCTGCAAGGACATGATTCCACAAGCTCAGATATTAATTGAAGATAAGGTGCTTTGAATCACATTCCTGACAGGTGTCGAACGTCGATTCTGAAATACTCACATACCAAATGCAGCATTGCTACATTAAACTTGCCAAGTTTGTTAGTGGCATACAAATCACAGATGTTATGTGTGTCGTAAGTGATTGGGTGGGTGATTCGGCATTCTTGGATAATGGCTTCACGAGTACGAGAGTAATCGGTTTGATCTGCAATGGCTTGTAAATCTGCGTCGTTATCTGCATTTCGTAACTTCACAGATGTTCTTGAGAAATAGGACTTTATCTGTTTGGCTGATAAAAACTCTTCCACTGTAAATCTACGCTTCCCATCATCATTTTTGGCGTGTTGCATGTCGATTGAGACCTGTTCAGGGTTCTGCTTTATGGCCACTTTGTTGTCCGATCTTAAACTTGTCGTCGAGGTACTGTCTTTGGTTAATGGTAAAGCGTCCTTTCTTTTTTGATGTTTTTAATGCCCATCCTTGTAAAAGCTTCTCTGTTGGAGCAGTTGATGGAGCATCGCCGGCTATACTTGGCTGCTTACTCGTTCCTTCCAGAAGCTTTTCCCTTTAAAGAATCTTGGCTTTGTCAAGAAGGGCGTGTCTTTCATTGACAAACTTACACTTTCCATACAGGATATGATGCTCTAGATTGGTATGGCACTGGAACGTACACACACAACCATCAATTGGACAAGAGTAAAGTTGGCTTTCAGATAGCTGTTGTTGCTCTATTGTTACTTTTTCCTTCTGTCCAAGTGGTTTGCTGACGTCAGGTACTCTAGGGGTGATATCCACAAATTCACCAGAAGTGAAATTAGAGCTTGTGAGGATATTCTGGGACAAGCAGCTGTGGACTAATTATAAACCAATTTAGGGGCTCTCCCTAAAAATCGCCTATACCTATGCAAGATAAAAAAATCGAATAGAAAAATCGTCATATTAAAGGTCTTTGAAAGCTAGTTCTAAAAATATAATTCTCAGTTGATTCCGATCTTTATTTATTTTTTTACGGCATTTTTTCTATTTATGCCCTGAACACCGAGGAAAACGACTTCAAATTAAGGATGATGCCCTGTATTCATCTGTGATAAACCCTTTCTGGCTTCATCTCCAATTGCAATCTCAGAATCCGACAACTGGTTACTTGCACTGCAATCAACATTTGCCAGGTCACTTCTGAATTTCTTTACATAAGCTTCTTTCTGAAGAAATCTACCCATAAGCTTGCGCAGTACTTCACACACCTTATCATACAATATATGCACTTGTGGACAGCTCTTCTGGAACATACAGAGGAATTCTTCAAATACATCTGAAACGTTCGCAATAAATTCCAGTTGTATTTTCGTTTTCTTTTGCTCCTCATCACTTAACATGGCTGCAACTCTTTTGTAGCATGAGCTTTTTGGAGCAGTTTTGGAATCTTTGCCTAGGTCTTTCACGAAACTACAGATACATTCCCATTGTTCTAAAATGCGTTGCACTGCAGGACCTAGACTAAGCCACCTCACTTCTGTATGCTGGTGAAAATTGTGCATCTCTATCCCCATTGCACTTTGCAAAATCCTGATAATCTTCTCATCTTGCAGCACTGCACTTGAACAGGGAATGAATGTCCAGGCACAACTGGCTTATGTCTTTCCCATATATCTCCAAACCCTTTCAAAAGGCATTATGGACATTGTGAAGGATGCAGCTTCCTAAGTCAACAAAACCTTTTGAAATCTGGATTATTAGCTTTGATTAATTCTTGGAGCTTCCTAAAAATCGTTTTGTTTACATTGGGGGCATCTCTGACTAGTGTTGAGAGCCTTTGCACAGGAAAACCATCTTTTATCATCTCTTGATACATTCGCTCAGCCACTTTCTCACCTTCTGCATGACCAAAGAACAGGGATGTGTAGAAGTTCACCCAAAACTTCATTGTGTGTTGGTGACCAGTATCTAACTGTAAGGTCCATCTGCTTCTTGACCTGTGAAGTCGATGTCTCATCGAAATGCATGGTAAAGGGTGCATCTGACTTATTCATGTCATCTACAACTACCTGTGTAAAATAAGGGCCTAGCACTTCTCCAATAACATATGAAGCACAGGATCTGCTCATTGAGAATGTTGATGCAATCTTGCTATCTGGAAACATTGCTCTGAAAGTGTCACCAATATCATCTGCTGATCGGAAACTATGATTGCATGATGACAGTTTTGCTAGCCAAATAACTTCTGCTTGCAAACTTGCATCCTTGTAATTAATCATAGACATCTGCCTTGAGGATCTTTCACTTTGTTCTTGCATTTGATCTTCACTGATAACACTTGCATTTCCTAGAGGTTGACTTTGTGTAAAAAATATTTTCCCTTGGGAGTCATCCATTAAAGGTGTTACTGCTTGTACATGCTTAGCTTTTTTGGCATGCTGCATGAGCTGTGCTTTTCCAGAGGTATCACAAAGAATTTGACGATCACAAAATCTGCAGTATGCATGAAAATCATCATTTCCCTTGCAGCACCAGGTACCCAGCTACTGGTTATTTGAATCTATAGCAGTAAGCCATGCATTACTAAAATTGGTTCTACCACCAGGCATATTTAAAACTTTACTCTATAAGGCTTTATTATCGAATACACCAAGGTCTCTGCATATTAAAGAAAACAAATATTACTCATTATCAAAACAATAAATATAACTATTACCCTAACCCTTATAGCATTTAAACTAAAAGTGTTATTACTAATAATTTTCGCAGCAGTGGTAAGTGCAAACCATTTGTGACATTACACTTTCAACCATCAGCCTGCGGTAACAAAACTTCAAAAAGGAAACAATACCAAATACTTATACAACTGAGATTGAATCTACTGATACCAGTAATTCAGAACATTTTCTTGAACTCACCTTCTAAAGCATCCCTTTCTTCTGCTAATTTCAAGCAAACATGGTTTCAACATCACTAAAATAATCCTGAATGCACCCCTAATTTACTGTATTTGCAGAGTGGAAAATTTTCTCAAAAAAGCTGGAAATCAGCATTACTTTATTATTTTTAAATGTATTTATTCTTTTTTACTTTTACGACTTTGGCTTTGAGCTAGAAAATAGGAAAAATAGGAGGTTTTTTAAAAAAAATAGGAGAAAATAGGAATCAGTTGGAAAGTAGGAAAAAATAGGAAAAAATAGGAACTTGACACCCTGAACTAGACAAAGCAAAAACTTTGTATCAAATGAAGCTGCAGGAAGGGACCACCTCTAAAATAACAATGAAAGCTGACATGACCCGATGCCTTCGTACGATTCTTCCTAAAGGCTGGGCTCTGAAGACATCTAAAGCATCCAAAACGTTTCAACGACACGCAGAAAAAATACCTGCAGGACAAGTTCCAGATTGGCCAGGCTACAGGTTGTAAGCTAGATCCAGTGACTGTTTCAACAGAGATGCGCTCTGCTAGGAATAAAGAAGGAGCCAAGCAATTTTCAGTCGAAGAATTTCTCACTCCCAAGCAAGTTCAGTCCTTTTTTTCAAGAACGGCGTCAAAAATCCACAAAGGGAAAGCCGGAGACTACCATAATGAAGACATTGCAGCTGTCAAAGAACAAGAAGCATATGAAGAAAGGTGCATGCTCGTGCTGAAAGGGGTTCAACTGCAACATCCTATTGTTTTGGATACCTTCAATCTGTGTGATCTTGAAGCATCTGGCAAGCTCAGTGAGCTAAGTGTAACCATGCTCCGAACTGTATGCGAGCATTTTGACTTGTCTGTTGAAGATATAACAAAAAGACGAAAAGCACCCTACATCGCTTTGCTGAGAGAACTCATCTGTGGATGCAAATGCTTCCTACATTGAGCAATGTTATACAGATCAAAAAAAATGAAGCTAAAATACAACGAAAATCACCGAACTGTGGAATGGGCCCGAATTTTTGTATTACAACCACGCCCACTTTCGTTGATAAATTCCATAAATTCTTTTGACGCGACACATGCTACACACCGTCAGTTACAATGGTGGAGATGAGCAAAGCGGGTCGTGTTTACGAGCGAGGAAAACCTACCGGTCATGATTTAAGACAAAAAATCATTCAAGACATTGTAGAACGTGGAGGTGACTTCATCACTGGTTTCTTCAATGGAAATTTCAACGAAATTGCGAGCATAAACCGCACAAAATACGATACGGTAAAAAAAATCTGGAAATCATTTTGTGAAACTGGTAATGTTAGCTTCCAAAGCCGCGCAAGTGGTGCAAGAAACCTTCAGCAAGATGACATTGACTTCATAAGATTTCTAAAAACTTCCCGCCCATCCATGAGCACTGGTGAAGTCTATAGACATTTGAATGAATTTGGTAACGTAGTGGGAGGAACAAGTTACGCGGGAATTCAACGAGCACTAAAATATCACATGAATGATGGTGAATGGACATGGAAAAGATTAACTCAGTCTGTCGCTGAAAAGTTTAGCACTCAAAACTTGGTATACTGTCAAGAATTTGTGAACTATATCTACACTCTCAACCCTCATAGACTAAAGTTCTTCGGTGAATCGGGAATAAAGCTACCCGATGTCGGAAAGCCAAATTATGGACACTCACTCGTTGGGACTCCAGCCGTTGAAATATTTAGATACATGGATTCACCAAATATTACGTTGAACTTAATGTGCGGCTTGGATGGTATTGTTTACGCAAACACAGTGTGCGGTGCAAGCAATCATATGACATTTCTCAACTTCTTTGAGGAATCTATGAACATATTTCTTCAAGATGGAAGACCGCCTTACACTTACGGTGATCATATCATCATGGATAACGCGGCGATACATCATTATCGAGCTGGACAAGCTCTAGGGGAATGCTTAGACGATATAGGGTGTGTTCTTTTGTATCTACCGACTTATTCACCCGAATTTAACCCTTGTGAAAACGTTTTTAATAAGCTGAAAACAATCCTTAAACGATTTGAATACCGAGAACTATTGCGTGAAAATCTTCACGTGGCAGTCCACCGAGCTTTACAAGAAATCACACCAAATGATGTACAAGGATTTTTTAATTTCACAGGATATATTAATATGTAACTCAACAGCTAAATATTGTGAATCCGAAGTTATTACAATGCCAGTTTTGAAATTATTTCAAATAAAGTCATATTGTATCAGTTAGAAAAAAACGCTTTACATGTACAATGTAGATTGAAATTTTAATAAAGAACAAAAAGGTTGTGTACTAATTGCTTACAAGGTATCTGATAATCAATTCAAACAATACAATCTAGAATTATGCCAATGATCTAGATTTTTATGAAAGAATAAACAAAAAGCTTTTGAGTCATATAACACAACGATTTCAGTATGCTCTGACTAAACAATAATAATAATAACAGAACTGTCAAGTAATGTCAACTGGAAAAACAAATATAACGTTACTAGTAAAGAAGTTTCTTTAACTGTGACACTGAAGTATCAATAATTTTTTACTTCTAAAGTTTAGTCACTCATTAACTGTGCCGCCGTAAACAAAAGCGACAGTCCGTAATCAGCATCGGGCGATTCTTGATCAGTTTCAGTCGCGGTTGCTGCTGTCATTGAATTCAAACTTAGTTGTACGCCCAGTTGAAATTGTTCTTTTTCTTCCTCAACAGATGAAGGATAGTTTTGGAGAGAAGCTGCTGAGCTAGCGGAGCAAGTACTGTTAGGAATTATTCCTTTCCCCGGAAACTTTATTCCCTTCTGTTCCCATAGTTTGACAACTGGATTTACATGCTTACTTGACACTACAGAATGCTCAGCACTTCTGGTTTCTTGCATATCATCAAATCCTGAATCAAATTTCGCTATTAATTTCTGGATTTCAGAAAATTCCGGGACCTTTCCCTTGCAAAGTTTTTCTAGTTTCCTAATGTCTGTGTTTACAAGGAGCCAGTTCGGCACGTAATCTCCTGTGAGAGTTTTTCTTAGATATTTATCTGGGTTACTGTTAATTAGTTTTGCCTGAAGTTTAGCGGCGAACGTGTTAAGAGAAGAAGCATAGGATTGTTTTTTCGACATGATATCCTCCTCTAGTTGTTTTGATTTTCCTTTCAAAGCTTTTAATTCAGATTGTAGTTTTTTGAGGTATTTATCTTCGTCCGGATGTCTTTTTATGTCTTTGCAGAATGTAGCAGAAGTACAGGGCGGGAAAGAACAGATTGCTTTATTATGACCTGCTAAGTGACAATTTGAACACAGCGCTGGTTTATTGTTTCTATTAGCACGATTAGTTGTATTATCTAGCAGCATGGTGCTCTTTTGTAGTTCAGACAGTTCGCGTTGCTTCATCGCGGCATCTTTGTCAACATCTTGCTTCTCTTTAGAAAGTTTCTCGAAAAATCTATCAGTGGGAGATATGTATGTTTTACCAGCTGTGTCGGCTCTATCTTCGAATTGCAGGGATTTCGCAGCTGAAAGACACTTCGTTTTTTTAGGCACATGATGTGAAATTCCAGATTTCGGGGAAGGAGAAGGTGAGACACGAACACGCTTTTTTGACTCGCTCGGCTTGGCGCCATCTTGGGGTGTTAACGGCAATACGCACGCTTTCAGTTGAATGACTTTCAAGTTTTCTCGTGTGGAATCTCTTGCAGTTTCAATCATGTCTATAAAACAGTCGAGATCTTCAGTTCCAAGGTCAATCCAATCTTCTCAATCGTCTAAATACTTCATTGAAATTTCTTTGCCACGGAGACTCGGTAATCTTTCCAAAAAATTTTCCATTAACGATGGGAAGTCTAGCGTTTTTACTTCTAGTGAAGACAAGAACCATTTCGCACATCTTTCCCCTACTCCACTACCAATTCTAAGCTTAAACTCGTATCTTACGTTATCCATCTCGTGTGGTGTCGTACACTGCATCTACTGTAGTGAAGAATGACAGCAAATGACAACGAATGTAGGTGTGTCTGTACAACAAAGTAGGCGTGGTTGTAATACAAAAATTCGGGCCCATTCCACAGTTCGGTGATTTTCGTTGTAGTACAGTTGCAAAGAAGTTTAACAATTATTAATTCACGAGTGAACTTCGTCTCGCCGTTCCATAGTTTAGTCAGTAGATGAATTTGTCTATATTAGGTGACGTCGCCAAAAAGACGTTTTCTTTATGATTAGAACAAGACGCCATATAGACGTTCACTGGGTTGCTTGTAGAATCTTAGAATTAGAATCTTAGAATTGTCAAACTCAGATAAGGAACTGTACGCGTTCTTTATTTACCAGAGGGGGATGGATGAGAAAATGGGGGACTTAAAATTTTAGATACCCTAGAAAGAATGGTCTTGGAGTAGGTCATAAATAAATATTTACATTTCGTAAATATTTTCCTAAAGTGTAGGGGTCCTCCTTTGTTAGGAGCACTTTAAAAGAGGTAAAATATGCTAATTTCTCACCCATCACCGCCCCTCAGATAAATAATGAACGTTTGGTAAATGTCATTGCCTCGTAAACGTTCATTATTTCATTCTGGTAGGAAAATATGAGACATGGCAACACACTGGTTACCTGCATTTAACCCAAATAGTGCTACATTGTCTTAACCGTAAGGTGTCTGCATTGTTTTAGTAGGATCAGTAACAGGGCCATGGTTTTTATAATAACATAAGTTAAATCTAGATCTGCAATGATTCACCCTGTGATTGGGGTTCTTATAAAAAGTTCCTACCTAGTTGTGGACTTGTTCCTTGAGCCGTGAGAGTAGATGGTTAGAATTATCATCTTTTACTTTTATTCGTTCAATGTCAATATTTCGAAGTATTTTGCTGTATGATGCTAAGGGATCGGAGCTGTTTCATTTATTATTGTATTGAGGGGGGAAAACCAATTGTTGTCTTTTCTAAATATTACCCAACCCCCCTTTCTGGTTGATGAAGATGTTCCACATCTAGAAACAGAACAGCGCATTGATCACTTCTGGAGAGCTGTGTTCTCTCTTAAGTCTCCTGATGGTACTCCCAGATATTCTGTTCTTCCAAAAGTGGTCAAGGCAGGTCTCATACTTGCACAAATGAATGCCGAGTCTGAAAGGAGTCTCTGTGAATGGACGCATCATGACTAAGGAACGCACACATCTAGGAGAAAAAACCATCATAGGTCTCAGAGCTGTCAAGGATGTAGTGAAATTCCATGATCCTGTGCACCTTAGACCTGAGAAAATTCCACTGGCAGATGCTTTGAAACGTGCTGAAAGATCTGCTCATATGAATTACAGACAGAGACTTGAAGAAGAAAAAGCTGAAGAAAAGAGAAAAAAGGATGACCAAATCAAGCGAGCTGAAGAGCAAGAGAAAAGAAAGCGAGAACAGGAACAGCTAAGTCTGGAGAATAAGTCATTAAGACAAAGGGAAGAGATTTTAAATAAAGAAGAGAAAGAAACAATGAGTGAAATGAAAATTGCAGATAATCTTTTGGCAGATGGCACAGCAAAGCTTCAAAAGGCAATTTCTTCCAGTACTAAGTTTGACTCACAAGGGGCAAAAGTTGCATACCTCATGATCGAAACTGCTAAATCGAATCAAGTGAAAGCCAAAAAAAACTAGAAGCAGTAAGAGAGAAACAGAAAAAAGTCAACACAAAGAACAAGAGGCTGCTGGAAAAAGTATTACCGGATTGTACCGCTGATCCATCTTCCAAAAAAAAAAACATGAACAACAGCAAAGATAGGCAAGAGAGTATTTATGAAGTATTTTGTGTTCAACTGTCTGTTTAAGGTGGATAATTTTGTTTCTAGAAATCCAGAAGATGCATGTCTGTAAAAAAGTTGAAGCTGAAGTACTTTGTACTCTAATACATTTTTAAAACGTTTACTCAAAGAAGAAGTCTGCTGCTGGAAAGAGTATGAACATCTTAAATGTATGCACCACTCCTCGGCAACTTCCAAAAAGAAGAAAAAATAACTTTATAAACTGCATAGATATGCAAGATTATTTATAACGTTTTCTAGTATCTTGTTATTTTGTGTTCAAATGTCTGACAGATAATGGATTATTCTTTTCATTGAAGATGTCAATGAACTTTTCAAAAATTAATAGTACTTTGTACTTGTGTTATTTATTCCAGTGGACTTGTATTAATTACAAAAGGCTTGTTAGAACATCTTATCACTGTCACCAAAATAAAAGCCAAATATTTCCTCCATGTTCCCACTGTAAGATAGCTTTTTTATCCATGAAACGGCTTTTAGGTGGCCTATTTTTTCCTATTTATTGACACATTTTCCTATTATTTTGCATTTCCATTTTGCATTTCCCAAATGATATGTGTTTCTCTAAAGCAGAATGGTTTTGGTAAAGTTTAATACATCCTTTGTTTGGGCAAGGTAACAGCAAACACAAAGATTCAGCATCTTGTCCTCTGCCCCCATCTGCAGGCTTCTCCTGTCCACCCTCAGGCTTCTTCTGGCCTTCCTCAGGCGTCTCCTGGCCATCTTCAGGCTTCTCCTGGCCATCAGCGGGCCTGTCCTGGCCATCTGCAGGCTTCTCCTGGCCATCTGCAGGCTTCTCCTGTCCACCCTCAGGCTTCTTTCTGACATCCTCATGCCATCTTTTCACAAGCATGTTATCTGAAGATGACAGTGAATTTTCCCTAAATTGTAAAATTGGTCACAAACTTACGTGAGGCAACTGGAATCAGAACTTGAGTCTCTTGAAAGAGTTTTTTTGACTGCCCAAGGGTTAAGCCAGGATCTGCTTTTACGGATATATGTGCAGCCCATTCACTTGGACAGGCGCAGGTTTTCTTGCTACATCGCCAACTGATTCCGAACATGTCTTGGTGTCGTGGGCAGATCGTGAATCCAAGATTGGATTCATCTTTGTCAAAAATTCCTTTAAAGTACAGTATATGCAATTTTGATAAACGGTCAATAAGCATAGGAAATATGAAACCACACAAGAATATAATTCAGCTTCTTGCCTGCTCTCGCCAGCAGAAGCGTTGCTTCTGACTTTAACAAAGAATCTGAAACATCATACATTTTGAGGTGCAGCTGTATGTTTTTCTTGCAAGTTCCGATTGTTACGCATTCGATGTTTGTAGGGTTATGAAGGCTCCAACCGCAAAGACCTCCAACTAAAGTTGAGTAACCGCAAGAAGCCATTGTAAGGCAACCGATTGAGATATTCTTATAGAAAGCAAGCTAAGTTAAACTACAAAACACTTCAGAGAATATCCTCAATAGATCTAGAAAGATCCTTGCGCTCAATAATTATCGTAAACTGTGTAAAGATTACATAGTACTTGATTGCATGGTTCTCCACTTGACCTTTGATTCATTAATGTGTAATATGCAATAATCTTAATATGTAGCTCTATGTAATAATTAACTACAAAGCCATATTCCTTCTTTCCCTCTTCTTTATAGTATTTTTTTTAAATTTATCCCCTATGGATGGATTGTTAATAAACATAAGTTTATCAACTTTTTAAAAAGATAGATCAAACGAAACTAACCATTGTTGATAAACAATTAGGAAAGTATTAATGACAAACAAAACTGCATGGCACTGGTTGGGTTTCCTGTGTTGAATGTTGATTATCGTCCCAGATGAGTTTGTTTATCACTAGATAGTGCCCATAGTGAATTGATCGATCGTGATTTCATTGGAGCTGTAAGGTGAGTTAATTTTAAGACTACTGAAGACAATCAGCCTTTTATAGTTTTGGTTATTGCTATTTTCTGTATTTAGCAAAGCTAATAGAAATTGTATGGGCGATCACAAAAAAAGTTCAGGTTAATTTAACTTTGGCAACGGCGATTCTTGCAGTATAAACTTATAAAATATATACATTACCAAGTGGAACTTTACCAATGGTCAAGTTTGTAAACTTCAATAGCATTTTTCTTTCTCTAAAGACCACAATTTGATAATTACGGAAAGCTTAAACCATGCAAATCGAAATATAGGAGTCTTGTTCACGACTGACGTTACACAAGCCGAGGTCAAAACAAGAGGGCATGTATTTTGCTTCAAATACCTCGCATGTTTTCTATTTAACAATTTTCGACAAAGGTGAATTGAAAGAGAGTGAAAGAGAGACAAAGTCTAGGATATTATTTACCTATATTGACGGAAGGGGACTCGGTTTGCGGTCTCTGTTCGTTTTTATGACCTCGAGCACAGTTTGAGCTCTCTTTCTGCACTTTTGTGGCCACTAACATTTGATGGCAATGGTACGTAGTGAGTGTCATTAGCTAACAAAACGAATACTATTGCTACAAACGTATTACCTTGTAGTCTGCTTTAAGATATTGCTTTCCTTCTTTCAGCGACTGTCCACATTTTTGAACCCATTGCCTGTTTTGTCCACAATCACCAAGTTTTTCAGCGATGGAAACCAAATCATCAATAGCTTTTGCTCCCTCTGCTGTAAAGTAATCTAATCCCTGTAGCGATTTCCGTATCGATGCAGAACAGGATGATAGTATGCGTAGCATCATAGATTCACTAAATGGAGTAAAGTTGCTCTCTACACAAAACTGGCTGTACTGGTCTACTATGCGTTGAGGGATCATCGATCTGATCACATTAGGTGTTTCTATGACTTTTCCGTTGCTGAGATGTAAATAGCGCTGGCCAAAGGGGAGGTCTTGGATAACGTGTGGGCTTGTAATAAATGATAAGAAATGGTCTAACTGGATATTGTCCATTCGCACTCTAGGACTTTTTGTAATTTCCAAGGGTACACCACGCCCATAATTATATTTATGTTGTCTGACGACTTTAATTCGATATTCTGTGACACCAGTATGGAGGGGGATTTGGGACAAAAATGCCATTGGATAAAATTTCCTTCCATTGGATGATATATTTCATTCCATTCGATCTAATTTCATTCTGTTGGATAATATTTTTTGTGTGGATTAATATCTGCCATTTCATTGGATCATATCTTTCATGACATTCGATCACATCCGGGCATGCCATTGGATTATATCGGCCATGACATTGGATAATACTTTATGCCATTGGATTGGGTGTGGCAATGCCATTCGATTATATCTATGCCATGACATTGGATCATATCTGGTCATGCCATGGGATCATATCGGCCATGACATTGGATGATGCTTTATGCCATTGGATTGGGTGCGGTCAGCCTCGATTTCACTCCATTTTATTACAGGAAGTCCAATTAAATGAACAAGCCAAGATGGCGGCGAACATGGCGGATGGTCAACAAGAAAGTCCTCATAATCTTATAAACAACAGCATGCGAAATTCACTTCTTGATGTAATTCGTTGTCTTGAAACATATACAGGGTATGATTTCGCCGTTTACAAAATAGAATGGCTTTCCTCTTTCATTCTGCGGCTGGGAGGAGAATATGAAGCGTCTATGCTTCCCAAGCTGATTCAAGCTCGTGAGTTACTACTTTCTGTCGATAAGGATACATCTGCTTCTAAACAAGTACAAGGGAAGACCAAAATTCTTGATAAGCCCAGAAAAGCTAGAGTACTTCTTAGAGAAAGGCTTCACAGCTACCGAAATTTCTAGAATGCTTGCAGTAAGCAGCAAAACAATCTACAGATGGGTAAAAGAGCTAGGGATGTCAGTGTGTTCCACGTATAGCAACATGAGTTATATGGAGTTGGACTTCTGCATTAGCAATATCCTTCATGATTTTCCTAACAGTGGCTATAAAGCTAAGCTTGGTCACTTATTATCACGAGGCCATAAAGTACAGCAAGAACGTATCAGAGAGGCAATGAGAAGGGTTGATCCAATAGGTAAGTGCATAATAATAACAATAATAATAATAACAATAATAATAATAATAATAATAATAAAACGAATATTTATACAGGATAGACCCTTCAACAATACTGCTGTTATCAATGGGGTGTAGGCAGTTGATTTTATTCATATAAAGCTTACACCTCGAATCCACTCATTTTTTTAACAATAGTAATTTAAAAACTTCCATTCTTCATAAAAATGATCAAATGCACTTTAAATTTATATGACTAAATATGACTAATTTAAATTTAATAAAGTTACCCACCTAACTCCTCTCCCCTTTTACACGTTGGTGAGAATGATGATAATTACTTTGATGTTAACAGGAACCACTGTAAGGGCTCTCCAAATTCGAGTCACACACCGAAGGACGTACAGTGTGAGGGGTCCCCTGGAACTATGGCACATTGATGGTAATCATAAGTTGATAAGGTAGGTTGACAGCCAGTGTCATTAACCTAGGCTTTTTCTTTGTTATTCATAGTGCTGTATATCCCTTCCCTGCCTTTTATGAATTCCAGGGTTATATATATTCACTGGGTTATATATATAGTCCCTTGATTATAACTATAGCCCTTTAATACCTAATGAATAGATCACCATGTTATCCCCTTCCTGCACTTCCTTTTGGGACTAGTTTTTGTGGGGAAAACATGTGAATTGGAAACAAATGTTGGTTACCTCACACATTGGAATTAAGGCAGCAAGTATTTTCTGTCCATTACTCAAGTAAGATGGTACATTGTATAAGCTGCCATTGTATTTTTAGTGGTCAAACCATAGTGTAACCTCTATAAACTATGGCCAAACTGAGGATTCACCATAAGATATTTCTTTCTTTATTAGATGGAAATTGGCTGCATAGCTGCATAGCTGCATAGATGGATATTCCCGAAAAGTCATGTTTCTCAGGGGTGGATCCAGGATTTGGGCTGACTAGTTCCACCCTCGAAAAGGAGCTCATAACTCACAAGCACTCTAGAAACACTGGTATAAGGCATATAAACATTCACCTATTGTAATATGTTTTCCATTCTCATTCTTCTTGGATGTAAATTGGCAAACATCAATTACTTTATCCAGATCAATTGCCTTTTCTCTGTGGGCATGCATCATAGCTATTTTGACTACACTACACATAAAGAACACTACACACAAGCATGTAACACATGGGCATGTGGGTCAGCCAGGCCCTCAAGTTTATTGACAAAAAAGAAAACACTTCCAAACTGCAATAATAATTACAAAGTACTTGTATAATACATAAATACTATATGGCCTATAAACATCAAAGCCGGTCACGAAAACCCCGAAAACCACTGTGTGGAAAGGAGGGGAACGTGAACCCCCGACCAATGCTAAGATGTAACCTTTGGGGTTTTAAGGCAAAACCTATAATAATTAACGAAAAAATTGGGATACAGTTCAGAATGAAAATTTAGTAATAGACTTCTGCGAGCTGACTGACCGTAGATAACTTACACACGGTCAGCACACTACTTATATGTTTGATATACACAAGGGACCCGACGCTACTTACGCACGGGCTCACTAGCTCCGTGCTGGCAAAATATTCATTTATGTCAATCTCGTACCTCGCTTTTCACAAATTACATATTTTGACTACACTACGCATAAAGAACACTACACACAAGCATGTAACACATGGGCATGTGGGTCAGCCAGGCCCTCTATAGACCGGATAAAGGTAGGGCTTGAGTCAGGAGTCAGAGTTGCAGGGACTTGGATACATCTAATCTTGAGTCGAGAGAATCTTTGATATATCTATCTTTGGAGGAGGTGGATTTCCACCTGCCGTGTCGTTGGACGTTTCTGTCGGAGACATCGCCTGAGTTGGCAGCAGCCGTAGCCCCTCCTGATCTGGAAGAATGAGTGCTAAAACTAGCAATATCAGAGACAATGTTAGTAAATGACTTCTTGAAGGCCTCTCTATAAGTGGAATAACAAATTGGTTTGTTAACAGTGACGAGTTTCTTGACATTCTTAGAAGAGGAAATAGGACGAAACAAAAACTCTCTTGAGTCGGGATGAATTAGGGACATAGAGACATATTGCTTAAGTAGGGCAACTGGGCATAAGGGAGAACCTGACTTAGCAATAACAACATTTCGACCCTCTCTCAGTTGATCTGTTTTACTTCTCTCAATAGATAGAGTAATATGACTGTCATCAAATTTAATGTCATCGCTACGCAGAGCTAACACCTCTGAACTTCTCAGGAAACTGCTAAAAGATAAAACAAACAGTTAAATTTCGGACTTGCAGGAGGTCTTGGAAGTCCGTAATAGAAGCCAATTTTTGAAGATGGGCAACTTCTAATGGCTCCTTTCGATGAAGCGGGGGACGGCTGGCAATACGAACAGTGCCTTCTCTTAAACACGTCAATGCAGGATCATCTGTAGGGGAAGGGACATTAGCCATGTTATGAATCCATTTCATAGAATAGAAGACGGAGTTGACTGAGGAAACTGAGGACGACGACTCTAGAACATGCTGGACAAATAGAGCCATGTTCACCGAAGAGACGGGAAAAGTGGATGAAAGGTGAAGTACGTCCACAGCAAATAGTTTCCATCTCTTGAAGGAACGAAGGTATGCACTTACAGTACCGTTGGCGCGGGAAGACAGCAACGTGAACTTAAGGTTTTGTTGGAGACGAAGTACTACAGGATCAGTATTAGACTGATGAGAACTCTAAAATTCACTGGATAGGAGATCTAAAGAAAAAACACCAAGTCAATTAGAACTCAAAGTAAACAATGCAAACTAAATGAATAGTATATATAATAAGCACTTGGGCTTAGATATTTAAGGCACTTGGGCCTATAATACTGTTATCACTTGGGCTAATATAACAGACGGCACTTGGGCCTATAATACTGTTAGCACTTGGGCCAATACAACAGACGGCACTTGGGCCTATAATACTGTTAGCACTTGGGTTAATACAACAGACGGCACTTGGGCTTATAATACTGTTAGCACTTGGGCTAATACAACAGACAACACTTGGGCCTATAATACTGTTAGCACTTGGGCTAATATAACTGACGACACTTGGGCCTATGAATATTAACTTCATGATATTATTGATTTGACATATATACTCAAGTGAAAATAAATAAACTTACTGAAAGTCGATTCGGAGAGCTAAAACTTGAAAAGGCAAAGGCCTGGAACCAAAAATGATGTTTTTAGCTTTACCCCTGATAAACAAGTTGGGTATGTCAGGTAAAACCGCCCAATCGACAACAAAACTGTTAAAATGAATCCCATCAGAGCAAATAATAGGCCAGAAATGAGCCGACTTCCACTTAGGAACAATGAGGGTACCCTGGGCTTTGCAAACTCTAAGATGATCAAGAACCTTGCAGGTGAGATAAACTGGTGGACAAAGCCAATTGTTATGGTAGGCCCAATCGTGAGAAAAGGCATTAACACCGCTGGACCCAGGTTGAAAATACTTGGTGTTAAACAAAGGCAACTTGGCATTATAATGGCAAGCGAAACGGTCGAAATTATGAGGGCCCCACATAAGATCAAGATCTCTGAACACATCATCATGTAAACAATAATCATCATAGTCAATGATGCGGCTGATATCATCAGCTGTAGAATTATGATCTCTCGGAATCCATTCCATGTCTAGGGTGATTGCATTCCTAAGACAGATCTCGTGCAGACTCACGAGCATTTCATGTAAAGAAGGTACTTTAGAAAATAGAAAATATGGCAAAAAGGGAAACAACATTTTGATTGTCAGTATACCATAACACCTGTTGGGATTTCAACTCAGCTTGGAAAGCACTTAATGACAATAGAACAGCTTTGAGTTCTCTGTAAGTAGAACTCTGAGATTTCTCCTCATCGGACCAATTCTGTTGAAATACTTTACCATCAAGCTCAATGATACTACCACATCCTGAACTAGAAGCGTCAGAATAAACAACACGACTGGGTTTAGACTGGACGGGCCATATAGGTACGCCATTCAACCTCTGGACGTTGGAATTCCAAAACTGAATTTCGCTGAGACAGTCTGGCGTTAAAAGAACTGGAGAATACCAAGACAACCTGGAATTAATAACAGAAAATAGATGTCTGGTCATTAGTCTGGTCACCTTACCAACACAATTAGTAAGGGAAATGATCTTGCCGCAAGTAGAAGCAAGGGATCTAACTTGTACATAGCCGCAATTAGTAGACTGAAGTGCACTAAGATCAGAAAGAAAACTGTTAATTCTCCTGGCGGTAGCTGAAATAACACAAGTGAAGGTATCAATGTTAGTTCCCAAATAAACGATGGATTGAGTGGGGTTCCAATGACATTTTTGTTCATTAGGGAGAAAACCAAACCTTAAAAGATCAGAGTGCACCTGTAGACTGACGATCTTGCAAGCGAATTCGTTAGACGAGGCACCCAAGCCGTCATCCAAGTATACCATGATAGTTGTGCCACGTGACCTCCACATCTTGACTAGCGGTTTGAGTAGTTTGGTGAAGAGATAAGGAGCTGAACTGAGACCAAACGGAAGAACTGCAAAATGAAAATATCTAACACAACCATTAGGAAACTTCCAAGAGAAGGATAAGAACTTGCGATGGCCTTCAAATATCTCGACATGATGATAGCCTGACTTGAGATCGAACGTAGACATAAAATCACCAGGCTTGAGAATTTCTTTAAGGACCACTAAATCCTCGCATCTGAACTTATTTTTATAAACACACTTGTTAACATGACGTAAATCATGAAACAGAAAGAGGATTGATGATAACAGGTGGAGAAAATACTTCTTCGACGCAATTAGAGTCAAGTAACTCCTTGATAGACTGCTCAACAAAAGAGAATTCCCTGAGCGCAGATTTATTATTTTTCCCGATGAAGGCAGGTGGCAGAACAAAAAATGGAATTCTGTAACCCTCAGAAATCAGGTCAAGAATGAATTGAGGAGCGTCGATATCTACCCAACTCTGAACTGCCTTCTTCAATCTGCCTTTGACAGAAACTACGGGCGTAGCGCAATCAGATTTAACCTCATAAGATCGAGACAAATGAGGATCGTAGGAAAAACTCTCGTCAGCTTCATTAACAGGAATTGATGACGAATATACATCTAAATCTAAAATAACACGAGAAGAATACAGAACAAAACATCGTTATATAAGGCATATATGAATAAATATTAGAATATAAAACGTACAATAAAGCGTAATTTGATGCAAACAAAACAACAAACAGAAACATTTGCATAATACAGAATATAAATTCAATAACTATTTAGATTGAGAAGAAGTTGAAGTGGCACTTGTATAAGGACAACAAACGCGCCAGTGACCAGCTTTACCACAAGCGAAACAAGTACCAGGAGAACGAGAGGAGCCCGCCTGGAAATTCGATCTGACGGTGGCAGACGAAGTGGGAAGGGAGGGATGAACCGGCTGCGACTGGGGGGAATAAAGACGGCATTGAAAACGATTGGCATTGAAGCGCTTAACTTTAGCTGCAGCCCTGGTTTCGGCTCTAAAGATCTTCTTCTCGTCCTCGTCATCTTCGGCGAGGTCATTATGTTTATATTCTAAAACAGTTTTCCAGCCGTAAGTGGACTTATCTGCCATGAGAATAAGTTTCTGTCAATCCTTAATTAAGGACATACCTTGGTCAAGGAACTCAACCGCCTTGTCGGTCTGATTGGCAGCTATAGAGGACTTGGCGTCTTCAAAAGTTTCGAGGATAGCTTTGTTCGACTTGAACTGGTCTTCATTTTTTTTTTTTTTTTTTCTGGTCTTCATTGCTCTTCTTCTTAAAGGTTGGGTTGGTGTCTCTCTTGAATTTCTTAATTTGACCAAGGTGTTGTTCAGCTACCTCTTGACTTGCTCTCTTAAGGTCGTTAGTAGAGTCTTTAATCAAAGTTTGCATCTGAGCTAGTAGAACGGCATTATTCTCGCTGAATAAACGTTGAATGGTGCGCTCTTCCATGAAGAAAAAGGAACTTTGAAAATTTAGTAATAGACTTCTGCGAGCTGACTGACCGTAGATAACTTACACACGGTCAGCACACTACTTATATGTTTGATATACACAAGGGACCCGACGCTACTTACGCACAGGCTCACTAGCTCCGTGCCGGCAAAATATTCATTTATGTCAATCTCGTACCTCGCTTTTCACAAATTACATAATCCATTAAGTCTATCCTGTACCATTGTACTTCTAAGATAGTTCTTCAAGTTCCTTAGTGATGATATGGATCTTTCACAGCTTGCTAAAGTAATGGGAAGAGTTGCAAGAAGTTGAAGAATAAAATAAATGTTAGGATATGATTGTTTGTCAACAAATTTGAATGCTGATGAAATCTTGTCAGGGATTTCATCCCCTCTAGCCTGGGCATCATTCCACTTCCTTTCCCATAGAGTAAGTTCTGCCTGAATTCCTGCTATGTTAGGCATATCTTGAATGTAGTGGTTAGTAAAATCTTGGATGTTCTGCTTCCATTGTAAGTTATTGGTAAGTAATGCTGATGGGATGATTGATAAGCCTTTGTAACAAACCAAAACTTCATCTTGAAATCTAGTGTTGAGATGCTGAGTGGCGTGGTCTAAGAAAACTCTAGTCAAGTTTATTCTGTAATAGATCTCAGGGTTAGCAGCTGGGGCATTGGCTCTGTACAATTGCCTATTAGCCACTCTTGGCATACTTGGCTCAACTCCAACACTTGTTGCTAGATTCACAGCTTGGGTATATAGGTCGTGGTGTACAGCATCAATGTTGTCCTGTAATTCTGAGAGTGTAGACTTCAAATCTCTGATCTCATTCTTTGCCTTAAGTAGGTCTATTTCAGCACTCTGGAGCTTCACTGTTAGTGGTCGGGTTAGAGCTAAGATGTGTCTGACAATAACAAGAGCAACAATGAAGGGAAAGTCGATAGACTTTACCAAAGAGCTGGCATCATCTCTACTCTTGTAGTTCCATGTCTGATCTCTATATGCATCACAATTTATGTCAATAACATGCAATGTCTGATGAATTGGTTTCAAGAGCTCCACCGTTCTATCCAATCCATCGATTCGTGCTATCCACCTAGTCTTACAGACATCAACTAGTACATTATGATTCGTCTGGGGTAGATCTTTGATCTTCTTGACAAGATATTGTTGTCGCTTAGGAGAGTTTTTGAAGAAGTCGGCAATTGCTTTAACACGAGTCATCATTCTTCTCACAATTTCTATGGAGCAAGTTTCAGCCACACACAAATTAAGCCGATGGTTCATACAATGTACGTAAAGAGCGTTAGGAAATTGCTCTGTGATTAGTGAGGAAGCTTCCCTGTAAACATCCAGCCATGTTTCCTGCCCCGTCGTAACACTGACCCTGACAATCATCCATCGATAATCGTAAATCGGCTATAACACTCAGAATCAATTGTTTGATAGCTGCACCAGTTGTCCCCTCTTCACAAAGGTAAAATCCAACAAATTCTTCACGCACACATTTCGAGGAATCCACCATGCGAACGACTACAGATAGATTTTCTTTGTTCGCTACGTCAGCCGCCTCGTCAGCAAGAATTGAGAAATATTTGCTTTCTCTGATTTCGTTTGATAATTTATCCGATATATACTTTCCAACTGTTGTTATCATCTCGTTCTGGATTGTTTTGGAAATATATGTTGCATTCCGTGGAGCTGTTTCGAGATGTTGTTGAAGTATTTTGTCGCCACTGTCCACTCTGATAGCCAATAAAGTCTGGAAATTACCCTGAAGTGTCGAATCACTAGGATCATCATCTCTTCGCCCTCTCAAGGGAATATTGTTCTGTCCACAGGCGATGATAGTTTTGAAGAGCGATGACAGAATTTGACGATTTTTAGCGATTTGTTGTTGTAAAACATTGTCAAGTTGTTGATCAACTGGGATGCCCTCACGTCTCATGGTTCTAATAAAGTTATCCATCCTGAGAGCCGAAGTATTGTGCATCTCACACTTCCCTTGGCAGTGACTTTGAAAGCGAGCCTGAGCGGTTGTCCAATTTGTTAACAGGGATTTCACTAACTTGTCGAGCTTTCGGTTATCGTGCGGATTGCCAAATAACACACATGTGAGACAGAATGCCCCATCAAGATATTTAGAATAGGCTAACCAAGGATATTGTTTAAGCCAATCTGGATTAAATCGACGATATCTTCCTCCACTCTCCAGTGATTTGGGGAAATCATAGGGGTTCTCTCCGCGGCGGTCTCCACGAGGTCTCCAAACGTTCTCCAGAAACTCCATCTTTCTGGCATCTGAATATCTAGAAATATCATTAAATACAACACCAATATCAAAGGGCAAGCAGTCCTCTCTGCGGGCGACTGGTTGTCCACGCAGAACATCATTATTTACAACAATAGGAGCGTTATTGATACTAGCACTCATTGTTGAGAGTTCTGTACTTGATAGGTGTTGAGATTACAATAACAAAACGGAGTGCGAAGGGGGTAGGGGTGTCTCTTTTTGTCACTGTATCCAAGTAGATCCTTGACGACTGTTGATAATTCCACATTTGAACAAACCAATCACTTTCTATGTTCTGAGCAGCTTAAACCAATCAGCGACGACTACAAAACGTTCGTTTGATGGGGGTAGTGTCGGATAGTGTGCCTACTTGAAGCCAGACACTCGTTGACACTCGTACGTTGCTTCTACTATATCCAAATTCAAATGAACCAATTAGCGATCGATCTGACTATATCCAAGACTAGATCACAATGACATCACACTAGTTCCACATTGTCAATTTTAATTGGAGGTCCCCTCCCCTCATATTAACAATTGGTAGCCAAAAAGTACCTGAACACTCCCGAACAAATACCTCGGAAAATCCGAATAAAGGTATTGCCGAAAAAACCTGAACATTATAGTCGGGAAAACCTGAATAAAATATTATGTTTGGAGTCCCTGTGTAAACAAGATGGCGGATGTTTCGTAATTTATGGTTCGTAGAGCGTAGTATCCAGTGTTTGTATATTATATTTTTTATTTTTTGAAAATTCTGACTAGTTCCAAGGATCTAGTTGCACTAGTCTGGATCCACCCCTGTTTCTTCAGTGCAATGGAAACAACCGGGCTGACACAGTTCTTTCCCTATTCTCAAATGCCGTAGCTGTCCATGGCCTACCTTCAAGAGTGTGTACAGATCATGGTGGAGAGAATATTGAAGTTGCATGGTTCATGTTAAATCACCCAGAGAGGGGTCCAGGAAGAGGCAGTATTATTACAGGACCAAGTGTTCACAACCAGCGTATTGAACGCCTATGGAGAGATGTTTTTGCCAGCTGCCTTTACATATACTATTCTGTGTTTTACTTTTTGGAAGAGACGGAGATTGGATGTTTCCAATAATATCCATATGTTCTGTTGACATTATGTTTACTTGCCCAGAATTAATCAACATCTTCATAATTTTATAATGTCTTGGAATGACCATCGTATCCGAACAGCAGGAAACACATCTCCAAATCAGCTGTGGATTTTGGGACTTGATCAGACAAACGTGAATGCTTTGCTAACAGGAACGCAAATAGGATAATCATATTTCATTTCTATTCAAAATATGCCAAATGTATAATAATTGTATATATTGTATGTGCCTACTGTTCCTAGGAGTGGAATGAATATGGGATTGACTGTGATGCACCACTTCCTGATATGCCTGGGGATGATGAAAATGTTGCTTTTGCAGTTACAAATAATCCATTGTCAGAAAGTGACTTCCAGGAATTTACTCAATTGGTAAACCCTTTGAGAGATGATGACTGCTATGGAATTACCATATACTTGGAAGCATGTGCTCTTGTATCAGAAAGATTGCATTAAGAATAGTACCTAAGGGACTGGTCATTATTTATCGAGAGGGGGAGCTGGTGCAAATAGGGGGGGGGGCAACATTTTTTATGCTCCACAAAGGACAGGGCTAAGAGAGACAAAAGGCACTTTAGGGGGAGGGGTCATGAAAATTTGTGCAAGTGAAAATCCAAAATGCACCAGCCCCCCCTCTCGTTAAATAACGACCAGTCCCTAAGGTACAAGTGATACTTATCTTTTCGCTAGCATAGTACTGCATGAGGAATCTCACCAGAAACACAATTAGGATAGTTTATTTAAAACTATGAAATTAACAAAATTTGTCTAACAGTAAACTGATGACTGTTTCATGAAATCTTAATTGATTTGAGCATTAAATCAATTGATTAAATGATGTTATTTATTTTTTGAACAATGTTATTGGATTCATTTTAAAAAAGCATGGAAGCTTGTCCAATGATGAACTATGACAAAAATTTACAACAATTATAAACTTTTATGCACCAAAGCTGGAAAAAAGCTTCCTGCTGAGGTTTGACTTGTGGCATTCAACAATACATCATTCTTCATTAAACAAAGAAAAAATTTGGAATGGTGTATTGCTCATACAATCATTGCTTTTTTGATGAATATAAATGTTTTCATAACTCAGAACCTTCCATATCCAAGTGCTGCCACTTCCAATGAGATGCAGCATGCTTTCTTAAAACTATCATAATTCTTGTGGCAGATTGGCAAGGTAAGCTTGTTAAAACAGCTGTCTGCTTCAAGTAGTGTCTTGGCTTCCTCAGTTTGGAAATGAACTTCTATCTTTAGATCTGCATCCATTATTGTTGACCCAGTTACGAATAGGACCAAGGACTGAAGCAGGGTCTTTTGCGTGTTCACTGGTGTTCCTTCTACATTGTAAACAAAAAAAGAACAGAATATTTTAAAACAAGTATAATGAATAGAGTGATAACCTTAAAACCACGAAATAAATACAAAATTGTTAAGTACAAAGAGTATCTATTTAGTGACTGTTAGTCACTAATCACTCAACCAGAACATCCATTACACAAAGAAGAAAGGGATTGTCATAAGGGGTCTCTTTTGTATTTGTCTTTGTGCAATGCATGTTCTGGTTGAGTGATAGTAACTGTTAGTCACAAAGGGATGGACCATTAGAAAAGTGATGGGGGGGGGGGGGGGGTGGGGCTAAAGCAAAAAAACAATTATTTTCAATAAAAATCTTGAAAAAAAAATCTGCCGTGAAATGTTCTTAGAAAAAAATATGTGCAAAGTCCATAAAAAAATTAATTTCCATTGTCGTTGTCCAATAAAAATTATGGCCAAAAAAAATTCCACCTTCCAATCACTTTTCTAATGGTTCGTCCCTAAATAGATACTCTGTCATTGTCAATTTTGTATGTATTTCATAGTTTTAGTGCAATCGCTCTATTGTTTTCCAACTAATATATCAAAGTTGACAATGAGGATTCGAGAGGATTTCAAGGATTCCACGTTTAAAAAAGGTTTTGATTACTAAAACATCCCTTATTTCTGAACATACATCATGATTTACTTCTATGAACTACCAAACATTGATCAGAATGTCTTTATCTACCAGAATCAAGTGTCAATAACCCTTTCCAGTTGTGACTGATCATGACAAAACAGGTATTTTCTCATATCTTTGCCCTAAATTAATAATACTTAAAATTTTACTGATATTTCTTACCATTTATAACATTTTCATCAACAAACTTTGGTAGCCAATTCTTTGATCTCTCTTCTTGTTCTGACAAATTGTTGTCAAACTTGAGCTTTCCCTTCAAAGTGTCTGGGTTCACAGCCGTTTGTTGTTTGGTTGGAAGCACACAGGTTGAAATTATGGGGTGCTTTCTAAGTCACCCAATCCATGGATGTTGAGACCTCTGAAAAATGCATGTAGTGGTAGAGTCCTAGTGACAAGCACCTCTGCGGTCAGAAGATCTTTAATGGCTTGTTCTTGTTGAGGTCATTTAATGGAATTGAATCTGACAATCCAAGCTTTACTAGGAGATCATCTAATCTGCCTGTTATATCACTGTCCACACTCTTGATGTCATCTTTGCACAGGTACTAAATATCGATATTGTAAAAAAGAAAAGTTAAAATTTTTCCTTCACCTGCAAACATAAAAGTGAGGCTGAGCAGGCTGTCCTCCCAAGTTCAAATTTCCAGTTGTTTTGGTTGGAGCTCAAGATCTTTGCTCAATTACTAATATGAGTATTTTAGATGTGGGCTAAATGTTGACATGAGGCATACAAAATCTGTAAAGGACCTGTTTATTTTTTATATATGGCTTTTTAGATGGGTGTTGGGGTGGGGTGGAAAGAAGAATGAAAAAGAATTTAAAGAGTACTTGAAAACAACAATTAAATTTTCAGTTAAGGAGGCTCCCTAGAGTTTACTCTTCCTCCATCGACGTCCAGAGGCAAAGCACCAAGAGTCACAAAAACTACTCGCATTTTGTCCATATTTATCAATCATGTCAAACCAGTAGCAACAGAAGCAGCAGCAAATAAAGCTCCGTGAAATCTACCCTTGTGTTTAGTGTTTAGTGCTAGGCATGCTTGCGCATGCGCAACTACTAAACTTGAAGAATTTTTATTTTGCGTACGTTAATTTTCAAAATGAAATTAACTCAAAATTACACGGTGAAATGTTCCCAAACGTATACAGTTTTTTCACAATGTTATAAAAAGGCAACTGACAAAATGCTACTGAAATCCTGACATCAGATTTTTTTTTAATCCAGGAAAATCGAAATTTCTCAATATCTCACGTTCTGATGTCAAGATTTTTTTAAGCTGCAGTTATATTATAAAAAACCCAACGGGGTTTTATATTATGTATTTAGAAGAATATTGACCGTGGAAAATTCGAGTTATTATTTTTTTAATGTTAAAAATAGGCCTTTTTATGACAGGTACATCGTTGCTATGGTAACATTGTACGTGATCATTACTACCACAAACAAATCCTAAACTCATAATCTTTAATATGGTTGGTCTATCAGGCATCCATATGCAGATATGCTTTTGCTATAAAAGGATTTCTCTTATAGCTCCAAATACCTGTAAACTCTAGGGAGCCTCCTTAAATGCACCTGTGTTTCTAGCATTTCTCTGAGGTCTGTATCATACAAGTCATCTGTTGTGACAAGGTCTCTGGCCTTGTCAACTGATCCTGTAGTGATATATTTGGCCCTGGACCGCCATGAAGAATGCTATGGGCAAGTAGTTTTCCTGCCATTTCAAAACATCCACTAGAAATTACATCAATGCCATACAAAGGAATAAGGTGCCCCTCCTGTCCTCCAAAAAGCTGAAAATTGTAGAGAGGATCCACTTTAGTAAGTGCGCATATTGCCTGGTGAAAAAACTCCTTAGTTAGACCACCAACATCTGCTCCTTGTTCTATCACAAAATCTACATCAAGTTTTTTTTTGAGGTCAAGCTTTGGGTTCTTGTATCTCCTCACAAGTTGTTGTATCATAGATATCTACATTCTGTTGATCGTGACAAACTCCTTCCCCGTTGTTCGCACTTGCTTCCGATACATGTGCAGGACTTCAGCCACACTCAAAGGAACTGGATTAACACAACCAGCTTCATTTGCTATAAGGGACAATAAAAGAGAAAAAAACCCAAATAAATGCAAGTAAAAGGGCACAGTACATGTGGTCAATCAAAACAGATAGTTATATAAGGAGTGGAATTTGAATGTTTAACATGACATGTATACAAATGACTTCTGTTCACATACCTTGCTGATGGTCCTTGAATATTTCCGAAACAGATGGAAGCTCATCATCAATAGTGACATCATCTGTAAGGATGAATGGAAAATACAGTCTTTTGTTACAATACTTAATTATGTATTTGTATACAGTGTTCTCCTTCTATTTTATCAAATCTTGAAATTGAGTTACAGTTTGATTAAAAAAAAAAACATTACCCAGAATTATTTCAATATTGCACTTGAGCCAATCATAAATGGCTTTCTAACCTCAAAATAAGTAAAAGTTGAATTCAAAATAAGTCAGAGCCGAGGGTCCGCAGGGATTTAACTCACTTTTAGTTCTCAATTTACTAGGTTTAATAAACTAAATAATTATAATATAATATAATAATATAATATTAATAAACTAGGTTTACATTGGTTTTCAATTTATTTGTTATAGTAGACCTAATAATATGTACTAAACAGTCAAAACTATTTTTTGGTTCCAAATCTTTCAACAGCTACAGTGGCGGATTTAGGATTTTTAAGGGGGGGGGGGGTGGTTTTGGTTTGCGTCACCTACCCAAAAATCACCCCTAAATCCGCCCCTGAGCTAGTACAAGTAGTTTACTGGATAGAGATAGGGAATAGAAATCGAATACATTTTTTTCAAAGATTTTCCCCCTCGAAAATAGATGGGTGCAGTAGAAAATTTCTAAGTCTAAAAGATCACCTAAGGGAGGAAAGGTGGGGATGACATAGGAATTCATTGGGTATTCAAGGCCTTTATAAGGGTGAAACCCAATGGTTTATACAAATAAAGCCCAGAAAGTCTGCTATAAAACCCTTGAATACAAGATGAGCTGGGTAATATGGGATATACAGTCCTATGAATAACAAAGAAGAAAACCGAGTCAATCATGTTATAATGGATATATATTTGGCCAAAGGATGTAATTAACAAAGATACTCACCCTCATCTTTCCAACCACCCAGGATTTCGGCAGCTTTGTTTATGTCTCCACCACAAGAATCTAATGTGGATCTAATTGCTACCATTTTCGAGTTTGGAAACATCTCCTTAAGAAATGTGCAATTCTGTTAATAAAAATAACAAATTTTGCTCAGGATTTATAAACTATAACATCGAAGATAGACCTAATTTGAAGAACATTGGAATAGGGAAAAAGAACATTATTAATTTGTATGAAGGGACCATTCATTAGTTATGGGGGCAGGTGCAACAATAAATATGGCATGTTAAGTTTTTCCTGACCCCCTTTTTCCATAGGTACAATTCTTTTTAACCTTAAGGGAAATGAATTGATAAAACTGGCCATTAATGAGGGTGCCCATTATAAGTTTCTATATAGAGATACAGTAATTAAGTGACATATCACAGAAATCACCTTGAATGGCTGCTTATACCAACGACTGACAATTCCTCGTCATGACGAGAATCATTCCCGCTCTGATGTTCAAGAAGAAACAATAGAAATATTACTAAATTATCAATTTTAAGAAAAAATATACAATAGTAATACAAATACTTTAGGAAATGATATTTTACCTCTATATCATAACTTGGTGGTGGTGAGCAATCATCATCTCTAAAAATAAAACATCAAGTTCTTCAATGAGCAAAATATTGATAGCATTTCTTACTTCAGGCATTTACTTAAGATTGGTATAGTGCACTGTCAGCATTGGTGTAGGATAGGGCATAGGTTTTCAGTCAATCAGAGCATGCATTCTATATAATCTATATTAAAACATGAGCTTGATTTACCTGCCAGTGGTGCCACTTGACGAACCACCTCCACACTGTAGCTGGTGTGCCCTCATTTGAGCCATTGGAATAGCCAGTCCACAATTGACACAGTCAACTTTTGGTGTCATAACATTCTAAAGGTAACCACAATATTTAGAAATTCTTTTAATAGCAAATAATATATGGATTACGAAATAGTTTTGTGAATACAGAGATATACCATGGATATATTTACTATAAGTACTGTACACGGGGTTAGTGAAGGCATAAATATGAAAATGGAAGCAAATATCGAATAAAAACAAAAAACTGTACAATAACAAAATCTCAGTATGATTTAGCATGTGTTTTGGATGTCCCTAGTCTTATTCACAAATCAATGGTTTGCTCCACCAGGCAAGGGGAGGGGCAACCCATAGTTATTTGACTATGTGAACCTCTCCTGGGGATTGGATTGTGTGACAGCAACGACCTTCCTCTGGAGGATTACTGTAACAGAAGTTACCTGAATCACTTGCTTTTCGTCACTTAAATTCCTTTGCAAAGGCGTTACGTAGGCAATTGCTTGCCCCATTCTATCCTTTAGATAGGGGGCCGTATATCCAAATGCACCAGGATGGATCAGAATCAGCTCTCTCTGACCTCCACCTGACCCCAAGGCACGTAGTACTTCGAAACCACCAGCATCTTTCAGTTTTGGGAACTTTTTGATCAGCTTGGCCTGAAGGTCCTCGTGGCTTGCCATTTTAGGTATAGTTACCTTGGCTTTTCCCAAACCAGCATCCGCCAATGTTATCAGTCTTTCACGTGATGGTGTTACCCCTTCGTTTTTACCAGAAAGAACACACAACTCATGTGTCCATGTATCCTTTGGGAGGAATACCTTTCCTGCAGGGACATAACCAGAAAGCTTCAGCTTTTTTAGTGGTGGACGACTTACTGTAGAAGAACACATGCCTGGGAATCTCTGCCTGAGATTTGACAGTAATTTGTGTCATGTACTTTTTTGCAATAGTGCGCACAGCGTTCGGTGAATAAGTAAGGTAAGATTTGAACTTAAAGTCGCTACTACATTCGCCAGACATTGGTCAGAGATCAAGTTCCGTATAACCAGATAACAGTCCATACCTGAATTCCAGTGAAGCTTGTGTATGTGCGGCCGCAGGCGAAGTGGATTTCCCCTCCGTAAGCTGAGCCAATGCTTCTCTAAGAAGCTCTGTTGTTTTATCTATCTTGTTTTTTTCTTCCATGTTAACGAGGATCAGCTAGACACGACAAACCATGAGCACCTGAACCACGAGGGAATGCACCGACAAAATACCCACAATTCCATACGTAAGACTTTTAATATTGACATGTGAATGACGTGTAAAACGATGACAAACACCAGAACAGCGAAGGAATTTATCATTTCAAATCTGCTACGATAAATGTTATTAGGCCCATGTTATTATTATACATTTTACTCACTATCTCGCTTCTGATTGGCCGAGAGCCCTCAGCCAATCCCTGATATCGTGTGAACTCGACATGATAATACAGATAATACATTTATCATGTCGAGTTCAAAGGTCAAAATGGAAATGGAAATACGTTTGCTATTTTTTTTTGAAAGCAGAACTATTTTTTTATTCTCAGTTTACAAAATAAAATGTATAATAAAACAATGATTGAATTTGGTTTTCGCATGATATCCTAAAATATCAAGACCTTGGCCGTTTTATGCGCCTCAGCCTACGGCTTCGGCAGATAACACGACCTTGGTCTTGATAATTTACAATATCATGCTCAACCTCATCCAATAATTGCTTATTGTTTTTCTCGAATACTTTGAGAATCTTTTGAACCGATAAATTAATTTTAAATTAATGCTAATCTTCCGGTAAACTAAATTCTACGAAAACAACCTATCGAAAGCAGGAGTTTCTCTCAGACGAATGACGATATTTCATATTCCGATTTTTATAAACAGATCTCATGCTTCAAGCTCTTCTCATCGTACAATCCAATTGCATAAAGCATCATCCAATGTCATGACCGGATATGATCCAATGTCATGGCATAGATATAATCGAATGGCATTGCCACACTCAATCCAATGGCATAAAGTATTATCCAATGTCATGGCCGATATAATCCAATGGCATGCCCGGATGTGATCGAATCTCATGAAAGATATGATCCAATGAAGTGGCAGATATTAATCCACACAAAAAATATTATCCAACAGAATGAAATTAGATCGAATGGAATGAAATATATCATCCAATGGAAGGAAATTTTATCCAATGGCATTTTTGTCCCAAATCCCCCTCCATACACCAGGTATGTATTGTTGGATGACTGATGATGGTACGAGATCTGCCATAATTGGTAAGATCTGTCCTCGAGTGTCCCAACTGGCAGAGTTCTCATATGTTTCTGCTAACGCACAGAGATATTTTTCATCTTCTTGCTTGGATGTTAACCCTACGCTATTTCCACAGACTGAGATTTCTTTAATCCTAACCAAAGGGATCCTGGGTCAACTGGAGCAATTACTTCCAACGAGGATACTACAGCATCTTTCGCTTTAGAAATGCGATCTTTTTTCGTTCGCGCGCTTGAGTACTCCCATTTCTTTTTGGACTGCTTTATAGGATCTTTCCCACTCGATGAAAGGAATTCATTCAACTTCAAATGACGCACAGCTAAGGTAGATTCATTGCTTTTATTTCCGTTTGATCCATTGCTGCTTTCTGAGCTTTCTGTGTGGTAAAAGCTTTGTTCTGATGTAATGTTAAGACTCTGAAGCCCTTCACACATATCGTCGCTTTCGTCACTTATCTTGATCTGCAAAGTAACAGTTGCATATAACTAAATAGTAGTAAGAATAAGTTGGAAGAAATATTACAAACCCTAAGAACTTAATTCTAATTTTCTAATAATATAAACGAATCACGCACTGAATTTTCACCCATCACACGTTAGCTTCCTGAGTATGGCGTGTTTTATCAGACTCACCTCATCACCTGTTGACGATTGAGGAGGTTGTAGGCTCTCTGCAGTGGGGAGTAACAGGATCAGGTGCATCCCCAACGTCTTCGATTCAGATTCAGAAAGTGGTGCCTTTGTTAGTTTAAGAGCGGCCGTCTGTAAATATCGCCTTACGTGTGTAAAATGAAAAAAATCAAAATTCCTGAAACTTTGTCAGAATATAGGTTTTGGGGGACTATTAAACAAAAAAAGTTTAAGGTTCATTGGATTTATATTTTAGCCGCACGACGATAATTTCGATTTCATGGTTCTAAGGGGGTGTTTAGCGTGATTTTACCGCAGTAGTTTAAAAGATCGACTAAAAATTCAGGACTTTATGGAATCAAACACTGAAAGGTTATTTGATAATACAAGATTCCGGTAAATATTTCAAGGGGTTGATCTTTGATTTCCGTTACATATTTAATATTTTTCAGATTTTTGAATATTTTCCTTTTCGGACCCTTTTTTCGTTGACACAAAAATGCTCAGTTTCGAAGGCTTATATCGCCACTGATATGTGGCCTACGGTAAACAAATTGCAATCCAGCTTTAGTCCAATTCCTCTGCTTCAGATAGATGTAATAATATTTTGGGGCCGTTCAAAATTCCGGATTTTAGAGCGCGAAACATATGTAGACCAAATGTCTAAAAACTCGCTGTCAGTTGATCGATCAATTCGCGACGGACGAGAGAAAAAAATATTTTCGTCCGTAGAAGCATCTCCTACGAAGTTATTATCTATGTTGAAGATAAAAGGAACACATTTACTTACATTTCGTCCAGTTTATTAGTAGTTTTGCTTGTGTTTAGCAGGGATTTTATGGCAACATGACTGGAAGACCATCAAATAACACATGAATGAAATAATCTTTCTTCCTCACATCATCCTCGTTCACCACCAGAAATCCTCAAAGTCCTCAAAATGATCTGAACAACCCACGCCAAGGTTTATCAGAGTAAAAGAAAGGTCAACAGTTGAGATTATGTGGCTTTTAAGGTTGAAATCGTTCAACGACCTTGATGATTCTTTATGTCAACAAACAGACGCTTGCGTGACACACAGGAACCCCACTCTTTGTAATACCAATATAATATACATTCTGTTGTACGACAGAAAAGTTTACTCTCAGTCGCAAATGAATTTTGGAAATGGATTAAGTCTTTAAGCTGAGCAACTGCACGAATTAACCATCTTGTTTATCAAATCTATATAAGGTGCTTTACGACGGACTGATATTGCTGAAACATCTATATCAAAATGCTCACATATGATACGAAGGAGGGAGACACTCAATTTGTTCAAGCGGTTTTTAGCACTCAAGGTACAAAGGTTATATGAATCAAAAACTATTGGGTGTTGTAGCTGACACTCCTCTAATATGGTAGAGCGTGTTTTGGAGTACGCTATCTGATCCTCAGCTGCTGCTCTATCTTCTGGTATCTCCTCTTGCCTCTTCTTCTGTTTGGAAGCTCTTCGAGAGAAGTATAGCCTGCGTAGCGGCGCATTTTTGGGGTTTTGAGGGGAGGGGGTGGGGAGCGAGAGAGGAGGACTGGGTAGGAGGGGAGAGGGAGGGAGCGCCTGCAATGATGCTATTGTTTTAGTGTTTACCGCCTACTCGTTGCTATCCAATCATAGTCATGATAGTCTTCGCGGAAAGCTAACCAATCACGGCTCAGCTTAGGTTCTCCCAAACATATATTTCATAGTGTAATCCATCGTTATATTATGATATTTCTCGTTCTTCTAATTCAACTCCGCTATACCTCCGGGCTATAACTACACATATTTCATTGAGTAATCGATCATTATTAGTGATATCCTTCGTCCTACTATAAAGCCAACTTGGCTACCCAAACATATTTCATCAGTAGAGTAATCGTTATTCGTTATGATATTCCTCCTTCCAATAATATTATTGAATAACTGAACTCCAAATAGCGAATGATTTTTTGATAGCTTGAAATAACTGCGATCTGTCGCACATTGCAAACACAATTGAGTGTTTGCCAGTTGTTATTTAATTTTCATCGAGATTTTCTAGCTACTCCGCCAGAGAGCATAAATATAACCCAATGGATTGAGCTTCGACGATTCTATTGAGGCCGTTACAGTCAGTACAAATCCAAAGCCTCGACAATCTTGTTCGACAAGGGTCAAAGATCAAACTTTTCCCGTATCCAGTCGGTAAAATGGGCACTAAATCTTTACCAATAAATAACTGACTATCGTTTGATATTTTTCTTTCTTTAGATTGAAATTTTCGCCTTTAAATCATTTTAGACTAGCTAGATACTACAATTCTTAAAGTCTCTTCAAAACCTCTCAAAATCTTTGTCGATAATTATAACTGTGCTGTTATATGTCATTTCAGAGATTGACATGTGATGATTGATGTCAGACACCTCTCAACCAATAGGAATTTCCCGCACCCAGAATGAACGAGTAAAAACGCTTAAACAATAGCGTCATTGCAGGCGCTCCCTCACTTTCCCTCCTCCCCAGTCTCCCTCCCCCCAAAAAAACAAAATGCGCCGCTACGCAGGCTAAGAGAAGTAAGACTGTACTTGCTGGGGAGTTAGGAACTCACTCAAAGCAAATCTCCGATTGCCATTTTGGTCTCTAGCATAGCGCATATCTCGACTCACAGTTGCGGGATCGAGTTTATGCCCTGTCTCCTTCCCTATTTCAAACTTCTCATTGAGGTATGACTTCTGTTGGTCGTTAAAGCGAGTATTGGCTTTTGTTGTTTTAAGTGCCCAGCCCTGAGGTAGCATATCTTCAGTATTGACGGGAATAGCAGAGCTTTCCATGACTGGTTGTATGCCAGCGCCATGCAGAAGTTTTTCTGTGTACATTATTTTTGCCTTGTCGAGGAGGCTTTCTCTCTCTAGTCTGAGCTTGCATGTACCATATTCCAAATGGTTCTCAAGGGATTGATAACGATGATAATTTTTAATACAACCCTCAACAGGACAGGTAAATAGTTTCGATGACTCCTCCTCCTCATTATCATCAATATCGTCATCGTCATCGTCATCGTCATCGTCATCATCGTCATCATCTTCTCTGCCGACCGCCTTGATGGTATCTATTGTTGGCGCTTTCCCACGTCTTGATGGTGAGATGTCTACGAAATCACCGTCAGAGAAACCGGAACTGAAAGGAGTAATGCATAACCTGCCAGACACTAAAAATAAAAATGTGTTAAAATTAATCAAATTTTTATCTATTTTTGTAAAGACGTATTAAAGCGGAATATTTATTTACCTTTCAATTTAGACCATGGTACGATCTTCCCTTCTCCAATGTTGTATGCTTTCCAAACGGTAATCCCTTTGTCAGTGACGACGAAATTGTTTAAAGTGCTTATACCGACAATTTTTATGGGCTCCAAAGGCTTAATTCCTCCTGCATCTACCACTGCCACTCGTACACCACGTACCCCTTCATTAGATAAAATGGCATCTCTTAGTTGTGCCGCATTCACTACATCATGACCTTCGTTTATATAGCGGCGAACATGGCTTTTGATTGTGGCAGCCTTGCGATCGCATGCCCCCTTACCACCCTGGGGGTCACTGAAATCAACGCGGTCAACCTTTATTCCTGTGGTTTCCTCCATAAGTCGACAAGCTGCCAACATGTTGCCGCTGTGGTAGCAGCCAGCGTTGTCTTGACGAAATGCGGCGGACGCGATGTTTGGATTTTCTTTCTTTAGCTCGCTAAGAGTGTGCTGCATGATCGGTATAACCACGTTAGTGTCTTGGCTACAGTTCTCTACAATATGGACAAATGCTTGGTGCTGCAATTTACCATCTGCGAGCCGCCTTACAACAACACTGAGGTGCCAGGAAATGCCCCTCTTCCCAAACCAGTCAGTCGACTGGGTTTCTCTGTATTTTTGGGGCAAAAATTTCATTGCCCAGTCTTGAGTAATTAAAACTGAATTTTCGTCTAGTTTATTCTGGATCTCAGTGCGCGGTTTATCTTGTTGGATGGAACGCAATTGATGCTCTTTCCATGCTTCTATTGCAGATATTGATTGCTGACAGGTAAATATCATATCATCGCGTTCGTCGTCTGGTAGTGTTTCGGACACATTTTTTACTGACGACTTTATAGAAGCCAGGGTAGATTTAAGTTCTTCGCATGATGGGCAAGAGTGATCGTGGAGATGATGCTTGCAATTAGAACAGAAGAGAGTTTCTTTCTTGTCACTCAGGGCGTAAACTAGGCAGTGGTCGGCGACATTGGATGCGTCAGAAACGTGCACCTGAAAAGAATATAAAGTTAATAGAATGTCTGTTTCTTTTACACCTGGGTTAGCTAAAAGATAGCATATATTTGCAAGCTTAATTGTATTGAATAGAGTCTATAATTTTGACAAGGATTGAAAAGAAAAAAACGCCTTAGTGGGATTACCACTAAGTTGCCAATATACAGTATACAATTTCCCTTTGAGTCTTAAATACGGTCCACCTTTTACCGATTTGTCTTAAATAGGGTATGGATTTTCCAGATATCTTTGTCTTAGATGTAGGGTCAGGGTTTTGAGGCTCAAGCGGGAAACCCCTAACAGAAGCCTATTCAAGTACCCCCCCCCCCCCCCCAAGAATCTCAGCAACTGACTAGTAACAGATGTGGTAGTATGAATTACCTTGAAGTCAGTTTTAATGTACTGTTTCCCAGCTTTCAATGCTCCCTCACAAGAACTGAGCCACTCTGTCACAACCATAGTTTCCGAGTTTTGTGAGCAACCCAGCCAGGTCATCAAAAGCCTTTGCCCCGTCAGCTGAAATATAATCCAGACCTTGCAAAGACTTCCGGACAGTTGCAGTACAAACTGATAAAACCCGTAAGATTGTGGAGGGGCTCAAAGGTTTGGTTCCACTTTCTTTACAAAACTGTGTGTACTGCCTAATGATTCTTTGCGGAATCATCGATCGAATTACGTTCGGACATTCTAAGACTTGGCCATTTGCTAAGTGGAGGTATCGTTGACCAAACGGGAGGTCTTGAATAACATGTGGACTGGTTATGAAAGAGAGCAAGTGATCTAGCTGGCTCTCATCTACTCTCATTCTGGGACTCTTCTGCACTGGCACTGGTGCCCCACGACCGTACTTAAGGATATGCAGTCTGGCTAGCTTGAAGCGATATTCTGTTATACCAGGGATAAATTTCTGGATCTGAGACAAAGGCACTAGGTCTGCAATTATTCCCAAGACCTGTCTTCGGGTTTCCCAGCTTGTTGCATTTTGATATGTCTCAGCTAAGGCCTCTAGATATTTTTTTTCAGCAGGTTGCGCAATCCCAAGAGCCTTTTCGACGCTTTGTGAGGTTTGAACAGCTTCCCAAATACTTCCAGTATCTCCGGGTGTTATTACTTCTAAAGCGGCCACGATTACATTTGTAGCCTTAGCAACACGATAATTTTTACTGCGCGTGCTCAAGTTTTGCCACCGCTTTTTGGGTTGACCGATTGAATCTGTCCCGCCGCAGGCATGTAAAAAGTCATTAAGTTTTTCAAGCTTCAGACTGTTAGTGTCTGTAGCTGTTATAGATCCATTAGTACTGCTTGTTTCGGCATCTGACAGGATAGCAGTTGTTTCTTCGAATTCTACGATGGATTTCTTCAGGCTATTGGTGCTAGTAGCTGTTGTATTTCCATTACTACTGCTTGTTTCGGCATCTGGCAGGATAGCAGTTGTTTCTTCGAATTCTACGGTGGATTTCTTCAGACTGTTGGTGCCATTACTGCTGCTTGTTTCGGCATTTGACAGGTTGGCACTTGCATCAATTGGTTCTTCTATAATTGACATCTGGCTAAGCAAGTCAGCTAGGGGGTCATCATTTTTGTTTCCGCCTCCAATTTCCTGCGAACAAAAAACCTTGATGTATAAGCAGTTGATTGAAACACTATTGCACTAAACGAAGATATATTGATGAGGTAATGACAATAATTGCACAACTATGTTTCCTTACATATACATGTACGAATTATTTTTTTGGTTTCAAATTGACTACATTGCTTTCAGAGGCTAAGCAATATGTTACACCTTTTATCTTCTAGAGGAGCATAGCCTTGCATTATAAAAATTCAATTTCAACACTACGCTTAAACAAATAAATAATGCTACCTCAATATCCTCAAAGGCAGTGGCTTGTATCTTCATCAGCGTAAGAGGGCTTGATTCGAGCTCTGTTTTTAACTGCGTACGGCATCGCCTGCATATGGCTGAAAAAGTATGTCCAAACATTTTCTATCAATCAAAAACATATAGAAACTCAGAAGCAGGATGCAGATCTTACCAGGGACCGGGAAGACGAGGGACTAGTCCTCCAAACGAGAAATTTACTCGACTGAGTAAAGACGGAATATATAATTTCTTAGGCAAATCAATGTTAATATGAGTAAATGATTCAAACTTTATACTTACACGAACCAACAGGAAGAAGGTAATTTATAAGCTTGTAGAGTCCCTCGGACTGGATGGATGAAATACCACGGTCTCCTTTGTATTGTTTATATTTATGCTTAGACCAACCAACAGGACTTGAGCACATCGTTTTACATGTGCGCCATCTTATACCATACAAATCTCGGTGACGTGGGCACACAGTAATCTTAAAGTGAGAGGGGGTGGCTTCGAATAAGCCTTAAAAAATTAATTGTTAATTAGCGAGCGTTAAGGAAAATGTCCAGTACTGTACTGCCATATTGTATAAATAATGAATAATACGGATAGTCGAAGCAAGGGGGGGGGGGGGGGACTGATCCAAAATTAATTTTTAAGTATCAGCGAAAATTCAGTAGTTAATACAGAATCCGTTTTCAGATATAAAAGTTTCATTTTTCAGGGGTTAGGGCGGATGGGGAGAGTTATGGATACGAGGCTGTTTCAAGCAACTGTAATACCATAGATGAAAAAGCCGAGACCAGCTTAAATTTTTTTTAGGGGATTATCCATTTTAGTATAGCGCAAACAGTGTCTACAACCAGTTAAATCCTACAGAATTTTCCCACAGAAATCTTCGTTGATGTAATATAATATGGCATTTCAGACCCTGTTGTATATAGATTACTAGAAGTCAATATATGAGGTTTTATTCTTGTCTTACTTACCTGCTCGTGCTAAAAGTAGATGTGCCTCGGTCTTCAGCTTCCCATCTCTAATCTCCAATAACCTAAGATGCCCTTTAATCTCTCGCTGACAATTCTCGATCGTCAAACAAGAAAGGTCCTCGGGATAATCCCTACTTGAACCACACTGCCCGCTGACAAATCCCGAGTATCCACAAGTAGCCATATCAAAATTCACTCATCAAGTGGTGACTTCAAGCAGATGTTTAAAAAAAACAGCCCTAAAGACGCGGGGTCTTTACCAAACTTTACTAAACACTTTACTACTAACTTTACTACTAAAATTTACCAATCACTATGAAAATCTTTCTTGAATTACCGAAGTCGTGTAATATTTAACTTTCAGACACCGCGGAAGCCTACCGCGACGAATCTCTCAAGCTGCTAGTTCGTTACACCGTGACATAAGCTAATTTGTCTATTCCTTATTTCAATTCTGTTTTGAATTATCAAATAATCAAGAGTAAAATAATATTGGAAATTATGAAAAACTATTTTGTTCTGTCGTACAACAGAATGTATATTATATTGGTATTACAAAGAGTGGGGTTCCTGTGTGTCACGCAAGCGTCTGTTTGTTGACATAAAGAATCATCAAGGTCGTTGAACGATTTCAACCTTAAAAGCCACATAATCTCAACTGTTGACCTTTCTTTTACTCTGATAAACCTTGGCGTGGGTTATTCAGATCATTTTGAGGACTTTGAGGATTTCTGGTGGTGAACGAGGATGATGTGAGGAAGAAAGACTATTTCATTCATGTGTTATTTGATGGTCTTCCAGTCATGTTGCCATAAAATCCCTGCTAAACACAAGCAAAACTACTAATAAACTGGACGAAATGTAAGTAAATGTGTTCCTTTTATCTTCAACATAGATAATAACTTCGTAGGAGATGCTTCTACGGACGAAAATATTTTTTTCTCTCGTCCGTCGCGAATTGATCGATCAACTGACAGCGAGTTTTTAGACATTTGGTCTACATATGTTTCGCGCTCTAAAATCCGGAATTTTGAACGGCCCCAAAATATTATTACATCTATCTGAAGCAGAGGAATTGGACTAAAGCTGGATTGCAATTTGTTTACCGTAGGCCACATATCAGTGGCGATATAAGCCTTCGAAACTGAGCATTTTTGTGTCAACGAAAAAAGGGTCCGAAAAGGAAAATATTCAAAAATCTGAAAAATATTAAATATGTAACGGAAATCAAAGATCAACCCCTTGAAATATTTACCGGAATCTTGTATTATCAAATAACCTTTCAGTGTTTGATTCCATAAAGTCCTGAATTTTTAGTGGATCTTTTAAACTACTGCGGTAAAATCACGCTAAACACCCCCTCAGAACCTAGAAATCGAAATTATCGTCGTGCGGCTAAAATATAAATCCAATGAACCTTAAACTTTTTTTTGTTTAATAGTCCCCCAAAACCTATATTCTGACAAAGTTTCAGGAATTTTGATTTTTTTCATTTTACACACGCAAGGCGATATTTACAGACGGCCGCTCTTAAGTCTGCACTTCTTACAAATTGCTGAAGAAGATACAAATTGCACAGTTCAGAATTCGGGAGTAACATTGATAATGGATGGATGGATCAATGGGTGGGTGGGTGGGCGGGCGGGCGGGCGGATGGATGGATGGATGGATAATAATAATCTTTATTTAAAACACGCAACTCTACCAACTACAAATTACATAACAATTTTAGTTGGTCTACCTAGAGGCCGTAAACTTACAAAGCTAAAATCTTAATTACAATTACACTATTTACAGTTTATGAATAAAAACATCAGATCCATGAAAAGGAATTGTCACTCGTTACTGGCACTAAAGTTGAGAGACTTTATTTTCTTTTTAAATCTTGATATTATTTGTTCAGTTTTTATGTCGTTAGATAGAGAATTCCAAAGCCGGGCCCCTGTAAAAGCAAAACTGTATCTATAAACGTCTGTCCTGGCTTTTGGAATTCTGAAGTTTTTGTCACTTCGTCTAAGGTCGTAATTGGTCCCACCATTAACTTTGAATATGTACTGAAGGTAGGATGGTGCTAAACCATTCACGATCTTAAACATCATGATCGCTTTTTGCTGCAATCTCATCTCTTTTAAAGGAACCCATTTTAGGTCATTAAATACTTTATCTGTATGCACACTACGATAAGGTGTGCCCGTGATTATCCTTGCAGCACGGTTCTGCAATTTCTGAAGTTTGTCAGCCAATGTTTCATCAAGGTTGTCCCAAACAAGACAGCAGTAGGTAAAATGTGGTTCAACTATTGCCTTATAGACCTTGTTTAAGTAATATTGACCAAAGATAGGTTTGATACTCTTTAGGATGCCTAGGTTACAAGAAATCTTTTTCTTGATATGATCCACATGGCTTTTCCATTTTAAGTTTTCATCTACATATACTCCTAAACATTTGATTTCATGGCTTCGTTTTAAACCGGTTCCATCGACAGACAGATTGATGCCGTCTACATCATCTAATGCGGCCAACCTCTGTCGAGAACCTATCAACATGAATTCAGTTTTTAGTATATTCAGGGTGAGTTTATTAGCACGAAGCCAGGAACACACATGTTGGAGGTCGTTTTTCATTTGTGCATTCAAGCTTGGTATTTGACAGTCAGAGAACGTCATGGTCGTATCATCAGCAAAAAGCCTTACACTACTGTGATTTAGGCAATTTGGAAGGTCGTTACCATAGATTAAGAAAAGTATCGGTCCCAAAATTGTTCCTTGCGGAATGCCAAAATTTGTGGGTTGAGGATTCCATTTACTGAACACATTTGAGTTCTACCGGTTAAATACGACTCAAACCATTCTATAACCTTTATGTCAAAACCATAGTAAGATAGTTTATGCAATAGAATATAATGATGGGTGGGTGGGTGGGTGGGTGGGTGGGCGGGCGGGCGGGTGGGTGGGTGGATGGATGGATGGATAGTAACTTTATTTATCCACGGTGGTTCTATCAAAATTTACAATAAAAGATTACAAATTCTGGTCTACCTAGAAGCCATGCTAAAATATGTACATGAATTAATAAAAACTACAGTATTTATTAAACAATATTAATATCAATATGGTAATTTAAAATAATAATAATTATATATTACTAGCTTTAGTCGATGCAGAGATCAATATCCTTCAATTTTGACTTGAATTTACTCAGGGACTTCTCTTCTTTTAAAGAATTTGGAAGAGAATTCCATAGTTTGGCTCCCGAAAAGACAAAGCTTTTCTTATAATAATCTGTTCTTGCACGCGGGATTTGTAAATCAAGTTTTGTTTTGTCTCTCAAACTATAGTGATTTGAGACATTGCTATTAGTGAATAGCTCTTTCAAATATGGAGGTGTTTTGCCATTTATGATCTTATGCATCATAATTGCTTTATCTTGGGTTCTCTTTTTGTTTAATGGTGTCCAGTTAAGCTTCTTGAGTATGTCTTGCGACCTGACAGAGTAAGAGTCACCAGTAATTAAACGAGCAGCTCTATTCTGTAACTTTTGAAGCTTAACTGAAAGGGACAGATCAATGTCATCCCATACAATGCTACAATACATAAAATAAGGCTCGATTATAGATTTATATAGATTGGTGAGTTGGTCTTGATTTAAGAACGGCTGAATGCGTCTTAGGCATCCTAAATTGCCAGAGACTTTCTTTTTAACACTCTCAATATGAGCAGCCCAGGTTAAATTTTCATTGATGTTTACGCCAAGACATTTTGTAGTTGATACTTTTTTTAGGGGATTCTCACCAACTGATAATTCTAAATCATCCTCTAGAGTAGCTATTCTTTGTCTAGAACCGATAAGCATATATTCTGATTTAAGTGTATTTAAAGTAAGCTTATTTGTTTGAAGCCAAGAAGCCACATTGCTGATGTCAGAATTCAGTTGGTTTTGTAAATCAGCAATGCAGTTACTTGCAGCAGTTAAATTTGTGTCATCAGCATAAAGCCTTACTTTACTGTGGTCTAAATATTGTGAAAGATCATTAACATATAGAATAAATAGAAGTGGACCTAGAATGGTACCTTGAGCAATTCCACAGCGAATGGCCATTATGTCTGATTGAACACCATTAACGTAACATGACTGGGATCTTTCGTCCAAATAGGAGGAAAACCAAGCAATAGCCTTGTTGTCTAACCCAAAGAAAGTAAGTTTTCTTAAAAGTAGAAAGTGATCTACCGTATCAAATGCCTTCTTTAGATCTAAAAATATGACTCCATTTACCATTTTCCTATCGATGTTAAAGCACAGCTCGTTTGTCAAATCAAGAAGAGCTGTGACGGTAGAATGGAGAGATCTAAAGCCGGATTGATAATGGTTTATTAAGTCGTGAGTTATAAGATATGTATACAATTGATTATAGATTAATTTTTCAAAAACTCTGCATATCATTGATAAGACTGATATAGGGCGGTAATTATCAGGATCGAGTGACTGACCAGATTTAAAAAGAGGAGAGACTTGCAATTTTCCAGCTGTCTGGAAAAGTGCACGAGTCGATGGATAGATTGAATAACTTCGTAAGATCCCTGGATATTAGAGAAGCACTAATTTTCAAAATTCTGTTAGGAATTTGGTCAAGACCAGTAGCCTTATTTACGTTAATTGTTTTAAGCAACTTATTAACACTTGATTCTTCTAAATGTTTGAATGAGAAGCCAAATTTTGTTTTCGTGAGATTCCACTCTATGTCTTTATCTTCATTGTTGGGTATCGATGATGAAAGTTTGGGACCGATTTCAGTAAAGTGTCGGTTTAGACAATCTGCAATGTCCTTGGAGTTCGAAACGATCGTATTTGAATCACGTGATTCAAGCATTTCGTGTATTTGTGTAATTTTACTAGAATTACCCATTATGTTTTTTAGAATACTCCAAGTTTGCTTACAATTGCCAGAACTTCCATGAAGAGCTTTCTGATAGTATTTTCTTTTGGTTTGGCGAATTTCTTTATTGACTGCGTTCCGTTTTTGTCGGTAAACAGTCCAATCGATTTCATTTTGGCTTCTCATTGCCTTTTTCTTAAGGTTGTCGCGAGAATGCATTTCTTTTTTTAGTTGTGAGTTGATCCAAGGAGAAGGTCTGTTTCGTGTACGAAATGTTCTCATTGGAGCATGCTCATCAATTATGTTTAGAAATACCTCGCTCCAAGCTTTCCAGGCTTCGTTAATATTTGAAATTTTATCGATCAAAGGCCATCTTGCATTTTGAAGGTCACTTATGAACCTGTCTTCATCAAAATGTTTAAAGGTTCGTGATGTTATTATTCTAGGTTTCCCTCGCGGGATTCCAGTTTTCCGTACAGCAAAGACAAGATTGTGGTCACTTATCGACAATAGATAAGTACCGGAAGCTGTTATTGAACTCTTATTGTTAGTTATAAAGAGATCAATTAAAGATGAAGACTTAGGTGTTACCCTGGTGGGTTCATTGATGATTTGACTCAATTGGTAATTATCTAGTAGGTCAATCAAGTGCGAAGTATGTGTCTCGGGGGGATCTGAGAGGAGGTTGCAATTTAGGTCTCCTAGGATATAAATTTCTTTGTAAATTGAATCGGCTTTTTCTAAGAATGTGTCGAATTTATCAAAACAATCACTGGAAGATTTTGGAGGCCGGTACCACGTCGTAACCAGGAAAGGCCTTGAATTAGGTTTTTTGATTTCGACTGATACCATTTCAAGTCTGTCATCCTCCAAATCGTGTCTTCTAGAAATATTCAGAGAAATTTTGGCATAAATGCAGACACCACCACCGTGGCTATTTCTGTCTCTACGAAAACAAATATAGCCAAGTACATCAATTTGCATATCAGTAATGTTGTTATTCAGTTTTGTTTCATTAATGGCCAGAATGTCGAATTCTTGATTGCTCATAAAAATTCGAATTTCATCTAGATGTTTTGTGAGACTATTTATGTTAAGCAACCCCATCTTGAATCCCCTGGTTTGTGAGATAATGGAATTAAAACTAGAGTTTTTAGTTTGGTTATTAGAATATGATGGAGGATATATGGTCTCTGCATCATAGTTATTAGGTCACTTAAGATTATTAATATATTTCCTTAAATGTGTGGCTAAAAGAGCGACACCGGATTTGTTAAGATGGAGACCTACCATTTAAATGAGCCTCAGTTAAAGAGTCATTTGAAATAAAGTCAATATTGTTTGCCTGACAGTAATTCTGGAGATTTTTGTTTACCTGATCGATTTTAGTATTGAGGTGTGAGTCTCGTCTGTTGATTATTGAGGAGAAGGCGATCTTGATTGAAGGATTTTCATCCCTGATAGTATTCACAACATTGCTCATTTTATCCTTAATCGATTCAGGGCTGTCCGATGCAATGTTGTTGGCTCCGGCATGAATGACCATTACGTCCGGTTTCCGTCGAAGCGAAGGCTTCATGTAATCTGTTATATCTTCAATTGTAGCGCCAGGGAAAGATCGAGAGTATGAATTATAGTTCCTGGAAAGCTTAGGTCCTAGGATGTTTTTGGTCATTGAATCGCCGATGACAGTAACTGATTTCTTCACACTGGACTTTAGTGTTTCATTTGGCATTGATTTTGATGTAGGTGACTTTGAACTTGTAGATGGGTCCGGTTGAGGAGTTGAACCGGTTGATTGGGAAGTAACATTACTAGAGATGTTAGTTTTACTTTCTTGATTTCTTGTTAGAACTTTTATAGTCGTTAAGAGACTGTCCCTCTACTTCTAGTGTATGGATTTTGGCCAAAAGCTCGTTATATGATGGTTTAGTTTCTTGGTCTTGAAATTTATGCTCTAGTGAATTCAGTTTAGTGTGAATAAGATCGATGGATCTCGTCTTCTTCTTCTTCTTCTGTTGAAATATTTCCGCTCGTCTGTTGTTGATGCGAGGTAATTTCAGAAATTAAGAACTTAATAGATTCTTGTTTAGGTCCTTCGATAACTAAGGTTTTTGTGCCAGGATAAAACGACAAAGTTCGACTTCAGGTTATGGAAACCGCCATTATTCGAGGTAGAGCTCCAATATCCTTCAAGCTTCAGGACACTTTGAGAAAATGTTTTGAGCTCCTCTAAGCTTTTCAACCACTTAAATTTCTTTTTACCTTTATGTATTTGGATCTTAACTGGATAAGATGAGGTGGAAGTAGCAGAAAAATCGTCATTTTGGAGTGAGCTCGAGGAGCACATGTTAGCTGTGTCAGCCATGACAGAGGATGGATGGATGGATGGATGGATGAATGGATGGATGGATGGATGGATGGATGGATGGATGGATGGATGGATGGATGGATGGATGGATGGATGGATGGTAGGTAGGATGGATGGATGGATGGATGGATGGATGGATGGATGGATGCGGAGCTCAAATCCAAGTACGATTCGAAAGGTAATAAACATAGTACCCGGCTTTTTAAAACAATATTAATTAATTTATGTTTCTCATTAAGACTTCTAATGTCATTTTTTAAGACAGATGAAACCACATGGGGCAAACTTAGAATATAATTGTGTAATAATCTACCGATTGGCTACCTTGCATTTGCCTAATAAAAATTTTAAATACAAAGATAAGCACAAAAAACATTTTGATCATTGCTGGTATTGGATTATATTTTTAGTCTCTTACACACTCTAAGAGGCTAGCAAAATCAGGACACAAAAGCCATTGAGTTCTGGATCCTTTATTTTTCGTTATTTTTCGTTTTCGTTTATCAGTTCGATTCTCTCGTTCCCGTGCGCTGTTCAACCAATGCCCACTTATAGGCACGTTCAGTCAGTATGTATATCATCCATTCACATCTATGGTGACCTGTGAGAACAACGATTTTCTCAGTGGAGCTCAAATCTAAGTACGATTCGAAAGGTATAAATAAACATCGTAGCCGGCTTTTCAAAACAATATCAGTTAATTTATATATTTATTATTACTCGGGCTTCCTGTGGAATGCCCGAGGTATAAATTGGGCTTCGTTATTTGTCTTCGGTCACAAATCGCCCTCGAAGCGCTAAAGCGCATGCGCAAAATCAAAGTCTATGCGCATGCGTAGAATCAGCCATGACCACATGGTTGAGCAATGGCGGATCTATCGAAGGAATCCTCGCTGACTCTAATCACGGATAATATGGAGTCTAACACGCTCAAAACACATACAAAAGCACAAACTGTTCGCGGTAGACCCACACTAAAAGATGTCGAGCGTTTTCGGAACTTCATGAGAGATCAATTTATGAGGAAACCATTTTGAGTGAAGTTTGTATCGAGAATCATGCTAAACTTATATCAAATGAGCTATCTTATATTGAGTCAAATAAGCATCGTTGAGTTCTGGTTCCTTTATTTTTCATTTCGATTCTCTCGTTCCTGCTCGCTGTTCAACCAATGCCCACTTATAGGGACGTTCAGTCAGTATGTATATCATCCATTCACATCTATGGTGACCTGTGAGGACTACGATTTTCCCTGAACAAGGTGAGGACCCTGGGTAAGTCTGGCAACGATGCCTAGCTCAAATCCAAATCTAGTCTTTTATTCTTGATACACTGTTTTTTTTTTGTTATTATCATTTTTTATAGGTAACGGGTTTTGGAGAAAAAGAAGATAGCAGGGTACGAGATGTGGTTAAAAGTCACGTGCTAGGTAACAGGGTTCGACAACCAATGAGCAGGCAGCGCATGACCGATGTATAAGACCTCATGCATGTGGTGTGGGGACGTACTTCCAGAGCTGTGCGAGATGTAGCAGAAATATGTAAAAAGATAGGAAAGGTAAGTCGACTATCAATTCCTAATTGTACAAAAAAGTACTGCGATTTGTCCAATATTGAATGCTAAAAAAAAAACAGTATTTGAAAAGCAAAACATTTCAAGAGTTTGCTTTTATCAATGGAATCGCGAAAAGAAAGCATTTCTTCTTTTAGAAACTCGAAAAATTATGGAGATTTCTTCGGCGAAAGCAGAAAACAAGCGAAGTACAAACCCTAACAACTCACAAAAACATGGTTCTTTTGAAATTCTCTTGATAAAGATAAATACATCAGAGTGGAGTTTATTCCCGAGAGAATTTGTTTTTGTTTTTTTTTTCAAAATCAAGATCAGAGAACTCTACAAACGACGTTTTTTTTGAAGTGAAAGACAGACTTTGAAAACTAAGTCTTTCACGACAACAACCAGTCTCAATCAAAAACAGTAAGCTTAAGTATTATAAATTATCAAAATGAACTAACTTAGAATGTTTTACTAGGGGAGAGTCACTGACGAACAACAAAGATGGAATACTAGATTTTGATGGGTTTCAGCTTACCAAGGAATTCTGGCCAAAAGAAGCTGGGTTTTATAACGTCACCAAACAACAAGTGGATGGAGTGATTTTCACATTCCCCATCGGGTACCACGATCTCAGCAGCAAAGAACGCAGCAATGCCCGATGGGTGACGAACCATATAACAGGGCTACAATCAACTCTATAGCCAAAGATGCCCGACCCCTCGCAGAACTGTACCATATCGTTTGTACCTGGTGGAACGAGTGTGGACAAGGTGTCATCGGTTACAAGAGCGGGCACTTCGAAAAGGACATGCTTCAAAAACTGCAAATCCCTTCCGTGAACCTAGAGAATTACGGTTGCCCCAAGTTCGAAAAACTTTACGAACAGTATTACACTAATGACTTGGATTATGCTTTTGATGCAAGTTCGTATTGCTGTGGGCGACATTTACTCGTTGAAGGGCGTGTTTCCCATTGCCCGTGCTTGGAAGTGGTCACATTTGCCAAGTGGCTCAAGGAGGAAATTGAATTCTGCATTTTGTAAATCTCTAATTATTGAACATACACCTAGTTGAAGTGGATGCGTCGTTTGAAACATAACCCATTCTACAATTCAAAGACACGGACAGGTTTGATTGGACAGAGGTTGCCGAGGCCGCCATCGAGAACGTAAATTTTTGCCGAACAAGCTATTCCAAAAACAGCGTGTCCCAGATCTGCCTGAAGTACAGACCTGGAACAGACCCTACCATAGTCGATATTAGAGAGTTTTACGTAGATTGTCGTTTTTTATACCCATGATAAATTTCTTTTTTTTCTTTTCTTTTTATTTCTTTTCTTTTCATTTCTTTTCATTTCTTTTCTTTTGTTTTCCTTTATTTTGTTCTCTCTTTCTTTTCTTTTCTTTTTTTCATTTTATTCCAAATTCATTTTTATTTGCGTCCATTCTCAAAAAATACTTTTTCTACGTTTAAAATCACGTGCTAGGTAACGGGTTTCGACGACAAATAAGATAGCAGTGTACAAGATGTGGTTAAAAGTCACGTGCTAGGCAACGGGTTTCGACGACAAATAAGATAGCAGTGTACGAGATGCGGTTAAAAGTCACGTGCTTGGTAACGGGTTTTGACAACAAATAAGATAGCAGTGTACGAGATGTGGTTAAAAGTCACCTGCTAGGTAACGGGGTTTGACAACCAATAAGCTGGCAGGCAGCGCATGACCGACCTCATGCATGTTATGTGGTGTGAGGACGTACTTCCAGAGCTGTACGAGATGTACTAGATGCACCAACTTACGTAGAAGAAATATGTAAAAAGAAAGGAAAGGTAAGTCGACTATCAATTTCTAATACAAGAAAGTACTGCGATTTGTCCTATATAGAATGCTAAAAAAATTAATGTTTTATAAAAAGTGTTTTTGAAGTGAAGGCATCTAAGAAGTTCAGTTTAGTACCTCTATCAGTCAGCCTCTATCTCCGCTATCTGTTTGCTAATACGGTTAATTTCGAATACACAATTTCAAGAAAACTTTTTTTCGAACCATTTTAGCTGCACAAATTCAATAGGTATAAAAGTGACAAGAATACTTCACAAGTTAAATTTTTTCAAGTACTGAATGAACTGCTGTGAACAAGTCACCAGTAATCAGACCATGTGCTTTGAATAAACATTGCCTCGTCCTCTCCACTTAAAAAATTTCACTGCTATCTTCTTTATTTAACTAGTTAATAATCCAAGGAAGACTGAATAAACGGCTTCCTTATACCTGTGATAAAAAGGATAATTTGCCGATAAAAGTTTTCAGTTTATAGAAGAAAATGGCTTTTCTCTTATTTGTACTTCAAAACATGTACAATAATGATCATGTTTTAGAGTGTCTCAATGTCAAATAGATATTTCAACTAGGCGAGCATGAGCTCGGGCCTCCGGCCTTATTCCATTATCCTCCACGAATTTAATAATTCTGACTCTGTTAAGACCATCAACTGTCCTATCACTTTATGGCTTCACATTGCCTGTTGGCTTTACTCCAATAACGTTTTTTATCATTTTGTTCTTATTTCTAGGAACAGAATCACTCTGATTTCAGACAGTGGCTGTCCAGGAATATCGATCAAGCTGGACTAGAGAAAAGATATATCAATAATTTTATAGGTAAAATATTTTAAAGCAGGGTTCAGTTGAGGGGTATACCTGGTGATTTAAAAGCAGACATGTGCCCTGGGTCTCGGTTTGGGGATATTCGATTCAAAAGTTTGGGAGGCCTGTGGTAAGCTTTAAGTTAAGAGAGGTCACTAAGCAGGCCTCGTGGGAAAGGAAGCAGTGAATAAGAGGGATAAGATCAGAGGTGAGAAAAAAACTTTATAGAATACCCTGCAACAACTTCTTAGAATGCAGAAAGCTTTTGAGAACAATGCAATAACAATAGAAGAACAATAGGGATTAGTGTGTGCATATCACTTGTGGGGTATTCTATAGTTGTACCATATATACAATATGAGTGGCCGTGTTGTATCAGATATACAACCACGAGCCGAAGGTGAGTGATTGTATATCTGATACAACACGGACACGAATATTGTATATAACTTATGAAACGTCTAGGTGTACATTCATGTTCTACTAAAATTTTAAAGATAAAATTGAATTTGGCTGAGAAAATTGGAGTTAAAGTTTATGCAAATCAGGACGATTTTGTATCAGATATACAACCTCCTCCACGGACAATGATTTCTATTGTGTTTTCCTCATTAATTATTCATGAGTTTTATAAATCAAAATTACATAAGCAATAATAAACAAGTTATTGGATGAGGTTGGGCATGATATCGTAAATTATCAAGACCAAGGATTTGTTATCTGCCGAAGCTGTAGGCAGTGAGGCGGATAAAACTCACTGTGGAGGTCTTGATAATTGGTTTATTAAACATTTTGTAAACTGATATTTGCTTTCAAAAAATAGCATAATAAATGTATTATTTGCAGAAAAACTTACAGATAATACATTTATCAGGTCAAGTTCACATGATATCAAGGATTGACCAAGGGCTCTTGGCCAATCAGAGGCGAGCTAGATAGTAAAATGTATAATAATCCTGCTTGTACAGGCAGTATGCAGATTTTAGGTTATACCTGACTCAAAACATTTACCAGTAAACAACTGAAGTCATGATCAAGGATGAGTGGAGCATACAATGTGATTAATTTTAGAAACTGTCTCTATAAAAGTAAACAAAATAAAGTCAGTTTTCAAAATTTTTCACAGTGTATGTTTGACTCATCCTTGATCATGACTTCAGTTGTTTGCCTTACTCATTTTTAGGAAATGGAGTCTTCTCAACTAAAGATTTTAATAAGGGTGACTTCCTTTTGGAGTACGATGGCGAGTTATGCTCATCAGAGCAAGGGACACAAAGGGAGTCCAGTTATCCTTCTCACTTAGGAAGCTACATCTTTTTCTTTCACCACAAAGGAAAACCATATTGGTAACACAATATTCAAGAAATCACTATAATTGTTCTATGTTTTGTTTTTATGAATAATGAACTTATTCAAGATCTCCATTTTAATTGCAAATATGTAACTTGGCTCATGCTGTGGTCTCCTTGCCCTTTTTGTGGCTACTGGCTTGTAATAGCCGTAGCTACTATGTCATTGTGTTATAAGTAAGTCCCTAATTCGGTGAACTGTCGGAAACTCTCGTAAAACTTTCGGGATCTCAAAAACTATGCCGAACTCTGGTGATCTATGGACGAATCTGACCTTGTCTCTTTTACTCATTTTTGGTGTGGTTTGGTTTTGTTTGATGTTTCGGGATTTCTACGAGCTAACTTATAGCTCTTAGCACTTAAAGTCCATTAATTTCTTTTGTTATTTATCAACTAGTAGTACCCAAACAGTCTTTCTTCTTTCACGGAGGAATCAAAATCACTCTATACATATTATTTTGCCTTTATCAACACTATAATTCCCATTTCTCTTCCATAATTAATACCAGTAGCCACATGCAGTCACTGACTGCCTATTTTTAACTCGTGGATATGCAATGAGTAGAAATGAGTTACTGAATATGCTAATTAGTCAGGTGGCTTAACGTTAAAATCGTTACATAACTGACAAATTCACCAAACTTTGTATAGATGTAGTATGGGTAAGCCTAATCAAAATTAGAAGGGGTGTCCAACCCAGTCTCCCCTTCACCGGGATTTATCGGTCATTTAATGATTTCAAAAATATGCAATTGGGCTCCCTGTGGTAGGTTTTAACCTAAATTGTCCTTTTGGCTCAAATATCATGCATATTGTCCGTTTTTGAAACAAAATACATACATTGTATCTTTCTTAGTAATAATTTACGATAAATTGAGAAAAAAGTGCGATTTTTGCGACGATTTTTAATAAAAAGACGAGACTAGTTCCTAGACCTCCCTCGGTATTCAAGTTGGCGGCCTACATGACAAGTTGTTGTGTCTGTAAGTATCTCTAAACAAAATAGACATTTATTGCCACTTTCATTGAAGTAAATTTGATTTAAGAGTTTTAACTTGTAAAAGAAAGAATAAAGAACACTTCATTGTATATTTTAATGGGTTTTTTTTATTGATAAACGTAAAAATTACGTATTTTTTATCGAAAGGTTGAAGGCAAAAATGCCATTGAATTGGGGCAAATGTGTGATCTGCCAGACGACAACTAGAGAAGCATTGAAATGTCCCTTAAACTCTAATGTCCCGAATAGTTCTGAATGTGCAGATGATTACACTACGTTTCTTGACAATGTCGCTGTGTTTAAAGATCTGGACGCCCTACCTGTGCAAATAAGCTATGAGGTAAACATTGAAAATTTAATTAAAAACCGTGGCCAGTGGCACAAGTCCTGCCACCTTAAGTTCAGTAAATCAAAATTAAACAAGGCACAAGAACGTTACAGCCGGAAACGATCCAGCACAAGTGATCATTCTTCTGAAGATTACGAAACACAAGTAAAACGATCTCGTGCTCCTTGTTTCCACCAAAAATGCTTTCCACCATTTCACGTCATTGTCACTGAAGTTTAGTCGATACTTTGTGAGGTCATGTTCCAGCTTGTCTAGGTTTATCTTTGAGAAATCTTGACTCACTTCTTTTGGTTTGGAGGTTGGTAGTTGTTTGACAAAAATTATGCCATTCTTTGGCTTCCACGTGGAACACGTTGACCATAATCTATAATAAAGGCAGGCCTTTCCTTCTCCCTTCCTTACAATCTTGAACTGGTGGGGATAGACGTGACCACTTATTTTGTCTTCGAAGTGCCCCATTAACCAGCCTTTTACATCAAAAATTTCAGAAAGTTGCACGAAATCAGGTGTGGGTGAATAGCTTTGCTGAATTTGTGATGCAAGAGAAGGGATGGTGTGCTCGTCATTTCTTAAAAGTTGTCTGGAAATGCACGAAAACATCTGATCAACGTCTTCGTGTGTGTGGCCAACCATGAGAAATGACAACTTGATCTGGAAAATAATAACAAGTGATAGTCTTATACATTTCGTTTTGAAGTCTCAATGTGAAAAATTGTAGTGTTGAGGTTGAAAATAAGGAGTATATGGGCCCGAAATTATTGGGGTGGGTGAGCCCGGAACACCAGGCCCCTTCCCCTGCAATAGGCATGCTCTTACCTTATCGAAAATACCCATTTCCACTAAAATGGAAAGAAATGCTAAGATATATTTATTTTTACATTCCCTGTAACAGTTGACCATTTGAAGGTAGAATGTCAGGGGTAGAAAGCCATTCTACGATAAAACATACAGAAGGTTAGGCAGACATGCATCACATGCTAGAGTCGTTTTTTTTTTGCAAGAACGTTACCTTTTTCTGAAGGTCTATTAGTATCGTAAGCAACACATTTATGGTAAGGTTTGAGTCGTGTGGCCATTGACATGTATCGATAAATGTGTATGCTAAAGACAGCATGTTTACCAGAACACCAGTGACATGGATTTACGGTGGTTAATAATTTTACAACGCTCTCTTGTTGTATAAGCCACACTTTTGAATAGCTGGATAAATTTATCTATCTTAGATAACTATTTAGGTGACGTCAACTAAACTAGAAAATGCGCGCCAAAGCAACAGCCATGCGAATACGGGGAGTTTACTTTAGCAGAGAATGTGTAAAGAGACAGTCATTTATATCATCGTTTCCCCCCTGATCTAAGTAGCCGTTTACTTGTAGATTCAAATTTATGTTAGTCGCCTAAAATAGTAAATAACGTATCTAATTTAGACGACAGTTTGACTTAATGCACTCTTATCCTTGGGTTAGTGACCGGTGGGACCTAAATAAAAATCTTGAACGTCGCAAGACCTACCCAGGGACCTACAGATAAACAGAGTTAAGTTAGATATACGGAGAAGAACATTAAAACAACAGAAAAACAGCGTTGGTGAATTCGATTCTTCAAATGAACGAATCCCAACCTTAATATTCGTCAAAATCATGTAACGGCATGTGGAAAATCAAGAATTATAAGCGGCCAGTGAAGCTCACCTCTACTTTTCCCGCGTAGTCCCTTCCTTTGTTCTTGCACGCAGGCTTTAGGTTCACAATATTTTCCATAAGAGCACCTTTGCTTGTAATCCTTTCACCCTTACTTTTGACAAAAATTCCGTCCTCTTCAGTTTTCCTGAAGTACCACAATCCAGGGAATTCTTTGACCTGAGTCATTTCTTACTATTAGATCTATTACTTTGAACTATCTCTCTTCACGTTGAAATTCAAGTGAATCAAAATGACTCTTAGTGGAATCTTAAATTAGCCGCTCTATGCCAAGCACCGTCGCTGATTGGTCAATATATTCATAAAGGCTGTGATGTGCTCGTAAGGGCTTGTAACCCTGGAGTTTTTGGACAAAATCTAAACACCAACCAATCATTGGTGAACGCAATAACAGATATTTAACAGGCCTTGTTTAAATTAGATTTAGATCTGATCAAAGTCCAGCACAGGTGTTAAAACTGTTTTGTAGTGCATGGGACGTGGGATCTAAAGTAAAAGTCTTGTGTTTCGTTCATTTATTGTGCGCAAACCACTGACTTATATTCAAAAATCCACTGTAAAAATACTTTTTACTTTGTAAAAATAACTTCTATATCATGGACACCTCCACTGATATTACAGCTGAAAACATTTCTCCGGTCCTTCGGTGTCCGTTTATGAAATATAATAGTTTCCCGGTGCGTGCCAGGTAGTCAAGACTGAAATGATGGTGTTTGTCAGTAACAGTGCAAGAAAACTTTTTCTTGTTCCAACTGTAGTTTCAACTCCCAGTTCACAGCCCGTTTTTAGTTTTTAGACTAGTTTGTGTTATTAGAATGATCGACTAGTATAAAATCTATGCACCGAGAACAAGCTCGAAATGTCTGTCATCATATATATCATTTTTTTTTGTCATCATATATATCATACCAAGGGAGTTGGGAAGTAAGTTGTTTACAAAAATGACAGCTTGACCCAATACTAACCGTTGAAGCGACGTACAATAGCATTTGTATCTTAAACGATAATAAGACTGTGAGTGCTTTGTATACTGTGATGCTAATCTATCATTCTGGAAAAAAAAAATTGGGGTTATTTAATATTTCGCGAGTTATTTCGAAAAACATTATTTGAAGGGAAGGTAAACAAAAACCGAAGGTGTAGTAATCCTCCTTAATCCTATTAGACTAGTGTTGGTAACCCTGTGCAATTTTCCCGCATAACGACATCCGGGTCTTTGCGTGTTTGTTGTCATATATACTAAGCGCTCGACGCTGCTTAAAAAATCGTGAAATATGTCAAAAAGAGAAAAGGGAATCGCCTGGAATACTACAAAAAAGAAACCTGGACCAAAGAAAATAAAACTAGCAGATTCTGGATTTCCAAACGAGAGAATAAAGTTACTTGCGGAGAGTGAGTATAACCAAAGCAACGCTGACAATGAGGACGACAAGTCAACTTCTAAAAAGCCAAAGAGAATTAGTGCTAGTTCTTTCAAGTTGTTAAGAATGGAATCATCTGAGACAAGCGAAGATGATGAGTCAACTAATAGAGATAGCGAAAGCATCAAATCATCAGAGAGTGAGCTTACAACTGGAGGTAATTTTGCGATCTTCAATGCGACAGAACTGAACAGCAAAATACGAGAAGTCGTTTGTCATGTTTGTGGAAAAGATGGAGTCCAATTGTATTAAGCACAGGCTGTGGTTCGTACAACCATCCTTGTCATTCTACATTTTATTCAACTCCAAAGAACAACAGATTTTACAATATAAACAGAACTCTTGTGTTGGCATTTAGAATAATAGGCTGTGGATATTCAGCGGCTGTCAAATTTACAAGTATTCTAAATCTTCCAAATCCTGTAATGAGAGTTCCCTGGGCTACACATACTAAAGCTATTAATGAAATAGCAACGGAACTCCTGCAGGAAGAGTTGAAAGCTGCAGCTGTAGAGGTGAAAAAATACAAGCTCGATGTAGAATACCTGAGCAATGCATGCTCTGAATGTGTGAAAGCTGAAGAAAGAAGAAAGGAGGGACTGATAAATAAGTTGGACTACTTGAAATGGTATATCGACCATGAACCAAAATGTCCATTCAATCATGAAGGAAGTTCACAGGTAAGATGAAATATAACCTGCACACAACTTTTAGTCAAATTATTAGAAAAATACTGATTGAAAGATGTTTCATTTTTTTTATATATATAAAATAAAGAACTCCCCTAGCAATCTCTAATATACAATGATATCCCCTTAGTACTGATCTGACGAATGAAATGTAAAATTTGAAGACAGACGTCCACTTTCTTTATAATTTATATTTTGGTACTAGAACTTCACCCTCACCCCTCGGCCCATTGTAAGCCAGCTGCTGACATATCATAAATAACACTTTAGCATTCAACAAACATAAAATAATTTCTAAGTTTTATTTCATATTGCAAATTGTCATAAGTCATTCAGATTTTATACATTTCTTTCAGTCAATGGAAGCAGAAGGAGCTTGTCGGATTTATGCCCGTTCATCAGAGAAACACAAAGTTCGGTACATTCCTTATGTTGTTAAGCAGCCATATGGGCCATCAGTTTACATTCCTAAAGAGGACTGCATTGCTCATGTAACGATGAAGATGGGAACTGCTTTAAGGAAACTAGTCAACACATACAAAGTTAAAAGTTAGTTAGATGGTTACTAGTACTATATTCCTTCTCCCCAAACACAGACACCAACAATATCCCGATTGAAAAATACTTATGAACAATCTTTATGCAGACAGTTCAGCTGAGGCTGGTTGGAATGGAGGCCTCTCATAAATAAAGTAGTGCATATTTTCATTGCTCAAAATACCGCAGTTTGCAGGCGTGCGTTAAAATAAACACTGTATTCCCCCGGGAGGGTGTTACTCAACCTAAATAACATTCACGCATGCTGCAGTTGAGCATATTTAAGGACTCAAACACTCGAATTCAAGACTTCTTTCCATTTGACCTACCCACGCAGAAGACATATCTCCTTTATACGTTTTACATCGCCGAAGCCGTACACATGGCCGCTCCACAGGAACCTAAAATTGCTGCCCTTAATGCCCTTGCGGCACAAGCTGCCCCAGCTCAAGCCGCGCCGGCTCCAGCAGCTCAAGCGGCCCAAAATGAAGCCCAGAACAACGCGGAAAACCAACCTAATGAGGTTTTTATTACTTATTCTTTACTGGCGTTTAGCTTATTTTAGTTTTCCTACGTTAGGTTATCTTATCGTTGTTAAACCCATGCTTGTTCTTACACGGCGGTTTATCTAATTTGCTATCTTAATCGCTGCTTATCACGTTCGGTACACGTTATATGTTTCCCCGACACCCAACCTCGTGTCAGTAATGTTGGCCTGTACCACCCACACACTTATATAGTGCCTTTATGTCCCTTTTGTATTATTGTTAAGCGTACATAATCCTGCAGTTGCCTTATACGTCCATTACATATTAGCTCCACGACATGCCCCTCTAGGTAAGATTAACTTTACATCATATCCTACACCCATTTTATTGTAAGTGCCCTTAGTTTTTCTACCTTACTTTTGTATATACCACTATTATTACACCTTATACCTGTAGAAAATAAGTACACGTGGTTAATTGTGCACAGGGAGTCCATAAGCTAGCCGTAGAACGGCAGGAATATATTTTAAACTTAAGCCGTGGGTCGGCAGGAAAATGATTCATATAGTGAAACGTGCACAGGGAGTCCAAAAGCTAGGCCGTAGAACGGCAGGAATATAATGAAATGTAAAGCCGCTGGTCGGTAGGACAATGATTCATAAAGTGAAACGTGCACAGGGAGCCCAAAAGCGGCAGGAATATAAAGAAATGTAAAGCCGAAGGATTTTGATTAAATGTCACTAGCAATCTAATCCGCCGTTTATTACTCGCCGCATGCAAATTAACACCAGTCTAATGCGGGACAGTTTTTAAATCTATCACCCAGGGACCCCAGCCATGTGGGAGCAATTTGCAAATCCCTTACCCCACAATGATTAGGTCCATGCGCGTAGGCAAATTTACTTACTTTGCGATAAAACATACTTAAACTAGGCGGTACTTTATAGTTTTATATCAAAAGGGGTTTTCAAGTTATTGAAGTGATACATTCTGGAAGATGTAGGGTCAGAGGGTGAACAGCAGTTTGATATAACATATTTTCCTTTTTATGGGTCACGTGACTTAAACTCGCACGGCTCTTAGATATCTATATCATATTTATATACACTGCCCTTTTATCGCATCCACCACCATTAAGCAAGAAGATATTAGGAAATACCTTTACACAAATCAGGTCACGTGACTCCTTATCTTAAATAACCCCCTTAACACTATATTTTTAACTCCAAAAGGCGTATTTGCAAAAATCGTTTTTAAAAGCAAGTAAATGTAAATTGAATAAATCTTTGCGTTCCCCACTTGATTTTAAAATTCATACCAAATGAGTTAGCTTGTCACGTGACACACCTCCAAGGTGGAAAAGAGATGCTTAACAAATATCCATTTCTATTCTACTCCATGAAATATACCAATTGGTTAACGTCTCTTCAAAGGAAAAATGAATTATGTGAGATCCATTTAATATCTGGCAATAAAGTGATAAAGAAACGAATTGAATGAATGAAATCAAAATAACTAAGTCCCATAAGTAGCCGCAACCCATTAGCCTATCATTTCATCTCATAACCTACAAATAGAGTGGGACCACTGCATTTTACTTAGTAAGCCCCCACCTCGCCGACCAGAAGGGTAGCCTAAACAACACCCTACATCTGCCTCCGGGCGGGTACTGGTCTGGCTTGGCAAGGGCAATTCCTTCCTAGTTTCGCAGGTATATATAGATTTTTAAATCCCTTTCTTTTCTAGACTGCCCCCCAGAGTTTCGAAAACTCGTGCAGTCAACCCATACGGAAAAACGAATTGATGTGGTGCAACTGGGAAGGAAAGAAACCCAGCCAAGCCGGACCAAACCCGTCTGTGGAATTAGTATCCAAGGGAATGGCATTTGCAGATCCATGGAATCCATGCATTTAATAGCAATTTTGGAGAAATAAATAAGAATGGTTTTGTTTTGAGTTTTGGGAGAGTATTATGCTAACAATCTCCATCATCTTTTCCTCCGCACGACCCTTTAAACCTACCTGTAGATATCGTTTGGTCGGATGCGGTACACATGAGCAGTGAGCGAATTAGCGCAGGGCTTCCCGATTTCCCATAACTTAACCACGCCTAGCTATGAGCGGTTACTTAGCAGTGAAAATGGTTTACTATTTTCATTGCTCAAAATACCGCAGTTTGCATGCGTGCGTTAAAATAAACACTGTATTCCCCCGGGAGGGTGTTACTCAACCTAAATAACATTCACGCATGCTGCAGTTGAGCATATTTAAGGACTCAAACACTCGAATTCAAGACTTCTTTCCATTTGACCTACCCACGAAGAAGACATTTCGACCCCACCCACCTCCCCTTTGGCGACGTACCATTTCAGCACGCACTGGCTCAAGCTAACATTCCTTCACAGTCCGCGAATTAGCGCAGGGCTTCCCGATTTCCCATGACTTAACCACGCCTAGCTATGAGCGGTTACTTAGCAGTGAAAATGGTTTACATTCTTTACTGGAATTGTCTTGTTTGATAATACCATGTATATATTATTGCAATTTCAATCATGCAAAAATTACTCCTCATTTGTTTTAGGTAAAAAGGTCGGAGATGGTAAAGGTATTGGCGGTAAAGGAAGACTTACTAAAGTAAGAATTGATACCCTTCAAAATTTATATGGCAAAGCAATCAGAGATAATAAAGGCGATGCAGCTGGAATGTCAAAAGCTATCCATGCCATTCTGAAGTATTATTCCAAACAGCTGGACTGGGTTTTGTACCAATAAAAACGAACACACATCTACTCAGAAAATAATTATATATTTATTGTTATCATGGTTGAAAAATTACATCCTTTATACTTATAAATAGTAAATATTATGCAAGGGTCACTGAAGAGACTCAATTTCCATTGCTGTACATAAAGTGAAACAGGATAAGCATCCTGTGGAGAGGAAAAAATATTTATTTATTCATTCGTTTGTTCCATTCATAATAAAACAAATTCGCTTGATACTGCTTTGCTATTGTTAGTTATATGACACCCATCAAATAATATTGTTATAAGCAGAAGTTTAATGATATTTTATCAGTGTCTGTTGTACCAAGATTTTCTGATAATTCTACCTAAATATATTTTGTATTCTAATACATAAAATTATTTCTTTACCTTGTTTTTATGGAATTATTGAGATACTTTTGTGATTCGATCTAATTTCGTGTTCGTGATTCGTATGAACATGGTAGTTGGGAAACACAGCGTCAGAAAGCATTGTTTATTGCACGCATGCATCCAACATATTTATTCAATTTGCTCTCTCGTGCGCTACAGAATCTAGTGAGCTTATAGCACAGTATAGAAATGCGCGGCGCGTCTAGATTGCTTAATAATTTAGATTACGTACCTCTCTTATTTCGCCTTTGATGTTCCCAGGAATAATGTGTCTTATGTATGTCAAAACACACTGTGGAAATGCATACTCAGCATCGGCCGGTCCAATCTCCTTTCGCTTGGAAACAGAAAGCAAATAGTTTAGAATAGCATTATTTTGTGTGCTGCTCATGTAATAAATCTTACCATTAAAGCATGTGCCCAAATACAATAGTATAGATATCTGATAGCACGCGGTGGTTTTCCTCGACTCTATCTTCACAGGCTTTAGCCAAATCCTCAGCGAAATACTGGCCATCATACCTTAGTAACAAACCAAAACGAAAAACTTTTAAAATGCTGAAGAAAAGCGCTCCACAAATTCATAAATAAATACCTACCCAAGTGAGCGCATTTCGTTGAGCATGGCTACTCTTGGATTTGTTGTTGTTGACGAAGTGCTCGTACGAGGATTTTTCTTTTTTTTCTTCTGTGAAGACTTTTTTCTTGGGAATGGCAGCAACCATGGTAGGTTTTGTTTTCGTCGAACCACGTTTCGAACTTTCGGAATTCTTTTTCGTCTTAGAAGACGGGACGCGTTTGCCACGTTTAGGCATCTTGTATTTAGAGCGTACGTATTGGAGACGATAAGAGCGCAAACACAGTATATGACTCATACATGATTTCCCGCGCAATTCAGATCGTTTTTCAACACTCTGTTGACCTCGTTGGTTCTTGATTTTGGTTGGCTGGTGGTATCACTATGTTGACAGACGTCTTAACGAGGTGTGAAACTCTCCCAAATCTTTAAAGCTTAAAATCTCTATGATCGTTTTTACTACAATTCCCTCTCTTTAAATGAATTAATAGGGTGTGGTTTTGTTCAATTTCAGTAAAATTTGGCAAGAAGCATGTAGAAGTGTTGATAAAAAAAAGGGTGAGCGATTTTTTGATGTTGTGATTTCGTATTTTATGCGGTAAAACGTCAACTGACATGGAAATTTTTGCAAACTCCAACTTTGAGATTCAATAACTTTTTACATAAGCAAAAAATCAAAAAACTCTCACACCCTTTTGTAGTTTATCTTTCACTAATTTACACAGTGAATTTTTTTTATCAGTTCGTGCTTACGCCGTGTCCATTAATTCACATCAATGGAACGTACCCGATTCGTGTTTAAGGCTCCGGTATCGTTTTAGATTGACAAATTGCATTCAAAAACTATATTTTTCGTAATCTTTATTATATAACCTTTCAAACGATATATAGTTTCATAGGGTTTTGTTGAAAGCTTTGCTTAGAGAGAGTTTTATACGAGACATACCCCTGAAGGTCTCCAGTAACCTTAAGTAGTCGAACGCAAAAATGGAAGAGTGTTCAAGCGATTCTGATGAGGAACCTTTCTCTGGCTTTGACATCAGAGATGTAAGAGAGTACTTTCCCGTTGGTAAAGAGGCAGAATTGTCTAAATCAAAACCGAAGAAAAAGAGATCTGCTGAAGAAGTGGTAGGTGAAATTGTAGAGATTGTATTTGGCAAAAGCCTCCCGTCAGATGCCGTTAAAGGCTCTAAACAAGAAACTCGTAGTAACTCGCAATTTTTAGTGGAAGAAGTCAGGGGGAGATGGCTGAAGAAATCTTTGCTTTTTAAGAACCGATCCTTACTGTAAGTGAAATGTCATCTGATAACTCTGAGAGCGATAGAGAAAGCGATGTTGAAGGAGAGATGTGTATGTTTTCTCACACTACCTGCCGGGAGAACAACGAGAAAGACGCAATAGGACGACCGCATCACTCTACGAATTATGTCACTAAAACTAACACGAGGAATACAACGAACGCGAATTTAAATATAGCAAAAGGTTAGTCTTACTAGTGCCATTTAGCCTCGGCGAAACAATTAATCAACAAAGATTGTGATGGCAATGAAACTATAATATAATGAATATATTTTTACATTCTTAGGAAAGTCCAAAATTTTAACCTGTGAAGATCTCTATGGTTTACCATGTAAATGCCAGAACAAATGCCTTAAGAAATTGACACTGGGACAAATTAAAAAGGCAAGGCAGAGATTTACTGAAGACCATTCAACTTTCGAGAAAGAAAGACAATTCATTCTTAACTGATAATGATGATAATGAACCCCATCCATGCAAGACAGTTTGTTTATTCAATATCTGGAATAAACGTGTGCTGGAAGGCCTGGACCACTGTCCTTGGCATCACAGAGACTAGAATTTATCTTTTAAAGAGGGACTTCAACATGGGAAGGAGAAATCCAGAACATGGATTGACGGGTGCAATAAGGGAGTCCATGCAAAGTGAATATTGCAGAAATTTTCTTGAAAAGTATTTCAAAGAATGCTGCAACTACTTGCCCAATTCCAACATGTGGCATTTGACATCGTCTAGCAAAAAATGTGATGTTTATGAAGAAATGAAGGTAAGTTACGATACAAAATGGCCCGATACTCAGTTGAAGTATTACTAAGGTGTGACAGACGTCTGCTTTCTCAGGCTACTATAGTAGCTAGGTAAAATAATTATGATGCCATCTAGAAATCTGCAATTTTGCCTATCCCGCTAAGTAGATTAGGGGCAGATTGGGGTAGGGCAATGCACCGCAATAAGGGGTTATTTCTCTACCTATGGTTACATCCAATGGATGCTGACGATTTTGCACTCTTTTTTGGGACAGTCATGTTGCTACATAAATTCTAATTGTTTCCAGGAAAGCTGCTTCAGCAAATGCGACGTTTGTCGTCATCTGAAGGAGGAATTAAAAACCAAGAAAGATCCTGCAGAAAAGGCACTATTGAAAGACGTAAAGATCACATAAAATTTGTCAGGTATGACTTATTTGTAAATGTAAATGTAAATCAACTTACTATTTAGAGAGGGTGACATGTGACATTCCCATGTGCAACTGATGAACTTTTAAAAAAGTTACGTGGTCATCCGAGCCACGGAGAAGGTCCTCCTGAACAACAGACTGGTGCTCAACCAGGCAGGAGTTATGATACATATATGTCGTAGATTTTAGATATTTAATTCGTAAGCTGACCCTGTGTGTACTCGTTTAGGGAAGAGAGGAAATCGTACATGGAAAGAGGTTCACAGGCCCATCATAAACCAATCAAATACTTTTCCACAGCCATAGACGGGATGGATACAACGAAAACTGAGCTTCCATTTTCGAAACTTAGATATGGATCAAAAGTCAAAGCTTGGCACCTCAAAGTACATCTCCTTGGTGTACTTATCCATGGTCGACATCCAATCTGTATGCACGACTTCTATGAATATCCTCACGACTCTAACCTGACGTTGAACATCTTACTCCAAGTAAGGAATTTTATACTGAGTGGTTTCACTGAGATACACATACGATTGACTTCCTATTCAGTGTTCTTATGTGAATCATCCAATCACAGATATTGTTACGGTTAAGTGAAATAGTCAGCTAAAGTACTGTTGCGTATTTGGTGAATCATTTTTTACTCATACAAAATATGAATTAATGCTATAACTTGAGCTATAATGATCCGATTACTTACGGGCAAGCGAAGTAAGAGAAAGCTAAAGGAAGATGCTGTACCAAGTATTTTTAGCTTTACGACATCTGGTTCGACTGGAAAAATGCCAAGAGAGTCGACAGAAAATCGTCTCAAGCGTTAGCGACAAAGAGAAGTAAGTGTTCTTTAGTTCTCGAGTCTCTTTATATTCTCTTTATATCCTCGAGTTAGACATTCCTGAATTGAATGTATCAGAGAGTGACCTGCCATGCACAGTAGACATAGGTATTCAATGTTGTCTTGAGCCAATCAACTACAAAGTGACAAACACTGTGTCTACTCAAACTGATGAATCTACTACAAGTACTGCTACAGCTAGCATTACAGACCCTGAACATCATCCTCAAAACTCAATTGATTTTTTTCAACACCACTCATATTTCACTCATGTAATACCGGAGACACCACAGAAGTCAAAAGAGCCAATTTCAAATTATATATCGCCTCAGAAATCAGTTTGCAGCTTAAAGTCAATCTCAAGAGGAGTTGGTGGTGATGACGATGATTATGATTATGAACTAAGTGCCTCTCAAAGAACAGATTCTTCAAGAGAGACAGAGTCAGACATTCAATGTAGTCAGGACTATGTTGAAGTGCCAAAGTACATAGTGTTTGAGTTCTGTTTAAAGGAATTGTTTAAATTTTGCATGAGCTGTGGTGCATGTGTCACTGACTTTGACTGTAGTGATTCCACTGGCAGTATGGTCACTATCAAAACAACCTGCCTGGAAAACCACAAAGTTATAAGGACCTCACAGCCAACCATAGACAGGACGCCAGTGGGGAACCTTCTAATTTGTTCCTCAATTCTCTTTACTGGCAATACTTATACCAGGATCCAGAAATTTGCCTCTTGTCTTGGTTTAAAGTTTATAAGTGGAAGTGTGTACTACAAGCACCAGGATCGGTATCTGTTTCCTATTGTAAACGATGCATGGGAGTTTGAAAGTGCAACTGTTCTGGAAGAACTATCTAAGAGAGATACTGTCAAGCTTAACGGGGATGGTCGGTGTGACAGTCCTGGCCACAATACCAAGTATGGGACCTATACCTTTATGGATAGTGATACATGTAGAGTGGCCATTTTCAATCTTGTGCAGGTCACAGAAACTACGTCACCCAACGCCATGGAAAAGGAAGGATTTGTAAGATGTTTAGATAATCTTGATGACGAAGACATCACCATCCACATCATAACTGATAGACATACATCAATAACAAGCATGATGGAGAAAGAATACAGCCACATCAAACACCAGTATGATGTCTGCCACCTTGCAAATCTGTGGTCAAAAAGCTGAATAGAAAAGCCAAAACCAAACAGTGTGAAGAGCTCAGCAAATGGATTCAGTCAGTATCCAACCACTTATGGTGGTATGCTGCAACCTGCAATGGCAATGCTGTAATATTAAGAGAGAAGTGGGTATCCATTCTGCATCATGTCAGAAACAAGCATTCATGGAATAATACTACCCATTTCAAGAAGTGTGCTCATCCTTGTTTCAAAGAAGAGATGCCAGGCAAAAGTGCTGGCTTAAGCCAGGGTCTGCAGCATTTGTGGCCCTTGAAGAAGTAATCCTAAACCCAAGGCTACTTGAGGACCTGGCAAAGCTCACTGACTTCAATCACACAGGAGGTTTATCATTCAATGATGTTAAAATACTGCCCCTCCTACAAGGGTATGCTTGCACAAACCCAATTAGCTGCTATTGACAACAATCGGAATGCAGGTACTTTTTTTTATTTAAATTATAATTGATTAGTTTCTTTAAATTTTAGTAGGTAAGTGTCCTCTAATATCAACTTACTTTTATTTCATATTGCCGCATATAGTCAATATAATGGTATACCTTTAGAATACCCCGCCATTTAGAAGATGTGGTACTGATAGGAAATGGCTACTGGCTACTTGCTACTTGCTACTGGCTACTGGCTACTGGCTACTGGCTACTGGCTACTGGCTACTGGCTACTGGCTACTGGCTACTGGCTACTGGCTACTGGCTACTGGCTACTGGCTACTGGCTACTGGCTACTGGCTACTGGCTACTGGCTACTGGCTACTGGCTACTGGCTACTGGCTACTGGCTACTGGCTACTGGCTACTGGCTACTGGCTACTGGCTACTGGCTACTGGCTACTGGCTACTGGCTACTGGCTACTGGCTACTGGCTACTGGCTACTGGCTACGTGGCTACGTGGCTACAGCAGATAACTATATATGCATTTATCAATAAATCAATGTAAATGTATCAATCAATCATTATATTTTTTTATAGTTTTAATATTAGTTTAGCTTTTGGCTACATGGCTACGGCAAACTACTATATGTACAAATATTATAGGACTCAATCAATCAGTATATTAATCAGTTGATTAATTGGAATTAGGATTATAAATTTTCTTTACATCATTTAGAAAAGCCATGAAAAAATCATCATTTCGGCGAGTGTATCTCCAAATAAATTCTGCTAAATATGAAGAGTAGTGTTCTTTTTTCCTGCCATGGGTTGGAAACCTAGCTTTCATCTGTCTCCAATGGCCCTCGATTTTATTTGTATGGTCTCCATCTTCATTCTTGAATTCGTGTGCATGGTTTACCGTCTTGTGTGTGTAGCCGTGCTTATCCAGATTGTAATAAGCTTTCCAGCAATCCGAGATAATTTCTGTTCCTGGCAAAATCCATTTCTTTATAAGCTGTAACAATGTTGCCTCTGATCTATCTTCCACTGCTACTATAAAACACTTCCGTGAATCTTCTTCTATACCACCAAATAGCCATTGACCCTCTACATAATGTCCCTTATGATACTTGCGTTTGCCTACTTTCGACTCGTCAATTTGAACTCGTTTGCCTTGACCACCTATTGCTTGACTCTCTTTCTCGATTAATACTTCACATACTTTGCGGCAGAACATACACCAATCAACTACAGTCGAAGAAGAAATTCGTAATTGCAGCATGATTTGATCTTGGGTTAAACCAATGCTCCACCAGTAGGTAAATTTAAGTACTTCCTCTAGGGACATATTGCTCTTTTCAAACCACGTATTCTCTCTGATACTTCTTTCCATTCGATGTCGCTTGGTTCCTTTACCTCAGCATTCAAACTTCAAACCATCCTATCGATCTTTACAAGGCGTGCACTTCATTTTTTCTCCACAATTCTTGCACATTACTTCTTTAGCCAAAAGACCGTATTCCCTGAGCCATTCAATTAGCGTTTCTCTATTACACAAAGACTTTGCCTGGAGCTCTTCGTAAGTTAGCTTTTTCCGATCGTTAACTTTCCTTTCCTTTCTTCCATAACTGCATCTATTTGTTGGACCATTTGTTGACTCATACTGTGTACTTTGTGATTTTAAAGATTGAGATGGTGCACCAGCCTGTATTCCTATGTTACGCGTTAGTTTCACTTTGTACATAGAGAAAGGCACCGAAACAGAAGAGTGAACAAATTTGTTCGAAATTTGCATAGTTATGCGAGTGTAAAAACTTAAACAAACGTCCTTAGGGAACATTTTGTTGATTTGGACGACCTATTTTGAGTCTATTCATTGAAAAAATCCTTTATATAGAGTAGTTTTTATTTCTTTTGTTATTTATGAACTAATGGCAATGCTAATGTCAACATTCTAGAATGGTCAAATCACTTCAACAAACTTGTCGGCATTTGTTTTTGGGCTTTCTTGCAGAACAGCGTCTATACTTAAAATCTCATTCTGGTTGAAGTGTCTCTCTCTTCAAGCTCATGTTAAGATGTCTTCATCTAAGCTATCGAAAATAAGCAAGCAACACGAGAATACGTGGTCGCAATTACATCGTCGTTTAATATCACTTCCGTTTTCGTATGAAGACGTTTTTCCCGAAGATGTTTACAATTACATTAATAATCAAGCAGTCTCAAGGAGTTCCTCGATAGGTTATATGGTCCCGTGTTTGCTGGCCACTACTGCTTTCGTCGCTGGGATGAATAACTCCCTTGTAGCTATATCTCACGATCATAAAGTGCCATTAAATCTGTATTCCATGATTGTCGGACCACCAACCACAGGAAAGTCGCAAGCACTTGGCGAATGCGCTTTGCAACCTATGATAACGTTGAGGGAAAATAAGGACTTAGGTAACTTCATTGTAGAGCGTTCTACGTCATCCGCGTTAGCAAAGTGTTTGGCTGAGCAAAAGAAAGCTTTCCTTTGTTCACCATAAGTCTATGACGTCTTGAACAAGTTGCTAAAAAGTGACGAGGAAAATGGAACTGGAGACGTGCAACTGCTCTGTGAGCTTTTCTCTGGTGAACGCACATCATTCTGATACGCCACAGAATCGACATGAGAGATCTCCTCAAATGTGCCTTTCTGCATTGTCCGGTCAACTCAAGTACCCTTCGCAGCTCGACTTGTTTGTCGAATGAACCAAGGCCATGGTCTGCTAGATTGGTTTCTAGTATGGTTTCCAGTCTGTTTCCGACCAAGTCCAAGAGAAACAGAAAACGCGAGGGCAGCACTTGAAGACAATCCTTTGCAATCTTTCACTGGTAGGTAAACTGTTATCAAAACTCGAGCCGCATTGCTAATATATAGTTTCAATATATGTAAGAATATACAACTCTTTCTAACTTTTTCCATTACTAACAATGAAAAAATATATCAGTTTATTACTTAACTTTCTTTATTTATTTTATAGATCTTTTTCTCGAGATCTACGAGTTGCATCTACAGAAAAAGATCTTCAAATTTAAATCTCGTGCCAAAACAATGATCGATGGTTATGAGGAAGATTTCATAAAATCCGAAGCAATACAAGAGGGTGTGCCACCTCCAAAGTCAAAGCGAGTAGACCTCCTAAAAAGAATCACGGTATCATTGCATATATTAACCTATACATTTAGTCATCTCATTTAACGGACGAAAACCACGCGCCATTCCCAAGGATATAGAGCTTGAAATAGTTGAGAGAGCTTTATTACTTCTAGATTATGCTGAATCACAAAAACAAGTAGTAATTGATGTAAGTTTATTATTCACTAATAATAATTATAGGGTTGATGATATTAATGATGATGATGATGATGATGGTGTATAAAACAACAACAACAATTATCATAATCATTAAAAAAAAAATAATAATGATGATGATGATAATAATAACAATAATCATAATAATAATCATAATAATAATAATAATAATAATAATAATAGTGAAAATGATAATGATATCGAGTGTCTAATTGCTGGTATTATAATCTTTCAGTTTATAGGTGAGATTTGTACATCATCTTCTGCCACCGATCCGGAAAAGAAACAGCCAACAATAGAGAATATCAAAGTAGCTCTGCTCCTATTCCCGGGACCAATTATAACTAAACGATGTTTCAAACAATCTGCACCAAGATCAGTTAGAGCAATTACAGATGGGGAGTTTTTAAATGCCCTCAAAGAATTGGAGAAAGAAAATTGTGGGTGTATAGTTAAAGTGCACCCAACACCAAACTCGACGAAAGAAACATTAGTTTATGTAAAAAACAAACATCTTCCAGAAGAAGTGCAAGTAGTACAGAAGGATCAATACGAAGAGAAATATGCAATGCCCCTTCATCGATCAATCTCGCAATCAACAAAAACACAATTACTAGAAAAACAACTTCTATAAGAATAATATAATTTAATTATCATTTTGTTGATCAAGAAACCAAGTAGCCACGTAGCCACATAGCCACGTATCTTGGGTTAGGGTTAGGGTTTCCATTCAAAATTAGAAACATATTTTCGAATGGTGGGGTATTCTAAAGCTACTCCAATATAATTATCAATAGACCATGCTGTTTCTGCCACTCAATTTACTAATGTCATTATTTTGATCTGTAAATGAAAATATTCTGATATTGTACATATTATGCTTTTTTCTAAAATTCTGTAAAATTGTAAAAATGCATTTATTTTTTTGATTATTCATGATGCTAAAATATGTCATGTTCTATTACAGAAAGAGGTCAGGCTGTTATTAAGGATGGCGAAAGAAGTGGTGAGGCAAGATACAATAAGTGCTTTCCCAAAATGCACAAGCGATGGGTGGTCAAGCCAGTCAAGGAAAAGAAGAACTACGATTTCCTTCCGGAGCTTCAAACAAAAGTGCTAGAAATGTGTGAGGGTACTGGTGAGATTCCTGAGCCAATAGAAGTAGACCTGCCTGACAATATTGCTAGTGAGCAAGCACCTGATAAGCAACATTTGATTGCTCGACATAGGTCAAGATTTGCTAGATGATTATTATCTAAAAATGTTAATGTATAGACTGAGGTTTTGCATTATAACATGAGGGCAGCAATATTAGATGGCAAAACAATATAATTTCTTTCCCTTGAGAAATTGCATTCTTTCTTATGTAAAAATATTTCTTTGTTCCTGCCATCAAACATGGCTTCATGAAATAAAAGTGGTTTTCAATCGCAACAAGTACCCACACATTGTACGCGAACTCCGAATTAAATTGACTTTAAGTAAGGAAGATTTGCGAAATAAAGCGATGAAAAGTCCAAACAACCATATAAACAACACTTCCCAACGTCTTTGAAATGACGCTCTAACGTTGTGACGTCACAAGACCAATTTTCTGAGCCTGCGATCAATGTTCAATATGGCGACCGTGGGGCTCTCTTTGTAATTAATTTTTGTGGATACGGATTGGCGGATCACCATAAAAAATACATTTTTGGAATCCCAAATAGAAGCACTTTGATATAAAAAGGTTTTGCCGATTTTGGGCACTTAGCTTTCCTTTAAGCCAAATGATTCTAAAAACCATAAAGCTTTCTCCGCACTTGTTTTAAGTTCTTTGATCTTTCGCTGTTTTTGTGTATAGCTGACATTATTATAAGTTTTTCCTCTGGTTTTACAAGATGAATCACAAAATTTGCAGGATTCCCTTTCCAACAAGTTAAACACATATTCCTACAACTGGGCATTTTCATCTTCCAATTCAATAAATGATGCAACTTGATCCTCTTTATTGTTCTGCAGTTCAAGAATGTCATGAAGTAGTTTTTCACATTTTTCTTCCAAATTTGAGACTTGTTCTTCCAAGATAGTCTTCTCATTCTCCAGTTCATTAATTTTGTGGCAAAGTGTGTCAATTTTTCAACTTCATGTTTATAAACTGCTAAACTTTTAGTTGTACTTAGCAGTTTTGTTCTCTTATTACCTACAGTCCTTACACATGTACTGGCGGCCTTGCTACACAGCTCTTTCATCTCAGATTTCCTTAAGCCTGGAGAAGGTGGAAAGAAACAGATGAAGATTGTATTGAGTTCTTTGATGGCCACAAAGAACCATCCCTCAGACTAGAAGGGCCAAGGTTGCATCACTTCAGATCAAGCACTATCAGCAAAGAGCAAACTTACTTAACAGATTGTTGGCAAGACTGTGAGACATCTGCAACTAAAATCCCAGCAACAAAAGTAAGAGTTAATGGAAAGTGGCAGAGAACCCCTAACTGCTGTCTCCTTGATGACAATCTGAAGAACAAGAACAAAGCAGGGCAGTAGAACACATCTATCAAGGAATTGAAGAATCTGATCAACATCCTTTAGATGAGTTTGATGAGCACAACGATTGTGAAAGAGAAGAAATGATAATAGATGATCAACAACATGATGATTGTGAAAGTGAAGAAATTATAATAGATGATGAACCAGGACTACTTCCAGCTACTAATGATGACTGTGCCCCAGCTGAGTCTTCTTCTCTTCAATCACATCCACAACAAATACTGACACGTGCTACAAATGCACCTCAAGATATTGGAGCAAAGAAAAAAAATACCAGGAAATCTGAATAATCAACAACAGTACCTGGTGAATCTCAAGTAAAAAGGCAGAAGCAAGACAACCAAACAGAGCCGACATAAAAAACTGCCAAAGCACTAGAAAAAGTTCTGAGAAGAAGTCCTTATGTAGAGAAATTTGACAAACTTAAGCAGTCCCTGATGGCCAACCCAACATCTAAATACAACCAAGACAGATATGAGACCCAACTAGCCCACACACAAGTTAAGACTTTGAAAGCTTATAAGCAGCTAAACAGTGAGCTGAACACTATATAACTAAAACATGGAAAATAACAGTTCACCTAATTTAATTCAGCTACCTTAAGAATGCAGTGAGTTTCATAAACTTACAAAAAAGCATAATTTTGAGAGCATAATACTTTGATTCGTATCTTAGAAATGGAAAAATTAATACAGTATTGGATCTTTATGCATTTATGTTTTATGCAAGTTTATGAAAACCAATAACAGCATGGATAACATGATATGCAATTAGTAAAAAAAATGATCGCAAAAAGAACAAAGAGCAAAATAAAACACAACAGAATAAACTGAAGCAACTTATTTAGTATAATTTTCAAAAACGTATGTACATATGCACTGTCTTAACGGACAATAATATCAACCTGTGCACAAGACGGAAAATCCTGGAAGCATGTGTTAGATCGCAGTTAATTTATGGTACACAAGCATGGTTCCCTAACGAACAACAACTAAATAGACTTGAAGTTTGTTGGCACCAGATACTACGGAGCATGGTAAAAGGAGGGTGGAAAAGAAAGAAAGCATCAGAAGATTCAGAAGAAGTTTACAGCTTTGTCTACACAAATGATGAAATCCAGAATATCATGAAGACGATACCCCTCAGAGATTTCATTTACTCACAATATCTGAAGTACATTGCGCATATATGTAGAGCTGACAACAGTGCAATCACAAAGAAGGTCCTATTTGCGAAGCCGAGTAGGAGATATTACAGGGATCCATGGATAAAGATCGGACAGTTGATGGGAACATCAGTGGACCAGGTAAAGAGATTGACACAGTCCAAAAAGGAGTTCAGCAGAGTGATCCACCAGCGATTCACTCTGGCTCTTCGTTGACTAAGTCAACAACAGAGAAATAAACTGTACTGTACCGAGTAAATATGTAACATACCAATAAGAGAGCTATTGCAGATATAGTTTTATATTTAGTTCTTAATTCAATCTCAAATTCAATTTATGCATTTGTTCTCAAGGCTTCTTTTGATAGTAGAATAGCCTTTTTTGCTCTTGACAGAGGACTATATTCTGAATTTTATTATATATTTAAAACTAAATAAGCTTAAAGGCTCAGCAGAGCTTTACTTAAACCATTTTTAAGAGCTTACATTTTCAAAACATTTTTAAAACATGTATTTACGTAAAACTATTAAGAAAAAAATTAGGTAGCTTCAAAAACATTGCTAGAATTGTTAGAAATGTGTGTTTTAAGTAACCCAAGATACAGGATAACATTTCCCAATCTTCTGAAAAAACTGAATGCAGTAACAGCTAGGCATGAAAGTACAGCATACACAAGGAGTGAAATCCCGCACAATAATTTATGAACTTATTATTGCAAATTATTTGTAACTAATATACAAGGGTGGATGGAGGGAAAAGGGTCAGGGACTCCAGACCCCTCTTTCAACTTTAATTTTACCTTATGGATTAGGGTTGAGGTAAATTTTACTCCTAAATCCCATTCAAGTTGTCGGCATCCACCCCTTATATATTTAAATAATAGGAATAAATTTATTAGTTAGTTATTTGTCAGCTATGCATTTATTTGTTATGGTACTAAAGATTAATTGGAATAAACAATTTTGTTCAAAGACAAAGATGTGTATATGAGTAAATATATAGTTGCCTTTTCAAGATGAAATAACTAAGAATGCTAGTGCATATTATGTTCTCGCAACCTAGAAACAGGGTTCGTGCTACTCCTTAAGGTATCAGGATAAGATTAGGACCCCTATACGCGCTACCTCAAATTTCGCACAGGCTTTACAATATTTTGCCATAAAAGTATGCATTTTCTGAAAGCTAAATAAATGTAGTTTCCGCATATCTATTTATAATTGTCTATTTTGGAACACAAAAAAAGTTATTAGGTTCAAAGTGACATTCTACCTCACATCATTCCACGACTTCCCGCAGGGTCAGAATTTCCGCTATGTCGATCAAAATTAGCATTAGCATACTCTGTGGATAATGAGCTTCAAAATGGTGTCTCAGATTTATGATATCTTTTTTTAGATCGCGCGCAATGACGCGTTAAATCCGGAAGTTTGAAATTTCGGTGGTTATGATTGCAAAATAGACAATATCTTTTGAATGAAAAAAAACATTTCAAAAATCTGAGACCGTTTATTAAATCGTATTCTTATTTATCATAATCCAAAGTTTCAGTTCGTTCCGATGTAATCCGAATGAGCCACAATGTTTTTAAAACGATATTTTGGTCACCCAAAAACTGCGGAGAAAGCCAATAACTTTTTTAGTGTCGCAAAACAGAAAATTCCATATTGATTTTTAAAAGCTACGTTTATTTAGCTTTCAGAAAATGTATACTTTTATATAACGATATATTGAAAAGGCAGCGAGAAATTTGGTTCGCGCGTAAAGTAATCTCAAAGGCCTCCAACGTATCCTGATACCTTAAACTCCTTGAAAACTCCTTAGATTTGATTTACGTTTTTAAGGGCACTAGAAAAGCCCTTGAATTTTAGAAAATCAGCAAATATTCTTTAAAAACCACATACAGTAAATATCAATCTAATTTTTTTATTAGGAATTTAATTGAAAAATTTAATAATTATCAGTTTGATTTTAGTTTTCAGTTAATGTTGAAACTGGTATAAATTCACAAAAATTCAACAATAGTCAGAGAAATGAGTTTGTAAAGGATATTTGCACTCGTGGCCAAAAACATTGTTAAAGCCTATTCCTTTGCAAAAGACAAAAAGATACTGGCATTATCAAATGAATGGGTATGTTTCTTAATGTTCTCTTGCTTGAGTTAGGGAAGCAAGGGTGGCGTAGTGCGTAAGTTCTCGCCTCTCACAGCTATGGTCCCGGGTTCGATCCCCGGACTCGGCACCTTAAGTGAGTTGAGTTTGTTGGTTCTCTCCCTTGCTTCGAGGGTTTTTCTCCAGGTTCTCCGGTTTTCCTCCCTCCGTAAAAATCAACCCTAATTCGATCTGAGCTGTGCTCCGTGGTCAGACATGAGTCGTATGGCGGCTGCCGAAGGCGCCTTCGTATGCCTTCGACTCGACCACGTTGAGCTGCGTCCTTCGCAATTCAGCTCTTCAGCTGCCAGTAAGGATGATTAGCCACTCCAATTTATTTATTTATTATTTATTGAGTGAATATGAGGATACACCTGACACTATCTGGGTTTTGATTTGTTTGATTGCATATATAGCACATTTAATTTGAGTTTTTACATGCTAGTTAAATCATTAATATTGAAAGTACATTAAAGTGTCCAGTGTATCTTTTACATATACCTATACTTTTTGTTGATCAAAGTATATTAAGTACAGGAAAACATACAGCTCAAAAGTGTGTACCACAACCAATATCTTACACACATTGCATGTAAGCTAAGCAAGCAAAATCACTAGTAACTGGGTGTAATGCAGTTGTAGCAGTATCAGTTTTTTGTTTGTTTTGTTTCTAGGGAGTTTATTTATGTTCATATATTTTATTTATTATAATCAGGGCTCTTGGGAACAGAAAATTAAACACCGAATGAAAAGGCTGCAGAGGTCTTCTGCTAGGAGGAGTATTGCATACCAAAAAGTAGATGATGCTGGCAGCACACCGACTTCATCAAAGAAGAGCTTGCGAAAAACAGAAGAGATGTGGTCTTCGGTTCCAGACCAATCTGCTGTCCAAAACCTCATGACAGAAACTTATCCCTTAAGAAGAAAGGCAGTTCTTGAGCAACAGTTGGGGCTGAAGTCACTTCTTGCAGAATATCCTCCTCTGCAGAAATCACCACATGCAAGTGCTTTTATATTAAGTATATACCATGGCATCTTTTGTGGATCAAATGTTTTTAAAGCTTTCGACACGATAGACCATAACATCCTTTTAGACAAATTATACAAATATGGAATATGAGGGCCAGCCTATTCTTGGTTTTGCAGCTACTTGACCAATAGAAAACAATATGTTAAGACCCAAACTTATAAATCTAGTCTGCATGACATAACTTGTGGTGTTCCACAAGGTTGACCCTCGGACCCTTACTATTTTTACTGTATATTAATGATCTACCTAATTCATCAAATAAACTTAACTTCAGGCTATTTGCAGATGATACTAATATCTTCTATTCACATAAAGACGTTCGTACAGTAGAAGATGTAATGAATACTGAAATTAAGTTAGTTTATGACTATTGTGCTGCTACCAAATTATCAATTAATTTTAAAAAAACTCACTATATGGTTATAGCCTCCCCTAAGAAAACAAACACAGATATTTGTCTTGATAAGATCAAAAAAAGTGAATGCATAAAATATTTAGGTGTGTATATTGACAAGCATTTAAAATGGGGACCCCATCAATAACATACTGGCAAAAAATATAGGTATACTTAGTAAGATAACATACTATGTTGATCTTCGAACATTAAAAGATATATATTATGCTGTTATTTATCCATATTTTTCATATGGTATATTAAGTTGGGGTAATACATACAAGTCAAGCTTAACCAAACTATGTACAAAACAAAACAAATGCGTTAGAAATATATTCTTTGCCAGTTATCAAGAGCATGCAACACCATACTATAATATACTTGGCTTGCTTACTTTTGATAATATACTCATCTATAAGGCTGCTGTCTTTATTTATCAAATTATAAATAAGAAAACAACAATTCCAGAAATCTTTACAAATCTACTGACTCCTGCAAGGGAGCTGCATTCTTATAATACTCGATTTGCATCTAAAGGAAGAAATCTTACACGACCACCCTCAAGAACAAATTATGGTAAATTTACTTTCAAATATTTGGCATCTAAAACATGGGAAAATATCCCATCTGATTTTAAATCAGTCTCATTTCCACTATTCAAATCACGTTTGAAACAACCTTTTTGTAATACTCAGTCATAGTATGTCTTCCAACTTTAGCTGCTTAAATTACCTGCTCACTCTAAATTAATTATTTCTTTACTTTTTTTTTTTCAAACTCATATGATCTTGATGCACATTAATTAATTAATACATAATTATTCAGCCATGTTATACTTACATTTATATTTATAAGAATTTATTTAGGTGGTGACCAACTCGAAAGTTTACACTACTTTGTACCCTTACTACCCTTTGAAGAATCAAAACGACTCTTTGGTGGGTCAGAACGACTCTTTAACAGAGAGTCTGAATGTCTCCAGGTAGGGTTAAAATTGTGACCCTTTGAGAGGGTCAATTCAACTCCACAAAGGAGTCAACTCATTTGAGGAGTCAAAATGACCCTTTTGAAAACGACTCCTTTGAAAGAGTCAAAAGGACTCCTATGTTTTTACAGTGTGGTCTTTCTATATATTCTTTTCAGAATTATGCCACATTTTAAAAGCCCCATAATGATTAGCACTTGGTGTATGTGGAACCTTTAAATATAAAAATGAAGCTTAATTCATATTGATCAGTAGATACTATATAAAAACATAAACAATATATGACTCCATGCTTTTTAAATTAACAATACATTTTTTCCTATTGTATTTAAAGGATTCTATGGACTTTGTATTCTTTCTAAGTGGTCAAAAAGAAAAATCCTTTTCAAGTGTCATGGACGTTTTTGAAGCTTATGAGCAGTATGGTGTTGACCAGGCCAGACCACGAGTGTTGCTCAAACAAGAAAGATCATGAGTGGAGCTACTCAAAAGCCTGATCTAGCAGCATCAAAATTCAAGTGTTTATCAAACAATATGACAGTCAATCAAGAATTTATTCATGGATTAACCCTAAAACCCTAAGCATGTTGGAAAAACAAGTGCAACATTTCTTTAAACAATTTCACAAGAAATTCTACGACGACTATTGTACTTACAAGAATTCTGCAGCAGAATATGAGGAATCATGCTGATGAGAAACAATTAATCTTATCTCAAAGAAGACTATCCCTGCCAGATGCTGATGCTTGTTGTTCTGGATTTGACGAAGATAATATTGAATCACGTGATGCGATGGTCAACCTTACGGAAAAGTGCTTTCGCGATGAGAGTACGGAAGAAGATGAAAGCGAACCACACATAATTCATGGAGAAGACGAACACAGCAGTAGTGAAGAGAGTTAGGAAATGGAAAATACTACAGATGAGTGCTTTAACTTTTGTTATTACGACTGGAAATGCAACAATATCTACGATGTTGATGGATTGATGATCTTGTTGGTTAGCTAACAATGATACTGAATCAATTCTCAACATTGTATCAAAGGGAGAGTTGTCCTTTAATGACATGATGTCTAAAGCTGGGAGGTTGAAAAGATTGCACTATCTGAGAAGGGAATTTGAAAAGCTCGTACAGAGTCTTGGGAAGCATAAGAAGGTATGGCAATATTATAATTTTTTCTGGGTTGTTTCCTTTGGGGAGATATGTAAAGAATTAATTTAATGTGACCAAAATATTCCCTTAATAAATCCCTTCCACTATATCAAGATCAAATTGTCTAACCGAAGTGTTGCCTTTCCATCTATTGATGAATCCTAAATTCTTTGCAGGGTTCGTCCGAAAAAAAACAGGTCTTTTGTTACTTGTTTTGTTTATTTGTTTTCAATTGTCGACCCTCTTCCTCCCTAATTTTTGCATATCTTTACTAGATTTCCAGACTTCACATCCGATTGCTACCTTGAATCCTTCATTGGATTAGCAAGGGCTTGAACCACCTTAACTCAGAGCATAAGCTCAACAATAGGGCAATAATAGAGATATCAGTAAATAATAAATTATATACACAGTAAATATGTAGCATGCTTTCGCTGTGTTTAGTGATTGATGTCTTGTATTTTGCTCATGCTACATTCTATATTATATTTTTTGATTGCTACTATAAGTTTTCTAAATATAAACATTTTGCTTTTCCTCTCAAATTACGAAATAGTTCAACAGACCAAGATAAAGTGACAAAGATAGGAACAGAATGGTATAGTGGCCTTGCCTCTAGGGGTTTCAAGGTAACTCCATCTCTTCAAGGATTTACTTTTTGGTGGATCTGATCTTATTATAGTTGAGGAGCACCAGGTATTTCAATATAATAAAATGAATGTTGACATTTTATTGTGCACAGAAACCACACAATAGAGTATGAACTTTTATTGATGAACCATACATGTAACAGGACAAAACCCTTAATCCGGCACACAGTAGGCGTCAAGTTGCTGCAACATCCCCATAATGCTTTGCCGGGATACCCAAATTTTCTTTTCATATATATAAAATAATTTGCTTGTATGTTCATCTTTAGGATTGGAATGAGCAAACACTCTTAGCCTTGGTGAGGCAGGTTGCTGGCCTAAACACAAGATTCAAGCAAAATGAGTACACTATTACGGAAGCCAATAGGAGTCATGCATTTCTTCTGAGTTGTCGCTTCCAAGTTGTCCATTCCGAGTTGTCGCTTGTTCCAGGCTCTCTCTCTCCACAAGCCACGCTCTTCAGGTGACAGATCCTGTATTTACAGCGAGCAAGTATTATTAATTTACCAGAAGCTCGAGAATCTGTTTTTTTCTACTAGTTATACCAGTATACGTTATTTCGTTCTTTGCTCAAGGTAAGTGACCTGTGTATTTTATTACCAATTATATTTTAATTGCAGAAACAAATTATTCTAACTTTCCTTCACTGATTATTCAGATGCAAATTTGTTTACGTCGAAACGGATCAGTCAATGGCCAGGTAAGCAAGCTTGAGTTCAAGATGTTCATTTATCGATTTTCTTGGTTACAGTATTTGGAAATATTGAGTATATCCTCCCCTAGAAGACCTGTGATCATAATGGCTTGTAAGCAATACAAAAAAGTTGAACATGGACTATAATCAAAGCATGCATGGTTGCGACCCGTGCCGGGGTATACTTGGTAGGTTGGTTGATTGAGTGGTTCAGTACATGGCACAGGGAGACTAAGCTTGGTTTTTGTGCCAGCAAATTACAGTAAATATATGTGCTTCACAATAAATCGCTATTTTTCGAAGTGTTTTTTGAAAATTGCAAGAAAGTTCTAGTTTTTTTTGTGGACAAAGTTTTAGTGCAGTCGGAGCCTTTTGATTAACCAGGGATCAGAGGCGTGAAGATCCAAGCAAATCTGCACCTCTCTACGAAAAGTTAAATAACAAACAAATCTAATAGCTAGAGATGATCACTCTTAACTTTCAAGTTTATACATCGATATAATAGTATAGTATGGGTTGGTGGAACATGGATTTTCTCTGAGTCAATTTTTGGTTTTCATGTTTCACCAGGGAATGGTTTCATACATTCCTCACATATTTCGTCTTACGGATCAAATTCTTATACTAGCTCCTTCCTCGCAATTTCCGTTAAAAAGGGCTCGAATGCACAAATTTTGGTCTTAGCTAATAACAGGACACAAAAGAAACTTTGAGGGAAAATATTACAAAAATCTTCGAACAAAAAGCGATTTATTGTTGACTACATACATTTATTGTACCCTGGCACTGGGCACCCTGTGTTAGAAGACAGTAAAAAAAAAACATGTGCCGTGCCCCAGGTCGAGGGGATTGGGTCCACTCCATCAAATAGGTACCTTTATGTTGACTATCCATGGTGGTGCCTTGGAACAATAGATTTTGCCCAAACAAATATGCCAGTCAGTGAAAATTTTATTCCTAGCTCAATTTTTCCTAGTTCCATGTTTTCATTCTTTACACAACATTTTTTTCTCAAAAGCAAAGAAAATAATACTCTACAAACATTTACCAAAGATCTGTTAGAAGTGATCAGAATGTTTTAACTCAAAGCATAAAGAGCTTTACAGATATTATATTGATCCTGAAGATAAAATTTACTTTCAACTACTTTTTGTTTATTGCAAGTTTTTTTTTTATACAATTCTTTATAGGTCTTTGTAAAATATTTGAGATACTGTTCAGATTTTCAACATCTGACCAGTATATTGTGTTTTTCAGTGTAAGGCAAAGTAAGCTTATTATGTGGATCTATATGAAATGACATTTGGATCCCTCCCTCGTCATCATCATGTAAGCTTCACCTGTAGGTGAACATCATCATTGTCTTGTACTTTCCAACTATAGGTACTTAATTGTCCCCAGACTTTGGAGGCCCTGTTAGATGTAGCCATATCCAATCTACAAATTCCTGAACTTGTGCTTTACTCTAACTCAGGAGACATTATCACAGCTTTTGATGTTATAAGGTACTGAATTTAATTTCCTAATTATCTAAAAAAAATTCTTGACATAAGAATAGCTTAAAAGTTCTTCTAATCCACAAAATGTTCTGTAATCATCGGGCAGAATGCTGCGTCACATCCGGGACTTTAATCCGCTTGAGTAACCCGCGAAATTCAAAATTCTAATTGAATGAGTGATAATTACAGAGAAACACAGTGAGTTACGCTCGCTTTTCATCATATTAAGGCTACTATATATCACTAAATCAAAGCTCTATAGGTGGGCTTTTGAAGAATAAGAGTTAAACTAACATATCAATCTAAATTTTTTTCAATAATCCTTCAAAAAATATTATCCCCTGAACCTCAAACATTTGGATTTTTTGACTATTTTAAGTATGTAGTGACCATGAGGAGCACACTTCCAATGATGAAGGTATGCTACAATTGTCTATTTAAATCCTTAATACATTACCACACTTAAAAAAATTTTTCTCACGCAAATAGAAACCAGTGACCATGAGGAGCACACTTCCAATGATGAAGGTATGCTACAGTTTTAAAGTTAAGGTATTGGGATACGTTTCCGACCACTATGCGCGCGAACTTGAATAACACGCTTGCTTTACATAATAACACAAAGAAAGTATACATTTTCTTAAAGCTTAATAAATGTAGTATACGAAGAAATCTTAAAAATACGAATATTTTTGTTACACTACGTGTTATCAGCCTTCAAGCGAAAATCGACTATACCTTATTCAAAGCGTTCATGCGCACCTGGAATTTATGCTACGGTGCCGAAAAATACATTTACACACTCAGGAGATAATAAACTCAAAAACGTTGTCTCAGATTTTTGATATCTGTCTCAGATTTCTTGCTATTTTCCATCAAAGTTCGGCATTCACTTTTGGAGTGGTGATCGGCGTTAAAAAGATCATATCTCGTAAAAGAAAAGGAATATCAAAATACGGAGATACCGTTTTTTGAACCGTGAGCTGTTTTATAGGCTCTCCCAATTTCAGAAAATTTCGTTAAAATCCTGGTGACATTTAACTTCTTGAAGTTGGCGTTTTAGCAGCCAAAAACATCCGAGAAAAACGTATTTCTTTGTTTGGAACGGAGAAGCTCGATGGTGTCGGCCACAACACCTTGAGCCTTTCAATCTGTCATCACTCGTCAATTATCTGGTGTTCTGGACAATCGCAACGCAGGATCGATTTACCACACAACAAAGGACCATTGGATTCCACATCACTTCTGTAGCTTTTGAAGTTGGTAAAACAAATTTTCATTGAACCCATTTGTTTTGTGCGCTACTGGATTGAAATGTTCTAAAATATTCACTATAGACTTCTGCCTCTAGATCTTGTATGAATGTGAGTACACGCGACGCAACATGTAGGAGATGACAGATATGCAAATATTAAGCGACGGGCATTTCCGGTATTTCTAAACTCAAGACTTCGTTTTTCTCCCAAAATTTTGGCTTTTGAAATAATAATTTCGAAACAAATTTAAGTGCACATTAAAGATTATGTTCTAAACTAACGAAATTGCGAAAAAAAATTTTTTTTGGAGAAAGTTGTCATTTTTCGTATCCCAATACCTTAAGGTCGTTTCAATCAAATATATTACTGTCTACCTTAAAGTAACTTACAGTTGGATAACAGATTAAACAACAGAGTTTTAGTTTCTTATTCCTACATGTACAATGTCGCAGAAGTAATATGGACTTAGCTTGCAATGAACCAAATCTTTATTTGACCAGCGCAGAGGAGAATTTTTTTTGTAACATAAATTCCAATGTGAATTGTGTTTAGAGTAGCACAAAATAATTGATGGTATTCGATTTTTCTTTTCAGTGATTTTTGTCCGATCTGTACAGAAATCAGAACAAAGAATCTATGACAAACGCCAGTGTTGCTATATTTGCAGTAAAATGGTTTCAAAACTAGCACGGCATCTGGAGAGTCACTCAAACATCTCGGAAGTGGCCAAAGCTGTGGCCCTACCTAAAGGTTCAAAAGCTAGGAAAAAAGAGCTAGAAAGGATACGGCTGAAGGGTAACTACTACCAAAACATTAGGGTATTGGAGACAGGAAGTGGAGAAATAATTCCTTATCGGCGATCACAAGAACAGCTGAAACCTTCAGATTTCCTGCCATGTCCCAGCTGTCTTGGCTTTTTTAAGAAAGATGAACGGTGGAAACATAACAAGGCTTGCTTGTTTAAGGTAGACAACCAGGGAGAAGAACGAAAATTCAATAAGTTACAAGAAGAGAGCAAAATCTTATTGATGTCACAGCTTGAGCCTACAGAGAACAAGGCACTGATAAAGGTCAAATCCATGATGAAGCAAGACGAAGTAAGTCATGTAGCCCAAAAAGATCCTTTGATAACAAAGCTTGGGGAGGTTCTTCTTGAAAGAGTTGGGGTTTCAAGGTCTCGTGAAGTTTCTCAGTCCATGAGAGAATTGGCCAGACTACTTATAGAACTAAAGAAGAACTCTACTGGTGAAGATGAGAATCAGTCCAATCTACAAGACTATTTCAAGCCTGAGGCATTTGATGATATAGTTAGGGCTGTCCATTCCTTATGCCGCTTCTCCAAGAATCATGAAGAAGCAAGTAAGAATGTGGGAATACCCTCCCTTGCCTTGAGACTTGGTAATTCTATCAAGAAATGCAGCTTCATCCTAAAAGGCCAAGCCCTAAGAAACAAAGATAGTAGTGCTGTTGAAGAGCAAGGCTTTTTTGAGCAACTGATGGAAAATGAGTGGAACAATAAAGTTTCGTATCATTCTTTATCGCAACTTGCCACAAAATCTCGTAACAAGATAGATCTTCTACCACTAACAAGTGATCTTGAAATCCTAAGAAAGCACCTCCTTTCACAAATAAATGATTTATCAAGAGAATTGAAGGCAAAACCATCTTTCAACCTGTGGCAGAAGCTGGCAGAGTACATTCTGTGCCGTCTTATAGTTTTTAACAAGCGACGTGGAGGAGAAGCATCAAGAATGCTGGCAAGAGAATATAAAACCCGGCCCGACTGGAAGAAGCAGCAAATTGAAGCTGTTAATTTGTATTCCAATATCTTCACCAGGAGCCATATTATTTCAACCATAGACTAAACAATTAAAACCATAGGCTAGGACATTTCTGAGTAAAACACAACCAGTCACCAATTTAAATTTTTTGTTGTTTCTCCAAAAATAGGCTAGATCTCGTAGAAATTCGTGGGAAACGGGGCAGAAGTGTTCCTGTAATCCTCACGAAAGAAATCAAGAAAGGCATTGACCTCCTTTTGTCAACACGAGAAGAAGTAGGAATCAATCCAGGAAATCCATACGTATTTGCAAACTCTCAGCTTGGTTATCTACGAGACTGGGAGATCTTCCAGAAAATCTCATTTAAACAACCTCAAACAACCACAAGCTATCCGAAGCACCAGGCTCAGAAAGTACATCGCAACCGTAAGTCAAGTGTTGGCCCTTGAAGAAAATGAGCTGGACTGGCTTGCAAGACATATGGGACATGATGTACGAATCCATCGTGAGTACTATCGCCTGCACACGTCCACACTTGAGCTGGCCAAAGTAAGCAACATCCTGTCAACAGTAGATCTGGGCGAGATAGGAAATTGGGCAGGAAAGTCTCTAAGTGACATTGAGATCAATCTTGATGATGAAGGTAACATTACTGAAATCATTTATCAAATTTGATTATCAAATAGCTATGGCATGATGAAATAAGCTTAAATTCTTTCAACATTATAACATGTAATGATTTCAAAAATTAACAACCAACAAGTGACTGAACAGGAAGAAATGTTTTTTTACTATCATGAGAAAATAAAAAGTTTACAAGGTTACTTTGTATGGTGTATATTCAAGCCTAAGGCGTTTTTAACAAGCATTTTACTGCATGTCAAATGAGCAGGAAAAAACATCAAAGGCATTTTAATATAATCTATACTTAGCGTACTACTTAGCAAAGATTTTTTGGGGGGGAAAGGGGAAATACATCGTATCCTGGATGTAGTTTCATATGAACTCTTTTAGTTGCATATTCTCAGTAAAACACCCAATGTCCATAGATATAATAATACTAATTTTACTCTAACATCAACAAACATTTCCTTATCTCATCAAGTATGAAAAGGCTCTTTATTTGAAATAATTAATGTATTATTTAGATTTCAGCACTGATGAGGAGTCCGAAGGGGAGGAGGCAAATGATAATGAAGCAGGCAAAGGTTTGTGACTTTTATCCAACTAGATCCAGAGCATAGTCAAAGCCATTTAAAATTTAGTAGTCAGATTAGATAAATGGCAGTGTCTTTACTAATTGCATTGGACATTCCTTTGATGAGAATAGGCAATCAGTTTTTCAATGATTAGAACCCTTCAAAAAATCAGCATTGACTTCATGCTTTTTTTGTCATCATTTTGAACAATAAATTTTCACTGAATTAAATTTAAAAAAGATGACTTTTGAGCTCTTTTGATTTCAAACAATCTCAGTTATATGTCCCGACAAAATCACAATCTATACCTCTTATCGTTTCTGAGAAATAATTTTTTTGGTACGAGCCTTGATTTTTGCCAGTTTTCTCTTGAAAATTTGTGAAGTCGGTTGTAATCAAAATTCAATATCTCTTCATTTTTAGAATCAGCATTTATTTAAATTTTGTACAAAATAGCATTCTCTTATAAAAACATTTTCTAATGACTTTTTAAAATATTTTTCCAAAAATACCCAGCTGACACCAATAATTGGTGCTATGTGTGCATACAAAAAACAGATGATTATTCTTATAATGAACATTCTAGACTTATGTTGGCATTTGATTTCCTTTTTAGAAAGTAAACTGGCCAGTAAGAAAAAAAAGCAAGAAAAGTCAGAAGAGTCAACTGATAACATTGGTATGTTTATTTATCAAATTAATTACTAATTCATTAGGGTAAGACCCAATGACAGTCACTATGAGTGCATGTATTGGGTCACATTTTAGCTAATTAGTATTCTGTATTTGATTTACAGAATACTAATATAAGCCTACTTTTAAGCTGTAGGTCTGGCTTAGAGAGGATGGTTTCCCAGGGCCTTTTTAAAAGCCAGTCTCAGCCATAAGATTAAAGCCCTTTAGTCATTGATATCAAATCATCAATCAATGTGGGATGAACCTGAACAACACTATGTGACATCAAGAAATCAATGTATACATTTGAAATCATCAGAAATATTTTTTCTTAAATACGCTTCTTTTGCAATATGTATTCTTCATCAGCAAATGAGTTAAAAATTTGACAAGATAAAATTCTCGTGAAAGATCTGTAAGGGATTTACCATGGTGAGTCTTTGGCTCGCCCTCGTAAGTAATATATACAATATGAGCGGCTGTGTTGTATACGATATACAAAAATGAGGCAAAGCTGAGTGATTGTATATCGTATACAACACAGATGCAAATATTGTATATATTACTTATCAAACATCTAGGTTAACTCTATCATGTTTTACTAAAATTTTAGAAAAAAAAAAGTGAAAATATCTTCACCAGGAGCCATATTATTTCAACCATAGACTAAACAATTGAAACCATAGGCTAGGACATTTCTGAGTAAAACACAACCAGTCACCAATTTCAATTAGCCAATTTTTTGTTGTTTCTCCAAAAATAGGCTAGATCTCGTATAAATAATTTGTGGGAAACGGGGCACAAGAGTATCTTGCACTTCTTTTCCAAAACAATAGCAATTAAGACAATACCCCGCTAAACTGACCTAAACTGACAAACTTGAGTCAGTAAAGGCCTTGGCTCATTTCTCTCAGTTCGTCACCTTGACCACTTCAATACTATCAATTTATAATGTCTTCAAGTCTTGAAGTACTCTTCAAGGTAAATAAAACTCCCACACAAAGAGCCGCGAGTGTTAATTAAAATCATGTTTAATGGTTTATTTCTGAAACCCTTATGCAAGTGTGTCGAATCATGACTGTTGCGTGTTGTCTGTAACTGAAAACAAGTTGAAGCTCGGCCTGCATTTAAGCTTGAGCTTACGTTATAGTACCTTTATAACCATAAATGACCAATGTTAGTATTTTTATTTTATAGGTCCGTCAACAGCTGAGCCTGAATTCGAAGCTGCGTCAACTAGCGCTGGAAATTGTGCGAGTATCTATACATGTTATTACTAATAAGCCTTTTTTAAGTTAGTTGGAAACAAGAAAATAAGACAACTCGTTGAAGCGTGGTTTTACTGTTTTTGCAAGTTTCTAAAACGATATATTTTCTATTAATGTAAAGTAACATTCCAGGAATAAAAACTTTCTACTTAACATTCTAGCGTCATATTGCGCGCGCTATTAGACATTTCAAAACTTGCGCGTGCAATGGGTCACTGATGTATTACACTGATTGTTTAGATGATCGTTTAGACGCCGGTCTGTTTGAAAGCTGTTTGAAACGTAAATCATAACAGAGATAACTTTACAGCGCTGTAAATTATAATGAATGCTACCAAACTTAACTTCTTATGATTTTTTATAGTCTAATAATTTTTGTTTTAAGCTAAAATTATTTTAATCATTGTTAATTTTCTTTTCCGGCTTTCTTTTCTTACCTACAGCCAAGAAAGACAAGGCAATTGTCTAAATCATGGACTGGTTTTCTGTGTCCTTGGAAGCTTACCATGAACTTACTCAAGTCGATAAGGACCTTCCAAGGACGCACTTAATTGAGGGATTCACAAAAAAGGGACGTCAGCCGTACACCAAAACGGATTTTACAGAAAAACTAAAGATAAAAATATCAGGCGACGGGGCAAAGATGTCTCACTCAAGCAATTTATTTGTTTTGTCCTTTTCCATTCTCAACAATGATCAGAATGCACTGTCAAGTTCAGGTTTGTATTTTTCATTCAATAAAGATACACGTATGCAAGAACATTGTCATTTACAAATAGCGAAATAACAAATGGGAATTGATTAGAAATAACTATTGTATTTAAGTTCTAAAACCTCCTAGAATGATGAGAATAATTATTTCAGGATATACCAAAAAGATAATCTCAAAAATATCAGTCTATACCTTTAAAACAGTGAAATCATTACACCTGTTTTACAAAAATAATTCCTATTTTTATATGCCAACTTCTAAGTGTAAATATGATATTAATAATAATTCTTCATTTGTCACAAATGCTGAAAGAATCTTGGAAAATAAGTGGCATTAAGGAATCTGATTTTTTTCTGTGTTCCTTTTAGCAGCTAAACACATTCTATTTATTTAGAAACATATCTTAGTATGATGAAACTTTTCATTTGTCACTTTCTTAAAGGAACTTAGAAAATCAGTCATAAGGAACTCTGACTTTTAATATATAAAATAATAAAAAAATCTGCCACATTTATCAATTATAATATAATGCTATTCTACTTTGCACTTGAAGGAAATCATGCTGTGGCTGCAGTCATGACATCAGAAGATTATAACAATCTGAGGGAATCGCTTGCAAATGTCATCTGAGAAGTGAATGAAATGAATAAAGTAGGGGAAGTGGACCTGTGTGGACGAAAGGTGAAAGTGGAATTTTTCCTGGGAGGAGATTATAAGGTAAGAATTCTCAATAGTTTGTCAAAGACAAGGAAAAAAATAACAGACTATTAATGATTTTAATTTCTTTTGATTTACAGTACTTACTCCTTACAATGGGACTGAAAGCTGCTCATTCAATGCATAGCTGCATATGGTGCAGAATAGAAAGTTCTGACAGGTATAAATTGCTTTATCACTTTTTAAAAGCCACTATAAGTTAAATACTCTGTTTTTACATTCCTCTCTCTCTAATATGTGATATCTTCATTTTTTTTCTAGGTGAAACATGATATATTCTTGTGAGCACTTCAGCAACAAAGAGATTTGCAGGGAACTTGGGGATGCCAGTACCTGGTTTAAGGAGCCTGGAGTTACTGGTATGCCATTTTTCAACATTAAGCTCAAGAACATTGTGATTGACGAACTGCACTTGATGCTGAGGATAACAGACCGCCTTGAGGAGGGGTTGGTCTATGATGTTCTGTAATGGGATGAGGTATGTGAACAAAATCTATCTATAAATTTGTCTATGACTATCAACCTGTCAATGACTAATAATCTAAGTCTTTAAAGTGCCTATGACCCCTACCTCAATATTTTCAGTATTGATTCTACATGAAGTGACTAGTTGAATAGTAAAATATTTTTATATGATTTGAATGACGCATCTTGGAGATATCAAAGTTTATACTTCCATTATGTTAATGCTGTGACGTATCTGGAGGCATTTGAGTTTATTTGTCATCATTTGTAAATTAAAACACTGATTTCTATGAGAAAACAAATTTGCAATAATCTTTCTATAAACCCTGAGTAAGATAATGTTTTACTGCCCCAGAAAAGTTTCGTATATTTAATAATTCCTCCAGATACGTCACAGCATTAACATACTAGAAGTATAAACCTTTATATCTCAAAGATGCATCACTCAAATCATATAAAAATATTTTACTATTCAACTAGTCACTTCATGTAGAATCAATACTGAAAATATTGAGTTAGGGGTTATAGGCACTTTAAAATTGTTAATATTAATAAACTATTTAACAATTTAAAGTAAAATATAGAGGCTTTGCAGCATCACATGATGGCAGATGATACAAAATAGTGTGTTAGTAATATTACTTTTACTCTGGCAAACTTTGAAAACTTTATAAATTATGATCACTGGTCCTTGGACCAATAATGGCACACGAAACTCTATATTCAAGTCTAAAATTTTACTAACATTCATTATTAATATTTGGTAATTCTAGGATGACAATCGCTCAAAGGCACATAAAACAAGAAGCCACCATCTAGATGCCCTAATTTCTTGCATAAAGTCCTTGGGAGTGTCATTTTTAGTATACAAGAAAAAGGACTCCCAAAAGCATGAGTGAACCTCTCTTCTTGGAAGAGAGAAAAGAATCTTGCTGGAAAAACTACCAGGCCTTTTTGACAAGATTTTACCAGAGAGCAAGGTTGAAAAAACAAAGAAACTGTGGACTGTAAGTTTTAAGTTGACTTAAATTCGTTGCAACGTACATATCATTTATCTATAAGTTTGTGAACTACAGTAAAAACCCGCGTGTAAGAACCTACTGTTTTCAGAGTTTGGCAAAATAGGTTCTTGTATTATGGGGTACTTATTGACAGTTTAGACTAAAATTAATTGACCAATGATATATACAATGTATCTTTGTATATATGAAAGAACTGTCCATAAGGAAATACTGCTGTAACAGAAACAACCTTTTTGGTAAAATATATATTAATAATATAATTTAACCCCACATATAAAAACCTGTTGGAATTTTTTTGGCTAAACAGGTTCTTATATTTTGGGGTATTAAAAAAGAAAATTTCTGCCAGAAGGTTCTTAAATCCCTAGGTTCTTACACACAGGTTTTTACTGTATTTGATGCTCAAGCAGAAAACTATATTCTATAAATGTCTACACATCATTAAAAAAAATAATGTTAAACCGCTCTCACAGTGCGAGTTCAAATTTGTATGCACATAATATTTAATCTAGTGGTAGTGTGTGTGAGTGACATTGGGCCAAATTATTTATATTAAAATAAAAACATTTTCCTTTAGGACTTCCGTGAACTATTGACAATTCTAGGCAGTGAAACTCAGCAGGAAGCAAGTCAAATAAATGAGTTTAAAACTAAGGTTAGTACCATAGTCTTTCATGAAAAAAACCCCAAACAATTGCTATATTTCTTAATGACATTACATGAAAACAATCTCTTGGTTTCATGCTAAGAATGATGGCTTTAGGACATAAAAATATGAATATTTAATAATTTCTAATTATTTTTTTTTGAGGCAAAGAACTGGGGAAAATTCATGAACAGCATGGCTGGGAGTGGACCTGGATATAAGCACAAGGTGATCATAACACCTTATATGCACATTCTAGTGTACCATGTCCCAGTCATGCTGCAGGAGCATGGAAACATTAAGCAGTTTAGCGGACAAGGTAAAACATTTCTAACAAATTATGAATAACATAACTATAAAAGTGCACATAACCAAAAATGTAGTACTTTCAGTATTGATTCTACATGTAGTGAATATTTGAATGATACAATTAATTCAAATCACTATGAAAATCAAATACTTTCAGTATGAAGTGTTATTGTGTACAATCATGTATGTGCATGTTTTAAGAACTTAAAATAATATTACTTTTTTCTATCTACTTTCAGAACTGTGAGGGCATACCTAAAGAGGAACAATTCTTTCTGGAACGATGGTGGCAAGCAGGAAGTTGCATCTAAAGTGAAAAGAATTTCTACAACACTGGAACATACAGTAGATGAAAACTACAGCGAAAAGATTAATTTAGAATTTTCCCTCACACAACTAAACAAATTGTCTGTTCCCCAATTAATTTCCCTTCTTAACACAATTCATGGACCAACATTAAGAAAAGAAAGCAGAAAACAAGAAGTAATAGAACATATTTTCACTTTGGGTGTACCAAGGGAGGGCTAGTTTACAGTAATTTACATTTTTATAGGAGGATATTTGTTGATGTTAAATATTGTTCTTTAACATACCCAAAGAGCCAAACATTTTGTACCTTATACGAAGGATTTCCTTTTAAAAAGTTTTGAATTCAGTTCATATTTCTCTCTGTGGTAACCTTGAATCTGAGGTAAATATTGTAAATAACGTAAACAAACATCCTCCTATATCTTAAGTATTAATATACATTTTACATAATCCAATAATTGTTTAATATCATCACAAATTATAGGACTTTGTTTACTACAGAATAATTTTGTTTACCTCAAAATAAGTAAGCTTAAATATGGAAGCTGAATACCAAAAATTGTGATTCTGAGAAATTGGTATAAAATTATAATCCAGAAAGTAATGATTGGTTTTATTGGTGAAGGCTTAACATTTTCCAAAACTTGCACACAAAAAATTAAATATTAGTCTTAAGCTTAACAAGGAAGTGCTCTTATCTCACAAAACCCAGTGAGTCTTTCAAGTTCCTCATACGAGTCTTTGTTAGTATTAATACAAAAATATAGTAAGCTTATAGTCAAAGTCAAATAGTCAATAACTGCTATTCAATATATCCCATTGCAGACTGAAGTTGACTAAGCAGACTGAACTCTGTTATAAGAATTTGTAATTAAGCTATTAAGAATTTAAGAGCTTATAAGCATTAAGCTTAATGCGAAAAAATAAATGAATACAAGTGATACCATAGTTCCGTTGGCTTCTGTTTTCATTCAACAATCCAGGGGATTTCAGTTAGCTTACAGCTATTCTATACCAAGGTTGCCTGGGTTATCAGTTCGTGATGTAAACATCTATTTGTCAAATTAAACTTACCGTTATAAATGTAATTAAAAGTCTCAATACATCTGAAATTGTGCTGTACATGTCTACTAGTATACCTATGGCGCATGTCAGCAATCTGCTGACCCTGACTTTACTCCGTTTTCATGGCAACAAGACGCAAAATGAGCATATATATACACTCGAACTTTTGACTGAGCAGACTTCGTTTACATTCATACCGGTGATTTATAACGAAATTCTCGTGCATGAAAATGAAACCCGAGTTTCAAATGAACTATAATCGATGTTTATAAAATCTCAAAAAGGAATTTAAGAATAAGATCAATTTTTTTTAAATCTATAAGGACTTTTTCAATAACAAAGGTCAAATTTTTTATCTGAAAATTATCCTCTTAGTTTCATAATAAACTATAATCATGCTATAATCATGTGTATACGAGTCAAGTAAAGACATATTAAGAGAGGATGTCAGTAAAACTCAAACATATCGTGGCAAGTCTGAAAAAATCGATTTCCCTCAAACTTTCAGGATTTCTAGCGCATTATGTCCCAATCATTGTGGTGTGTTTGATTTTCGAAAATATTTTTTTGTTTTCGAGAAATAAGGATTTTAATCGGAACGGGTAATTATGCTAATTTGCATGGCCTCAAATTGACCAACCTCAATGACCTCATGCAATAAAACTATCTAACCTTTGGTATTGATAATATCATATTCATTTTACTTATCATCTATACTTTATTTACTATCATTACTAAAGATTTCACTACAATGTGGAATTTGACGAATTTTCTCATCAGCCATACTTTTTCTGACTGTAAAAGTAGCTTCTAAACAAGTGGCAATTTTACTATGGCCGAAACATTAGAATCAATTGATATTTAAGGTATCAAAAGAAGACGAGTTGTTCTTCATCTGGGCCAAAAATTAGCTTGGGTAAATTAGTTTTTGATTTTCTACGAGCGGCCGAAGTTACCGAAATTCGCCGTTTCTTCTTGCCCGGCTTAGCTTTTGAAACAAACAAGAAAGACAGGCATATCTACAATTATCAAACACTTGAGGTTTCAACAATGCTTTTTTACATAATTATGAGTTTCTAACCTTGTCGATGTAGAAGTTAAATCCTTTTTGAGAGATTTTTAATGATGATCCGGTGTTGTTTTGGCACATCAATGTAATCTGTGTCAACAATGGCTTTCAAAACAACAACTGAATTCGTCTGCAATTCCGCCGCACATTTCAGCCTGCTTATACTTCCCAAATTAACTGATATATTTATAAAGGGCTAAAGAACCCACTAGATTCCTAAAGTTAATCAGCGATATCCAATCGACACCTCTGAGAAATAAAAAGAACTGAATTTATTGAACGCTGTTCGCCGACGCAACACCAAGAATGATATGCATATTGATCTAACGCAGCATTTGATTGACGGGCTGTAAAATCGCGACTTTTCCTTTCTATAGTAGACTATGGAACTCTGTACTTTAATACTTTAATACAGTATTAAAAGAAGAGGAGTTGATTTTCATCTGTAATCAGAAATCGCGCCTTTGCTTGCATGTTTGTTTAGGACTGGAAACTCTTTACTAGAAACTAAAAACATGGAAACTTATTGTTCGTTTAAAGCCCTTGCTGGTGGAACTTGTGGCATTGATCAAAAGCATTCAAAAGACGAAATGCAAATTATTTCTCTACTTGTATGTTCTAAAGATATTTCCAGTCATAAAGCTGCATTAACGGCAACGCAAACAGAAGTTGACTTGATTTTGTGTCGGGTATCTATGAGTTTCGAATGCAAGTTCAATAACGATATGTTCAAACAAACCAATCCATCCTTGGTGTAGGATGGAGTCGAGGGGCAAGTAGCAGGTGTAGAATTCCTCAGGCGATCTCTGGCCATGGAAAAGACTGAAAACGTTAGCCAAAAGCTGAACAAGGTGTAAGTAGTGAATCGTCTAGATTTGTCTTAAAAGAGACCGGCATATTCAAGCTCAAAGTAAATAATAAGAGACCAGGCTTTCTTTGTCACCTGGAGATTGAATAACTCCACCCCCCACGAGATACAATTTCTTTAATGATCATGCATCTGCTCAATGGTGTTGGATACTTTCTCAACTTTGTGTGATTTCCCTTTAATACTTGTCAATATTTAGCGGATTTTCCCCCCTCCCATCCCCTCCTGCCCAAGCGATAAATGACCAGTCGCTAAATAACGGTCGCCGAATTTCCGAAACTGTAACATCCAGGTTATAAGTCATGTGCTCATACTTATGCGCAAGGGTCGTTTTGATAGCTTTCATTCAACTAGAGAAAGCCTAAAGCAAGGCAAATAGTACAGAATAAAAAATGAGATCCTTGACTTATGTACAGTAAAACCCCCGTGTATAAGAACCTAAAATTTAAGAACCTGTCAGGTTTAAATTTCCATTTTTAATCACCCTTCACATAAGAAAAATTTCAGACTGAAGTTTCAAAGTAGGTTCTTAATTTGCAAATATAAGGTGAATTTGTTTTATTTTCTTGTAAATAATAAAATACAGTACTCTGTATGTTAGAGTGCTTACACTATGTCCATGAAATCAAATCTAGATAGTTACTACCTAACAGTTTTTAATTGGTATTTTACTTATTGGTTTCCCAAGTACTTTTTTCTTACCAAAAATTAAGAACTCTTTTAAGAACCTAGATAGCCTGATTTCAAGTTCAGCACCATTTATATAAGAACCTGTTTAGGCTGACTTGGAAAAATCTAGGTTCTTATACCTGGGGTTTTACTGTATTTTAGAATACTAGAACTATGCATCATTGCTTGAGGCATGACTACAAGCACCACGAGTGTAAATTTTTATAATATTACATAATTGGTAATGTAGGTACTTGTGTAATAACTTACCATTTTACCACACACAGAATGTACATGTAGGTAAGTTTGTATTCCAGCCTGTTCTTGTTGCTGTATATAAAATAATTAGAATGAGTATACTCAAAATTACAAAACTCTAGGTTGCATTGAAAAACAATGCCACTGGGCAAGCAATAATGCTACAAGTATGATGTGTGATTTTGTATAATTCAAGGCATACTAATACATGTATAGTACCTTATGTAATTAAAGTGATATAAATGATCATGTACAGTATGAATATCAAAGAATTAGAAATAATTTCCTAATAATAATAGAAGTATTAAAAACAAGCAAACAAATAATTTGATAATTTATAGACAAAGTTGTAGTGATTGAGCAAAAATAATTGAGCAAAATATGACTGAACACTCGAACATGTAAATAGAGGCAATAAAGAAACAATATTTGTAAATGTGGTGCAAAATTTTGTCTCGCTATTTGTATTTTTACTGCAAGAGAGACCGGCTACTAAACAAATAGCCCACCTGAAAAACCCAAAGTTTCAGTACTCAAAAATCATGCATGGTACATCAACTACAACCGTAAAAACAATGCAGAAGTAAACTTTGGCACTCCAAAATATTATTGAAATAATTACCTGGTTGAGGCAGCTTCTTGATTACCCATTTATTGCGTCTTGACTTCACCTTATGTGACAAACGATAAGAACTTGCAAAACAAGACAATCAAGCAAACTTCTTGAGATTGAAACCGATTGAACGTACAGAAGGATCATAGGACAGCAAATAATAACTTTTCCTTACGCCAACGGCTACCTAGTACAGTTAGAATGACTTTCCTGGAGTTCTTGAAGTAGAATGTCCCATTGAGAATTAATAAAGGAGTCATAGAGAATGATGTAACATACATCAGGTAATATCGAAGGCACAGAATCAATGCAAAATCTCAAGCCTTTGAACATCAGCTCCATATCCGCTTTTGTTTTTTTTTATATTAACAGTTTGACATCCTTTAGAAAAAAAGCAATTTCGAAATGAGGCGAACTCTAGAAGTGTCATAATTCTGCCTCATAAACTCTGAGTACAAGTCGGTCGCCATGCTGCTTCCTTCGCGTGTAAAATGATAATCCCAAGGGCAGCTCTACAGCTTTAAATTGCCACAACTACTAAGTCAGCATTTCAAGAGTTGTCCGTAGAATACGTATGCATCCATTTAGGGGAGATCGCTTCCTTTTTTTTAGCAATAATTCACTTGTAAACCTGAAATTCCTCCAATGAAAACACTAACGACTCTACATCAACATGGTAGCTCGCAGTGAGACGGCGTGATTACAAAGCTACTAATGGCAATTACCGCGCACCGCTTTTACCGCGGGCATATAGTAAATAGGGTAAATGGGAAGCGAAACGCTCGTGAGAGGTGGAGTTCTTGCTCCAGTCAACGGAGCTGTTTACCCCCAGGAAGTATGTTGAGCTTGTTGGGACCTTTTACAGTAAAGTGCGACTGTATTTTGTCTCAAAGGAAGACTGGAGAGGTACTTTAGTCACGAATAGCTACTATGCAATTGCGTGTTTGTGTGTTACATTATGACACAGGTCTGCTACTTCTTATTAGTATTCTTATAAGTGTATACAGCTATTTCAAAAAAAAACTTTGAATGCTGCATACTGAATACTGGTAGTGCATTTTGGGTCATGCTATATGTTCTAAAGTAAAATAAATAATAATTATTTATTTCATTTTTAGTGCATTGCATATAGAGAGCAAATCGCTGTGTATTTACTTTTTATTTCAAATTAATAAGACCCACAATGCTCTTTGGTCTTGGAATGCACTATGCAGTATTCAGTATTCAACACTGGGTAGATGTAGGTTTGGAATACGAATACATAATACTTAAATATGAATTAATGCTGAAAAATAAACGAATATAAGCTTCACTACACCTTGTAAATCATGCATCATGTACATTGAGCACCATAAGGTGGTGGGAGGGGGAGAGGCGGTTAGATTGGAAAATTCAATGAAAATTACCAAAAAGCCAACTTTTGGACAGTGGAGAGGTACGTATTGAACAAAGGAAAAGCTAATGTTTGAATAAGTTAGGCTATTGTCACGTCGGCGCTGACCACCCCCCCAGGTGTACTATATGCGCGTGGGTAGAAATTTCAAAAATGGCGCCTTGATAAGTTCGCAAGGGATCATGGGACCCCTATCTTGGTGCCCTCGGCCAAACAGGGTGTAATTTATTCTTATTTTAATGGACTGGGTTCTAGTTTGCCAATATTGGCAGCCATTTTGGAGTTCTCTGAGGATTGGGTTTTCGATTGACACCAAAATCTAGTAGAAAAAATTTATATTTACCCTGAAAATAGCCTCTCAAACATGACATGATTGGAGCCGAAGAAGCCATTAATGATGAAAATGTTAGGTGAGTTTGGTTTGTGATTTTATTTAAATTTGAAGTATAACTTAAAAATCTAAAGTCAGACGATTCAAACTCGAACATTTCTCTACTGAAAAATAACTTGGGCGTGGGGCTGAAATATATTTTTTTCCCCAATGCTTTCAGTGCCGACTCTCATGTCGTGGCTGCTAGAAGGAAGCTCTTATTTCCAATAGCAGCATTCAACCGCCAGAGAAAAGAGGAAACTCAGTCTTTAATATCAAAGAAACTTGAATTAGACAAAAAGATCCTGAGCTTGAAAGCTCAAGTAAGTGAGAAAGATGAAGTTTTACTACATTTGGAAAAAGAACTTCACAGCAAAGAAGAAAAAATAAGAAGAAACAAGAGAAAGGTTAGTGGTTGTAACACACTTGAAATTGCATGATCATAAATTTACAGTCACTCTTTATAACCATTTCAGCTTAGGCTTTACTTTATTATGTTTATTTTTATTTTGGTATAATATTGTCAAGCGTATTTGGACTTGAGGAATTTACGCTATACAAATAAAGTATTAATATTATTATTAAATACTCAAAAACTCTGCTGATATCAATCTATTTATAAATTGCAGCTCGAAGAAACTACTTCATGCTTGAATGATATACAAGTGAAAAAGCCAAAAACATGTACCATCACCAGTTCTATCTCGAGAAATCAGCGTTACCTGAGGAAGAAAAAGACCTTTTCAGTACTCAAGCCCATTCATTGTGGGACTGATAACAGGAAAGGAGAAAGTTTGACCCCAGTCCTAGATGGAATGTGGACAGCATTGGTTGGTACTGCAGGGAATAACCGCATGAAGAAGTATATAGAGTTGTCTAATACTTGCTCTAAACAAGTAGTGCCAAAAATTGTGAAAAAGGCTGTGAAGGAATATGAAAACAGTGATCAGAATAGACTGAGGAGCATGCGAGTTCTCTATGAGGGAGGTCTTGTGTCAAGCCGAAAATACACCAAAATAAGAAATGGTGGTGATGTTGCGCAGAAGGGAGAGGGGCACAAAAAACCTGCAGAGTTTATGCGTGGCTGTGCAATCCCCAAGTATATTCCTTACAAAGCATTGATTAGTTACATTAAAAACATTGACATTGGTGAATTATTAGAGCTTGAGAATCTAGCTGGAAAGTACTTGCTCGAGCCTGTTCCTGGTGTATATATAGACCCCTTGAGCCATTTCTGCTCCATCTTGCTGATCACTATCTGTTTCTGGATTCAAAAGTTCCATGTCTGCACTGGTTTAATGGTGAAATGGGCATATTTTATGTAGCAGTTGGTGCAGATGGAGCACCGTTTGGAAGGGATGACACAGCAACAGGTAAGTAAACAATTAAATATCATTTGCTTTAATCTCATAAACAAAATATCAGAAAATCAAGGATGCAGGGGGAAGTGTTAACGGTTGATTCAAAATCAATGTGACATCTTTTAAATCAAGTAATAAAAATGTTATTCATGATGCAGGGGTTTTTCACAAAGGCAGCTTGAAATTACACCAAAATCTGATATATTTCTGATTACCTTGTCTATCGGAACATACATGTACCTTGTCCCATTACCCAATTAGGAAGGGTTTATTGTAATTTATGCAGTGACTCTTCCCATTTGAGCTACCCTGCTGCTTAATTGTCGATATATGACTTTAATTATTTTTCTCTATTTTAGTGGATGTACACTTAGTTTAATTTATGGAATCATGATAACTGAGAATGGAGTATCTGAACCAGCATGGAAATTTTATGAAAACATATATTTGAAAAACTGATAAAAAATCTCTAGCTTTCTCCTTGAGGTCTTCTAAAGTCTCCCTCTTCTATAATTATTAATTCCAATCAATTGTTTATTTTCAGCCTACCTGGTGAGCTTTCTAAATATTCTAAAGAAAGTTCAAAGCTGTGATATTTAATTATGGGAGCAAACTGCTCAGAGGACATTCCCCTCATGAAAAAATACACTGAGTGCTTGGTAGCAGAGATGGACCAGTTGGAGGGCAAGACATTAACAACTCCCAGTAATAACAAGGTTGTGTTTAAGTTTAAACTCATCCCTGCAGACCAGAAATGGGTGGCTTCCATGTCAGGGGAGCTAAATAATGCTGCACAATACTTCTCATCCTTTGCTGATGTAAATAAGCAGAATAAGACAAAGATGGGAGGTTCAATAGGCGATTCTCCAGAGTCAACATGGAAGCCTTGGGACTATAACAAGAGGCTTTCAGTTGCTAAAAAAGTTGAGAAGTTTAAGTCTACTGCTGGCAAAAAGAGAAGTGATGTGACCAAATTCATTGCAGATGAGAAATCGAGACAAGAATTTGTCCCTCCCCTCGGCAAGTATGTGGACTTAATCAAAGCAGAGCCCCTTCATAATACCAATAATGCCTGGCAGCATTGGTTTTCCCAGGTGCTGACAATTGCTATGCAATATACTGATAAGATCCAGCTCAAGCGTGCCACAACATTGTCCGACTAGTACGACAGTTTTGGTGACATTCCTCAAATGTCTAAAAGATACTGCCCAGTGTAGTCGCCTCTACAATGCCATAGCAAGGTGGTTCTGCGAAAAGAGAGGTAAAGGCATGGATTTTTCTTATCGCTTCACAGGCTCAGAATCAAAGAATCTCTCTCTACGCTCATCCTGTCTTATCCAACTATTGTTGAAGACACCATCACTTTCAAATGGGTCACTTGTGAAATTGTATGGATTGCTGTTCATTGCTGTAAAGTTGCATAATGCTGTTTCATTGTACTCACGCATAGAAATAACCAGCACACAAGTAAATGAACTGAATGATGTATGCCAACAGTACTTTACTGCTGTCCAGCTTCTTCTGAGCAAAGACAATCCAACCGTCTGGACAGTGGGTTATGCAGTCCCCTACCATACAAAGAAACTGCATGATGAGCTTGGTTATGGCCTTGGTCTGAACACAATGCAGGGTAGAGAAGCTAAACACATAAAACTTGCAAACTGCATTAAGAACACTTGCAATGTCTCAAGGCAACTGCGGTGGCTGATTGTTTTCCGCCATGAGTTTGTATCTCTTCTGTGGCTAACGGAGATGGACCCTTACCATGTCTCTGCCCAGAATAGTTCTGTGTCATATGTACCAAAGAAAGTGCAAGATGATGATCCCTTGACATGCCATTGTGGTCTCACCAAGTCTGAAGCCACAGAAAAAGGTTGCACACTGTGCACAACTGACATCATGGACATGATCAAGGAAAGTGTTAGTTTGGGCAAAGTGACTGATGCACTTAGACTATTTAGTAATTCAGTAAGTCAGTAACTTTAATAATAATACATTACACCCATAAGAGTCCCATAATTCTTTGTGAACATTTTTCTTTGTAACTTATTTGGAATTTTCACCTTTATGTGAATAGACCTTTTTAATGGACATTTCAAGTTGCATATCTATAAAAACAATATAGTCAAAGTTGTCAACCCAAAATTTTACTTGATAATGCCATCAGTTTATATGCAGGAATCAACATTAATACAGAAAAGATTTGAAAAACCCAAGCTACAATCTTGGACAAAAAGGGTTGAGAATGGAATTTTCCTCAAAAATATTATCTAAACTGAAATTCCCCCTCCCCCCCACCACAATGTTGGTTCCATTGGCCAGCACAGTTCCCCCTCGACAGACCCAACATTGTTCTGGGGGGAGAGGGGTCTGGAGAGGGATTTAACTGTGTTTTACACAATATATCCTTACAAACTCAACAATTCTTAACCATTTTGTCCAAGATTGTAGTCCCAGAAAAAAAAAAAAAATGGTCAAAAGTTTAAAGATTTTTTAGGTGCAAAAATGAAAAATTCTCTTTCTATTTGTCACTAATACAGTCACAATTATTTTGAGTCCTGGAATGTCATGGCAATTGTATAGAGCTTTTTTCACTTAAAAGGTGCCATTTTTAACCTTAGTGACCCTCATTTTTGAGAGCTCCAACACATACTTTTCATGATATCATGATATATCAATAAGGCATTTTTAGATCTCAGAAAGGACCCTAAAAGGGAATACACCATCACAGCTGAAAGATCACTATAAAATGTTTATCAAACTGGTTGAAGTGTGCCCCCTAGAGTTGATTACTGACTTCATTATAACATTATTGATTCCATTTCAAAAATGCATTCAGTAGTTTAATATTCAAAGTTTTCAAGATGCAATGTTCAACTTTGAGAATTGATGCTTATCCAGGGCTCATTGAATCTTGAACATTTTGAATATTGGATTACCAAATAAATTTCTAAATAAATAAAAAAATCAATAATTCAATAATCAATTCCATAATCAACTCTTTTATATGTTAGAAAGAATTACAAAGTAGAAAAACATACACTAAAAGGAAAGTTTTACATTATAAATGTATTGTATAGTTAATTGTGAGTTTAAAAAGTAACTGCAAAAATAAAACTTGCATGCTTGAAGTGCTTTTGACTGTAACTGCCTTTACAATCATGAAATGTCTTTTTAATTTTCAATGTTGAGGGATGCCTGAGTCATTCCAATGTCCATAGCTGAAACTTATGAGTAGGGTTTCTGCATTCTTGTTATACTTGAAAACAAATGGTTTGGCTTTTGACACACAAGCTTTGTCATCTTGAAGTCATCTTGTTGTTTACATCCAATCTCTTTCTTGGAAACAATTTCGCCATTCATATTCTGCTTATCCAATATATATACTGCTTTCCGAAGATCGGTTACTGTGACCTCTGTGACTGCGTTCGTTTCCTTTATATTATGTCCAAACCCGGTTTTGTTGATTATTTTGTCCAAAAGGACTTCAAATACTTCAGATGGCACATCCATGCTGAACATCCCATGCCATGGGGTACAACTACTGGGGGTTTCCCTCAACCTTGTCATAATTTTCTTGTGGATCTTCTTTAAGAGTTTCGCAACCATTGGCCTTGTATTTACATAACATTCCACACTTGCAAACCTAGCATTTCGAGGATGGTATTTTGATTCCAACACTTCACAGTGGGCTTCAAGCTCCCGAAAATAAGACCCAATTACATCTAAGTACTTGATGGTGTTTGTTTTGGAGAAAAAGTTTCCTCGCACTCGCCACAAAAGCGGCAAAATATTCTCAGAAGGAATTTCGTCGCCAAATGGGCTTTTGTCTGCCATTTTGAAATTCAGACTTTACCCATACGCCTTCGCGCGCCCTAAGTAGTACATCTACGGGGTGGTTTGGCGGCGACCTGTGTAATTAACATCGCCAGAAATTCCGAACCAAAGTGAGCGGGCACTATTATGCAAAATTAAAACAATGCAAAATAAATGCCAATCATTCTTATTGTCTTATCTCAATTGTGATTGGTTCATACATCATAACTTTGCATTGAGCAAGATGGCGGAAGATAGCGATACATATTGGGAAGTAGAAAGACTGATTTCATGTCGTAAATCTTTGGCAAGGGTAAGAAAACCACATTTAATATATGCTTGTAATATAGAATCTTTTATTATCTATTTATTTAATCATCAGTAATTGCGTTAATTGGGGATGAAAAACCTTATAGGATTCCTTAATAAACAACCACCAAGTTAATCATAAAGTTAGCTTGTCGAATAATTATATTTTTCCTCATTTGATACTGAAACGTTAATTTATCGTAGAGGGGTTCAGAGTTCTTAGTACTTTGAAAAGGATATTCTCCTTACGATACATCCTGGGAACACGAGGATGATGTGACCCTAGAGTGTATTCGGTATGTTATAACTCCTTGGTATATGAAGCTCATTTAGAACTTGGCAATGAGGGGGGATGTCTTTAGATTTCTCTTCAAAAACAAAGGAACCGTAGAGTCTCGTTGGCTTTATTTGGAAAAAAGATATTTCCCCAGGCAGTACTTTCAGGAAATGTGGGACCAGTGCACAGATTCTCATGGTCAAGGGGTAAAAGTGTTTTATCCAATGAAAGTCAGACATTTCATCAGTTGGTCTACAAAAAATACTGCTTGAGACCTACAGATAATAAATATGTACCAGCCCAAAGAGCTTTTCAAGAGAAACTCTCTCTTTCAGATAAATAAATAAATAAATAAAGTGGCTCTCGTGGATTCTGATTCTTAAATTGAATAATTATTATTTATTATACATATTTACAGCAAAGGAAATTTAAAAACAATGAATGAATGAATAGCTTTACAAGAGTCTTGAATTTATGATTCATAAGTATGTAATAAGCTCATAGTACTGTAATAATATACAATGTCATTTGCATCTTCTTGATTTTTTGCCTTTGCTTGAATTTGTAGATTTACTTCTGTTTGATGTAGGCCTTTTCCTTGTTTGTGTTAGAGGTTTTTTATTGACTTGTATTTCAGATAGGGGTAGATGTAATGCTGCAATTTCTTTACTTGGGATGTCAAATGTTGGTACTCTTGGCTTATCATAACTAATGTGCTTGAGAGATTTTCGTTCTGTCTTATAGTAACTTCCCAGTACTGTGATTTTTTTTCTTGTACTTTCTTTTGGGCCTTTCATGATGTTTTAGAGAATTTAGGCGGAATTCTGCTCGTAAAATTTCTGCAGGATCATCAGAGTGATTGCTTTTCCTTTGTATAATCTTTCTTGCATCATCATTATTTTTTTCAACTCCTTGAAATATATTCATAAATGGATCATTGTTTCTTTCTTTCATTGTTTCATCAAGTCTTAAATGCACTTCAGATAGTGGAAAAGAACATTGGATTTCACATGTATTGCACATTTACCTTGTCCACTAAATTGCTTAATGTTGTTGTACCTCATCACCATTTGGGGAATATGGTATGCTGCGGCATGCATATAACAGGTCACTCTCTCTCTTTTGTAACCCTTTCTTTTGTGACCAAGGTTAGCAAAACTGTTGATCCAGTTCTTTATCTTGATAAAAAAATATTTATTCATTTCTAAGTTAGTTATATACTAAATTGTTATTTATCTGAAGTAGTTAAGCTAACTTAAGGGATGTATGAACTCTTTATTTATAACTTAATTTCTTTAAGGTAGATCCAAAAACAAAACAGATAAGGTTTTATTTCTTCCTACCCTTGGTCGATATTCTTTTGTGTCAGTTGGTCTCATTGAGGAAATATAATTGAAGAACATGTCAGCAAATTCCTGTTAAGAAAAATACTATGACTGAGATAATAATTTCATATTTATACCAGAATCTTGGTTTTCAGTCCCTTTACCTCCGATAGGTCTACAATAGCACTTGCAGTATTTGGTTGTATGATATTATGGAGCTTGTTTGGTAAAGTTTTGAGGACGGTCTTTCGATCATCCCCCATTAGGCTGGTCCAGTCGCAAGTACCACTCCCTTTCCCATCTGCATTTTGTTTTTCCCACACTGAAAAGGACACCCTGCAGCTACATATGATTGAGATAAGAGTTTTGAGGTGAGTCCACTCTTTCTTTCTTTTCTGTGTGAATGCATCTTTGTCATCCCACCCCATGGCATCCTCAATGGTATTATTAATGAGGATGTCAGAGACTCGGAGCATAAGATGAAGTTCATCTAAAATAATATGATCAAGTGGTATATTAAGCAGGGGAGGATGGACACAGCAGTAGTTCTCTCCTTTTGCTTTTTGGTGCATCTTCTTCAATTCCTCCAGTGTGTGGTGCATTGGCTTTCTATCATAATAATCATCTGGCTTGCTCATATCACCTCTTAAATATTAAGAAAAGTAAAATTATTATGGCTTATATCTGAGGTTGATATAGATATTTCAATTATCAAACCTTTTTTTGTTGCACACTTTGCACCATAAGCAAGCATATGTAGAATTAGCTGTACTTAGGCCCATTGCCAGTAGAAGAAACTGAAATGAATCAGTTAATGGATTGTTTATTTTTCTGTAAATTAGGCTGCGTTCATAATGTATGGCAGGGGGGGGGGGGGGCAGGTAAAATTTAGGGGGATCTGAATTGTTTTTATTATTAACATGGGGGGTGTGGATTGAATTTTTTTTACTACTTTTGGAGGGACTGCAAGGGGGATCAAAAAAATTTTTTTGTCATTTACAATTTTCACTTGCCCCCCAGTCATACATTATGAATGCAGCCTTACTAAGAGTGTTCACCATAATACCTGTTTAACGCTTTACTTAAGTTGTTATATTTTGTCCGATGGATAAGCATATTATTATTTTTTACAGCGATATTGTATTCAATTTGTATATAATATTGGAGATATGCTTTGAAGCCTTTTAAATTCTGACTCATGCATATCTACCTCATACCATTTACATTTTGATCTTAAGATAATACCTTCAGTTACATAGTTACTATATTCGTTAAGTTCTCCTTTAAGGATGTCAAACTTTTCTAACAATGATTGATTTTTATCCCAGTCCTTTATCTTTTCAATTTCTCTGATTTCCTTTTCTAACTGTGCGTACTTTAATCGACGTTCCTTAGCTCGCGATTTGGAGCACTTAATAGTGAATTTCCGTATTTCCATACTTTAAAAGCTCCCATGTCGTCTGAGGACTAATTAGTAATTCATTTTAATAATCACTTGTTTGGTTTCATCTACATACTTTTCTTCTTTTAAAAGAGAATTGTCCATTTTCCAAAACGATGGCCCCTGCCTACCTTCATCGAACGATTTAAGTTTAATAATTACAGCCGAATGGTCCGTAGATCACTATAGTTATTAATCTTAACAGCACAATCACCCTTTTCTTTAGTAATAAAGATTTTACCGTCTGTGGTCCAAGTCTTGTACCATTTGTTTATCTTTGATCTTTTCCTAGCTTCAGCAAATAATTTCCTTCTATAAGCTGTCAGATTTTCGTTGATGTATATCTCTTTGGCTCCATTCAACTCGTCTTCGTCCACTTCGGTGCCTCGCAGTTTTCGACGTGAAAAGTAGATTTGTGACTTAATCTTGTGGCTCTTGAATTTTGCAATATGGGTCGAACCCCTTTTAACGTGACTGGTAAACGATGGACAATTTCAATTTCGATTTCAATTTCGTCTTCATCAACTTCAACTCCCACACGTTCTGCTGCCTTAGTTACAATTTCGTTGAGGTCTTCCTCTTTACTCTCTGGTACACCATGAATTTCTAGGTTGTTTTTCCTGGTATACATTTACAACGCTTCGGTTTTATCTTCGGCTTCTTGAACTCTGTTTTCCAAGGTTCTAAGTCGTGTATTGTTAGTTGCTAAAGACGATTCTAAACTCTTAACTTTACTTTGAAGTACGGATTTGTATTTCTTTAGCTCTTCTATCAGAGTGTTCTGCATTGATAGGCCGGCTTTCACCTCATCTAAATCTTGTCTTAACTGGGCATTGGCCTTACCTCAGTTAGAATTGCGAGTAGAGTTTCATTTGACACTTCCGAGTCGGCCATTTTTAATGCTTTAGGTGTTGGTTGCCGAGGGCTTCCATATGATGATGTTGACGACAGGTCCTCTCTAGTTCTTATAGTTCCTGAAGAGTTCTTTGAATTGTTTTCCATATTACTCATTTTTGGCTGGAGTGGGATTGCAACATAGCGGGAAATCTAAACGGATTTGGCGGAGCTTTAGAGAAAACGTTTGCTCGCCATGGCTCAACCCAGATGCATTTTGGATTTCATTGATTTCATCAAACACTTCCTTGAAGTTTTCAGCCAAAGTCTGTCTATCTTCTGGTCCATTAACAACAGCAATTGTTTGGTTACCTATAAAATATATTTTTTAAGAGCTATTCTTCATTGAAATTAATTACGATTTTTATAGGCTCAACATATAATATGAAAGAAAACCTTTTGATGACAGCAAATCTTCTGTACCTTGGAGAAAAGAGAAGCTTAGTAAAATAAAATTGCTGACTCTACTCATCCGTGCCCCATCACCACTAAGTTTAACTTGGATGGTTTCACCACGCTTTAGTACATTTGCTTTTTCCTGAAATTATAATGAAATGTTTATTTACAAGTTTGAAACATTCCTAATAAAACAGGCTAAAACTTACAAAGACATGGATTAATCAATGATAACTTGGGAAGCCCATCCACAATCATGGATAATTCATGAATGAACTCGTCACCAACAGCAAATTTATCCAAGAGGTACAAAATGCTCTCTAATTTGGCTTGGTCATCATCATTGAGCTTTGCAATTCTTGGTGAAGACTGCAACTGAGGACTCTGAGTGGAATGGGACTGTGACTGGAGTGACTCTGGAGGCTGTGACTGCAGGGGTTACTCTGGAGGCTGTGACTGGGGTGACTCTGGAGGCTGTGACTGCAGGGGTGACTCTGGAGGCTGTGACTGGGGAAACTGTAAAGACCTTGAAGCGGATGAAGATTTAAAGTCTATAGTATATTTCTTTGGGCTGTTTGGGTCCTTGACCTTCAAGAAATCTAGCTCAAGTCCAAAAAGGGACATAAAGTACAAAGCTTTCTTCTTCTAATTTTTCTTTCCACTGGCTCATCTCTGACCTAGCTGTATCTAAATTTCCCTTCAAAACATCCTCTCCAGTCAGCAAGGGCATCCTTCTTTATTTGAAGCCAAAATATTACTTCGTGGTCTTTTTGATGCTGTCTTCTAACGTAATGTAATTGTGTTTCTGGGCATTCTCCAAGGGATACCATTGGGCCTTGTAAAGATGACATTTTTGTAGAGTAGAAAGCGAACTATAAAGACTATCATACAATGTACGTAATGTTTCGATATTTTTTCGTGGTATTTTTTTAAATTTCCCGCATTCTCAGGCTAGGTACCAGTCATTTTCAATAAAAAATAAGGCAGCAAAGAACGCCTGCTATGAATACGAAATGTTTTGTTTATATCGCGCCGGAAGTGTTTCTTTTCAGAGCTTCGAAATCTAATGACTACAAATGTAGAGAGATGAAAAAACGAAATTACAATGTGGCCAAAACATTTGAAACTTGGCAGAAATATTGACGAAAATCCAATCCTTCAAACAAGATGCAAGGTAGAGCTATACGTATCCGTTGATCATGATTTTGAGACCAAAATAGTTAAGCGACTTTGCTCTCTTTTGGTCTTCTTCACTAAAATGGGCACTCGAAATCCTAGTATTTTTGCTGTTGTCAAACCGAATTGTAATTTAAAGTTTTGGTTCTGATTTATTAAATTTATTAAAGCTTGCAAGTTAGTTATTCAACTTCTAAGCCGTGCAGCTGTTGTAGTAACCGATGACCATGATTTTGAGACCAAAATAGTTGAGGGATTTCGCGCTCTTCCCGGTCTTCTTCACTAAAATGGCCACATAAAACCCTAGTATTTTTGTTTTTGTAAAACCGAATTGTAATTTTAAAGTTTTGGTTCTGATTTATTATTTTTATTAAAGCTTGCAAGCTAGTTGTTGGACTTCTAAGCCGTGCAGGTGTTGTAGTTAAATATATTGTAAGATATCGAGGAATTAAAACTCTAGCTCCATACATTTTCTGTTAATTTGAGAACTGTAAGTATAGGATTACTCTGTAAGAATACCGCCGCTAATATGCATACATGTCCGTTCGGAATTTCTGGTGATGGATTATCATTTTCCTATACATATTATCTTAATTAATTACAATTTACCTTTTCAAAGAAGTTCAGAATATAATCATTGGCTGGGTTTGTTTCATAAAGCATAAGGTAAAGCTCATGAAAGTTCTGTAATAGCATTGGGAAAAAATATATATTAAAAAAAATTATACCAGGTTAGGTTTTATTGCTATACACAGTTTAAGTGCTTGAAAATTATACATAATATTGCATATTTAGACAATATTCACCTTCCAAATTTGTATTATAGTATGGCAATGTTTTTGCTTCACTACTCCTTCTGGCTTTGATGGCCATTCTTTCAAACGAATTTTTTTGTCTGATCCCATCAGACTTGTGAAATCATACACACCACTGCCTTTCCCATCAGCATTTTTCTTCTCCCATATGCTGAAACAAACTGCACAGCTGCTGATTGCATTTTTAAGGCATCTGCATGTGTGGTTTTTCTCATGCTGGGGGGCTTATTCAGAGTATCCTTCTGATCCCATGCCATAACTTCAGTCACCAGGTTCTTAGTCAATACATCTGTGATAATTGGGATAAGACAAAAACTAATATTATATAGAATTGTTTACCTTGTTTAGATTATTTATATAGCTTATTCATATTTCTGATATCTTACCTGTTACTCTGAGCATTAAATGTAGTTCATCGAGAACAACATTTTCAAGGGGAATATTAAGCAAAGGCTGATGGGCACATGAAAACTTTGAACTCTTTGCATAGTCTTTGATGTCTTCAAGGGTTCTTTTGAAAGGCTCCTCCCAGTAATAGTTTTCTGATTTTGACATGTCATATGTATAATATAACAAAGTTCACAGTTCACATGGTAGAAAACAAATGTCAACCAATAAATATACATTTATGTGTCATACCATAATTAAAAAATATCATTTTCCATATAAAACTACAATTAAGCTTATCTTACTTATAGATTTTGTTAACTAGGCACCAAATACAAGAGAAATCAGATGTGGCACCTTTCATCCCCAATATAAGTAAAAGGAACTGGGGAAAAAAATCAATAATCAAAGAAACTCTGACATTTTGTTTTACATTTTACAGTTACAGCGATATATTATAAAACATAATTTAGAAATAATTATAAATTATAGTCGCCTCCAAGATACATCTCAACTGGTATTTCTTTACCATCAACATTTATCTTACCATCCTCAACAAGCCTGTTTACTGTGTCAAACAGTTGTGAGCATGAACTTTTTAAAATATCATAGCTTTCCTGACCTTTTACCACTGCAACAGTGATTTCCTAGTATAAAATGTGTTAACCCCAATACTCTGTGTGTGTATACATTGTATGTCCATGTATTACATTCTATATATACATCTATACATATATGTATTGACTCACCTTTGGATGACATGACCATCATCATTGTTTAAGAGTGAAAAGGACATAATGATAAAATTTATTAGGTGGGTCATTTTAGCACCATCCCCACTTATTTTCACCTTGAGCTTACTGTTTGGGTCATAGTGGTTCATCTTTATCTAGTTACAGGGAAAAAAGTGTTGGAAAACTATTTCATTCAATTGACCTTTCCCCTGAAATGTTGTGGCAGATTCAAGGGGTAGTCGCAGGGTGCCCATTGTGACAATATGTAATAGTATACTCATGTGACGTAGTGGTTTTGTCACATGTAATCCTTCTTGTTGATTTAGACTCGTAATTGAATAACACCGATTAAAAGTACATACATCGAAATACGTCCTCTGTAGTATTCCTACTAGTAATACTTATCAATATTGAAACAGGAAGCAAATACATTCAATATTGGTAGTAAAGTATTTGTGAAGATAAAACAAAATCCAAATCTAGAACTTCGAGGAGTTATTCGTTACAAGGGAAGCTTAGGACCCATAGGTACCTGGTTTGGCGTAGAACTGCTAGGCAAGGTAAAGCATTGTATAGTAATACATATCAATATTGAAACACCCATGACCCCCCTTTCCAGCTTGGAATAAGTTGGTTAGTATAGCAAAAGGTGCATCTGCTGAATGTTGTGACTGGCCCCCCTCCTAAAAATCAAGGGTCCACACCAGAAATGTGTAACTGATTCTGTACCTGTTGTCTTATCTGTTTTAATTCACTTTCAAAGTCAAGGTGCACCTTCAGCTTCCCCAGGTGTCCTGGAAACATGACAAAGCTTGTTTATCTCAAGTTTACATTGCCTGACCAGATACGACCGGGGTAACTGCTCCCCGCCATCTACCATTGACAATTCGTGGTAGGCTGCTTCCCCAATACAGAACTTATCTGTGATAAAAAAAATTTGACGAACTATCTCCTGCTCATCCTCTAGAAGATCTTTAAATGACTTGTTTCCAGGAGATAGCTGGTAGTCTAGGGTGTGAGTGGTACCCAATTGATCCTGGAAGGTCAGTACTGAACTTCAGACCAAATGTATCTGCAAACCACAGGGCTTTTTCAACGTTTGTTTTCAGCTCACACAATTTTCGACGCTGTTGTCTTTCTTTGATGCCCGTTATTTTCTTCCCGTTATTTTTAAATAGTGTTTGCTCTTCTATTTTTGACACATATTCAAATAGGTGGGCATTTTCTTTTTGCAATTTTTCAAGGTCACTGTAGATCAAGTTATCCCTATCATCTGCTGCTTTTGTTAGGGCTTTCTCTTGACATAAACTGGTATATAGAATTTCACAACGTTCTGGTAGGTCTTTATTTTCATCCTTTAATTTCTTTATCTCTGCCTGTACGTTGCTAATTTCTCTCTCCACGTCAATAACACTTACGACTTCGCTCCACCGAATGGCGATTCTTCTTTCGATTTCCACAAACAACTCGTATTTACAACCGGTTTTTCCCTTGAAATCGCAAGATACTTTTAAACATAATTTCCTTAAGAGATTCTCTACTCGCTCAGACTCTTTCTAAATTCCAATTGGAATGCAGTGGAGGAATAGCCACTCTGTGGATTCCACTGTTAATCTCATTTATTTTATTTTATCGTTTTTTTCGCATAAAAATGCATTGAAAATGTCAACGTAGTGTACACTTGCACACATTTCTTTATTTGCTATATAGAACATGCATTTTTTTGTGGATGTGTTACCATATTGGTAAATACTGCCTTTACTTCTGGAAGAATCAATAAAAATATTACTTGTTTTTGAAAATCATTTACGCATGGTATTTTTCATGAATACCTATTGAACAGTAGCCCTTCCTATACTAAGGCGACCCTTCACTGACGGATTTTAATTTGTGTTTCTATTTGAATAGATGCTTTCGATCCTACACCAGCAGGTGCGAGAAAAGACGGAAGACACGACAGCAATGACAAACCACACACTGAAGAGAATACCAAAGACAGGTGAGTTAGATCTTAGAATGTGACTGCCACTTATTTGAATGACATGGAGCCTAGTGAATCCTTAGGCCCGGTGTAGACGTCGAATTTTACATGTGCTGAATCTAATGCAAATGAAAGGTTTTTCTCATTGGCATCTGAAATTCAAACACATGCGAAATTCGACGTCTAAATTTGGCCTTGACAGTAATTGACAGTAATTTTTTTTCGTTTATTAAAGGAAGTCCAAAAAAGGAGAAGGCTAGAACAGTTAGGTTTCCGGAAACAGAGAAGAATGAAAAGACAGTTGTGAAGTTATCTTAAAGGGTGTGAATTGAAATGGTATTCTTCAAGCTATTTGCACCCATTAACATAGAATTTAAGTCAAACTAGACGCTCTAGGAGCGTATACTCGTGCCCATTGGTGAAAGGCGTAAGCTTTTGAGAACATGGAGGTCTGAAAATATATAGGAGACTTAGTGAGAACTGAGTTATATCGTGGCGAGATTTGGCTCACATCACGTTAATTATTATTCAATTTGCGCTTAATCAAAATAACAAAGTAAAAAAGCCCACGCGCTTGTGCAAATTTACTCGTTCAAATTTATTCCGAAATTGATTGCAGTCGCAACCATATGTTCATACAATAACAGTTGTAAGTGCATGATAACTGAGTTTCAACAATATTATATTTCGTTTTGATACTTGAAATGCGCAATGGAACATTTGAAAATATAGTTTTCCACATTTGCTCAATGTACCCTTGACAACGGTTGTCAAGGACGCTACAAAATGATACGCGTCGTATGACGCACTTCAAACGGTTGGATCTTAACAATTTCCATGTTCTTCTACCACCACAATACGTACTACAACAATGTGTTCTCATGATTTCTAGAAAACGTTCTGGCACATGCGTTTTGATATTTGAGTATAGGGTTGTTGTGAACAGTTTCAAAGTCATATTAGGGTGAAATGTGTCTTATCCGACAAACAAAAAACTCAAAGTAACTAATTATTACCAAATGCTTTCATCATGTTGTCCATCCTATTTCATTTTCCCTTCGACTATAACCATATTATTCAAGCAGTTATGACTACTTCATAACTTGAAAGATGTTTCTTCTCGAGCTTTAAATCACTTAATGTTTATTTATTACTTACCAAACGTGGCATAGATACTCCTGTCCATGCCTTGTTGTTGTTAGAGCATTCCATACACACAACTACCCGCGAGTACCCATCGATAGCTGCATGTACTACAAGACGCCACCTGTATTAAATAAATGAAAAGATGTTATTCTGTATTTTTGTTAATTGTTAATCTTGTATTTGTTTGGTACGGTAGTGTACTGTACATACCTAATTAATTTGTGGTTGCCATCTATATGCCACAGACTATTGGGACCTATTTCCAAAAAATGAAAAAATATGGAATACTATTCAGTATTCTATATTCTAAAACCATTGCATGATGTCGACAGGGCGAAATAATTAAATTTTGGGACAACTTGATTCTTCATGAAACGGTAGGTAAGTAACATAACACTGTGACAAAGCAACCCAGAACATCGTACGTACTTCACTGAAAAAGACTGAGCTCTTTTTACCTGGTACACTGTACGTCACACGTGGAATTTGTTCATTCCACCTAATGATGGCGCCTATGGGGTCCAATATCCTTAGCACTTCTGCTATCTCATCTCTGTACGACCTTAACCCTCTACTTCTTAGCTGCTCTTCTATCATTCGTTTTCCTATTCCGGGTGCTGTTTCTTGGAGTTCCATTATAATCCCTTTCAAGTCTGGTTTGGTAATTTTTCGTCCGTTGTCAGATCTTGTTTCGATATTGAACTTCACAGGCCTTCTCCAAATGGTTGCTAGGAAAACGCCTTATAAGGAAATAAAATGCTTGTTTTAGTCACAGTTCACAGAGCCATGTGCATAGAAGGTCCCGTGCTTCCCAATAATACCTCAACCCCAACCAGCTATATTGCTATATCAGAGGTTTTTTTTGAGTTTGTAAGAAATTAAGGGTTACCTAAAGATTTTGCTATGTCTGTCCATCTGAGTCCATAATAACGCATTGCTTCCAGCTGCTCTTTACTTATCAAATAGGCAGGCCTTCCAACTACACCGCTTTCTCGTGTTGGGGCTCGATACGATTGCTCTTCCATTAAGAATGTAGCAACGCTGGTAAGCCGATGTACCATAACTCCAACCTTTTGTTCGAGGCCGGACAGATTGTCCATAACAGTAGTCAAAAGTTGATCCGAACATGCCTGTTCCGTGACTAAAAACCACTGTATCTTCTTTAGATGCAAAACTGCTGCTTCAAGTCCGATGCTGTAGCACGATAGCTGTTCTGGTTGTATGTTAGGATTTCCTATGTCTGTTGCGGCCTGTAAATATCGTCGATGCACTTCTCATACAAAAGCTTCGATAGTTGTTACATCGTAGCAGGAACCTATGATAGTAATAAATGAGTCAGTTCCATTTCAGCATTATCCTATGACAAAAATTTTGTTAAAACAAATTTTGTTACCTTTTTTTGATATCAAGATCATGTAATACAAAAAGAAGGCAAAAGGTAGATAAATGTTTTTCATTTTGTGCAAAGCCGGGATACCTTGCGTCAGAAATTCATGCACTGCTTTACCTACCTCTTGGAAATAATATGAGTCAGCTTTGACATTAGAAATTGATTGACGCTGTCTATCATAAGTTAGCATACAATTGTTTTTGAAATCCAAAACTGATGAATCTCAATACCTTTATTTCCGGTAGGTTATTGTTTTTTTGTTTGTAAAGGTGATATACGATATTTTGAAATAAACCAGGCTACCACTCCGGCTCTTTACATCTCAAATTCATGCAGTTGTTGCAACGCTTTGTTCGAGTGGAAAGAAGCATGGACTACACAGAAGAAACGTTTAACGGTCTACGAATGACTTTAGAAGATATGAATAGAGGGTTGGAGGAAGAAGAAGAAGATGCGGCCAAATTGGCAACATAGGGGCACTATTTAGTCCACAAAACCATGGTGTATCGGGTACACAAAGAAACCAACGAAGAGGCAATCATCCTTCTAGGATCTTTTTCTTTTTGGGATCAAGGAATCCAAATGCTGTAGGGACTTCTGATTGTCCATCCAAAAAAATTAAATTCCCTTCATTGTATATGCATGAAGAAATGATGGTCCTTTTAAGGAGAGAATTTACAGGTATGGGAACTTCTCCAAGGCAAGTATTTTGTTTATATAATTTCAAAACTTGTGTATCGTCTCGATATGCACATGTAATCATACATTTATGTATTAACGGTGTCTGTGAATTGATGCAGATCACATTGTTTCAGGGTAGTTTACTCGCAGGATAGTTTACCTAAAAAGTATGCTTAAAAATGAAAACGTTTTCACAAATTAAATGTTATTTACGATCAATATGATAACAAGCGTGAAAATGGCGGGAGAAGCTTTGTCGAATTTACGTGGCACTTTTCCATAGCTTATGCATAAATAGAAAATGGATAAATTTTCTTAGTAAAGTTTACAATAATATGAGCAATGACTGCCAGGAATATTCGAAATCCATTACAACTGATAAATGCGCAATGAAAAGAGTAGAAGAAGCATGTGATCGAAGCATGACCTTTAAGGTCGACATTTCCACAGATCATTTATTCTTCTCTCTTATTGGTTAAGCGAGAAACTCGCATCTATCGTTTCGGCTAAGGCTTTTACAATGCTTTTTAAGGTATTTTGGTGTCAAAATTTACAACAACAAAATCGTACGAAAACGCTGATTTTTCAAACTTTTGGATACTGTATTTAGTAGAGTTAATAATTTGAACCATGTCTTGTTTAGTTAATGGGGACAAAAGCTTGCCACACGTTTTTTTAACATTCCATTTTTTTATATAGGACTGTGTTTTACAAATCCAGTAGCACTGGTAACCATGCTCTTCATCGCATTGGGGAAAACCTTGACGCCAAGATGATTGTAACTCACTTTAAGTATGCTGCAACTAAAGTCTATATTGGTGTGCAATCAGCTTCACCACCAACGTCCACAATCACACATGATCCTACACCCACCACTGATACAACATTTGCTGCACCAGCTCATACACTGACATCCACACCGATAAATACATCATCAGAACTATCTACACCATTATCTGCAGCTACTTTCACCGTTACCGCTACATCTGCATCCACCGCTTATCCTATCTCCACATCTGCTGCTACCTGCGTGACTCCAGCTGTACCCCACATCACACTCACGGATTCTGATGACGATTTATTCATCAACGCATTTTCTTCCCCACCATGTCCACTACAATATTCTGATGAAGAACCAGTGGGTAAGAGATCATCAGCTAATATCTTGGAGGAAAAGGGTTTATGTATGTTTCATTGTTTCATAAAGCTAGCTTCAAAAGAGAAACTGAAAGTACTTCAGAACCTCACCTCTGTTTAAATTAGGAATTCTGAGTTGAAAGCTATATAATATGGGGAACTGATAATTTTGAAAGCATTTGAGAAATTTTAATCATAGCTTTGTGTGTTTTTTATAGGTGAGGTAATTCAACCTGGAAACCAACCTGAAAACCAACGGTCTTCCTTCTCTACAGGTACACGGCTACAATTAAGATTTTAGCGAAATTGAAATAATAAGCAATTAACCTTTTCTTGATTTGATATATATTCAACAAGTTCTAGCAGTAAAATAAATTTACACATTCTAGTACATGGGCGTGAGTGATAATAATCTTTTTAAACCACCCTTTCTTTTCCCCCAATATTTCAGGATGATATGGACCAGTTTTCCTATCACCGGGAGAGCAAGGTAAATATATTTTCATTATTACCCAAGCGGTTGTGGGAAAAAGATTTTCCCATCATGTCTTGCGGCTGCAAGTTCAAATCCTTTGAGAAACGGCCATTTAAATAGATTGTAGTGTATATGAAATGCTGTAGAACTCCTACAAATATTGTAGAAATATTGGAATAATTTTTCCAATATTTATCAGTATTTGTCGTTTATACATTGTCGAGTTTAAAAAAAATCCTGGGAATATTAGGCTGGTTAATTAAAAAAAAACAAAAACGATTGGTCTGTGGTATTTGGTTTTAGTTACGATTAAACTGAGCTACACTTCTAACTTTTCTTATGATTTGAAATTTTATAGTTGGCACAATACGCGAAGACTGTAGTGATAGAGGGCTTTACTGTAGAGGTAAATATATATGAAATATTATCACAATCTTAATAAAAGTTACTTTATGAATACAAATTAGTTGACCTGATGATGTTGTCGCGATGACAACGAAACGTTGTACTAAAATCAGTGACAGTATCACCCCTTGAAACTCATCGTATTGAAAAACAACTTCCGGGCCCAAAACGAAACGCAATTTGATATAGATTCTTCTTATTTTTTCTTCATGCCAGGATTTGTTGTTCAGAGTTCAAACGGTTTCAGATGGAGGTTAATTCATTGAGAGCATTTTTCGTTTTATTTTATCGGTTTTTGTGAGCAGTTGGACCCGGAAATACGTCACAACTTAGCAGCTCTATATAAACGTGTAGCACCGGTTCACCATTTTATACCATATTTGGAATGTTAAGCTAGATTAAAGATGGCTGCTTCAATCACATACAGTATCTGAATTTCTCAATGGAAGCTAGATGTGGAATATCTGTCTTTCAGTTCAGATTTGATAGTTTTTAAAGCAAGAAAATGTGATTTACTGAGAAGAAAGTCATCAACAGAACATCTGAATTTTCCGGAGCATGGCACCAAAGAAATGCATGGCTGTTACATGTTTCAACTTCCTTATGAGTTTCTGATATTAATATAGGCTTATCCTTTCCTGCCTTAATAACAAAACTACAAAAAATAACTATAAAAATAACATACTCTAGTTGGTAGAATTTATATGTTAGAGTAGACGCACTTAATCCGTGAAACAAATATTAATTTTTAGTACTAAATAGTGATATATAATAAAACAATGAGAAAACAAAGGATTCTTTATGAATTAAATAGTACTAATTTAGTACTAATTATATTTCATGGATTTAGTGCGTCTACTGTAATTGAAATACAAGATATATATTAACTGTCAAATATAGCTTATTTCAGATTAAAGCAGATTTTCATTAGTTTAATAGCATTAATCATTTGAATATTGAATATGTAAGATTAAGCTCACATATTTAATATAATGCACATTGATTTTATCTTATAGGACTGCTATTTTCACAACAGTTGAGATGCATTGCCCTAGTAAAAAATGGTATTGGGTATGCTGCTCCAATGTTTCTCAGTCACACGTTTAACAGTATAAGTAAGCTTATTGTATATTTTTATACAACTCAAATGAATAATTATTATTATAAGCTTAGTATTCAATTAATTAGAGATTGACATCATTATATTATTAATCAAATTTCTATTGATTATAATTTTTCAAACAGCTTTGCCACCTCATCCACCACAGCTTGCAGCCTGCAGTAATAATCCTTTTGAACGACTGTGGCAGACTAACTGCACTGGAGGAGCAAGTGATAAGGTAAATAAATATCATCAACCCCATCATTACCCCGACCTTTATTACTATCCAATAACTCTTTATAAAAAGTGATATCTTCACATTTGATAATAACTGAATGACCACTATGATGTCTACCGGAAGGACTTTTTCAAATAATTAAGACTTCCTGTAATACTATGTATCACTATGTATCATGCATTATCCTATATGACAAGGTGGATTTTGTCATCGTCAGACTAGGAATAGGATCACATTTCTTGTTTGCCTCTATTTTTAAAAAAACTTTTAATACAGCAAAGATTCTTACGACCCCAAAATTAATTGGTTAATATGTTCTTTCCATTTGCTTAGAAATCTTCATCAGTGGTACATCCAAAAGGCAGATTCCAAAATCCTCTTTTGGATATCTGCCAAAAATGAAGTAGATGGCAGGCAAGGCATATAATATAGAAAGAACAATATGGTTATTTTTATTCTATACTTTTTTTGACATACTTTTCATATTTTTTCTAAACTTTAGCTTTAAAAGTCTTCAGAGGCCACTCCTTTACGTTTCCACAAGTGTTGGTAGCTAGTGCATCCTTGAGATTGCAGTCAACTCCAACTCTTGTTGAACGTTTCTCAGGTATTTTAATTTTTTGGAAAAATGTTTCGAATGAAGTCAATGCTAATTATACTTGTCAAAATGTATTGGATGCCATTGCTATGCACATCACTTCAGTATTGTGGCAGATTGCTATCCATTATTTAATTTCCATTTATTTTGGAACAGTCATGTATGGCCAAATTTTATCTTATATATGCAGGGTCATAGTGAGGGGGGCAGCTATAGCTGTCCCCAAAAGTTTGACAAAGATCATAAACGTTTTTCTTATTTTTTGAAAAAAATAAAAATAAAATAAAACATATATTTCTTTGGATATGATTACAAGTTATCCTGTTCTACCTCCTATCTCCTATATCTCCATTGAACTCCTGGAAATGGTGCTATATTCAAATAAATTATCATTATCATTATCTCAGCACCAAAATGTTAATAATTCATGTACATATCCCGCCTCAAGATCTCACCCCTGCTTTTAGGCTACACTGCAGACATATATTGGCAAAGCATAGTGAAGCTTCTATATATATTTAATTATTTTATACCATTGAATTTGTTTTATATTATTGTTCGACATGCTTTTTTTGTCTTTTAGATCATATTTTTTAACTTTTGTATGGGTTCATGCAGGTGCCATTTTAACTTCAGCAATTTCAATTTCTTTTAATAGGAACCCACATTTGCATTGATGACCTGAACCTTTCTATCAATAGTGCATGGCAAGCACTTGAAGTGTTGAGAGTGAGAAGGTAATTAATGTTTGGTGTAAATTCAGAAATGTATGGTTCACAAAATCTAGTTCAATCAATTTTTTATAAAAATAATGGATATTTTGAATTTTATTTTAAACAGGGTCAATTATGAAAAAGAATGTGCCTTGAAAAAAGAACACGACGAGGCACTAAAACAACTACGCACCAAAAAGGTATAATTATTTTGCCACGTTTTATATAATTGTTTCATGTATCATGTTCATGACTTAAGTTATTTATCCTACAAAATTGATTGTTATGTATTAACAATATGTCTTATAAAGTTTAATATATCAGCAAGTATATCAAAAGGGTATTCATATATTATTATTGAATTTTATTCCAGGATGCAAAAGACCAGTCAAAGAAAACCATAACTGATGATGAAAGCAAGGAAGTAAGTATATATTGCTTAAAGAAGTATGGTTCACTTTCAGAATTACTAACACTTATCGTTGGTTTTTATTTAATTAATTATAGACCTCAAACCAACAATTCTGTGAATCAGAATCGGAATCAAAATCTGAATCAGAAAAAGTAAGTACAGAATTTCAAAGAATAACATAGAATTTCACCAATCAGATAACAGAAAATGAAAGCCAGTTTAATTAAAGAATGAGAAATAATTGGAAAGGGATTTTCTAGGTGAAAATGGATGCAATTGATAACTCATAGTTTTTTGATGATAATGATGATGAATTCCTCCCCAGAGTGAGTATTATTATTGTAGGAGATTTAAAAATGGATGTAATTACTTTGTTTCATGCAATTTTGGTCTGAAATCACACTAAGTCTTGGGGATTAACAAATTGCAACTCCTATGCGGCCGTGCGTTTTTTCATTTAGTCATGCATTTGATCTCACACCAAATCACACTCCATGCCACTATATAAGTTCAATTACCATTATTACTACAATCCTTAAATCTGGTGGCCATGACTAAACTATATAACTAAGAGAAGGAATCCCTGTGCCCTAACCATGAAAATGAACTTGAAAATAGCACTTTGATGATATTAATGGTGAGATTAGGCAAAATTTCAGGTTATAACATCAAGAGCTCAAAAGTCACAAAATCCTGCAACTTGCTGCAATTAATAACCCGCGCAACTATATCCTTTAATTAACCCGCAACCGGCCGCAACCTGCAATTAACTCCCTCAAGAAAATATGCTTCAAGACAGTTAAAGCTTGCCCACAATAGCACTTTTCCCATGCAAATCCTTATAAAATATACAATTATCTTTATTTACATGTAATATGCCATTTAATTCTTTTACATATATAGTGAAGAGGATGACCGCTGACCACGGATCAAGATGGCGGACAAAAATTGCAATGAGCTAAAAGATCTGAAAAAAAGCATACTAACGGAACTTAAAAAAGAAATAAGAGCACAAATATCCTCCGAAATCCAAGGGGAACTAAATAATATCAAGAAAAGCCTGAAAGAGCTAGCTGACACTGTTAATAAGGTCGAAGAATCCCAGAAGTTTATTACGAAGAAATACGACGACATGATGGTCGCCTTTCAGTCAACAAAAAAGCAAGTTCAAACCGATAAGACCCTGATATTTCCCTTAAAGTGCCTATAAGCCTTCCAAAGTGTTTCATTTTCTGTATAGAAGATGCAAAAATTTCTGATAAGCTCTTTTAAAGTTTGCAATTTGGTCCATTCGTTTTGGAGATATAGCTCCTCAAACATTGCAAAACCTCTAATTTAAATTTCCTGCGCCAGAAATTTCCGCAAATTACAAAGGGTCTGGATCCTACCTGACATGACGTCACTTAAGGGACAGAAGTCCCTCATTCTGTCATGTAATATCGTTGATGCAAGAAAAAAGCGAGATAGATGTGTTGCTTACAGCAGTTCAAATCAATTAAGAATAGGAAAAAAAATAATTTCAGCCCTTCACATTCCACTGTTTGAATGACAATCATCCCTTAGGCTACGTCACAATGGCTAGTCCCAGGCCCAGCTTTATGCAACCAACAGCAATGTTTAAAGTGCTATATCTCGGAAACGAATGGGCCAAATTGGAAACTGTAAAAGAGCTTATCAACTACTTTTGCGTCTTCTCTACAGAAATTGAAAAACTGTGGAAGGCTTGTAGGCACTTTAATAAATTTTTTTAACTTGGTTTTTACGTAAAATTGAAGATTTGACTTTTATGTTCGATACAGTGTGGTTAGAAAAAATTTTTTTGACAAAAATTGTGTCAACGTCGTTTGACAGTGAAAAATTATGTAAGGTACCAGGGGACCTTCATAACCAATGTTTACTAAAACATTGGCTGAAAATGTACAGTGCAATATTTAAAAATCACATTTTCCAGATTTAGCTTTAGGAAAATGTATACCTTGTTTGTGTTGTACTGTAAAGCAAGCATGTTATTTTCAGTATATTATTTTGCACATTACCTTAAGGTGACCGACTATTGGCAAGGAGTCATTAGAAAATGTTCTTAGAAAGTTTTTTTCTAAGTGATTTTTTCAGGTCATTTAATTCAAACATTACTTTCAATAACTAGCAAAATATTTCAAAACAGTTTTTAGAATAAGCTCAAAATTCAACATATTATTCAAATTTCAGCAAATCCTGCTCAAACGAGAACACATACTGTATCTCACCTTTTTCATAAGTTCTGTGGTAATAATTTTTTTTCTCCAAATTTTGTCAAAAGATTAGCTTCTATCTGTTGTTGGAATTCCAAAGAAAAATATATGGTCCCATGCTAAATTTGAGTGTTTGGCCCTGCTAGGCTAACCTGCATGTATATGTTTTGTAGGTTATGTGAATTTAAATGCTTGTGAGCAATCAGATTATGAATTGCTTGCAGCTGCTGTGCTTTATTTTACCCCTACACACTCATCTACCCCTAAAGATGTTCTTGACAGTGATGAGATGGCAAAGATAAAAGCTTTCTATAACCAGCACAAAAAACGACTATATGACCGAAACTACACACAAAGGCCGATATATACACTTAAGATGGACAACAACAAAGTTCAACATGATGGAAATGGTGTGCCTATTGTTAAGATCCATACTTATGTTAAAGGTCAGGTGACATGCACCAGACAGCTTCTGTATAAGGAGTCTATGGTGGTTGTTCTTAAAGAACTGCATTATATTAAAGTTACAGAGGACTTGACCACTTGCCTTACTGGTGGCATTAATGCATTAAGCAAATATTTTTCAGCAAAATATTTGTTCAAGGGAAGTTTCAAAATAATAAAATCCTTCCTATCCAACTGTCTCAACTGCAGAGTAAATATACCTCTACCTGCAACAAGCAGGCCACCTCCTGTTCCAATCCACACCTTCAGACCTCATGAGCACCTGCAGTGCGATCTCATCGACATGGCCCCTAAAAAACACAGAAGTTTCATGGCAGCCAACAAGTGGGGATACCGTTACATATTAACCATCAAATGTTGCTTTTCTAAGTTCTGCTGGCTCTTCCCTATCCCATCAAAGTCTGCAGCAGATGTGTATAAAGTGCTCAGGCTACTCTTCATCAAAGAGGGACCTACTGCTATCCTTCAATCTGACTGCACACACAACCAGGACTGCACATCATAATACATGTGCTACAAGCTACCTTTCAGGACATAATCCAAGACCAGGTATTGTGGAAAGGTACCTTTCTAGAACTACTTGCCAGTCTTTAATAAATAAAAGAAATGGGAGCAATGCATGTACCTTTATTGCAATGAACTTTGGTTTTCTCTACAATGAGAACAATCTTGTGATACCAAGCAGTGGCAGTAACCTGGATGGTGCATGGAAAACAGCACTTATAGACACAATAAACATTGGTAATGGTCTACATGATGAGCTGTTTGAGGGCGATGCTATGATCTTAGCAGTTGATGAGGCAATTGATGTAGCTGGGAAGCAATGTCATGTTCAAGGTACTGGTACTAAATCTTCTTTCGTTTGGGGTATTTAGTGTAATATGAAGGCTCCCCTGCATGTTTTTGGGGCTCGCTGTTTTATCGTTTCTTACAGTCTTTTATTACTTCTAAAGCTAAATTTATTCACCCCATGTACTCTACAACTAAAAGGGGCTACTCATGGAGGAGATTATTGGAGACATGGAGTTTATTGCACAAAATTGCAACCGTCGTTTGTCCAGATCAGCGTTCTGGCACGTTGTGTTGCCTTCTTTCGCACCAAATCCTCGCTCATGAAATGGACTAAGCATGGAGGGACATCGCTAGTGGTTGTTGGTCATGATCCTCCATTGGACATAACAGTCTGTATGGATATTTCCGTCAATCCTGGGCCGGAATTCGCTTGGAACTTTTTAAATGTAAGGAGTCCTGTTCAAGGTTGTAATTTGCATAACCCAAAACCGGCTAAAACAACACATTCCTCGATTGGATTGTCTTCATTGTCATATAACATTCCTTCATTAGTCTCGATGCGGCCTCAAAATACCTTCGGTTGTAGGTTGGCTGTGGACTCTCGCACTCTTATTCGTGTGCCTATTGTCAACTCTCAATGTACCGCGAGTTTCACGAACTCAATTAAATTCTGCACTCTTAATACAAGATCAATTAAGAGCAAATCTGCGGATTTTCTGTGTTATGTTAAATCGTGTTCCGCGGATATTTTCGGCATCACTGAGACTTGGTTTACAGAAAAGGACTGTGCGCATAGAGCTGAAGTTACCCCGCCTGGTTATAAGCTGTATGATCATCCCAGAACAGGACGCACTGGAGGTGGGACTGCACTGATGTGCCTAAATGAAGAGATGCCCAGGACTGACCAAATCTTGAGTACATAGTCTCCATCCAGGTTTTGTAGTCCTTGGGAACTTCCAATGTACCAGCATGCTCACAACTAAAGAACTTTAAATTGTGAGCAATGAGACCTGATGGCATCCGGTCCAATGGCAGTCGAGGGATCCCATCCTCACGCAAATGACCAAAACATTTCCCCATGTATAAAAACAAGTTTTCTTTCCCATTGTTGTATTAAGTTGCTAAGCCTTTACCAATCAAACTGGTAAAATCTTTAGTCAAATAGCTTGGCATTATGTCACAGTCTATGTCCATTCGTACAAACACTGTAAACAGTTCTTGTATCAATTGTGCTCTTTGATTTTTTGTTAGAATTCCAAATGATTTTATGATTTCTTCAATGACTTGCCCTGGTAGTTTACACATCAGTGGAGAAGGCAATGGAGAGCAACTAAAACTTGGTGACAGTACTTCAGAATTCTGGCTGGTGGACTTTGGTGTGCTCTTAATAGGATGTTGATGTAGTTGCTGGAAATAGCAAATTCCTAGTTCATCTTCTGCTTCATCAATTGTCTTATACTTTGGCTTTAGAAACTTTAAGCATCTCATATGACAAGCAGTACCTGTTACCAAAAATTATACAGCATCATTAATATGAAGCATTTATTTTGACATTTTAATGATCAGGTATGAAAGCGATGGCCATCGTAAAGTTATAAATTTACTTATAAATATTTCTTACCTTGGGACCAAACTTGCCATACACGAACTTCTGTTAACCCGTTGTGCATTCGAATATAAAAGCATATAGTACGAAATAAGATAGGAAAAAACGGGTTTTTCTTTCGAGAATACTAAAATTTACTTGCGATTTTCATGGCCAAGTTTACGAGTGTGATTATGAATGTGACTGGTCTGTTAGGTCACGTGCCACTTAAAGAACCTCCTCTGGTGCAGCGCAGCATGTCACCAAAACTGTCTTTCGGGACACCAATAAATCCCTTCAGGGAACTAGAAATGTTCAAATGTCTTTACTATTACAAATGTATTATTTCACATTTGTTATCGTTATGAAGCATCATCACTAAATGAACTTATAGACAAAGTGAGGACATGGTGTCATACATAGATTTGAGTGTATTGCTTATTGTTAATCATTCAATGAATGCATTCTTTTCAATACGTTGACTATTGTTAAAGAATATCACAACTTGATGAAATTTGAATAAATTCAATTGTTATTTCAACTTAACTAATGTTCACTTTAATTTAACATCACTTTATTAAGATTAATTATTGACATTGTCTATACAAATGAATTCAAAAGGCACGTCATATATTGTACATTATAGAAAATGACACCCAAATGGTTGATGGCAATAATGAAAACTTTATTTTAAGAAGAGTTTGGATAAGTATGACATTAAATCAATCCAGTTGGATTGCTGGGACACCATCTGCCTCCAGTACAGCTACACTAATTACTCCACACTCCTTCGAAGAACTAAAAGAGATGAGTTATAAGAAGCTTGAATTGATTGAAGAAGATTGTAAGGAACTTTCTGAGCTTGTAATGCCAGTAAGAGCTATTATGTCAGACCTGAACAAGGCAGATGAAAGTACTGCTTCAGCTGTTCTACATTATTTGGTGAAGATAATCGGAAATCATGCTCCTGAATCCGCCCAGTCTCAGTTAAAGCTTTCTAGAAAAGGTAGAAGTCCGGATATAATGCAGATCCAGGGATACAGTTCATTTTGTGGACTATGTGCCTTGAATAATGCCATTGGTGGATCACAGCCCTTTTTTAGCACCATCGATTTCCATTTAGCAGCAGATCACACCGGGCTGCTGGGTAGGGCTGTCCACAAGTTGCTCGGCAACTTTTGGGCAACTTTTTCGATTTTGAGCAACTTTTTCACTTTCGAGCAACTTTTCATTTTTTAGCAATTTTTGTTCTTTTTTTAAAGTGCATATGACATGAAATTTTTTTTGGGTCGTATTTAGAAGTCCGAGAGGTGCTTAATTCGATTCTGCTATCGAAATTGCGATCAGAAGAATAGAAAACCTTGATTTTCCGATCGATATGTAGAATTTGTAGGGTTGTTTTTGTCCAGGAGACTGGGTCGAGTTTCAGACCTTGTGACGTCAAGTTGTTGTCAAGGTCATCAATTACTCTGTTGTGGTTACCTTCTGCTATATACATTTCATTGCAAAAGATCAGAGTTTTTTGAACTTTAAAAATGTCAGATACATCATCAGAATGTAATGAACATTCAAGCCGAGATGCTTCGGTCGAGGATGAATCCCAAACAGAGGAAGAAATGGAAATTTCTAACCAAATAGCGCCATACGAGAACGAGCCTTTGGCATCTGGAGGAGAGCAAGATGTGAGTGACGAAGAAGCAGACATTGACGGTTTGACTCCAGATATCTTATCGAAAAGATACGAAAAGGAAATCGAACTATGTGAATGGTAAGAAAAGAATCGAAGCTCAAGCTAGGCACCATGCCAATGGAAATGTTCCATTATACAACCAGTTGGTTGCTCAAGGAAAGGCTTGCATTAATCCAGGATTCCGTTTCTATCAACTCAAATTTAGACACAGTCCGTGCATTCAAAGTTGCTCGATTATGCTGTCCCATACAAGTGCAACAGCTTCACCCCACTGCAGCTTCAATTCAAGAACTTAAACTATTTGGGTTTTTCACTGATGCTGAAATTGCTCAGCTTGTTCAAGAGCTTCCATTATACTTTGCCATTGTTGATGGTGCACAAGTTGAAACAGAAGATGGGAAAGTGCGGTGGTGGTCAGAACATGACAATAATCTTCCAAACTGGTCAGCAGCTGCCAAAGAAGATCTTATTAGTACAGCCAAGTGTTCAGCCTCCTTCAGGGTGCATTCGACAGGCAGCAAGATGCTGCACTAGAAGAAACTGTCGAAGCCTCTGTTATGTTTATATATACAACAACGTATTGAATTCAAAATCCTTCTCTTAACATTTAAAATCTTACATGGAGCTGCACCTTCTTATCTCTCTGACTTAATAAGTCGCTATGTCCCTTCTCGTTCTCTACGATCCTCCTCTTCAAATTTACTTACTAAACAGAGCTATAATCTTAAAACCTATGGCATGAGAACTTTTTCTTTTGCTTCTCCTGAACTATGGAATTCTCTACCTCTTGACACTAGATCCTGTGACTCCTTTTCTCTTTTTAAACGTAACTTAAAGACATGGCTTTTCAAGAGAGCATTTGATATTGTTTAATCTTTCATTGCTTATTTTAACCATATATTTTCATTAATATTTATAATCTACTGATGTTTTATTACTTTTTTAATATATTATGAAATATATGCTTTTTATTATATCGTGAAAATGTTTTGAATATGTATTTTATATGAATGATAAAAAAAAATTGTGTAATTGTGTAATTATGTAAAAATGTATTATGTATAAGTCAATAAATTGTTTCAAGTGTATTTTATCCTTTCTATTCGTTTTAAAATATAAATTTTGTAAAGCGTTGTTGAATCTACGGAATAATTGACGCTATATAAATCATAGTTATTATTATTTAGATAAAACAGCAACAGAAGACAAAGACGTGAACTTTTTATTGAGCAACTTTGAGATTTTTGAGCAACTTTTGGATTTTTTGAGCAATTTTTTGGGGCAACTTTTTGGACTTTTTGGAGCAACTTGTGGATAGCCCTACTGCTGGGATCAGAATCGCGCCATTTTGACCAGCGGTATTTTTTTTCAAAATGGCGGACGGGGGGATTCCTTTGTTATTCAATTTTTTTATCATGAATAATACATTGAGATCGGTCTTTTCAAAAAAAACGGAAAAATTCGTCTTTAAGGATAGTGGAATCTTGTTTTATGTTTCGTCTAAGGAGAACGAGGTGTTTTTTTTGAAAGAAAACCTCTTATTCTATTGATGTTTTGAAAGAATTTGAAGACCATAGGTACCATGGTTTTAATTTATGCTAGGAGTGATATTTAAGTCTTGATACTTGTACGCAAAAAATTGTACGCAAACAAATACGGAAGTGTTTTACTGTTTGAAGGCTATATCTTTAACAGAGGAATACGGAGGAACGTCAATAAAGAACACAAGGAATGTTGAGGAAATTCACATCTTTCAAATCGAACATTTAAAAAACATGTTTCTTACCTTGGCAAACAAATATGGAAAAACTCTTGATGAGGCTACAACTCTTCTGAAGTTTGAAAAGGATGGCTCTTATAGCAAGGTAAATGTTGATGAACTGCATCCAGCAAAGATTAAATATTCGAAAAACTTGGACAAAGTAATGGTTTTGATTTATGCTAGGAGTGATATTTAAGTCTTGATACGTCTGTATTTTTTCAGAAAATTGTACCGCTGACGTTCAACAAGTAATTCCATCTATTCCTACCCTTCGGCACGATGCACAATGGGCCGAAAGGGTAGGAATAGAAAGAGGAGCAATTCTTGGTTTTCACATGACGTCAAGGGTTCACGGTATGGGGTTGGCGGCCATATTGGTGTACCACGAGCTAATTAGCATATGTCGAATACAGTGTTTTGACCGGGAAAATGCGTGCAATAACACTGCAGAAAAAAGAAAAGAAAAAAGTGATGTTTGCCTCGATAAAAACAGTAGTCCTGTTCCTTTACTATCAGACTATGCAACAAAGCTGGAAAACAATGTTAAACGTCAATATTTAGAGAAAATATCCATTATCGGAGCTGACCCAGTCATGCTATTAGACACGAAGTTAGATCCCGAATGTTTACCTCCCATTGAAGCGACTGATCTTCTCTGTTAATTGGTATTAGAAACAAGCTTTTACACTTCTCAGCAGTTTAAAGCATTTAAGAGTCTTTTCCTTGAAAGAATCTTCCATGATTTGTCTCTGTGGTCATCTCTTGTACCCAAGCTTGCCACATTCTGGAGGTTATGCATATTGCCAGAAATAACTGCAAGATGGTACACAAGAAAGTGTCACATGATCAACTTACCTCCAAAGAATGACAGTGCCATTTGCTATTGCAGAAAGAGTACAGATGAAGATACCATCACATGTAGTAATCAAGAGTGTGTCAAGGTTCTATGGCGAATTTGATTCTTTGTATCCAAACAGAAGCAGTCCATATGTGTTTGAAGTACTATCTTGTTTATTCCAAAATGCTGGCATTGACCTTTCCTTATTCAGAAAGCTGAACAATCTTGAGAGGAAAGAAGTACCATCACAAGGAAAGAGTATGACAGAGTGTGGAGTGTTCCTCCTGAGTTTCATGACGTCGTTTGCTCTTGATTTGAAGATGAACTTTTATCTTCCATGTACCAATTCCATGAGGCACTCCCATGCTCAAATAATTCTTAATGGAAGACCGGCTGCTTCATCAGATCCAACAGGAGACTTGGATAATATCTCATCATCAGCAACCAAGATCAGTAATAGTCAGGAGGAGAATTCAGAATACCAGCAATAGCCAGACACAGGACAGGACATGGATGATGATTTTTTCCAACCTCCCCCTCCACTTCCACCCCTATTCTAAATGCAATCATGCGTAACATTAGTATAAATGTATGAGATCTGAATAACTCGTGGTCAGTTGGTTAAGCTCAGCCGTCGGTGAAGTTCTAGAGAATCTATGGCAGACCAAATACCTAACGATGATGTACACGTGGTCGCCCTTCCTGCAGAAGTGGCTCCGCCGCCACAGGAGCAAGAAATTCAAGCAGAAGTGCAAGCAGAAGTGCAAGCAGAGGCTAACAACAACGAGGTAAATTTTATTTATTTCTATTCGCGGTGTCTCTGTTTCGGTCGGGGCCGAAATCACTTACTCGTTCTTTCTCTGTTCAATTAGGCTCGAGTTTTAGGGCACTTCAGTTTATCGTTCGTTTATAGTTAATTTTATTAGTTCTTTACCAGTTTTTATAGCTTTCGGTTTAGCCCTATTCAGCATTTATTTTGTGACTTTTCAGTACGTTGCCTTTAAGCGCTATTCTGTATACTTGCACGGCATTTCATTTATTTATATCGGTGGAGGCCAAGAAAGCAGTATATTTAGGACCGTTGTACAAAGCGTTTTTCATCGCTATCCCCTTTTTGTCCTGCAATTTATTATGGGCGACGGTTGAGGCCGAGATAGCTATGCTTATAGCTCTCGCCTACAGTTTTCTAATCTTCGGTCGAGGCCGAGGCACCTCCCATTTCCATGGATTTAGTTTTGGGTGCTTATAATTGTGCTATTGCGTTTGGGATATGTGCATGTTTATAACGGTTTATACTTCTCGGTTGAGGCCGGGATAACGTTGAAGTTTACAGTCTTTATTACGGTTTGTAGCGTTGAATTATATTCGTTGTTCTAAGCGTTTGTCTTTACTATCCCATTGCAGTTCTACCGTTATTCTATTATTGATCTCGGTGGAGGCCGAGATAACGTTGAATTGTTTGTTATTTTCATTTGCCAAATTTAGCTCGTCCTTACGCAAATTTATTAGCATTTTCAGCCTTTATTTCTTTCTTTTGTGTTTTTGGTTTGCAAAATTGGTATATTTCAACAATACTCCGTCACGTAATGCAAACAATTACCGTCGTTTTGCACATCCCCAGGGTATTTATTATGCAAATATACGGTCTCATTTGGTTTTCTTTGTTTCCTATTTTACCTAGCGTGCCAAAGGCTTTGCTTTGGGATTTATGGGCTTTCAGGATGTCAGCTAACAATTCTTCATAATAAACACGTGATAAGATAAAATTTGCTTTATTTATTAGTGTTGTTTATTTTATTTTATTTTTCTGCTATAGTGTGTTCCGCGTGTGTGGCGCCCAGCAAAATCCTGTCGAGAATGTCGCTACCCAAATGACAACTGACAATGTGGGAGCGGCCAAGGCGCTCAGGATTCCGGGGTTTTTCCCTCTCAGGCTAAAAGAGTAAAATTAGACCTACAGTTTATAGATGAACGGATCAATAACCTCAAGAAAACAAGGTTGTCCACAAGCTATGGGAAACAAAAATCGCATCTAGAGTCGGAAGTGGCACAATTTCTTAGCGCATTGGATCCCCCCAAGACCCTTCTCTCATGTGTCCCCATCGATATAGTAAGATTCCTTGTTTGGAAGGATCAGAAAGGGAGAACAAAGGTCCATGCTAGTGAGTGTAGTTTCATAGGTTCTAAAGACCGTGGCCTTTGTAACTGCCCTCATCGATTGGCGGCGGGTACGGTTGACTCCACTATTGGGAAGTTGCGTGCTATATTTAATAGTATGGAGCAATCAGGGGAATGGGACGACCGTTTGGGTTGGGGAAACCCCACCACCCATCACTCGGTAAAGCAGTATCTCCAGTCCATCAAGGCAGAGCAAGCCGGTGCTAGAGTCACCCCAAAGCAGGCTACACCCGTTCTTTTTGGAAAATTCCAAAAGCTTCTCTTCCATCTGCGTTCGATGCTTATATCTCCCTCCACATCACCAATTGATCAGTACATACATGCCCGAGACTTAGCGTTTTTCACCCTGGAGTTCTTTACTGGGCAAAGGGCTACCGATTTAGGGAGATTAAGAACAGTGGATATTCTCCAAAACCCCGATGGAAAGAGTCTTTTGGTCCACCAAAGGGTGGGCAAAACCATTATGGGAGGTGCATCTAGAACGTTTGCGATAAGACAATGTTTGGACCCTTCCCTCTGCCCAGTCCGAAACCTGCAATTCTACAGGGAACTTTCTAAGGCTTTGGGACTTAATTTGGCACCGGGTTTTCTGTTTAGGACAACCAAACGTACGTCGGTAACTAGCTCGCCTTTTTTGGCCTCAGCTGCACAGGCGCGCCTGGTCACATATCTAAAGTCACTCAATATCTACGACAAAGAATCTGTCCACGGATTCCGGGGTGGCACAGCAGTCCTCCTTAGCCTTTTGGGAGCATCAAAGGAGGAAATTGCTGGACACATCGGTTGGCGCTCCATTGGCATGGTGGACCATTACGCACAGGTCGATAAGGTTCTCGCCGCAGATGTCGATACTGACCCTGCTGAAAGGCTCAGTGCTAGCATGTTGCCCAGGGACGGCGCAACTCCAGCCGGTGTCCTAGGCAACAAGTTTCGGGACTTGAACAACTTAACTGGGTTCACTCCGTTCTTCTACTAATATCCTTGAGTCTTGGGGAGGGTTTAAGTTACGGGAAAAGGGAGCAACCCCTTGGAGGTTTAGTTACGGGTCTGAGGATTTGGGGTTGGAAGGTCATGGTACGACTTTAGTGACTTGTTCCTGGCGGTAGGAATCCCTTTTCCCGTAACTCATCTCTTCCGTATGCCTAAGTTGAGCAGAGTGCCGTTAGAATAGAATACTATTCTAAATGCAATCATGCGTAACATTAGTATAAATGTATGAGATCTGAATAACTCGTGGTCAGTTGGTTAAGCGGGATGCCGGCAGGTAGTTGAGAGGTCGGCTTGCATGTCAACCGCATTAACTCTTCGCATATCTTATTGTTTAGGTATGGGGCAATTTTTCATCCCACCCTTTCCCACCCTATAACGTTTCCTTCACTGTCTCTCTCTCCTTTGGCTTACGGAATCCCTTTTCCCGTAACTCATCTCTTCCGTATGCCTAAGTTGAGCAGAGTGCAGTTAGAATAGATTACTATCACCAACAAAAGATAAGGAAGATTGTTCAGAAAAACAGAACACAATAGAATGAATTTAAGAGACATAAACATGTGACATTTGCAGGATATTTATGTACAATATACTTTTTTACCTGTAAGACAAAACATTTTAGAAATTTGATACATTTTTATGTGGCAGCCTCCAAATTTTTTTGGTTGCGGTATTCAAACTTGCCAAAAATTAATTGGCTTGAATAACTATTCATTGTTTCTGAAGCTCAACATGTGTTATGAAATGCAAGTTTTTCAAACTAAAGTTAGTTTATCTTTTAGTTGCTTTTCGACTACCTGGTGATGATCAGCTTTGTATCCAAAAATGAGTATTGACATCTGTCATTAAGTTAATTATCTTGGGCATAGCAATATTTTTAAGCATATTTTTTTATGCAATTTTTTTAAGCATTAATAGGAATTACTTCTCATTAGTTACCTTTTTAATAAGTATCTTATATTTCAGAATAAATAAGTTTCAAAATAAACATAATTGTGGAAAATAATTTTGATCATTTTATAGAGTACAGTGTTTTTGCTATCACATTTTTGGTGCTTACAAGGCAAATTGTACTGTTTTCTACATTCGTTTGTTTTTTTTGTTTATTTTTGAGTGTTTGTTTCTTTGATTGTCTGTTTTGTCTTTTCGGCACAATTGGGTTTTTGAAAAGGCTATTGGAAACCACCCTCCTTAGTGTGAACATTCAGATTAATTTTTTTGAATTAGATTTACAGCTTACTAATAACAGATAGACTTCACTTTCTCAGAAGAGCTTCTGTTATTGGTTAAACCAAACAATATATTTCATTGTCTATCTTTTGAATCCTTTGTCTCAATCTGCCTCATTCTATCAAATTACATTGCATGTTCCAAAGAGGTGAAGACTCGCCAACTTATAAAGGCTGATCAGTATTCTGTATTCCAATACAGAATGTTCATTATTTATAACAACTTCATTTTGTTATTTGAATAATGACTCTCAAATCATGTTTGCCTTTTATTTACAGATTCAGATGAGGAAACAGTCCTTTATGAACTGCTGATGCCTCCTCAAGAAGCTGATTAACATGTAAGTTAATAACTGTTGTCCTTATCTCATATGCAAATGCTATAGAAAAGGTATGATAAGTCATTGTAAGTAGCATTTGAAACAGCATGCTGACATTACTATTGATAACAAATTCAGGAAGACATGTACTGTCTTGAAACCAAAATATTACCAAAATTCATTATCCTTGAGGTATTTGCCTTCAGTCTCACTCACTTTGCATAAGCTATATAGGGAATTTTATTAAAATTATTTAGTAAATAAAGTTATGATTGTAATTTCTAAAAACTTTTATTTTCATTTGATAGAATTGAGGAATTTTAGAAAATATATAACTCAAATTCTCCATTTTTGATTTTCAGGTACCCCACAATAAAATGCAAACCATTCTTGTTGGCCTTAATTCTATTTCACAAAGGTATATTCATGAATTTGAGACCATGGAAGACATGGATGATTTTGATGATTGGAGAGCGATGATGAATGGAAAATTGAGGGGGAGATCTAGCTTTGTAAAATATGACAAAGCGCTACAAACCTGGCTCAAAGAAAGTGGCAGTGAAGAACACATTGATGAGGAAACACATTCTACTTTAAAACATTGAATTTACGCTTTCTCTCTAAAATGTACGAAACAAAAATTGTTTAAGCTATTTCACTCTGGAACAGGGACAGGGTTCTGGGCTGAGTTGCACCTCCCACCCTGAACTAGAAAGAGAACCTCCCCCTGGTAAGAACGAGAGGGTTAGTCTGAATATTAGATTAATTTTTAAAACCAAAATTATCAGATACAAATGCATTTTTTTAGTTGAAATAGAAAGCAGTGATCTACAGTACAGTTCATGTCCAAACCTTTATTTTTAACAACTTTCATTATTTTGCAAATTAAGTTAAAAGCATATTTAAATTTCTTGTCTTTCTTGCTCATGACCATTAATGAATAAATAACAAAGACAAGATCTTTTCAATATTTGAATCAGATTGGCCCTGTGTATGGCGTTACGTAGGAGGACATGTCTACCATAGAGGACAAGACTACCACAGTATATGTCATTCCTAAAATAGAAGATGTCAAGCCAAGTGAAGCTGCAGTCACATATTTTCCTCAAGACACATTGTGAGGAGCCCTCATAACAACAGTGATTAACAATTTTATTGAACATGCAGAGCTATTTTACATAAACATTTCTTAAATCAAAAGTAACTGTTATGATTACCATACACAGTGATAACATTGTTAAGATGACAGGTCTACAATACTGCCCTAACTTAACCTAACCTAACTAAAACTTGACAAAAACCCTTTTCCATTTTGGATTGAAGATGACAGTTTATTTTTGTTGTCTTTGACTATTTGAATATAAGATTTGCCACAATAGAATGTAAATGCTAAACCTATGAATCAAACACTATAGACCCCTTTTTTGGTACGGCATTCTTAACTTTTGATACACGGGCCATAATTGAAATCTTGTTTACACGACAATTTTCTTCGGTATTTATAGCAGGCTCATAAGCACCAAAGCACTCTCAAATTTAACACGGCACCCCAAAAATTACCGAGCCCTTTATATTCCTTTCCAGCGGTACTATCCTATAATTAGTGCGCAGACCACATTTCAAAATGGCGACCACAAGTTTGATGTGTATAAGACCAAGTGAAAGCGTTTTGTTTTGGTATCTCGTGAGAAAGAAAAGGCAAAAAGCAGTTTCGGTGAACGTAATTCACAGTCGTTCAAATTCTCGGCACTTAATGACTATGAGGAGAAGGACAGAGCTTTTACAAATTATCTTAACGTCTGTTTATCCATCGCGAACAAGAGGATTGTGGACAAAACTTAGATCTTTTGCCTGGCTCGAAATGGTGGAAACCAGTTTTACTGACAAGCAGTGGTACGAAAATTTCAGGGTGAGAAAAGACACCTTAGCATAGCTTCTTGGTTATCTTGGCTATCTTCTCATGAAGATACAATTATGCGAAAAGCTATTCCAGCAAGGCATCGACTTGCCCTCACTTTGTATTACTTAGCTTCTACCGCAGAATATAGAACTATTGGCAACCTGTTTGGTGTTTCAGCCTCATTCGTATGCCTGTGTATTAGGGAGGTGTGCCAGGCGATTAGAAAACGCTTGGTAAAGGTGATCAACTTTCCTCAGGGAGAAATCTTGAAATTAATGTAATTTAGTGAAAACTGTGCATGGTAACTTGTGAAAAAAACTTTCACTAGGTGGCCACGGTTAAGCATGTTGCACTGTAAAGAATTACTTTGTTGCTATTCCTCTGATTTGCAGAGTCCCAAAGCTTTTCATTTCCTTTCTTTTAAACCCATGAGCTTGCAATACTCACTGCAAACTTAAAAAAAAGTGTCAATTCCAAAACTGGTTGCCACAACAAAAAAAAAAACATTTCAGCACTCTCCTTATCAAGAAGATCAGTAAAAGCAATTTCGGGGTGATATAGTTGGTAATTTGATCCCTGAATGTCCATAACCATAAGCTTTTCATTTGAAAATTGATGGGTAAAATGCACAAGGCATTGAGCTTTGGCATAAAGCTTTTTGATGTCAGGACTTGCATCCTCATCATGCTGTATGCATGTGCCGTCATTATTGACCATCTTTGCAAATGATCCTGGGACAAACTCCTCGATAGTGGCAGGCTGACCATCCCACGTAGTGTAATAACATTTGTTATATGAAAAACACTCTCCAAATTCTGCGGGGGCCCTTGACTGAAATATTTTGGCAAGGTGCCTTGCTACTGCATGCATTTGCACTTGTTTTCTGCAGTGATTTTCGACCGTTGTATCTGCTGATTCTTCAATTGTTTTTAGTGTGCTGGATTTGTAGGTTTTCAAAACCCATTGGCATTCTGTTTCCTTACAGCTCATGGCATTGTAAGCATCTCTAGATGCACCAGAGGAAAATTTCTGTGTGTTGACATATACTTCTTCCTCTGCCACTTCTAACCACTTTCGAGGGGATCTGTCGAAGTTCTCAAAAGTGAGAGTAACCTTTTTTCTGGGGCTAGGTTTGACAAGCTTCCCAGCCTGGAGTAATGTGGCTATTGAAATGGAAGGTGGGAATGCCCTTTTTGGTGATCTCGTTTGGTGGTGCTTGAAAGGGACAGACAAGCCACTTCCCTTGGGCCCTTCAGTCTTTAAGAACCACAAACCTCACAAGATACATCTGGATACAAAAAGTCATTAGATGTCAAAATATTATCAAAATATTTGAATAAAATGTAGGATACTATAAGCTATAACAGCTTATTACATGGACAATGTGGCTATATTAAGATAAGCTTCACTGGATGTATGATCAAGAAATGTATCTATTATAGTCGTCGCCAAAAATATATGGTGATTAGAGTGGACCACATTTTTTAAAGCATGTTGATAAGTTTCACTATAGTTAAATATAAATTAGATATTTGTTTTTTGATTGGCCATTTCATTTTGCCTACGTCATAGGTCAGTCCTGCCATGGAGGTTGATTTCACCACGGCACAAGAATTTACTAATAGTTTTTTTAATCAATTTGTCTCCACATCTACATACCTGTGATGACATAAATAACCACCTATTATCTACAACAGATTAATATCAACGACCCTCAAGTTCGGGATTTCCTGGAGGAGCTAGCTCTATACCTCCAGGGACATTTGCAGCTGATAGATCGAGTAAGGTTAAGCACATACTATTTTGATTCATTAGTTGATCGATGTGTTTTTAATTACTAACTTTCTTTCAATTGGTTTTCAGCGAAATCCGCAAATTCACCCCTATCAGCGGTGGTAAGTGTTCGAAAATCGTTCTGCCGGATTTCATAGTACACAGAAGGCCATGGATTAAAGTTGGTCCCTTTATTTAAGCCTGGAAATCAGTACTGGTACTGATATATGTATATTTTTTTTTTTCTTATTTATAGGGAGCTAATGCTATCACTGACATTGATCTTTTTGGTGGATCAGTCTCCGAGGATTCTGCGCCAGATTCCTCCATGTGAGTATTATTTAAGATTCTAAATATTCTTACTGATCTCTTTTAGATCCTACAGAACCGACTATAATCAATCGTTCTTTGTTTTTATCATACTAGCTTTTACCGTGATGGGTCCTCCCATAACTGAATAAAAATATATTTTACTATCATATGATTTTTGGTTTAATAACACTTTAACAGTCTTTTTATTATCGACTATCATGGAAAGCAAGCATAAGAGAGTTCTGGATCCTTGCTTCCTGTGCTTGCATACAGCACGGTTGTTCAAAAAACAAAAACATTTACAAGCACATCTCATATATTTCCATCATCTGCCCTTCAACACGGCAGATAACAAATGTCCACACTGTGGATTGCATCTACAGGGCGGTCTCCACGACATCTTCGCCCATGTTTCAAAAAAATATGGGCCAAGGAAGTGAGGTCATCTAAAGGCTTGAAAACAGTCTTTCTCAGTGATGAGATTAGAATCATTCAGTTATCCCTTCTGTAAAAATGCCGTGCTGTAACCTAAATATATTCTCAATTTTATAGTACTGTGAAAATCAAATCTCGCCTCTGACTGGCCAAAAGTGTTATGAGGTATTCCTATGTATACTATATCATTCACTTTATCTCTCAAACCCGCGTCACATTGAAATCATGGAAAGCAAGCATAGGAGAGTTCTGTATCCGTGCTTCATGTGCTTGCATACAGCACGGATGTTCAAAAACAAAAACATTTACAAGCACATCTCATATATTTCCATCATCTGCCCGTCAACATGGCAGATAACAAATGTCCACACTGTGGATTGCATCTACCGGGCGGTAATGACAACAGAAATGACAACACCTTTCTCTGGTCTTTTCCTTTTAAGTAAAAAATAACAAAGCGATTAGATATGATGTTAGGTATGTTATTTATAAAAGGCGAAGCATTATTTATAGCATTGGGTTTCGATTCAGTTCCACGAGTGTGCGTCAACCATTGAGAAGACAACACATTTTAATTGTTCACATATTTAAAAAAGGTTAGTTGAATCAGATTTGTCTCTTCTTTCCGACTATCTCTATATATTTTTTTGAAATTTGAATTGATTTTTCTAGAACTTTCATTTCATCTTTGGTAAATTGACTTGGGAAAAAGTTGTTTGCAAGCAACTCCAAATCTACTTAAAAAATTAATACTACAATTTTTTTATGCTGTCTTTTGCATCTAAAAGCCAACACCAAACAGGCTCCAAAACATATCAGCTCTAATTGCCGGGTCATTGGCGCCTGAAACTTGTAAGTTTGTCGGCTTCTTCAACGTTTTATCCGAATTTTCAAACAAGACGGTTTAATTTTTAGCCGCCAAACATCAAGTTAGAACATGTTTTGATGTTGTTCCGTAGTGTTCGCGCGATTAACACGTTGGAATCTTTTTTTTTTTTTATTTATAACGAGAACATTGGCCTATCCAATTATTGTTTCTTTCTTTTAGCTTAAGCCAGTACCGAAGTTAATTCGAAGATATATAATGAGATGACAGCCAGCTGAATGGAGACACGGGATATATCGCTACAATGTCCACCAATGTTTAAAAGTGAGCCTAGCATACTATACTGAAAACACCTATATCATTTGCTTATTTGATATCTCTTACACTTGTTTTTTGTATTTATGTTATTTTTCCGATTATTCTAGCTTCTACGAGATGCCGAGAAGGTAAAAACGAGAAAGGAGTTGTGGATTGAATAACTTTCAAGATCGACACAGACAGAGCCATTGCAACAAGAACCGCAGCCAATATATTGTAATTGGGAGATAATGTCACTGATATTTTTATTCCTTATATTTTTTATTCTTACATCTAAATATTTGCTATTGTAATACCGACAGTGATATAAAAAAATATATAAAAGTCCTATGAAATAAACATAAATAATATGTACCATCCATCTTTGTCCATTTCGTCTCACTTTCACCAGCCAACTCGTTTTGAACTTTGTAAAATTTAAATGCGATGTTGATTTTTTCAAATCACCTGAGCAGCCCAGTATTTTACTTGGTGAGGCTATTGTCACATTTTGGCAACAACATTAACGTCTTGCAATTTAAATTTTGAGAACAGTGTGATGCAATAAAAAATTATAGTTTGAATTTACAGGACCGAGGATGGTGTTAATATGGGAACATCATCTTATCGCAGGAAAACTTTATTAGATGCCGCAGTGCGGTGTGGCAAATTCAATGACTTCAATGGCATGAATGTTTTCTAAACGTGTTTTAAAAGTTTTAATTTAACTTGACGGAACTTTTTAAAGGAGGTAATAGCATAATACTTAATTATTTTACATTCAGATATGAGTATTCATACGCAAACATTATTCTGTCTAATCAGGGTTTTTTTACTTTGCCAACGAAAAAAATCCTTTTCTTTTTAATCTTATCAAAAATTATGTTTAAAATTTGATTTTTAGCTTATCGCACATAGTTTACAAGTAACCCACTCTCTTGAAAAAATCCTAAATGACTACACGACAAACTATATGTCTTCGTAAATGTTCAGTTAAGTATGTGGCATGAGAACTTAATAATCAGTTTAGTAGTTGTAGAAGTAAATAACAATGAAATGGGTAGTTTAAGGTTGTACCGTGACCCATGGTTTTTGCTTCTATGTCCCCCTCTCCCAGGTGATTAGTGTTTGCACATTCTATTACTCATCCAATGGTGCTTCTGATTACATTCGCCGCATTCATTAGTAGTCCTCGGAAAATTTTCGAATTTCCCGCTAAGTCGTTAAGCAGCACAATAGCCTCTCGAAGATTATGCCTTTTATGGTCAATACTAATCCCTTTAACAAAAGGTATATTGTTTGATAAACTGTAATAGATATTTCTTGATACGTTGTTGTTACTTTCAATCTTCGAATTTGAAGCCATTTAGTTGCGTATTTTCTGTTTTATCATGAAGCTTTGTAAAACATACTTTTGAAGGTCCGATCTTAGCTGTTCATCGTCCTCCAAGTCTGCCATCTTGATTTGCTGGTACGTAAGACCGCTGCTCGCAGGTATTGCTGGCTTGACAACGCTGGGCCGTACCACAACATTTGAATGTTGATTTCCATATGTAAATGTTTCAGGGGGCCCAGCATTATCATAGCAAAATCAAATCAAAATTTAAATATCAGTGTTTTTTTTTCAAATGTTATTTTCATAATAATTTTTTTTTGCTTTCTTAAATTTGTTATATGTTCATTTTTTTGAGAGATAAGTTCGATCACAACAAGTTGTAAAGGACGCGCAAATGAACATGTGTAACTCTAGTGTCCAGTCGTCTGTTCCTTAGAGATTGCGGCATCGCTGCATGGCTCATTTTATAACATGGCTACGAGCGAGGGAGAAGTGCCGATTGAGAAAAAATCAAAAAAATTCCTTCTGCCTTCGCAGAACTGATTAATTTTTCAATTTATTCCTTTTCTTGCATTTCCGGCTTGACATCAAGCGACAAAGTTAGAGGAAGTCCAGTCGTCCTTGGAGTCATCGCCATGTTCTTCCAGATGTTGGAAGTGGCGAAGGACTCTACGAAGAAGAAGTTTGAAGAAAGATTTGAGGGTTCCTCATTAGAAAAGCCCAGAAATTTGGACAAAACTGTCTGTTCCAGGCTAAAAGTAGCAAAGGCAAAAATGATGAATGAAAAAGGGCTACCAGATGTTCCTTCGTCTCTCGTAGAGAAGGCTGAAAGGTTTGACGAGGCCAAGGACCGAGTGTGGACAAGGTGCTATCCACGTGACGCAGATAGATCGTGGGATATATTACAACTAGAGCCTCCAGATAACCCTCCATCCACCATGCTATTTTGTTTGGTCTTGCATTATTATTAATCGCTGGTGTAAATGTTGCTTTTTGTTGAAACGATTCTACAAACTTGTCAACACAGTTGTAGGAGATTTGGCAGATTCTGGCAGTGTTTGCAGTAGACAGTGTAGTCAGATAAGTTACAATGACCTTAAGTCGTTTTTGTGACGGATAAGTAAAGCCATAACTGTAGCAACCACCTTTTTGATTTAAATCCCATGGCATCGGTTTAACTTTGAGATTAACGTTTTGACAGACAGTGCGCTAGCTTGTGGTATTCCGTATTTTTTCAACAAATGATTTAACCACTGGCACCAAGAAGTTTAGTAAAGCCTCGTTTACGCAAATGTTATTGGTGTATACACAAAACTTTCTGTTTTGGGGTGTAAGGGTGTGACAGATCAGAACGATTTCGCATAATGCTAAACACTTTTTGTTTTAGAACGCACAGGGTTCGGGGTCTTCTTTATTCCCTTGCAACTTGTCAAATCATATCACCTACGCACATGTGTATCATCCTACTTTGCTTGTTATTTCACCATCCAAGGCCCCGTTTACATGTATCCAGCGATACCGGATGCTGAATCCGGATGAGTTTTCTTTTGAAATGTAGATTTTTCATGAACGCATGGACTTGGATAGAAATACGGTTAAAAAGTGTTTGTTTTCAAAAACAAAAACTCCAGATGTGTGGACGGCGCCTTACTCATTAGCATAAAAAAATTAACCCATCGTTGGCATCTCTCAACATCGTGCCACGGCTTCGGGACAGGGAGAAATATCTTTTTACCCAAATCTGCAATTACTTTCAATGATCTGGGCAGTTTGTCAGGGTATCTTGAGTCATTTTTACACTGTCCCCAACAACAGTGCTTTGTAGTCACCATCTTGCAATGAAAACACGATTTTTTTTTTAGATGAACCATACTCATTCACAGTAAAACAGTGAACTATCGGTTTGTTTGTTCGAATCTCGCCGGGGAGTCTAATTATGCAGAGCTGTTTTTAGTATGACTGGCAGCACTATATATGAAATATGCCATATATTTACTCTTAATAACTCATATATAACGTTCACAATTAATATTTATTGCTTACAATATTGTCCCATATGGCACCCCATATAGGACTGCATAACCCAAATTAAAACTCTTAAAAACCTCAAAATGAATGAATACACACTCCAATACTGTTGATCCTTACCAATGTTGTCAGTTTTAACGATTTTTCCCTAATGAGTTTATTTGACCTAATATGAGTTTATTTGTTTTAAGGAACTCTGTCCCAGTCCACTGCTCGGTCCATGTCAGTGTATTTCATTTAATAGGAAAGCTATGTTTTGGGAATGTCAAACATATATTTTCATAGTCCTTATATAGTAGCTGTTAAATTCCAATGAGTTTTATTTGGTCCCCTTTAGTGAGCCAATAAAGTAAAAAAACTGGTCTCAGGTGATAGACTAAGACTACAAGCACCGAAAATCATCTCGAAATCCTAATATTTTTATTCACCTTCATTTTATTACTTGAGAAATACTCATGAAACAATAAATGTACTTTTTTAACTTACTTTTCTAACATACAACATATTCTCTTCTTTTTCCTTATGGTTATAATTTTTAAGTAAGGGGCATCAGTTTGGTTAAAACATTTACCTTGTAATATGTAACGGTTTTTCGCCAGTTCATTTCATCACACACTAGTCTCCTTCGCAGCCTTTGTTAGTGTCACACTAATTCCCTTCCCATTTTTAGACCAACACTAGGAACGGCTGGGAAGGAGACTAGTCACAAACAAGTGGTATTATTTTGGTTAAAAGTGGTTAATAACAGGTATCTAATAATTTTAACTAAGTACACGTAACAAATACATATCAATATTTTATTTTTCGTTACAACTGCTATTTATGCCTTATGCCAAAGGAGGTTAAACACCAAACTAGAATGCTCTAAGTGGGATGTTTCCCAGCAAACAGACAACGAAGCTGACTTGCTTGATGCTGTCTCGTCACCAGACGAAAGATTGCGTATTTATTGAGACAAGAATCCTCTAATGGAAGCAAAAACATTGAATATTGGCAGTAAACTTAAGTATAATGACTTGCTTTTATAAAGTCAGCATTAAAAGGGAAAATAATAAAGGGATAATATTAAAACGGAAAAAAGTATTTAATTCAAGGTTCAGTTAAATAGAAGCTTGTCTACGCCTATTATTCTAAGAACAATATAGATATTATTCATTCAACTTCAAATTTTGGAGATTTCCGTACTTTTTCAAGACAAAGCTGCACCAAACAGATGAAAACTAGTAAAAAGAGATGAGCAAAAAACTACACTTCTACCTCTTTTACATGACAATCTTCAGTGGTTAATATGAAGAGTTTTCCGTTGTCTTATCAATGTCGAACCAAAGGACAAGAGATACTGAATAACTTATAATATCTGCGATGTGTCTGGCTTAAGGAAAGTAAAAAGTTTGCAAGACGGCCTTCCTATAGATAATTGGCATCGGAAAGAATAGAGTAAAAGTGTTGTTAAAGAAAATCTAACCTTATTCTGGTGGCATCAAAAAGGATCAAAGGGCTCTAACCAGAAACGCAAAGAAACTGTCACTGTCATGGAAAGCCAAGGTATTATAACCTATCCATCTATTCTTGTTAAATACACAAAGATGACTCGCTCCTTCATTTTTTAGGGTAGTCGAGCATATACCAAGCTATGAAAGAGACCACTCATACTATGCGAGATAAAAGACAGGAGAGAAGTAGTATCTTGATTACTTGAACGTGAGAAACCTATCAGTGCTTAGAAGTCTATTTGTATTGGCGCACAGCCTAGTTGTGCCCGAGTGGAGACCATATCCATGATCACCACATGGAAGCGAGGCCTGTAAGAAATGTCTATATTTTGTTGTGATTTTTGCTCATAAAAAAATGGGCCGGGATTCGTCAACCACAGGAAGCCCAAGGAAGTCCATGACCACACAAAAAAAGCATAAGTCAGTGTTGGTTTAATGAAAGTGTAATAGTAAATTTCTCTTTGTGAGCATTTCAAATATGGACTTATTCGTCGAAGAACTCTCTATGGATAAATGTTTTCGTGGCTGCTTAAAAGTTTTTCCTTGAAATTTGCACTTGTTTAGGGAGAGCATTGGACATTGACTTGGACTGTCTTCGTCTTCAGAATCTGAATCCCTATCATCATTAGTCTGTAAGATCATGACTGGCATCTGTATCAATGTTATTAAGGAATATCCCATTATCTAAGTGTAGTAGGTCATTGCTCGTAATGACATCCCTCTCGTTGGGCTTCCTCCAATCTCCTCCAGTCTATCATTGATATTTCCCTCAGCAGCTGTCTGGGATCTTATCCCTACACATTAAACAGTTATTATATGTAAGGCATGGCTCATAAAGTGTCACAGCTAGTTCCCGAACCACCTTAAATGCACATCCAGGTCCAGAAAAATAGGTCATAAAGTCCAGTTTTACCCCTTCACATTGTGTGGTCAACTGGTGGTGCAGACAGTCTAAATAAACTTTTTTAACTCCAAAAGTGAACAGCAAAGATAGTTTTGGATGCGGATATCAATTCCCATTCCATAAACCTGTTTAATTCCTTTGGTTGGTTGCCATATTATTAAGATACAGTTATAAGAAATGCGTCAATGATGTTCAACCATATTAAAGGATAGACCCAAGACTATATTAAAGAACACATTTTACGCTGATATTTATAACAGAAACACTCGCTTTAGTATTCCTTTCGAATCAACTCTGAATATTATAACAATGATATAAATGATTTCTCGTTATCAAAAGACTCGCTCACAATCATTATCCTTTCAAATCAACTCTGAATACTATAACAATGATATATATGATTTCGCGTTATCAAAACACTTGCTCACAAACATATTCCTTTCGAATCAACTCTGAATATTAATTCAGCATCACCATTCAATTCCAAGTGAAGATGAAAACACATAAGAGGATCAACAATCTCAAAGCCAAGTTGGTGGTGATGATTATGATGAACGTCATCATTCTGATGATCATGATCATAATGAGGGTGGTGACGATAACACGTCCACCTATGTTGATGATGATGATGATTTCAATCTACAACCAATATCATTTCAAGGGATAACCATCAACCAGGTCATCCAAAAGTCTTCAATTGCTGTTGCCAACTCAATTGTAAAATCAAGTATCAATCAACTATGTAAGTTAAATTTCAAGTGTAGTTAGATATATGAGATTTATAATCATTTGTCTTTTTCAACAATTTTTCCATAGCCCAATTTAAAAATCATCATAATTTGGATATTTTTTTGTTACTCCTTTATAATTCCTGCATACTGACAACAATATAATATGTTCATTAGCATTTGAATGTGTTTAAGTACATCTTTCTACAGGCAATTAGATTTTATTGTATTGTACGGTAATTGACTACCATAACTGTCATGTTTTTGGACAAATTACACTTAACTTCAGGACCGCATCTGAAATTTAATATCTTACTTTCTGGTTTATTTCATCTTCCCAGTGAAAAAATCTCTAATTTTTTGATAAATGTTTATTTATAAAAATTAGTAAATAATTATGTGCAATTTTGTTATTTCACATTTTTCAGGTGTTCTTGCCAACAAGACCATAGCTCAGCCAAATGAAGAAGACCAAGAAGCACAACCCATCATCACCACCATCCATCCCTTACAAGGCATAATCAGGAATGTTTTCCTAAGTCCAGGAAAATGTGTTTCCTTTACAATTCTCATAAAGAAAGGTGTATTCAGAAAACCATGCAATAGAGAAAGTGGAAGAGCCCTAGCTAAACTTGTGTCTAATGACACAACCAATACAAGACAACCAATCTTGGCACCATCGATACCTTCATCAATCCTGGAAACAAGACACAGGTAACATACGACTACACTTGAAGACGCTTTAACTTATATATAATTCATATTATAACCACATTCTTTCTCAATTTACTGTGTATGCTTATTGTAAGAGAAAAAAACAATTTCAATTTAGTACTGAAATACCATTGATCACACTATTCTCTTGAGAAGATTAAGCACTCGGTTCGGATTGAGACAGGCTGCACTTGCTTGGGTCCAATCATATTTATCCAATCGGTCACAGTCAGTTGTTATAAACCATGTTGAGTCAAGTCCATCTAAATTGGTTTATGGTGTTCCCCAAGGCTCAGTGTTGGGCCCATTGCTTTTTTCTTTGTACGTGGCAGCATGGTCGAGTGGTCGGAGCGTTGGTCTCGCAATCCGGTGGTGCCGGGTTTGAGCCCCGCTCTGGCCACTAGCTGAGACTGTATTTGTCCTGATTTCAATTAGGTCAAATTCAGTTTCTCGACCATGCTTGTAAATAGCCAACTGGTTTGTCTCCTTGCCAGTTGGGATTCTTAACACTTTATGTTCATATGATTTGTCTTTATTTCAGTTTATTCAGCGCTTTGGACAATTAGTGGAAATGCGCTATATAAATATAATATATATATATATTTTTTTATTGAAGATATCATTGTTGCAAATGATCTCCAATCAATGAAATATGCTGATGACACTCAGATGTATCTTGTCATGCGAAGAACTGACCGACCATCATGCCTTAGTAAATTACAAACTGTGCACAAGACATACTAAACTGGATGGTAAATAGCTAGCTTGCAACACCTCAAAAACAGAAGTTATCCATTTTTTATTGCGCTATCTACCTCGTGATCTGATATCATCATTGAATATTAATGGAGAGGAGATTGAGACGGCTTCAAATGTTAGGGATCTTGGAGTGACACTTGACAAGTATCTTAAAATGACTGACCATATCAATGCTCTCTGTAAGTCAGCTTCTTTTTCACTGAAGCGTATTGGCGGCATTCGAAAATATCTTGACACTAGAAGTACAGAAAAACTTGTGCATGCCTTCATAACCTCAAGGCTGGGTTATTGCAACAGTCTTCTCTATGGTCTACCAGAGAAGGACCTTTATAAACTTCAACGGATACAAAATTCTGCAGCCCAACTTCTAACAAAAACTAGAAGAACTGAACACATTACTCCAATATTATGAAAACTTCATTGGCTACCCATACATCATCTTCAAAATTCTTCTGGTTGTCTATAAAATTTTAAATGGTTTGGCACCTAATTATCTAACAGACCTGCTCAGTTTGCACAAGCCAAGCAGACATCTTCGTTCAAACACTAATGACAACTTGCGTCTGTCAAGACCTGTATGCAGAACTAAGAACTATGGCGATCAAGCTTTCTCGATCTGTGCACCAAAGTTGTGGAATGAACTTCCGCTCACAGTCAGAAATGCTCCATCCACACACACTTTTAAACAAAGATTGAAGACATATTTATTTAATTTATAGACTAATTAATATATTTAGATTTAATATGAACATACATTGATTATATATATACATATATTAATTTTAGGGACTAATCTGACTGTTTATATTTTATATTTCGTAGTTTATATTTATGATTGTATGTGCACTCATGTGTATGTGTATGTATGTATACATAATATATATAGATATATATGAGATCTGTTAACATAAAAAGGGTGTAGCTTTCTAAGCCCCTTTTCCTGCGTAGAAATCTATTGTGAACTAGAATTTACGATAAGAATAAAGATTTCGAGTTTTCAAAAATGCAAATAAATTCTTGAAGATTTCTAATACCCTTTTTGCTTTGACAAACTTCATGATGTTAAGACTGACGTGCTTGAAGATCAAGCATTTCCTTTCAAAGTCACTCATTCTTGCTGTCTTCGATAGCAGTGCGACTCTTAATATTGCATCTACTCACCAGAGTTAAACCAAGTTAGTAGTGAACTGCGACCATGCAGAATGACTTGAATATCAGGTCGCGCCTTGCGACATTCCGTCATTGCTCTATTATCACCAACCTGAGTGTATAAAAACATAACAGTTAGCTAATATTTTGACCATGATAAAGAGCGAAAATTCTAGACAAAAGCGTGCCACATAACACCAAAATGTTGATGTTAAGACTGACGTGCTTGAAGATCAAGCATTTCCTTTCAAAGTCACTCATTCTTGCTGTCTTCGATAGCAGTGCGACTCTCAATATTGCATCTACTCACCAGAGTTAAACCAAGTTAGTAGCGAACTGCGACCATGCAGAATGACTTGGATATCAGGTTGCGCATTGCGACATTCCGTCATCGCTCTATTATCACCAACCTGAGTGTATAAAAACATAAGTTAGCTAATATTTTGACCATGATAAAGAGGGAAAATTCTAGACAAAAGCGTGCCACATAACACCATTGATGTTAAGACTGACGTGCTTGAAGATCAAGCATTTCCTTTCAAAGTCACTCATTCTTGCTGTCTTCGATAGCAGTGCGACTCTCAATATTGCGTCTACTCACCAGAGTTAAACCAAATTAGTAGCGAACTGCGACCATGCAGAATTATTTGAATATCAGGTCGTGCCTTGCGACATTCCGTCATCGCTCTATTATCACCAACCTGAGTGTATAAAAACATTAGTTAGCTAATATTTTGACCATGATAAAGAGCGAAAATTCTAGACAAAAGCGTGCCACATAACACCATTGATGTTAAGACTGACGTGCTTGAAGATCAAGCATTTCCTTTCAAACTCACTCATTCTTGCTGTCTTCGATAGCAGTGCGACTCTCAATATTGCATCTACTCACCAGAGTTAAACCAAGTTAGTAGCGAACTGCGACCATGCAGAATGACTTGGATATCAGGTTGCGCCTTGCGACATTCCGTCATCGCTCTATTATCACCAACCTGAGTGTATAAAAACATAAGTTAGCTAATATTTTGACCATGATAAAGAGCGAAAATTCTAGACAAAAGCGTGCCACATAACACCATGAGATTTGTTAACATAAAAAGGGTGTAGCTTTCTAAGCCCCTTTTCTTGTGTAGAATCTATTGCGAACTAGAATTTACGATAAGAATAAAGATTTTGAGTTTTCAAAAATGCAAATAAATTCTTGAAGATTTCTAATACCCTTTTTGCTTTGACAAACTTCATATATATATATACATGTATTGTGTATATACGTATGATGTATATATATATATGGATGTATATGTTTATATATTTTTAAGAATGTTATTGTATGTGCATTGAGATTGTTATGTATTGCGCTTAGAATTAAATTATTATTATTATTAATGGGGTGACCATGCTAAATAAAAGAGTTTCATGAAAGAAATTTTCTTAGTTACTAAAAAAGAACTGTACATTAAAGTGCATATCACCTGAAATTTGGATATATCACCTGACATCAAAGTCATTAATTAACATATTAGAAGTATAAACCTTTATAACTAAAACATGCATTACTCAAATATGAGGACGATTGAACGCATCCTTGGTTAACGCAAGTAATGATTAAACCAATTTCTTTAGCGTAACAGCTGACATTTTCGTCCATTCTATTAGCAGCTTTACATAGGTATATACTTCTTCAAACATCTAGCTACCTTCGGGGCAAGAGATTTCACCCATCATCGACATATATGTTACTTGCTTCCTACCAGTAGATAATGATATGCAGGGGTCATAAATGGTTTTTACGAGTGGTACGAGTCGTATGAGTTTTTAGGGCCCCTATGAGCTTTCCAAAATGTCCATAATTTATTCAGGCTATACCACAGGGATCCCAAATACTATTTTCACCACCTGTAACAGTGGATAATGATATGCACGAATGGTAAATGGTTCTTACGAGTGATACAAGTCGTACAAGTGGTATGAGTATTTAGGGCCCCTCTGAGCATGCCAAAATATTAAGTCAATAATTTATTCAGGCTATACCAAAGGGGTTCCCACATACTATTTCCACCACCTGTACCAGTTGATAATGATATGCAGGGGTCATAAATGGTTCTTACGAGTGGTATGAGTCATACGAGTTTTATGGGCCCCTATGAGCTTGCCAAAATGTTAAGTCCATAATTTATTCAGGCTATACCACTGGGTTCCCAAATGCTATTTTCACAACCTGTACCAGTGGATAATGATATGCATGGGTCGTAAATGGTTCTTACGGGTGGTACAAGTTTTTAGTTCCCTCTGAGCTTGCATATTTTTTAACTTTGAAAATGACCAAGTCTCTTAATTATTCATTTATTCATCATATGACATAATAAATTAATATGCTTGTTTTATGCATACTAATTATATTCACGACCTGTATGAGTCGTGGAGCAAATTCACCACTGGTATCAGGTCATGTGTATTGGACAACCCTCAAAATATGTGAAATTACCTTTGAAATTCGATAAAATAATAGAACAATAAAAAACAAAATGCAGACACACTTTGAGAGATCAACATCCCTAGAATAAGATGCAATAAACATTTGATCTTTCCACTTTAAATCTGTGTACCTTAAGCATTGTATATAGAGAACAATTAAGAAAAATGCACTGTTTCTCCAAAATGAAATATAATCTTTTTAAATCACTAACAGATATGAAATCCCTATACGACTATCAGGATGGGTGGTTTTCACATAGCATTTAATTTTCTATTGGTCATTAGAAAGATGTTTCAAGATAGTGGCATTGAAGATCTTTTGCTAGAATCCGTAGACTATAGCAGCAAAAGTGCTTCTGCTCTGCTAACAGGCTATCTGACATGGTGCGATGGTGCGATTTCGCACAATTGACCCAAAATTGCTGTTAACACGGTGCAAATATTTTGTAATAAAATACCATTATTATTATTATTATTACACAATAAAGCTCAGGAGATCAATCAGTGTGTCCCCAATTAGTTGTATAAACTAAGTACAGTAATTATATCATTCAATACTCAATATTTAAGATTGCATTTCTGATAAAATAATAATAACAAACAATAAATAATTATTGGATGGGGTTGAGCATGATATGGTAAATTACCAAGACCCAAGGCCATTCTGTGGCTGTAGGCTGAAGTGGACAAAACAGCGGTTGGTGGCAAATAATTGTTAAATATCATGCGAAACCTGAATTCAATAATTGTTTCATCATACATTTTGTAAACTAAGAATAAAGATTGAATTTTGCTTTCGAAAAAATAGCAGACATTTCCATTTCCATTCTTTTTCGAAAGCAGAATGAAATCTTTATTCTTAGTTTACAAAATGTATATACTTCAGCTTAAATAAAACAATTATTGCATGAGGTAGAGCACGTAAATTATCAACACCAAGGCCGTGTTATCTGCCGAACGAAGCCGTAGGCCGATTCCCACAAGAGACACTATCAACATGTAAAATAATACATCTTTGGTCTTGTTTTACAGCTATATGGTTCGCACTCTATTATCGACCCTTCATTCTCTGAATTTTCAAGGATTTCAGATAAAAAACTGAGTGAAAAATCGCTTGACTTTCTATCGATGTATCAACCTTACAACGTCCATCTTACAAACGAAGTCAAATATTTTCCCCAAGCGAGTCGATTTGACTCAAACAAAAACGCCAAATCAACGTACTCTTTCTTTAACCCATATAGGTTCTAATATTCTATTACTCTCATTACTTATTTTAGTTAAGAAGAAGTCAAAATAAGCTCGAATCACTCGAGTGTCGACAAGAAGATCGGTTGCTTACCTCGTGTGTTTGCTTGTCCAACGCTCGACCAATAATGTTGATAAAACTTCGCTTTTATCCAAGATTTTTACCAAAGAAGCAAGAAAAGACGTTTCTTAGCAGTCAACAAGGGTCTATAGTTCTAATTTTTTCTTTCTTACGGTATTTTTAGGGTAAAAAACAGCGCTGTTCGACACGTAAGAAAGACACGTTGGTTTGAGCGGGCGAAGTGAGAAACAAAGCATCATGGGATAATATAAAACCACAGGGAGACCAGCCAACCATCTGTCGCAAAGACATGGCTTACCACAGGTATCCCAAGCTGGGTTTCTGTGGTATCCTATCGAACTTATAAGGCAATGTATGGCGATTTTTAGAACAAATTAAAAATCAGTAAATCACACAAATAAATGTTCCTACTTGTGTTTTCACAACAGTCAATGGACTACTTTCAATCAAATAAAACAATCCTATGTACCTTTCCATTCAACAAAGCAGTAAACATGTGCCAAATAGGCGCTTATTGTTATTCATTTACTTAAAATTTAATTATTCAAAGTAGTATTGACAGTATTCTAGGCTCGAACAGTTGAAGCCGGTTAGTAATAGGGTTTCCCTAAAGTAAAATGCCGCTTCGAATGGCTTTTGTTTAGTTTTTTGGTATTAATTAAAAATTCAGTGAATTAGAAGCTCGATTCCCATTGGCTATCGAGTACTCTGGTTTCTCATGGTCGTTGTTCAGGTTAATCCATACCGATTAAAGGTGATAAATGCGGTCCGATTGTTCTTCTAGACCTATTGTTCTTCTAGACCTATTGTAAGTAATGATCCGCTTTTAGTGGCAGGTCCAAAATTACCTTTTATTACAACAGACTAAAAAAGATGTCTTACAGTTAGAAAAAAATTCTTGCTCTAGAAGTCGACTTTTCTATATAGCTATGAAACAAATTTCTTTCTCAAAGACCGAAATAGTTTTTCACTTGTTTTCTGAAGTTTTACGTTTGCCTGTTGTTGTTGAACTAATCAGCATAATCCTCGCAAAATAATTTTTTAAGTAACATTTCTTAGTTTTTTCAAGAAGGTAGTAGGTTTTTTTCAGCCGATTTAAACGCTTCGAGTATCGTTTTAAAGTACATTTCAAGACCTACAAGAAGCCGTGTGTATGTTGTCGTTGCGCCTTTAAACTTAAGAGATACAGAGCCATGAATATTAGAGATTTGGGTTTTTCCCATAAAATACACTTGAAAGTCCCTAAGAATGTCATTGCCAAGGTAGTAGGTTTTTTAAAGATTTAGACAAAATAAAAAGCTCTATGTGATTGTTTGAAGCTTAAACTTTCAAAAGCCGTATGTATGTCATGAATTTATTTTCAAAGAAATGCTAAAAACCGCGTTGAAGATGCACTGCTAACAGAGTTTCAGCCATTTTCTCTGTATTAGAATCTCTCGCAACTCATTAACTACGCAATGCCTCATTGCACTCTTGGGTCTTAATTAGATGCAAAAACCAATTTGACCACTCATTCTGCGCGATGAAACAATAAATTTCGCGACGTACTTCAGAAATGACTTTTTGCCGAGATTTAATTTAAAATATTTACTTACAAAATATCTTTGAGGTTCATTTATTTGAACAGTAAATTAAATGTACATTATTGACGCAGGATGAAGGATGAAGGATGCAGGAGGCAGGATCACGTTTCTATACAACGATTCTAAAGGCCGATTTACACGGTACAACTTTTGCTTACAACTGTCGCATGCAATCTGCTTACGCCACGCTTACAACACGAATTGTGTCGTGTTTTAAAACCTTACGACAATCGTAGCCTTCTTTGCCAAGCGCTACCAAGATACGATCAAGAGCTGTTGCTCTTTGGTCCCTTTTGAAATAATCCTGGTGCTTGCAGTTATACAAGACCTATTCCTCATTCCATAAACTTATAAGTTGTTCAGTTTCTAAGTCGCTAAACTCAATCTTTACTTTCTTTTTCTTTGAAGACACACACGCTTCAGTGTTGTTTATGTCCGCCATTTTGTGACAAAGCGCCTCTACTACCCCTCCCCTCGGCAGAAAATTGTTAAATAATTCGTCATTTTTCATTGTTTTCGGCTACGATTGTCGTAAGGTTTTAAAACATGTTTTAAAATCCTACAACTATTTTCTTGTCGCACACAACAGACTTGAGTGAGTTGTAGAGTAGATTTACACGGCACAACTCATGTCGTGAGCATGACGCGAGCAGGTTGCATGCGATGGTTGTAGGCAGAAGTTGTACCGTCTAAATCGGCCTTAAGTATGGCGATTCTTCTCTTTTCTATTCAAACTTCGTCAATCAAAAATTTTGTCAGTATATCAGTCTTACATGAAAGAGCATCCAAAAGTGAGTGAGCAGGGAAAGTTTCAATGCGCTGTGGCAGTTTATGATACTTGCGTGTTATGATATTATTATTGTCTGTATGTTAGGAAACAGTTGTGCGACTAAGTTTATATTATTTTAGGACTTCTTATCCGCCACTAACTTTAGTCGCACACAATTTTCCTAATTAAGTATTATAGCCGTGGTCCCCTGAATTCCGCCACTAACTTTACTCGCACACAATTTTCCTAATAATATGTTTTAGCCGTGGTCCCCTGAAATCCGCCACTAACTTTACTCGCACACAATTTTCCTAGTAAGATATTTTAGCCGTGGTCCCCTGAAATCCGCCACTAACTTTAGTCGTACAAGCGTTGCAAACTATCTGAGCAGGATAATTGGCTGGTCAGTTCATTTGAGTGTTAGAATCCGATAATAAATTATTTTATAATAATGAATTATTTTACTATATATTATACAGACAAACAAGTACGCATAAATATTTTCATAAAACATGACTATTTAATTGCATAATATGCCATTAAATTTCTCGAATGGGTTTATTGTTTGTATTGTTTTTAGGTATTGTTTTTTAAAAGTAGTTTTCGATTGCTTATGTTAGTATTGTAAAATTCTTTGCTTCATTGTTCTTCATTGATTATTCAAGTTAGTTTTTCTAGTCAGTCCTCGTCAAGTATGTACCAGTTTGTTTTGTAAGTATAACTCTTTCTTTTGCTCTTTTTGCTCGTTTTCTAGATTTCTTCACGCTTATTCCATATATTTAACTTAAACTATTTGTAGAAACAATAAGGGTATTAAAACTGCTGGATCAAATCAAATGTATGTGTTTCGGTGTGAGACTACAGTACATAAGCATACAAAAGGCATATGTTTAAATTTTTATCGCATTTGAACGAACTGAAGCTAATACTCCCCTACACGGTTCCTCTGGCATGCTGCATAGATAAGGTCAATTAACAAGGAAACTAGATGACCAATGAAATTGTTCTTGTTCTGTAAATAAAAAACGCGCGCACAACCTGCTTCCTTTATACATAATTGCCAACAGCTTTTCAACACTCCTCGAGTGTTTCCCAATTAACAGATAATCATGATCAGCAATCAAATATAACTGCAACCTTTTCTGCGTCAGCTCTTTATTTTGACATTATTAACTATTTCCGAATTACTATCAACTTTCAACTAAATGTTGAGCAAAGACGTTGACGTTAATCAATAGGGCTCGTATTGATAACAGTCAATCATGTTATCATTTACTGAAAAGATTTTACTTTCCAATCGCAATATATTTGCATACAGGTTCCCAGCCAAGTTCTTTCTTTGAACCGATTTTACACCGACATGTCCCCATATCTAAATTGCAAAAGCAAAAACATCAAATTAGTATCGATCTAACGAGCCCTGTTTACAACGGTTGACTGGTGTTGTTGATGCAAGTTTTGATCTTTTTGGCGCCAATTTCTGTTGGTGTAATTGGAGAGGAATTGTGTACCATGAGTTCTATCAGTTCACCTTTGTAAACGGACCTTAGAGCTCGTAGCTTTTGATTCCCTTGAGTTCAGAAAATGCATTTTTTTTTTAATTTTTAGGAAACAATTTTAATATCGTATTTGTATCACACCCCTTTATTCTTTGATGTCATTCATTCCCTTGAAATAACGTCTTAATATTTTTTAACATATGGACTACTTCGACAATGCGGCGGCCATTTTGAATCTGAATTAATGAAAATAACGGTGTAAGAGATGCCGGGGGTATACGTAGGATCTGATGAAGAAAAATATAAATGCTGGGTTTCTCTGGCCCTATCATGCTGGTTAAGTGAAAAGCATTTCATTTTTATACGTATTATCAGTCATTATTTTCACATCTTGAATCGCAATGCATTATATGGCGTCCAGGGGGAAAAAGAAAAAAAAAGTCGGATGAAATAGAGAGTTTCGTTTATTTGTCTTTCTTTCATATCCATCTTCTTAATTCATCTCTTGTCAAGTTGTCTAGGGGTGAAACGTTAATTTTAATCTACGCCATAAGTGTAACAAAGATTTGTATATTTGCCCCCTATCAAAATGGCCGCCGTATCGTCAAAGTAGTTCATTGTTCAAATCGTATTTAACAAGACGGTAAGTAATTAATTTATTTTGTTTTGGTCTTCAAATTGTAAACCATGGCTTTCAGGAAAAAAATCAAGATCAACTAATCAGAAATGAGGATCGACATCATACTTTGATCAGCATATCCTATGTCGATGCTCTGAAAAAAAGTTGACCCATAATTCCTTTGAATCAACTCAACTGGTTGTAGTTGACGTAACACTACCGTTACAAC